>CM065475.1:40279884-41513097 GCA_032872505.1 Leptopilina syphax | reverse complement strand
AGAAAGTTTTTGCGCAAAAGAACAATTGTTATCAAGTCACAGTTTATATACCTGAAGAACACGCTTTGGCAAATTTCTGTCATCTTCTTCCGTGATTTGAGTTCTATAGGTGGGACGTTCGAATACTGGTGGATTGTCATTCACATCTTTCACATGAATAACGACAGTTGTATAATTTTCCTTTAAATTATCCGAGGCTGTCAATTTTAGCTCGTACTGCAAAATGATAAAATTATTATACGATTAATTTAATATTCTATAATTAATTGTTTTAATTCTTCTTTTCTATATTTGTCTTTTTGTAAAAAAAAAGATTTTTCTTCTATTTTTCCTCTTTGTAAAAAGGGTTTTTTTTTTATATTTTTCCGAAGAAAGGATTTTTCTAATTTTCTGTATTGTCGATAGTGATATTTTTTCCCTCTTGTTATTTTATCTGTGTTTTTTTTAGTATTTTATGATATTCTTATTCTTATGGTAGTTTTATGATATTTCTGATAAATTTACCATAATACTCGCATTTTCTATTAGGGGAAAATTTAGGAATTTGCTTGAAAAAGGTTTTCAATTTTCTTCCTTAAAGTTACGAACTTGTGCAAAATTGATGAAAAGTGGAGCTGGAAATATTCTTAGGGAGTAAATTTTCTTTTGTGCCGGGAGCTGATAGAAAAGAGTGGAACAGAATTTTTAAGTTACTTTTTCAAAAGAGAAGTTCCTTACACCGCAGGACATGAACTATTTTTTTTATTTAACACTGAAATTTATTTCCAAGTTTTTAAAAATATTTTTCAATAATTATTTTGAAAAGAGGAAGGAAAATTTATTCAAAGCTCGTAATAGAAATATATAACTTCTTATGTTAATATTTTTTTCTTAATTATATAAAATATATAAAAAATTTAAAAAAATATAAAATATAAAAAATATAAAATATATAAAATATATAAAATGTAAAAATATTTTATATATTTTATCCTTTTATCTATATTGTAAAGAAAATTCTAAAATTAATTCAGCAAAGATTTTTCACTTTCTGTTGATTTAGGAGAGATTCGATAATATTTCGGGTTTGGAAAAACGACAACAGTTTTAAAGATATTTATATATATAATAATTTTAAGATTTTTACATGAAAATAAATGAGGTGGATATTTGATATTGATGAGAGAGGGTATCTAGGTCACCATCGAGGAAGTTTGCAAAACTAAAACGAAGAGTAAAGAAAAAGGTGAGAAGAATTTTTTTTTTAACTTGACACTGAGTAAAGATACTCTCGCTTGAAAGAAGCTAAGAAATTTTCAGCAATAAAAACTTGAAAAAGGAAATGTTTTTGAAAAATGTTTTATCAAGTTACAATTAAAGTATATAAATATATAATTATTTATTATATAAATATAATATATATAAATTTATTATATGAATTGTATAAATTATTTCTAAAAATTAATTATATAAAAATAGGGGAGGAGAATATTTCAAAATTGAAAATTGCTGATGCGAGGAAAATAAAATCCTTTTTTTTCTTTTTATTCTAAATATAAAAATGTTTCTCACACTTGTCGTGAAGTGAGAATTTTTCATTTCGAGAGTAAAAAATGATATTAAATGGATATATTACATTTGTAGAGGAAAGTAACTGGATCACTATTAAATATATTATTAAAGTGAATAAGACGATGGGAAAAGAATGTTTTAAAGTTGGCACTGAATAAAGTCATTTTTCTTCAACTCGACACTGAGGAGAAAATTTTTACGATTAGATTGTGAAGAAATGATACTAACTCTTTTTCTCGTCTCGTAATCCAAAGCACCAGCGACGTAAATGGCTCCGGTCATATTTTTGACAGCGAATGCTCCACCTATGTTACCGCTTGTGATCTCGTATCGAATACGCGATGCTGTAAAAAAAATATTAATTTTTTTTCCTCTTGAAAAATGAATAATATTAATAATTAATAATATAATAATAAATTTTTAACAAAAATTATAAATATTTATCAATAATAAAACATAATATAATTTCATAACTAATTTATTAATATTAATAATTAATTAATTTAATAATTAATAATTAATTTAGTAATATTTAATTAATAATAGTAATAATTAATTTAATAATGTTAATAATTTAGTGAAATTGTTAAATTCGTATAATTTTAAACTTCACTAAGTACTGTTTTTTAGACAAACAAATTATCTAAAAAAAATTCTCTCTCTCTCTCTCTCTCTCTCTCATAAAAAAGAGAATAGTAAAAGAGATATTCAAATTAATTGTTACTTAATTACAAAGCTTGGATTTTAATTACAACCAACATTTTAATGACAATTTAATTACAAAAACTTGATTGCAGTTTAATTACAACTTAATTATATTTTCATAATTTGTTTAATATTTTTGTTTTTGAAAAAAAGTGCGTAAAGAATTTATTCACTGTTTATATTTGTTTATTTTTGAATTGAGAAACTAATTGGAAATTTTAATAAAGACTCAATTATTGAATAATAAATTACTCAATTCATATTATAGTTGTTTATTAAAAATTTTTATTAAAATTTTTAATTATTAAATAATGAATTATTTAATAATAGAGTCTTTATTGAAATTTTCAATAGTTTATAGGTTTCTGCAAATAAAATATTAAACTTTTATTTTTTATTTTTCCTGTTCTTTTTGTTGTTTTTTTCTTTTTGCTTTTTTTGTTTCTAATTTGTTTTTTTTTTGTAAAGAAAATAAAAGATGAAATTTAAGGAAAAGTTTTTTAAAAAAATAGTCAAAAACGAGGTGTTTTTAAAAAATAGAGAAAATTTTGCAAATGTCTTCTTTCTTTAATAACTGGACTTGAAAATTAAAACAATAGTAACTTGTGAAGTTTGAGTAAGTTTAAGAAAGAGCAAAGTCTGCAATCAGCAATTCAAATTAATAATCCTGGAGAAATTTGAAATTTAAATATAAAATCATAGCTACCTATCTAAAGAGAGTAATATACTGTTATTAAATTATAATGACATTTTAACAAGTAACTTTAGTGATTTTTTTTACTCACTTCCTAGATAAAGTTTTTTGTAATATACAAAAAATTATTTTTAATACCTAGAATTTTATTTCATAAATTTTAATTCAATTTCCAAATTCTTTCCATTTTCTCGATAAATTATATTCTTTTTTGTAAAATTATCAAATGAATATTTACTTGAGACAAATAATTATATTTAAATCGAATAAATTGTATTTTGGATCAATAATTTCAGTATTTGTAGCAAATAACATTTAATTAATTAAAGGAAATTATTTAATTTAAGTAAATGTTTATTCGATAATAGACAAGTAATCAGTTACGTGAATCCAAGAAATTTTTGTTCAGTGTATATTAATTTGCAAATTTGAATAAATATAATAATAGATAATAAAAATAACAAAAATCGAAAATAAAAATTGTAATAAAATTTGTAATCAAGGAATTAATTTGTTAATTAATTACATTACTTTTTAGGTAATACAATATTAATTATACATGAATTATGATTTCTGAATGATAATTATCAATACAGAAATAAAGAAATATAAACGGTGATTAAATTCTTTCCACACTATTTAAAAAAAAATATTTACCAAATTCTGATAATATAATCAAGTTGTAATTAATAATTAAATAATATATAATTATATTCATTATATTAACTGAATTTCCATTAATTTTAGTTTAATTAATTTATAATTTATTCAGTATTTATTGAAGTGTAAAAAATGGAAAAATAAATAAAGATACATATTGGATTCAAAATTTTATTATATAAAATAAATAATTAAATAATTAGACAGCAGTGATATGGAAAAAATACTACTCGAGTTTTTATAAATATTCAAAGTTTGAAAATAAAAAAAAATACATATATACGAAATTGAATAATGAGATTTTCATTTGAAAGAAGGAAAAAAAGAATTTTTTTTTTTGAGCTTACACTCGTCGTGATCCTTGGCGGTAACAGTGAGCACTGTGTGCTGAATATCTTCATTTTCGTCTACCTCAGCCTCGTAGAGGCCCTTGTCGAAATAGGGTGGATTGTCGTTCTTATCAGCAATTCCAATACGGATGAATTTCGTTACTGTAACAGAGAAAAGGATTTTCAAGATTAAATAGATTCTCCACTCCGCAAGTCAGAAAAATTTCTTTTCTTGTCGCCTAGCGTATTCTTTCTTTCTTTCTTTCTTTTTTTTAAGAAAGAATAAAAGAAAAAAAACAGAATATATAATCTTTGATTCGCTTGAATTTCATTTAATAGAAAAGAAGGAAAGGAAGAAAGAAGGAACTTTTGACTTTGATTCAATCTGATAAAGTTTAATGAAATGACACAAAAATTCATTGTGGCCGGAAAGAGAACGAAGCAATAGGTAAAATTTGCAATTTTAAGAATAAGGAAATTCGACTTTTAAAGAAGGTATTTCTTTTTGAAAATTTAAAAAGTTTAGTTTGAATTTTATTTTTATTTTATTTGGTTTCGTTTTATTTGTTTATTTTTATTGGAAATTAAAATTTTTTTTGTGCAAAATTGCAAATTTACTTCTTGGTAATTTTAACATTTTATATTAAAATTCTTTGAAAAATGTAATTATTCTTAAAAATTTCATTAAAATTCGTCGAAAGAATTCAATTATTTCTAGAAACTGGAAAAAAGAATTCTTCTTAAAAGTTCAATTATTTACATAAATAGCAAAATTTTTCAGATTTACTAAATTCTTTTGAATATTTTTAAAAAAATTCTTCACAAAAATTCAATTATTTTCATAAATTTCCATAAAATTCTAAAAAAAACAATTCAATTATTTTCAAAAATTTTAATAAACTTCTTTGAAATAATTCAATTATTATCATAAATAACAAAATTCTCACAGGAATTACAATTATTTCAAATACCATTTTCATAAAGTTTTCCGAAAAAAATTAAACAAAATTTAAAAAAAAAAATTCAATTATTTTCAAAAGGAATAAAATTCTTCGCAAAAATTCAATTATTTTCAAAAATTCTAAAAAATTCTCGTCATGATTTCAATTATTTTTATAAACAATAAAATTCTTCTCCAAAACTCAATTATTTTCAAAAATTTTAATTAAATTCTTGGCAAAAATTCAATTATCCTTCAATTTAAGAAAAAATAAATGTCTTCACGGAAATTCAATTATTTTCAAAAATTTTAATAAAATTCCTTGTATTAATTTAATTATTTAAAAAATTGTAACAAAATTCTAAGAAAAATTCAATTATTTCCTAATTATTTAATAAAATTCGCAATAATCAAATTTTTATTTATGTTTATTAACAAACACGATTATTTTAAAAACTTGAAAGAAATTATTCGTAAAATTCAATTACTGTACAAATTTCAAATTAGAATTATTAAAAAGCTTTTAAAAAAATTTAAAGAAATTCTTCGAAAGAATTTAATAATTTTCCTAAACTCTAATATGATTCTCGATTCAAAAAATTAAAGAAATCCTTTATAGAATTCAATTATGTATTTTCAAAAATTTTAATAAAATTCTCGTCCAGATTTCAATTATTTTTATAAACAATAAAATTCTTCTCCAAAACTCAATTATTATAACAAATTTAAATAAAATTCTTGTCAAAATTTCAATTATTTTTAATACAATTTTAATTGTATTCCTAGAATAATGTAATTACATTATAATTCAATATTATTATTCCGAATTATTAATTATTATTATTATTATTATATAATATTGTTATACAATTATTATTCTTAATAATTTTATTAAAATTCGTCGAATAAATTCAATTATTTCAAAATAATTCTTGTTAGTGTAATTCTTAATTTACTGTTTGTTTATTTCAACCATTGTTTATTTTAATTGCTGTTAGTTTTTAGCAATGAATAATTTACCAAAATTTTCTTTAATTCAGAAAGAAAAAATATCCTCTTCCTGGACATATTTTTAACGTAATAATAAATTCATTCTGAAGGAAAGAAACTTTGGAAATAAAGTTTCTTATTTCCCTCTAAAACAATCTAGGTTCTTGAACATTTTAAAAAAGTTTCACTGTGGAACAATTAGCATTAGTTTCGTTGCTCATAGAAGTTATTAGATTATCATGCAAATATCAAATAATGCAACATGCAAAACATATGTTCCATTTGCATGATAATACTATTCAAATATATGAATCTTATTTGCCAAAGTTTTTTTCCCCATAGTTTCATAGAGATTGCTCTTTTGAATTCTCTTTTTCTCTTTCTTTTCCTCTTTTTCTTCTTTTTTTTTACTTTTATATAGATGAACTTTATCGCACTTTTTTTTATAACTTTTGTGGAATAAAAAAATTTTCGAATTAGGTTTTCGTCAATTTTTTTTTTTACTCTACATTTTCTGTTTTCAAGATCTGGAGGTTTTGCTTTATGACTTCCTTTTTTTTCTGTCAATTTTCACAGTCTTCAATTTATGTCTCTCTATACTGAGAGAAATTGAAGGAGAGGTATCCGCTTATGAAAAAGTTTTTAAATTGAAAACGGGGGAAAAATATATTTTTGTAAAAAGGAAAGCACTTTTCTTTATATTAAATCGTATATATAGGATGTATGAAAATTTTCTTGGAATGAAAAAGAAGACTATTAACTAAAAGTCTTGACAAACGCAAGGAGTTGAGGGTGTCCCATCATTGAAATAAACTTTGATTAAAGGAATATTAATTAAAGCCAAAGTCGCCTCGTGGATAATTGCTCTTTTCAGATTTAAGAATTTTCGCGAAATTATACGAAAGAAAATTTCCTATGCATATACTCTCAATTAGTAATTTTTTTTTCTGTAAGAAATAAAACATCGTGATTTATGAATTAAAATTGGAAAGAATATTTTTTTGCGTAAATAATTATTTTTTGTTTCCGCGTGAAATGTAATTAAAAAGGATTTTTTAATATCAAGTAAATTGCTTAATCTTTTTCATAAATATGAGTTAAAAAAATTTTTAAAGTCAACTTTATATTTCGCATTGAAATTACATTGTCCAGAGTCCGAAGCTTAAAATTCAAGCAGTCAAACGAAAAATCAACAAGAAAAGTTGTCCAAGCCTCTATAATATAAGAGTTGTTGAATTATGCAAAACCCCCAAAGGGCGTTTTTTTACCCTATTAGATTCTCTTCAACTTTTCCAACTCTTATTTTTTATTTATTTGTTGAAATATGTCAAGGGAACTTTTACATTTTAAGATTGAAAGGAAATTCTCGTCTTTTTCCTGTAATGGAATTTCTTTCGATATTTTCAAATTATAATTGGATGATTTATAATTTTTAAAAAATTGAATGTATAATTTTCCTGTTTTTCGAAAAATAATGTGAAATAATTGACTGATTTTTAAATGGAATTTCTGTTAAATTATTTATTAATATATTTCTATTAAAATGTTATTGTAATTACATAATTTATAATTAAAGAAAAATTTATTATAATTACATAATTTACAATTTTAAAAATATGAATTATAGTTACAAAATTTACAATTTAAAAAAAAATAATTATACTTAGATAGATGCATAATTTATAATTAGATAATTAGAAAAAATATTGTGGAATAATTTATTGATTTTCAAATATAATAGAATTTCTTCCGATTTTCAATATCAGTTTTCAAATGATAATTACGTAACTTTTAATTTTTTCACTTTAATTATAATTATGTAATTTATAATTTTTTTTTTCGTTGATTTTTTTTCTCTGAAAAAATTTTTGCGTGATTGAACGTTTCTACAAACTGTGTATGCAAATAAGTTTGTGTAAAATAAAAAATAATAAAAGCTCAGTGATTTATAAAAATTTTTTTTCTAAGATTAGAGAAGAGGATATTTTACTGTTATCTATCATAAAAATTACTATGTACATTCAAAAGAAACTGGCATTCTCTGGGCAATAGAAAAAGCTTGAATATTTCTCTTCAAGAGAAATAACAAGAGGGGTAGGTGTTTATGGGACACATTGTCAAGTGTCTTATATATAGATGTCGCTAGAGTGAAAATTTTTAAAAAATCTTTTCTTCTTTCTTTCAGTAGATTCTCAAGAATATGTCAAAAAATATAAAATCCGACAAATAATTTATTATACGGATTATAGGAGAACTGTCAGGAAAAAATTTTTTTTTTCTTTTTCCTCTTACCCTCAAACGTGAAATGTTCCGTTTCGATTTTTTTTCAAATTGCTCTTTAGATTTTATTTTTTACTTTATATAAAAGGTTTACTTTTTGTTATTAATAGATTAATAAATTAAATGCTGAATAAAACTATAAAAAAAACTAGACTAAAACTAAACGAAAATAAAATTTTAATCAGGTATTAAACGAGAAAATAAAAGTAATAAAAATTAGAAGTAAAATAAAAACGAAAACTAACAAAATTAAAAAGTAAAATAATAATTTATTTAAAAAATTTATTTAATAATAATTTATTTAAAGTAAAGAATTTATTTAAAACAAATTAATTCTTGAAAATCTATTGTAAAATTATTGCTTATAAATTATTTATTGAATAATTTTACATACAAATTTCAAAAATAATTGAATATTAAGAGTTGCATTTAATATTTTCATCAATAATTGAATTTCAAAAGGTTTTAAATTAAAATTTTTGAAAATTTGTATTTTCAATACTTTTAATAACAGTTCTGTACAACTGATTTTTTTGAAAAATTTTTATTTCAATTCTATTGAAATTAGTTGAATTTTTTAATAATAGATATTTAATATTATTTTAAAAATTTTAATTCAATTCTTCGAAAGAATTCAATTATCTCGAAAAATATCAAAATTTTTCACATAAATTCTATTATTTTTAAAAGTAATAAAATTCTTCGCAGAAATTCAATTATTTTCAAAAGGAATAAAATTCTTCGCAGAAATTTAATTATTTTCAAAAATTTTAATAAAATTCTTGTCAAGATTTTAATTATTTTTATAAACAATAAAATTCTTCTCCAAAACTCAATTATTTTCAAAAATTTTAATAAAATTCTCGTCAAGATTTCAATTATTTTTACAAACAGTAAAATTCTTCAACAAAACTTAATTATTTTCAAAAATTTTTTTTAAATTTTTGACAAAAATTCAATTATCCTTCAATTTAAAAAGAAAAATAAAATTCTTCACGGAAATTCAATTATTTTCAAAAATTTTAATAAACTTCCTTGTATTAATTTAATTATAATTATTTAAAAAAATTGTAACAAAATTCTGAGAAGAATTCAATTATTTCCTAATTATTTAAAAAAAATTCGCAATAATCAAATTTTTAATTATGGTTATTAACAAACACGATTATTTTAAAAACTTGAAAGAAATTCTTCTCCAAAACTCAATTATTTTCAAAAATTTTAATAAAATTTTTGCCAAAAATTCAATTATCCTTCAATTTAAAAAAAAATAAAATTCTTCACGGAAATTCAATTATTTTCAAAAATTTTAATAAAATTCCTTGTATTAATTTAATTATAATTATTTAAAAAAATTGTAACAAAATTCTGAGAAGAATTCAATTATTTCCTAATTATTTAAAAAAAATTCGCAATAATCAAATTTTTAATTATGATTATTAACAAACACGATTATTTAAAAACTTGAAAGAAATTCTTCTCCAAAACTCAATTATTTTCGAAATTTTAATAAAATTTTTGACAAAAATTCAATTATCCTTCAATTTAAAAAAAATAAAATTCTTCACGGAAATTTAATTATTTTCAAAAATTTTAATAAACTTCCTTGAAATAATTCAATTACTATTATAAATAACAAAATTCTCACAGGAATTGAATTATTTAAAATACAATTTTCATAAGGTTTTCCGAAAAAAATGAAACAAATTTTTTTTAAAAAATCCATTGCAAAGTTTAATTATTTTCTTACAAATCAGACAATTTTTTACGAAAATTCAATTATTTAAAAAAAGTTTAATAAAATTCTTCCCAATAATTCAATTATTTTCATAAAGTAATAAATAAATAAGTAAATAAATAAATAAGTATATAAATAAATATTTTAAAGAATTTTCAAATAATCAAAATTTCGTAAAATTGATGGATTTAGATTTGAATATTCTTAAAGAACTTTGTCATAAATTATTAAAAATAATTGATTTAAAGAAGTATTTTAGTTAAAAATTCTAGAAAATAATAATTGAATTTTAATGATGGAAATAATTTTGAAAAAGTTATTACTATTTTCGAATAATTTAACAATTACAGAAATTAACTTTACAAAAATATTTTTAGTTCTAATATTTCGTTAGTTAGAAAAACAAAATTAAATTTATTTTTTCATGAAAAGTAAAGAAAGGTAGAGGTTTTAGTATAGAGTTACTGTTAATTTTGTGGCGTTTGAAAAAGAAAAAGAAAATAGAGAAAAAGAGAGAGAGAGGGAGAGAAATATAATAATTATGATTGACGTTAAAAAGGGGTAGAAATTTCAAATCTGAATTCCCCAAGAGGTGGTTACACCCTATGGTGGTGGAAGTGCGCGTTACTGGGGCACGGGGTAAGAAATCGATGAAGCCCCCCCTCCCTCCCTCCCACATTGCCCAACCATTCCCCCTTCTATTTCTCTCCTCTCTAGCGTCCCTTTAACCCACACCCCGTCTGTCCCATTTTCCAGACTCATCCCCAAACTGAACGCCACTAGTCATTTTCCAACAGCGCGAAGCACTCGCTTCTTAGCCGCGCCCTGCAACACTTAATTGGTTTTTCTTCAGGCACTTTTCCTCGACTTTCTTTATTATCCACCGACAATGAGATACAACGGGATAATTCAACTCCAATATCGACCAGACTCACTGGCGACAAAACTGATGCTTTTAACCTTTAGAAGCCAATTCTCTCGTTAGAGTTGCGTGTGAAAGAGTTCATTTCTTTCTTTTTTTTTTTTTTTTAGTAATAAACTAAAAAATTGATTTCATTTATTTTAACTTATTCGTCGAATTATTTTTTTTTTAAATTTTATGAAAAAAATTTTCCAGCTATGCATTTCTATTGAAAATGGATAATGTTTGAAATAAAGTTAACAATGGATTTATTATTCATATTACATAATGTGGGATTTTTTTTTTAACTTTCCTCTCGTGTTTTTAATTTTTTCCTTTTTTTAAATAATGTACATTATTTTGCGGAAATTTTGCGGATTTCATGTTACAAACAACCGCGGATTAATTAATACTGTGAATAATATTCACAGTATTAATTATAATATTATAATAATCTAATAAATAATGATGTATTTGGTAATTTTTGTTAAAAAATTGTTTTTTAAATTTCTAAATTCTTTATTATTTAAAAATCAATTAAGACGAGTTTACAGTGTATAAAGTTAATTAATTTATTATGTATAGTGTGTGGCTATGACTTCATTTTACCTCATGAATAATTACTGTCTTAATTAGAATTAGTGAATAGTTAACAAATTTTAATATTAGTGGAAAATTTAGAAATTTTTACAATACTTGGAAACAAAAAATTTTACTGCTTTTGAATCAGTAAACTTTACCAATAAATAGTTATTTCTGCTAATTTATTAGTAAAATTAATAGTAATTATTATTTCTTGTTATTACTAATTAATAATGAAATAAATAGTAAATTTTACTAATTTATTTTATTTATTAGTAAAATGAATATTAAATATAAATTTTTGTTACTGTTAATTATTAATAATGTAATAAATAGTAATTTTTAGTAGATTCGGGAAAATTGTTAACTTCTTCAAATTTAAATAATTTTTTTTATTGTTAATTATTAATAATGTAATAAATAGTAATTTCTACTAATTTATAAGTAAAATTTACTAATTCAAAAGCAAAAATATATTTACTAATTCAAATTATTAAACATTTTTACTAATTCAAATTTAGAGAGTAAATCAACTGGAAAAAATATTTATTTGATTCAAATAAACGAGTACTTTTGTATTATCAAGTAAATATTTATTTGTATTAAATAATTTTTATTAAAGGAGATGTCAAAGTTGATGCAATTTTTCCATTGAAGCTCTGTGTAAAAATCGCGGTGCCTTTGACATCTTCTTAAGTCAATTAAGTGGTATTTGCACCAAATACTGAAATTATTGGTTCAAATAGAATTTATTCGGTTCAAATAAAAATTATTTCATTCAATTAAATATTTATTTCATAATAGTCAAGAAATCGATTATTTGAATCAAATTAATTTTGTTTTATTTACTGTAAAATAAATAATTTTTTAATTTTAAAATTATAAATTTTAAAAATATAAGTTTTAAAATTATAAATTTTAAAATTATAGGTAAATTTTAAAATTATAAATTTTAAAATTATACATTTTAAAATTATACATTTTAAAATTATACATTTTAAAATTATACATTTTCAAATTATACATTTTAAAATTATACATTTTAAAATTATAAATTTTAAAATTATACATTTTAAAATTATACATTTTAAAATTTTAAATTTTAAAATTATACATTGTATAAAATGTTAAATTATATATTACATAAAATATCAAAAAAATTACATGCCATAAAAATTAGTGGGATTTTTGTTTCCTTTATCTAAATTTCATTTAATAGATATTTTAAATTGAAGGATTTTAGAGAGGAGGAATTTAAATATATTCTAAAAATGGAAACAATAAACCTTAAGTGCATTATAGCTTTTTACAGCTAAAGGTTATATTGTTACTTTCGAAAAAAAGTACCTCATAATTTTTTTATTTAAAAAAATTTAGGTGCCATAAAGGTTTATTCTTTCAGTTTTATGTGATGAAAAAGTGGCGACTTTGTCCCACCACTGGCACCATTTTCAACTTTTCTCCTTCTTCCACATTATTCCCATTTCACTTGTGTTTGAAAGTACACTCACATTAAACCACGTAATTTGATACCATTTCGACAATTCTAGTCCAGTTTTAGCCACTAATTTTCCTCAAAAAAAAATAATAATAACAATAATAATAATAGTAATTTTTTTCATTTTTTGTTCACTCAGTAATTTTTCGAAATAATAATTTTTTATTATATTAAAAAAAGATTTCGTTTATTTAAACGTTTGGAATCTTTAAAACTAGATTTAAAACATTGAAACTTTAAAAAAAAGCGGTTGAAAATTAATAATGAAATACTAAAAGTATAATAAAATTTTTTTGAATAATTTGAATAATTCATTATTGATTTTATAAAGGAAAAAAATTCTAATAAAAAGCGAAGAAGAAAAAACATGATCAAAATGTAAATTAACTGTGAAATTTGAGAATCGTTATAATATGGATCAATTTTCGTGCGTTTGGTTTTTGATGTGAAAATTGACATGTTTATCGTGCTTATCGTTCACTGTCATATTGTCATTAATCATCAGCCTTCAGTTGCATGTTTGACATTTCTGGTTTAGATGATTTATCAAACTAAAGCTGTATTACTTTCAATGACCGCATGTAAATAACGCGCATATACACAGACACAGACACAGGCACAGACACAGACATGTATTGCCCCAGTGGCGCTATTACTGAAATTCAAGTCCAAATGCCAATTAATTTAACGTTAACTTAATGATTTTGATTTCATGGTTGTGTTCCGAGCAAGGCGAAAATTTCATTTCATGTAATCATGATGCCCGCCACCATGCAAACATGAGTAAACACAATAAAATCCCTTTATGACACTTCGCCAAACACTTGCCAGCAAATTTTCACTAATAAACAAATAAATCTTTTCACACGTTAAATAAATGGCACGATTATAAAAACAAGGCGAAAATAAATATTATCTGAAATATAAATAATAAAAATGATGGAAAAAATATAATATAGGAAAAGTTGTATTTAAAATTTTAAAATAATAGGTACAAATGGTAATAATAATAACAAAATATAATAGTAATAGTAATAATAATAATAATAATAATAATAATAATAATAATAATAATAATAATAATAATAATAATAATAATAATAATAATAATAATAATAATAATAATAATAATAATAATAATAATAATAATAATAATAATAATAATAATGATAATAAAAGAAATAAATGTATAAACAAATAAATAATAAATAAATAATAATAATAATAATAATAATAATAATAATAATAATAATAATAATAATAATAATAATAATAATAATAATAATAATAATAATAATAATAATAATAAAGAGAAAAATAATATATAATAAAAATATAGTAATAATAATGGTAAAAAAATAATAAGAATAATGATGATGATAATAATAAGTAGAAGAAGAAACAAATAAAAAGTAACGTTGTTTTAAATTTTATTCCCTGCACTGTAAATAAAAATTATATGATTTAATTAATCGATGACTTGTCTATTATAAAATAAATATTTACTTGAATCAAATGATTTTTATTTGAGTCACTTCAAAAAATAAAATTATTGGTTCAAATACAATATTATAAAAATATTGTTACTGTAACTTCATCAAAATTATTTTCATCATTTTAATTCAATCATTATTTTCTAGAATTTTAAATAATTTTTTATGAAAATAATAATTGAATTCCTTAACAAAATTTTATTATTTATGAAAATAATTAAATTCCTGTGAAATTTATATTATTTATGAAAATAATTAAATGTTTACATACAATTTTATTAAATTTTTTTTTTAAATAATTGAATTCGTTTTGGGAAATTTTATTAAAATCTCAGATATTGAAAATCATTATTATTATCAATATCAAATTATTTTTTATGAAAATAATAATTGAATTCCTTAAAAAAATTTATTGGTTATGAAAATAATTGAATTCCTGTAAAAAATTTTATTATTTATGAAAATAATTAAATGTTTACATACAATTTTATTACAAATTTTTTTTAAATAATTGAATTCGTTTTGGGAAATATTATTAAAATCTCAGATATTGAAAATCATTGAAATTAGAAAATTTTTTGAAAATGATTGAAATTAGGACAAGAATTTTTTAGATATTTATGAAAATAATTGAACTTTGGAGAAAAATTTTGTTAAATTTATAAAAATAATTGAAATTTTTTTCAAATTTTGAACATAGTTGAAATTTCTTTTTTTTGAAAATAATTAAATTTTAAATTATTTTTTATGAAAATAATAATTGAATTCCTTAAAAAAATTTTATTATTTATGAAAATAATTGAATTCCTGTGAAATTTTTATTATTTATGAAAATAATTAAATGTTTGCATACAATTATATTAAAATTTTGTTTAAATAATTGAATTCTTTTTGGAAAATGTTATTAAAATAGTAGATATTGAAAATCATTGAAATTAGAAAATTTTTTTGAAAATAATTGAAATTATGACAAGAATTTTTTTGACATTTTTGAAAATAATTGAATTTTGAAGAAGAATTTTGTTATTTATAAAGATAATTGGGATTTTTACGAGAATTTTTTTCAAATTTGGAACATAGTTGAATTTTATAAGAAGAATATTATATTTTTTTTGAAAATAATTGAATTTCTGCAATTATTTGCAATTTCTCCAAAATTGAATTTTTTTTAGTGTTTTCAATAACAATTATAATTAGAAAATTTTTAAATTCTATTAGTTATAAAATTGCTAATTTTATTTAAAAAATGTAGTTAATTTAGTGACTGACTTTTTGCTTTTGAATTAGTAAATTTTATTAATAAATAGTAATTTCTACTAATTTATTAATAAACTTTAAATTTTACTAATGAATTAGTAGAAAAGAAATTACTATTCATTAGTAAAATTTACATTTTACTAATGAATTAGTAAAAAAGAAATTACTATTTGTTAGTAAAATTTAAATCTTACTAATAAATTAGTAAAAATTATTATTTATTAGTAAAATTTAAAGTTTACTAATAAATTAGTAGAAATTACTATTTATTACTAAAATTTACTAATTCAAAAGAAAAAAGTCAGTCACTAAATTAATTCAAATTAGTAAACGTTTTTACTAATACAAATTTAAAGAATAATTGATTCAAATAAAAATTATTTGGTTCAAGTAAATATTTATTTATTTAATAATAGTCAAGTAATCGGCTATTTGAATCAAATAAAAATTTTTTTCAATAGAAAATGAACGAAAATTACAAATAAAAATTTGTATACCAATTTTTGGTATATAAGATCTATTTAATTGAATATTTAATTCAGGTTTAGAGAAGATAACGCTATATGATGATGATGAAATATCTTTGAAAGATATATTGCTCGAGCTTAAGTATAAATTATGCCAATAAATATATTGTCGATTAATTTGAAAATGTGACAAACTAATTTTGATGTATTAGTAATATCGTCCATCGTTGTAAGTTATAATTAATGTTTAGAAAATGAGATTAAAGTCACAAAATACAATTAAACTGTGCCTATAAATTTCTACGCTATTAATTATAATATCGATGATATGCGATAAATAATGGAGTGAAATCGATTGAACGAGAATAATATTCTCAAAGGATATTTGTTCCTTATTTGTCTCAATTTATAGTTTGTCCCATATTTATTTAAATCTGCACGCATATAATTTAATAAAATTGATTATAATTAAAGGCAGACAATTTTGTGAAAATAATTTATTAGCGTCGCTTGAAAAGCAGGTCATTGGTGCTGTTTTCGTCGCCCATTGTCGTGTTAATTATTTTTTCAAATGACCATAAGAATTGTTTGTATGAGTGTGGAGTGTGTATGTGTCGAGATTTCGCTCGAAAAAACTTGAAACTATGCCAAAATGATTTCAGCGAAGAAAATGAGAGATAGAGTTTTTATTTTTGAAAAAATCCCCTCGTAACGGATTCTTGAATTTTTTTTCCTTTTTTTCTTTTTAATGCTTCGGGAATATGAAATTTTTTGTGTGGAAAGTATTATAATTTCGTCTGATATTTTTAATTCATTTTATTTTGATAATTTAGAAAGAAAATGTTTAATTAATATTTTTTTAAATTTAGTAAGAAATTTTAATGAATTACATTTTTAATATTTGAATTAACTTTTTGATGTTTTTAATTAACTTTTTGAAATGTATTTTTTTTATATTTTAATTAATTTTTCTCATTTATTAACTACATATCAGTTATTTTGAGTTCAAATTTTGTATTATAATTATACAATATTCGCAGTAAAATATAAAATAATTGTGAAGCAGATTACAGAATTTTATGTTTAATTTGAGGAAGAGGAAAATTCAGTATTTAATTATAATTCCGTTTTTGTTCGAAGTTTTGGTTATTTTGTAATAGAATTATAAAATTTGTTCGGTTCGTTATAATGTAAAGTTCAATTTTTTTTTTCAAAATGGTGAGAGACAGTTTTTTTTTTTTGTCACTTTTATAATTCTTACAAGATTCTTCATAATTAAGTGCTGCAATAATTGAAATTTAATAATAGAAAATTTTCATAGAAATCAAGGTGAGGGAAACTCTTAAGAATTTAATTTAAACTTTAATTAATAGAATAAGGAAATTTCAGTATTGTTCAAAATTTATGTAAAGTTTGTAATTAATTAATAAAGTTTAGCGATTTCATGATTAAAATTAATTATTAAATAATTTAAAGTATTAAATATAAAGTATTAAAATAAAAATGAATTTAAAATGAATAAAAATTAAGTATTTAATTGTTATTATTATTATTATAATTATTAAAATCATTAAAATTAATTGGAATTTCGCGCCAATATTTTATCCGACAGATGGCGAGGAACATTTTTACTCACATTAGAAATAGAGTTGACGTGGTATAATATCAGTTGAGATTTTTGTTATATTTTTTAAATAAAATACATTCATTTTATTAAGAATATAACAAAAAAAATAATAAATATTTAAATGCAATATAAAGTTTTTAATATAATAATATAAAAATAATAATAGTTATTATTATTGTTACAATAAATTTTCTTCTTGGTTGAAATTTATTGGGTTGTATAAAAAAGTTATTTACTGAAAATAGTTGATTCTAAAAAAGGCATTTCGCAAAAAGAAAAGGAGGAAAAAAAGAGTGTATTGTGGGAAAATGTTCTGGAGAAACATAATTTTCTTCATTTCTGTAATGATCCTTGACTCATGTCATAAAAAAGCGCTTGTGATACACTAAAATAAGGGAGAGCATTTGACATTGGACCGGGGGGTAAGGACAGCGACACTTTATGCGTTGCTAGTGCAATAAAAGTTTCAGAGAAAAGCATAAAAATTCTCAGCTCAGCGAAACCCCTTCTGCTCCTCTTTCTTTTTTTGTTCGTTTTCTTCTGTTTTTATTCTTCCCTCTTGCATATAACATTTTTGTTTGTTTCTAAAAGTATTCACAATTTTCTCCATCTCTTATTCTCATTCATACATATTTACCCCCAAAAAAAAAAAGAAAAAAAAGCAAAAACGAAAAATCTGATAAAAACAATGAGAGAATAATATAAAAGGATAAAATATAATAATTTAACAACGAAATGAAAATAAATAATTTTTTCAATTAAATATAAATTGCATAGAGAACTTAACAATGGCTGTGAAAAATATGTTATTGTAATTTAATCCCGAAATGAAAATAAATAATTTTTTTAAATTAAATATAAATTGCATAGATAACAAAACAATGTCTGGGAAACTCGGGGAAAAATATGTGATAAAAGAGGAGGGATTAAGAGAAGAAAAAAAAATGAGGTAAAATAATAATAATTAAAAAAAGAAGATAATGAGAGTAAAGGGGAAGAAATATAGGAGAGGAAAAAATTAAACTCGACAAGGAAAAAAAAGAAGAGCAAGTGAAAATAAAAGAAAGGGAAAAATGAAATAAGAAATGTAAATTTCACACGTACAGAAAAGAACGGCCTTAAGTCCTTTGGACCATTTGCGAATATATTAACGGAATAGCGTGCTAATCGGTAGGTCACGTAGGTTTATTGATAAACGATAAATTCTGATAGTAAAATCAGCACGAATCGAACTATAGTGAGAGAGAGAGAGGGAGAACCATTCGATGGATATAACGACCTGTGGTTCGCGAAAAAATCCTCTGAATGCAGAAAACGGAAAAATGTCTGAATATAAAGGAACAAAAGATCGAAAAAAATATGCTGCAAAAGCCAAATAGATCCCGGGATATTTGTTAAAGATGCTCTATTATTATTTTTATTATTATCGTTATTATTCTTCTTTTTCTCTGTTATATTATACATGCTTGCGGGAATAGATAATGGAAATTTTTCAATTACAGTTGAAATTAAAATGCTAAATGTTCTTTTTATTTATTTTATTCCATTTTTTTTCCGAAAAGAAAATATGAGAGAGAAAAAAAAAGAATTCTTTTCTGAGAAATGCATTAGTTTTCTTTAATAAAAGTGTATTACTGTTCATTATTAAAATTTCTTTGTGTAAAAGTAAAATAATTAAAATAAACTTTTTCTTGCAGTAAATAACCACGCAACTTTATTAATAAATTTATGACTTTATTTTTATTGTTTTATTATTATTATTATTTTGACGATTTTCAATTGACAAATTTTCTAACTAAAACAAAAATTAATTGAAGCAGTAAAAACAGGTTACGTAAATAAATGATTTCCCCCTCACTAAAATGTGAATTTAAAAATATTTTTAAAAAAATAGAAAAATAATAATTTTTTTTATTTCTTTTATTGTTTTCATTATTTTAATTACAATAATAATAAAAATTGTCAACAATTTTATTTTTTATTATCACTTTTCACTCAGAAATATAAATTGACATAAAATCCACTGAATTATTTATTTGTTTGAAATAAATTTTATTTGGTTGAGATAAAAATTTTATTTGTCTGGAATAAAATTTTTATTTGGAACAAATAAATAATTTAGTAGGTTCTGTGACAAATATACTTTTAGTTGACTCAAATAAATTTGGTTTAAATAAAACATTTCTCTATGTTGTCCTTTATAAGTCAGTTTACTACTACTGGACCCAAGGAAACATTTTATTTAAACTAAATAAAATTTATTTGAGTTAAATATATTTGTATATTTCTATATTTGTTCCAGAGACAACTAGGTTATTTTTTCTTTTTAAATAAAAATTTTATTCGACATAAATAAAACTTTTATTTGAACTAAATTAATTTTTTTCTAGACCAAATTGAAACCAATTCAAAAATTTTAATAAAATTCTTGGTAAAATTTTAATTATTTTCAAAAACTTTCCTCAATTCAACGATTTTTAATATCTACTACTTAAATGAAAATTCACAAAAGAATTCAATTCTGTTAAAAAATATTTTAATAAAATTCTACGCAAACATTTCATTATTTTCATAAATAATAAAAATTTGCCAGGAATTCTATTATTTACAAATTATTTTCATAAATAATAACATTTTTTTACAGAGATTCAATTATTTTCATAAAAAATGAAACTCATCGTAGAATTTCAATTATTTTTAATACAATTTTTATTAAATTTCTCGAAAAATGAAATTATTCTTAAAAATTGTATTAAAATTTATCAAAGAAATTCAATTATTTTCAAAAATTTTAATGAAATTCTTTGTAACAATTCCATTTCCTTCAAAATAATTTAAATAAATTTTGTCAAAATTCAATTACTTTCAATGTTTACTATTTCAATAAAATTTCACGAAAGAATTCAATTATTTAAAAAGAAATTTCAATAAAATTCGTCTCAAGATTTCAATTATTTTCAAAAGTAATATAATTCTTCGCAGAAATTGAATTATGTTTAAAAATTTACAAAAATTCTTGTCAAAATTTCAATTATCTTTATAAATAATAAAATTTTTCTCCAAAAGTCAATTATTTTCAACAATTTTAATAAAACTCTTGGCAGAATTGCAATTATTTTTAATACAATTTTCATGAAATTTCTCGAAAAATGAAATTATTCTTAAAATTTTATTTTATTTTATTAAAATTTATCAAGAGACTTGAATTATTTAAAAATTTGTTGATTAAATTCTTTATAAAAATTCAATTTTAAGAAACATTAAATTACTTAATAAAATATTTATTTTTGTATTTAAATAATTGAATTCTTGTAGAATTTTTTAATAAATATTGATTGATTAAAAAACATTGATAAATATTGATTTATTTGAAGAAAATAAATTTTTATTTAGACCAAATAAAATTTAATTGAACGAAATAAATTTTTATTTACAGGAAATAATATTTATTTGAAACAAAGAAAAAGTCTAGTTAGCTCTGAGTGAAATATGCCTTTGTTCTGGGAATAGAAAAAAGAAAATAAATAATTATAAATAAAGATATATAATTATAATAAATAAAAATAAATAATTATGATGAGTAAATAATAATTAATAAATTTTTAATATGTTTAGTGAAAAATTAAATTCCATACTAATGCGGACTAAATTGACAAAGTTATAATTTGCGTCTGTAACGTCAGTTAATATTTACTTTTAAGAAAGTTTAGCGGCAAGGGAAATTGCTATTGGTTAGTGGGTTTTGGCTTTTGGATTATAAACCTCACAATTTTGAGTTTCGCATTTTCTTATCTTTTAAAACAAAATTCATTATAAATATGAATACTAATATATATAATATTAATTCTGCGGAAAATATAATTCACAATTTTTTCATGCTTCTTTTTCGCATTAGTTAAAAGAATCAAACTAAATTAGTAACAAAATTTAATGAAAGATGCGTTTTTTAATTTAATTTAGAAGAGAAAAATATGTGTCGTGCAAATGTATATCCAGATTCTTTGGGTGAAAAACGATATTATTGGAAAATTTATTTAGAGAAAGATAGTTTTTTTTCGTTCTGGAAAATATTGCGTAAGATTATAATATTTAATTAGACATTTATGTGCATATATTTTTTTTTTTTAATAAAAAATAGAAAAATTTTAAAAGCATTGTTACTTTACTCGATTATTATTATATCAGAATTATTGACATGAATTTTTGATTACTTTTATACAGATATAAATTCAAGTATTTTGGTTGTAATTTGTCAATATTTAAAAAAAATTTGTTTTTTTAAAGTGAATTCGTTGTATTATTCAATATTGTACTGTTAAAAGGAGGACACAAAATACAAAATGTGAATTTCGATGTTGAATTAATAACTCTATATGACATATAGCGTATGGAAAAATTTTGACGATTTTCAATTGGCAAATTTTATAACTAAAAGCAAAATTAATTGAACCAGTAAAAACAGGTAGCGTAAATAAATGATAATCCCCTCGCACTAAAATGGGAATTTAAAATGAACATTTAATGATTCGATACAAATGTTTCAATTTATTTATTATTTCATATATATATATATCAAATAATAAAACACCACTCTCGAAGTAACTATGATGATAAAAATAAAGAATCATTTGGGGAAAAAATGTTTTAAATACGGTTCTGTTTATTTTCCTATAAAATTTCGATCGTTAATTGAATAATGATATATTTTTATTTATTTGTTTATATTGTTATAATTATTACATTTCTCTTACTTCATTCAATTTTTATTTTATTAAAAATATTATTTTTACATATTAGAAAAAGTATTTGTTATTCGAAACATAAAAACAGATTGTTTTATTTATCCTTACAATGAGTTTAAAAATTTTGATTTTTATTATTTTCTTTTTTCATTTGGTAAATTTCTTTTAATTACAGAAAGGAAAAGAAATTTTCGAACGTCGTTCAAAACTTTTTATAGTCTTTTTTGGATAAATAATCGAGTAAATCGACAATAATCGAGTAAATAAATAAATAAAAATAAAATTATAATATTAAATAGAACATAATAATAATTTTTTTAATAATAATTTCTTCTCTGGCTAAAGTATGAGAAAAATATACAAGTAAATAAATAATTTCCCAGAAGATTTCAACGTTCAAATGAATGATACTATTCTTCTTAAATATTTTCGAAAATTTATTAAATGTATAATGAAAAACACTAAAAATTAAATATTTTTACTTAGTTAGAAATTAATTTTTCTCGTATATAGAGAACAATTTTTTCAATAATTTTATTTACTTTTTTGAAAGTAAAATGCAAATTAAAACAAAATTATTATTTTGTTTTAGAAAAAGAAGAAAAATATTTGCACAATTTCTATTTTTAATCTTATTTTTGGAACAGGATTTTCCACAGGAATTTTTATTATTTATGAAAATTAAATGTTTGCATACAATTTTATTAAAATTTTTTTTAAATAATTGAATTCTTTTTGGAAAATTTTATTAAAATAGAAGATATTGAAAGTAATTGAAATTTAGGACAAGAATTTTTTTTGACATTTATGAAAATAATTGAACTTTGGAGAAGAATTTTGTTATTTATTAAAGATAATTGGAATATTTACGAGAATTTTTTTTTTTAAATTTTGAACATAGTTGAATTTTTTTTTGTCTTTTGAAAATAATAAATAATTGAATTTCCGTTCCCGGACGATTGTCCTAATTTAATTTTCCTAATTGCATTTTCCTAATAATCTATTTTCCTAAAAACCATCTTTCCTAATTTTTTTTTCCTAATTTCGTTTTCCTAATCCAATTTTTCTAATTGTAAATTCCTAATATATAAATTTTCCTAATGGTTAATTTTTCCTAAAAGACAAATTTTTTTGAAAAATTTAATAAAATTCTACGCAAATCTTTAATTATTTTTATACAATAATAAACATTTCACAGGAATTCAATTATTTACAGTTTTTTTTTATGAATTTCTTCACACAATTTCATTTATATAAATTAAATTTAATTATTTTCAAGAATTTTAATATAAATTCAATTATTTTCGACAATTTTAATAGAATTTTTTAAAAATCAAATGTAAAATTTTTAATTTTTGAATGCATAATTTTTTTTTGGAAAATTAGGAAAATAAATACAATTAGGAAAAACAGATTAGAAATTTTAACTTTAGGAAAAAGACTTTTAGGAATTTCTGAAATTAGGAATTTCAAATTAGGACAATTGATAGGGAATCTTGAATTTCTGCAATTATTTGTAATTTCTCCAAAATTGAATTTTTTTTAGTGTTTTCAACAAAAATTTAAATTAGAAATTTTCTCAATTCTATTATTTTTAATAAAGATTATTCTAGAATAAATTTAAATAAATAGTAATAAAATTTTTTTCAAATTTTGAAAATAGTTGAATTTTATTTATTTTTTTCTTTGAAAATAATTGAATTTGCGCAATTATTTGTAATTTCTCCAAAATTGAATTTTTTTAGTGTTTTCAACATTAATTTAAATTAGAAATTTTTTAAATTCTATTATTTTTAAAATTGCTAATTTTATTTTAAAAGAGTCAGTAAAAATGTAGCCTATTTGTTGTTACTAATAAGAATAATAATAATTATTATATTATTATAATTATAATAGTAATAATAATAATAATATTAATAGGTATTAAAAGTGAGATTATTAATAAATTCAAACTTGAGCAATAAACATATATTGCGACAGTATTATTTGCAATTTAATTGGTGAAATAATAAATTTAATTTTAATGTATTATAATATTTGGAAATGGTGACAAAGTCGGTATATTTAGAAGGCAATAGGAAGCTCACAATGCAAGCGTATATAAACCCCATTAGATGTAATGGCGTTAGAGCATTACCTCGAGCCGCTGGGGAAAGAGAAACTGAGCTTCAAGGAGTGGTTTTGATGCAGCAATGCGGAGAAACTGGGAAACCTAGATTCCCCCGAATGGCACTAAGGGAAACTAGCACTTGACTACTCTTGCCATAAAAGGCAAAAAAAAAAAAAAAAAAAATAGAGAACGAGAGAGAGAGAGATCACTAACATTTCCTCACTATCAAGATTAAAGCAACCATGAACCTTGAAACTCAACCATATATAGTTCCAAGGATTCACTACACAGTGAACCTAATTTTCCTTCATGTTCGAAAGTTTTCTCTTCTCTTTTTTTTTCTTTTGACTTCTTCTTCTTCTTTCTTTCTTCAAGCAATTTTTCTCGGGACATTTATTGTTTGATTGTTGTCTGTTTTCTTTGTAATGTTTTTCTTTTATGCGTATTTTAGAGAGCACTTGGATGTGGGAATGTATTTTAAATGAAGTTTTATTGTTTATCCCCCACCAATTTATAGGGGGGGGGAATATTATTTTGACTCTAGGTATTATTTTATATTATTAAAGTTACAAATAAAAGGTGACAATTTTTTAGGGAAAAATAATTTTCTAGGAGACAATTTTTAATGCTTTTGGAATATATTTATTTCTAGGAGAAATTTTTTAATGCCCTCGGAATATTTAATGTGCAAAGTCGTTTTTGCCTATATAAAATCTAAAAACATTATGTGGCTTTATGCTGAATTTAAAGTCGGGGAGTTTAAATTAAGACCTAAGTGTTTCTTAATTTTACATTCTGGATGAAATATTTTTTGAAAGCAAACATTTTACGGGAAAGGAAAAATTTTCAAGAAATAAATAAATCTACTAAAGAATTAGTTAAATTTTACTAATAAGTAATATTTTGCTTATTTTTACTAATATTCTCTTTTACCAATACATTCATTTTTACTAATTTATTAGTAAAATTTACTAAATTAAAAAGAATAAAATATCATATAAAATTTATTTGAAACAAGTGAAACAAGTAGGCTTTGAATGAAATATCTTTTTTCTAGACATTATGCTGTTTGTATATTTATATATACTTTATGTTTATATTTTTACATTTATAGATGAAATCGTCTTAAATATATACACTTTGAGAAAATGAATTTCAGAGTGTAAAATCTCTTAAAGTGATTGCACTGTGTAAATTCATTAAATATTTATCAACTTAAGAGATAAATTGTTCGCCTCGAAGCGATTCAAAATTTATTTTATGTTCTCTTTTTTTTCCCCTTTAGCATTAGAGGTAAAAGCTTTCTGAAATAAGTAGATTTAGTATAATTGCCTTGCATCTTGTTGGTTGAATTTACATATATTTGAGTATATATAAATATCTTTGTGTTTGTGTGTATGTGTGTGTGTATATATTTTGAAAGTGGACACGAGTTTGTGTTTGTAAACATCGTTATAAACACGAGTCAATCTCATCCTACCGAAAGTTAAGGATCATGACTTCTTCAAGCAAAGTGTTGCCGCCCTAAGGACTTGACCTCTTTGCACACGAATGAATATTTATACGTTCCCCTTGTCTCCCACTCCCCCCCCTCATTTGCTCACTCTCACCCTCTCTCTCTTTCTCTAACTCCCTCACTCTCTCAAGGTGGAAATGAATTTCAAACTCCTCAAGGGCTTTGAACGACACTTGTTCCCGGGTGTTTAATTGTTTAATGTAATTACACATGCCTCTGTAATAACATTTCATCAAGTACAATTTTTCAATATTTTATAGTTGTAGTTGTAATATTGTTGTTCAATATACTTTGACAGTGAATATATTTACTCTCTAAATTTGAATTAGTGAAAATGTTTACTAATTTGAATTACTTTCTAAATTTAAATTTTAAATTAAATAATTGCTTACTACAGGATTTCTACGGAAAATCTGGAAATCATGGAAATCATGGAATTTCATTTTGATTCATGGAAAAATGGAAATCTCATAGAATTTCTAATCGGATTAGGGAATTTTTTTTAGTTTTTGTTGTAAACCCGTGTGATTGAAATTCGCGCTCCTTTATTTTACTCAGGATAGTCACAAGTTTCAATTTATCAATTTTCCTGACAATTTACTGATATTAAAATTACTTTCCCCAACAAAATTCTTTTTACAGAGGAAAATATTAATGTTTACGGAAAATGAGTAAAATTTATTAATTTTCATAATATTTTAATTTAATTTTTTCTTTAAATTTAAATTAATTTTAATACTCTTTTTGAATTTAATTATTTTCTAGAATTTTGAACTGAACTTCATCTCAGAATCAATTAATTTAATTCTCCGAAATAAGTTCTTCTAGAATTCAATTTGTATTTAAATATATAAACTCAATTTTTATAATAATTATAACTCTCCATAGTTTTTGAATAAGTTATTAAATATTAAGGTGTAATTTTTTCAAAAGATTATAATAAAGAAATTCTTAGAATTAATTTTTTTTAAAGTATTTTAAAATAATTTTTGAACGATAATAGTTTTTCAATTTTAAAAAATTTACAAACAATTAAAATTCGGTAAAATCTTTTAAAAATAATTGAATTTTTGAAAAATGTAAATAAAAATGATCAAATTTTTGAAGAATTTTAATTATAAACAGGACCATGATTTTTTAACAATTTTAATAAGTCCAAAAAGTAAATTTTGAATCTTAAAAAATTATTGTAAAAGAATTCTAAAAATTAGTTTTTAAACATATTTTATTAATGTAATTTTTTGAAAATGTATTTCTTAAAAGAATTTTTGTATAATTTAAAAAAACCAAAGAATTTGTTGATTAATTTTAAGAAAAATTTTTGAACATTATTGTTTTTTCTAAAATGTTAAAAATAATTCTAAAATTTTATCATTTTTGGAAATATGTAATTGAAAATATTAAAAATATTGAATTTTAAAAAATTAGAAGCTTATTTTCATTTTTAAATTTACCTTTAAAGATTTTTCATTAAAATTTTTGATAATTCTTCAATTATTTTCAAAATTTGCAATTAAAATTTTTGAAATGTTGATTTTAAAAAATTGTAACAAAATACTTGAAATATATTAATTATTTTCAATTAAATTTTAAAAAATTTTAAACTACCAAACGTAAACGACCAAAATAAAATTATAATTTAAAAATAATTTAAACTCTTTAAATTTGTGTCTGACTCGAGAGATTTTCCTCTCATGAAGGAATAACATTTGTCTGACTTGTCTGATCGGCTGACTATTTTCGATTGTTCTACTTAGATTACAGAATTCTTTCTCTGGATATGTTGAAGAATGTTTTAGGTCAAAAGGTGACTTTCTAAAATTCTTATTTTAAATCTGTAGAAATTAAGTTTGTCTCTAATTATGTTAAGCATTTTTCTTTTTTTTTTTTGGTTTTTAAAAATAAAGTTTGACGTACTGTCTGACTATTTTCGTTTTTTCTACTTAGAACACCTGAATTTATACTTTCAATATATTGGAGGTCATTTCCAGAAATTAATTTTTATTATAAATATTTTTAAAGTCTTTTTTGGAGTCTAAAACAAAAAATTTGTGACTGCCTGACTATTTTCGATATTTCTACTTAGTATTCTGAATTTTTTTCCTGCATAAGTTGAAAAAACTTCAATTTAGGTCAAAAGTAGACTTTCTAAAATATTCTTATTTCTAAATTCGTGGTAATAAATTTTTATCTCTAATTACGATAAGGATTATTTTTTGCTTATTTGAAAATAAAAATTTGTTTCAGTGTCTGACCATTTCAGATTTTTCTACTTAGAACACTGAATTCTTTCTCTGCGGATATATGTTAGAAGTCGTTCAAGGTGTAAAATTTTGTATTCGTATTTTCCAATTTTCGAAAATCAACTTTGTATCTAATTATTTTTGAGTTTCTTTTTTGTACTTTGGAAAATCAAATTTGTATTTATTTTGTGTTTAAATGTTGTTAATTTTTCTACATTTTCTTTTTTTCCTGCAGTTAAGTTTTAAGTTAATTTTTGGTTATTTTATTAGATAGAATTTTCTTACACCATTTTTATTTTTTTTTGCTTTGTTTTTTTATCTTTGGAAAAAAGAGAATTGTGCCTAACATGATTTTTCTTTAAAATAATAATTGTCTTGTAATTTTTAGTTAAATTGAAATAATAATTGTCGGATATTTTTTTAATTCTTTGAAGTCTCAGAAGCTATTAATTACGGTCTGACCCGAAAGTACTGATCTACTTATTAAACAAATGACCTTTGTCTGACTTGATGACCTTTTCCTCTGAATTCTTGAATTGTCTGGCGTATTTTGGAATTTTTCTACTTGCAATATGAATGTTAGTCTTTATTTTTATTGCCTTTGTTTTTTTTTTATAGTTTTTTCCATTTTTCTACTTTTTTCTGTTTTTTTTCTTTTCTCTGTTTCTATTTTTCTCTTTTTCTACTTTTTACATTTTCTACTTTTTTCTTTTTCTATTTTTTCTGTTTTCTCTTTTTTCTATATATTTTTCTTTTTTCTAAACATTTTTCTTTTATCTACTATTTTCTTTTGTCCTATTTTTCCTTTTTTTACCTTTTTTCATTTTTTTCTTTTTTGGCAATTGGTAAAGAAAAGTTGAATCGTGTAAAAAATAAAATTTCATTCTCCATAAAATATATTTGTGGGAATTACGAAAGACTTGAAGCAAAATTTTTCTTCTTTCAGTTACTAAATTCCGTTCGATATGGGATTTTTTTTTCTTTCTGATTATCTACAGAGAACTCGAATTTTTACAACAAAGTATCTGACTCTCGCTGTCTCTCTCGCTAATACTCATTTCATACATTATTCATGTATTACTTTCGCATTTTTCGAACAAAAACTGAATGCAATAATAATATATACAAGAAACTATGTAAAATCTCCCATAAACGATTCAAGAATATTATTTCAAGTACTTTCAAGTCAGAGAGAGAGAGAGAGGGAGAGATAATGTTTTAAAAGTTGAATAATTTAAAAGGCAAAGTAACAAGTCGAATAAAACAAAACCCATAGAAAGTATGACATTCTAGTCGGTTCAAGTGGATTTAGAATCACTTGGTGGGTTAATTTATTTACATATAAATATTTAAAAAAAAGAGAGAGAGAGAGACTGAGAGAAAGAGAGACTTTTTGAAAAGTAATATAAACATTTTATAACGATATAATGTTTCTCGCATTCCAACTGAATGGATTTTCAAGTTTTAGAAGTTGCAAGCTCCTTTTACTCGAAAGCATCTACTTTTCAGGCACGAGTGAGTTGAAGCTTGCGAAGTTGGATTTTATTATATGAAACACAAAGTGAGCTTTCAGGAGAAGGTTTTTGTGTAACCCCCGGGTGCCGAAGATGCATAAAAGCAAAAATAAATGCCGGTCATTAATATCATTCTCGAACCAAAGTAAAGAGTAATTTATAACTCCTGTCAAAGACATTATCTATATGCATTTTATGTTCTCAATTTCAAAATGTAATAAAGCTTCTTTATGAAGCTCCATGAAAGTTTTCTCCATATACAGACTAGTGCATAACTTATATATAAAATTCCAGTTATATTTCAGTCGAAAAGAGAAAAAAAAATTGAATTGTTTATGAATTTTCAATTCAACGTATTGACATTTTAGTGAATCGATTTTTACAATTTTATGCGATTTTTTACTGTTATATGACTTTATAATATTATTATAATGTTGCTTCATTTGCAGCAACTAAAAATTTCATTATATTAGCGAAATTTTTAGTTATTGCAATTAATACTTTCATTTTCATTTTTGAATATTTTTAAAAATAATTACATTTTTCAAAGAATTTACTTAAAATTGTATTAAAAATAATTAAAATCCTGTAAAGAATTTTATTATTTAGGAAAATATTTGAATTCTTGTAAAGAATTTTTATTACATTTTTTAAAAATAATTGAAATAATGTAAAAAGTATTATTATTTATGAAAATAGTTCAATTCTTGCAACGCGAATTTTTATTAAATTTTTTTTAAATAATTGAAATCCTGTCAAGGATTGTATTATTTATGAAAATAATTGAATTCTTGTAAAGAATTTTTATTACATGTTTTTTTAAATAATTGAATTCATTTAATAAATTTTATTAAAATAGTAGATTTTTAAAAATATTTGTATTTCAACGAAGAATTTTATTATTTGTAAAATGTAATTAAATTTTTGCAAAGAATTTTTGAAAATAATTAAATTTGTTGAGGAATTTATTTAAATTTGTATTAATAATAATTGAAATCCTATAAAAAATTTTATTATTTTTTAAAATAATTGAATTCATGTGAAAAATTTTATTACTGGTAAAAATAATTAAATTTTTGGGAAGGATTTTATTAAAATTCGTCCAAAAATTGAATTACTTACAAAATTGTTGATCAAAATTCTTTATGAGGATTCATAAAAACATTTATTTATTCAATAAATTATTTGCTTGCAATTTATTTGTATTTAAATAATTGAATTCTCGTAGAATTTTCTACTAAAAATTGATTGAAAAATAAATTTCAGATAAAAATTTTACATAATAATTGAATATTAAAAGCATTATAGCATGAATTTTCAAAAATAATTGAATTTTGAATATTTTTGAAAATAATTACATTTTTCGAAGAATTTACTTAAAATTGTATTTTAAATAATTAAAATCCTGTGAAGAATTTTATTATTTAGGAAAATAATTGAATTCTAGTAAAGAATTTTTATTACATTTTTTTAAAATAATTAAAATCCTGTCAAGAATTGTATTATTTATGAAAATAATTAAATTCTTGCAATGCATTTTATTGCATTTTTTTTAAATAATTGAATTCATTTAAGAAATTTTATTAAAATAGTTGATTTTGAAAATATCTGAATTTCATCGAAGATTTTCATTATTTGTGAAATGTGATTGAATTTTTGCAAAAAATTTTTGTCAAAATAATTAAATTTTTTGAGGAATTCATTTAAAATTGTATTAAAAATAATTGAAATCCTATGAAAAATTTTATTATTTTTGAAAATAATTGAATTCATGTGAAAAATGTTATTACTTGTAAAAATAATTGAATTCTTGGGAAGGATTTTATTAAAATTTTTGTAAATAGTTTAGTATTTTATTATTTATTTATTTAAAAAAAGTTAAGGATAAAAAAAAATAAATATATTATTTATCTTCTTTTAATTTATCTCATTGTGGAATTTGTTTGGAATTCAAAAAAGAAAATTAATAATTTATCTAATTGTGTAATTTCCTTGGAAATTTAAAAAGAAAATTGGTTTATTACACAGTAAATGCTAGTGGAATAATATATATAGTTAAGGAGATTTAATTTTTTGGGAAAAATTGGTTTAATTTTAGCTTCTGTGTACGGCTTTGTAGTTAGAGACCCAAAGCCCTTGAGTTGAAAACTTAAAGGCTTTGATGAGCACAAATTGGAAGCTCTTATTCAGCAGTTTCAGTTTCAAAGTTACCTGCTGTTCCTCAACAAAATGTTTCAGTTCAAAAGTCAATTATCAAACTTTGAATTGTAAATTATTTGTATCCAGTCAAAATACAACAATATTTTCAATTGTTATTAAAGAACAATAAAATTTTATATCCTTTGCTTTGTGTTCAATTGGATATTTTTCTGCTATAATTGGGTATACAAAATTTAATTATCATTATTTAATAAACCGAATGTTTTATAATTTTTTTTTATAGAATTTTTGTTTGTAAATTTTTTATAGAATTTTTGTTTGTAAATTTTTCATAGAATTTTTGTTTCTAAATTTTTTATAGAATTTTTGTTTGTAAATTGTTTATAGAATTTATGTTTATAATTTTTTTTATAGAATTTTTGTTTGTCAATTGTTTATAGAATTTTTGTCTATAAATTTATTTTATTAACATCAAATTAAGATTATTTCATTTCATTTCGTTTTGTAAAAAAAATATTTTATCTCCTTGACTCATTTGCTGTGTAATAATCTTATTTCACGTTTGTTGGAATTAATTAAAAGCAGTAGGAGATCTTTTTCATTATCAAGCTTTGAGATCTTTAAGTAAAATTGTATAATATGTAAGAGGGCAAATGTGGGACAAAGGGGAAAATTATTTGTGTAAAGAAATATTCTCTCCTTTGGTATTTATATATACATTATGCATCAAGAGAAGTAATTTATTTGAATTAAAGAAAATTTATTTATATTAAGTAAAATGTATTTCAATGAAATGAAATTTCTTTGAATTTAAACAACATTTCTTTGAATTAAACAAAATTTATTTGAATTAAGTAAAATGTATTTCAATGAAATAAAATTTCTTTGAATTAAATAAAATTTTTTTGAAGTAAACAAAATTTATTTCAATGAAATAAAACTTCTTTGAAGTAAACAAAGTTTCTTAGAATTAAATAAAATTTATTTGAATTTAACTAAAATTGAATTGAATTTAATTAAAATTGTATTTAATTTAACTAAAATTGTATTTAATTTAACTAAAATTGTATTTAATTTAACTAGAATTTTATTTAATTGAATTACAATTTTATTGAAGTTAAATAAAAAATTTATTTGTAACAAATAGAATAGTCTCACACACAAATTTTCGTTTAAAATCAGTAACTTTTTTTTCTCCGAGTGCGGTGAATATCGAGGAATACTTTAATTGCATTCAAATGAGTATTGGAGAAAATTTAATTAGACAGTGCTTTCCATATAATTTAGAATTAAATTTATGTACTCGAAAGAAGATAAATTTTGCAGGAAAAGTTGGTTTTTGGGGATATATGTTGTCAACTTGAAACGATAAGATATGCTCATTACGTAAGCAAACAAGCCGGCTTATAATACAAGCGCCAAGCTTCGGTAAAAGCCTTGATAAAACTTTCTCTGTATATGCCACGTTCCACTCTTTGGTTTTAGTGCCCTGGCAAAAGGGTCGTTTAATTAATTGAACTGCCCTCTAGTCTACCTTTACTGCACCCGGATTACTCACTGAAAGCCACAATTCCGTTTCAAAATATTTTCACTCAACTTTTTTTTTTTATTTATTTTTTTTTTTTTGAAAAAAAGCCCTTGAGAAAATGTTGACACTGACAATATAAGCATCGTTTTACAAAACTTTTTTTCGGTATTACATTCTATGGGAGAATTTAATTAACCGATAAATTTTTAGCACTTTGAAAATTTCGTCTTTATATTTAATACACCGATTTTTTTAGTGGTAAATATTTTTTGTTTCTATTTCAGATTACTAAAAAATTTAATAATTAATTAATAAAGAAAATTTTTATTTTTACTCAAATATAATTGATTATAAATTTATTTATTAAAATAGTAGATTTTGAAAATATTTGAATTTCAGCAAAGAATTTCATTATTTGTGAAATGTAATTGAATTCTTGCAAAAAATTTTTGTCAAAATAATTAAATTTTTTGAGGAATTTATTTAAAATTGTATTAAAAATAATTGAAATCCTATGAAAAATTTTTATTATTTATGAAAATAATTGAATTCATGTGAAAAATTTTATTACTTGTAAAAATAATTGAATTCTTGGTATAAGGATTTTATTAAAATTTTTGTAAATAGTTTAATATATTTTTGAAAAATTTTATGGAAATTTAAATTATTACAAAATATGAAGACATCAATAACTCCGAGTCTTCGACTCGGAGTGATCGATATCTTTATGTTTTGTAATGATATTCTTGTAATTTGTTGAATTTCATAAATGTTTGAATTTGAAATTTTTTGAAAATCTTAATTCCTGTGGAATAATAATAATGATTAAATATTGAATTAAAAAAGAATTTTTTGGTGTTTTGGAATTATTTTACAATTAAAAAAATTCGTAATTAAATGTAATAGAACAATTTTTTGAGTGTCTAATCATTTTTAGAATCTAATAATAAGTTTTTTTGGAATTTTTTTGCAAAATGCGTATTTCATTCAAGTTTTGCAAAAAAATTGCAACAAAGCTTATTATTAGACTCTAAACATAATAGAAATGTGAAAATAATATTAAAATATAAAAAATTATATTATGATGTGAATGCAAAATTTTTTAATTTCCAATTTAGAATTTTGAAGTAATTTTAGTTTTTCATGAAACAATTTTAATTCCTCAATTCTTTTATTATAATATGAAATTCTTATGAAGGAAATGTAAAATTTTTTATGCTTCCCCATCTTTGTTTGGTTGACTTTAACTTGAGATTTGAGTTACATGAAGAAGAAATTTCACAAGAATTTAATTATAACATAAAAGCTTTAGAGTAAATAATAATGAATTTCCGTGGAATTTTTTTGCGGAGCATTGCTTTCTTTTTTATTTCTTCTCTTTCGCACATTTGTTTCAAAATAATGAAAAATTAATTAAATCTTGTAGATATTAACAGTGTTGGTTTGAAAAATATTTATTTTTAAAAAAAATTATTCATTGATTTAATTTGCAATTTTCGTCCACAATTAAATTTTAATAAACAAGACAAATATTTGCAATTTATACATGCAATAATGTGAAATGAAACAATATGAGTGTGTAAATTTGTGTTTATTATATAATTAAAAGAAAAACATTAAATAGTTATTTTGAAAGAGAATAATAAAATTGAGGAGAAAGAGTTGTAAAAAAAAATTCAACAAGTTTCATCGAAAATAAATTACATCCATTTTATGGATGTTGAAGAAGAGGAAAAAACGATGTTGTAAATTTACAATGAAATGTGTTACCTGACTGTTAAATAAATGAAATCACAAGTTTTCCTTTGGTTCTGTTTTTCGCCGCTCTTCAAGGTGCCGTTAACGTAAAAAAGAACTCTCGTAAACTCGTGAAAAAAGGGGATTTTTATCTTTTCCCGAGTTGCTTGTTAAATTTCTATCAAGTTAAATATATATTTTATTTAAAAAAAGAAAAATAGATAAATATAAAATAAAGTAAATTAAATTGGCTATTTTTATTTAATTTTTTTACTTTTTTTTATTTTATTATATTATATTTATAATATACAATTTATTATTCTATGTTTATTGAATTATTATTATATTTAATTAAATTGAATAAATAAATATAATAAAGAAATAAAATAAATTAATTAAATACAATAGAAAAAATAATAATAAAGAAATTTGTATAATATTAAAAGTGAAGTAAAATGAAATTAATTTTTGTTAACAAGGTAATGAACATTTTTTCACAAGAATTTTTTATTAAAAAAAGGAGAATTTATTTTAAAAATTCTGCTTTAAATGTCCCTGAAGATTTAAACGTTGAAATTGAACGAGGAATATTTGTTTTAAAAAGAGAATTTTTCGTTACTTTGTTCAATTTGAATTTTATTGTAAAATAATGTTGTGTACATTCAAAAATGAATCGTTTACTAAATTAATATTTATTTTATTCTTATGTCAAAGTGCAGTAATTTTTGTAAATATTGAAAATGAAAACAAAATTTCGTTCATTTGAGGGAAAAAATTCATGTAATTTTTTGAAATTGTTTTCTTCGAAAATTTTTTGTAATTATTTTATTTATTATTACTCTGAAGTTAGAAATTACAAATAAATTATTTTTTATTAGCAATTTTTAACTTCAGAGTAATTTTTTTAAATTGTTTTTTTAAAATTATTTATTTTTTGACTTTTTGGGATAAATTTACCTCCTTATGAAAGTATTGTTTTGAAATTGTATTAGAAAATTTGTTCTAAATAATAAATTTTATTTATTTTCAATGTTTTTTAATAATTTATTTTTTATTTTCTGCTCTTTCTCTTTAGAATATTTTTTTCGAAATTGTATTTTTGCGGATTTTTTTGTATTCTTGCATTTAATTCAACGTGAAAAAATTCCCGGGAATAAGATCGAGAAATTCCCGAAATTCCACTGGAGTGACTCCAAGAATTTTTGGTATTCATTTTTCTTTACTCCCGGGAAATTACCGGGATCTTTTTTACATGAGATTATTTATTTATTTATTTAGAATTTAAATATTGTCAATACATTTTTAATTAGATTTCTTCAAAGATTTAAATTATTATCAAAAATTTTAATGAATTTTTTTTAACAATTCAACTTTTTTCAACATAATCTTAATAAAATTCTTCGTAGAAATTTTATTAATTTCAATTATTTATCAAAATTTAATTATTTTTATTTTATTGTAAAATTTAATTATTTTTATAATATAAAACAATTATTTTATCACTTGTTTTATAACAATTTTTTTAAAATTCTTTAATTTCAAAAAGGTTTAGAATTTTAATGTTATGTAAAATTTTAATTTTAATAGAAAAATAATAATGATTAAACATTTATTTAAAAAAGAAGTAATAGAACATTTTTCTGATTGATAATTTTTGAACTGAATCAGAATATTTTTTAGGGTCAAAGAAAAGTAAGAATTTTGTCTGGGATTTAGGGGAAAGTCAGGGAAAAACAAAATTAAATTTTTGTTGGCAATAAATTTAGTTTTAAAGACCTGGAAAAATTCCTTTTTTTAACCTGAAAAACCTGGAAAAGTCAGGGAATGTTTAAAAAAATTCTCGTCAAAATTTAAATTTTTTTTATAAATATTGCAAAATTTTTCGACGAAATTAAATTATTTTCAAAAATTTTAGTAAAATTCTTAATTATTCTTAATTATTCGATAAAAAAAACCCTGTAATAGGTTTTTTTATTTATTTTTTATTTTTCACTTTAGGGTAATTTTCTGAAATTATTTTCTTAACCATTTTTTTGTATTCTTTTAGTTATTGATTTATTAATAATTAATTTATCGATAATTTATTTATTTATAATTTATTTGTAGATAGTTTATTTATTTTTTTGAACTTTAAGAGTAATTTTTTGAAATTTTTTTCTTGGGAAAGTTTATTTTATTTCGTTTCGATTTATTGATAATTAATTTAATGATAATTTATTTATTTATAATTTATTTGTAGATAATTTATTTATTTATTTTATATTTTTGAACTTTAAGAGTAAATTTTTTGAAATTGTTTCCTTGGGAAAATTTATTTTATTTCGTTTTTTACATGAAAAAGTACCTCTCGATCTCATTCTCTCTCAATCATTTTATTTCTTTTTTGACTTTTATTGAAATCGCATAAAAAAATTGTATCAAATGTCTCTGGTATTTCTGAATTGAATATCAGTCTTGAAACTGATTGAATATATATCATTCTTCCATAAAGTGAATTTAGCACCTGCTTTTCCATTCGCTTTCAACGCAATCATGTCATTACATATGCACACGTCAATTGGACACATCACATTTTGCCTCGCGGCAAAAGCATCTCCTCTGTATTGATATTCACGCAAAACAAACAGAAATGCGTAGATTTCATCTGCTGTAGAATATCGAATTCACAATGTCTTCCTCACCACTAAACCACTACCCACCACCATCCCTCTTTTCCAACCCCCATACCGAAATGTATATATAGTGCTTCTCATAAATTGTAATTGTCGGTGTGGTAAATGGATTTTCCCAGTTCGTTGGATGAATTTTCCCTCAAGGTATAAATAATATGCTCCTGGCATTTTTTTTTTTACCTCCCCCTCCAGCTTTGTGTACAATAATGCAGCAGGTTAAAAAAAAAGAATTCTTTATACAAATTGAAACAAGTACTTTGAAAAAAACAACATTGCTGTATATGCGTTTATTGATTTTACATTTTTGCTCGAATTGAAATAGGATCAAATATTTAGTCGTAAAACTGCTTTTTTATTTGGGAGAGGAAAAAAAAGTCTGTTTGTTTTACGAGAGAGCACGATAATGGTCAACATTCGGTGATGTGTAAAAATATCAATATAAAAATATAGATGGAGAAATACGTTTGAATTTATCTTCAATTTTTTGTTGTTTAATTAGTGTTCCAATTTTCTTTTTTTTTGGGAGGGGAATTATTATTGACAATACTTGATGTATCGAGATGATATTCTACTGAATTATTATTATTAAATTAAAGAAAGAAACATTTTTTTTTATTGAATCACTGCGAGAAAAAAATTTAAATTTGCAATGACGTTAATTATTTGATTTACTGTTTGGAATTATTTAAAAAAATAGTTATTATAAATAACTATTTGGAATTATTTTTAAAAAGGAATTATTTTAAATAACCGTTTGGAAATATTTTTTAAAAAAGAATTATATAAAATAACCATTTTTAATTATTTTTGAAAAAAATTATTTAATATTATTATTTGGAATTACTTTTAAAAAAGAATTATTTTGAATAACAATTTGGAGCCATATTTGAAAAGAATTATTTTAAATTATTATTTGGAATTACTTTTAAAAAAGAATCATTTTAAATAACAGTTTGAAATTATTTTTTAAAAGAATCGACAAATGTTATATTATTCTTACAAATTGTTTTTGAAATTTTCAAAGGAATTCGATTATTTAAAAATTTAGAGATAAAATTCTTTATAAGAATTTAATTTTAAGAAACATGCAATAATTCAATATCTACTATTTTAATCCAATTTTCCAAAAGAATTCAATTATTTAAAAGAAATTTAATAACATTCTACCCAAACCTTTAATTATTTTTATAAAATAAAAAAATTTCACAGGAATTGAATTATTTACAAATTTTTTATAAATTTCTTCGCAATCATTTAATTATTTTCATAAATAATAAAATTTTCAGAGATTTTTTTTTCCACAGAGAATTATTTTGAATAACAAGTTGAAATTATTTTTAAAAAAAATTATTTAAAATTATTATTTGGAATTACTTTTAAAAAATAATTAATTTAAATTACAATTTGGAATTATTTTTTAAAAGAATTATTTTGAATAATTATTTGGAATTGCTTTTAAAAAAGAATTAATTTAAATGACAATTTGGAATTATTTTTTAAAAGAGTTATTTTGAATTATTAATTGGAATTATACTTTTAAAAAAGAATTAGTCGAAATTGTTATTTGCAATTGATTTTTAAAAATGATTATTTCAAATTATTGACAATATTCACAAATTAGGAAATTAAGATTGATTGAAATTATCAAAGCATTTGAACTTCTAGTTGAATAAAGTAGCAATCAATATTGAAATGGATTGAAACCACTTTATTGAATAACTATATATTGTATGTACGTATGTTTAATTAAAGTATCATCGATTATTATGCAGTAATTTATCACAATTTTACTGGTGAATTGAATGACAAATTTAAAATTCATTGTTTATTTAAGTTCTACTTATGAAACTTACACCACTTATTTATTAATCTTTACCTATTAGTTATTAAAATTCAATCTATTATGTATTAAAGTTATAAATATTATTTTTTAAAATTAACAATTTTTTTAATTGAAATTAGCATAAAAAATAATTTAATTGAATCAAATATTGTGATTAGTTCACTATTTTCTCTAACAAATATTAACTTGCAACAAATCATTTCTATTTTGAATGAAAAATATTTTATTCGAATCAGAAAGTTTCTGAATACTTGAAGTGGTAAATACTGTTTGAATTAATTTAAATAAAAATTAGTTGAATTAAATAAAAGTTATGTGACAAATATTCATTTGGGACAATAAAAAAATAATAAAAATAAAAACTTATTTGAAAGAATTATTTATTTGAAGCAATTATATATTTATTTGGAACAAAGGAATATTTATTTGGAACAAAGAAATATTTATTTGGAAAAAAGAAATATTCATTTGTAAAAAAGAAATATTCATTTGTAAAAAAGAAATATTCATTTGCCAACAAATTTATTTACTATTAATTAGTAAATAGTATTATATAATATTATTAATTTACTATTAAATTATTTATTAATATATTAAAGAAACAATTTAATTTTTTATTGACTCTTTTGTTAATAAATACCAAAATAAAAAAAAATTCAACTTAATGTAAGATTTAAAAGCAGAGTAAAGATTAAAATGACAATAATTGTTTTATTTAAACTTTGTGTACTCGAATGTATTGATATATATTTATATTTATATACACACATTTATAAAATAATTAAATTAGAGTTTTCCAATGGGGCGTTTTTCTTTCAGCAGGAAAATTTTAATCAGTGCAATTTAATGCGCCAGTGGTGCTTAAATTGCCGGAAACAAGTCCTCGAGAATGCAAGGAATCTCATTTAGATCCAAGTACTTTGTTCATTACGTGTAACTACTTTCAGATGCATCCGATTTACATAGATATTATGAAAGGTTGAGTGAATCGTGATTCAAATATATACGCGATTATAAATTTACTAATTTTCAAAGTTACTCTTATGATGAATACACATCAAATATATATTACATATATTTACGAATACAGGGAATTTCTGAACATTTCGAAACTTTGAATTTCGACAATCAAAAATTGAAATTTGATATTACTGCATTACGAAAATGTATTTCTCACTAATTTCAACGTTATTCGAAAATTTAGTGAAACTATAATTTTTCATTTTATTTTGTTAGCTTCAACAGTTGGTAGTTTGAAGAAATTAATTTTTATAATTGGTAGTTCTGATATTTTCTATTTTACTAAAAAAAAGAAGCTTTAAATGTTATTTTTATTACAAGTTTTGACAATTTGTAGTTTCAATTATTTTTTTGACGACGTTTTGTCTGTTTGAATTATTTATCAGTTGGTAGTTTTTAAATTTTTGTTTGTCAAAAATTCTGATTCCAAGAAATAATTGTTTCAATGATTAATAAAAAATAATTATGCAGTGAATTAAATTTTACTAGTTGAAGGTTTCAAAGTTGGTAATTTTAACTTTTCCTTGACTCTTCTTAGCGTTAATAATTGGTAGTTCTAACCAATAGTGACTGTAGCAGAAATAATTTTTAATCTAGATAATTTATTTAGTGTTTAAATTAAAAAAATATTTTTCACTTAAAGTTTCTCAGTTGGAAGTTTCAATAATTGGTAGTTTTAATTCTTTTTTGTGTCAAAAACTGGTTTTTGAAACTAGTTTTTTGAAAATTTTAAAAAAGCAGTAATTATAGGATCAAAAATTTTTATTTATATGCAAATTTTAATCAATTGGTAGTTTTAACTTTTTTTAGGGTAAAAAATTGGTAGTTACAACGAATAGCGATTGTAGTTTAAAAAATGAATTAGTGTTTAAATTAAAAAATTATTTTTGATCTAAATTCTCTCAGTTGGAAGTTTTTTAGCGTAAAAATTTAATAGTTGTGAACAATTAGTGATAGCAGCATAAAAATTTAATTTATAGGTCAGTTAAATTGAATTTGCGATAATGGAATGGATAATGGATAATGGAAAAAGTGTGAAAATCTTTTTGTAAATAAAAAGTTATATTAATTCGATAGTAATCTTTCGATATTGTTTGAAATTCTATATTGTTGAATTCGCGGGGCTTAATATGAATTCAAGAACTTGCGGTTTTCAAATCACTTCTTCGAGCAATATTGTCACGATGAGTAATTCCTGAATCGAATAGAAATTCACGTTGGATTAAATTGGAAATTGTCGATTCAATGCCAGGATTAAAGTTTCTAATAAAGTTATGTCTAGGAGGATTAAGGATTACCGATTCACACCCCCAATCTGTTTTCATCGATTTTTAACGGATAGACTTTGATTGAATTTTGACATTTCAGATTTTTAACCAAGTTTGAAATAATATTTCCAATTTACAAGACAAAATTTAAATGAAACATTTTTCAATTGGTTTTTTTATTTTTTTGATAGTTGTTATTGATTTTATTCTGCTTTAAATAAATAACTAATTAGCATATGAAAAAAGTTTAGAATATTAATTATTATTAATTATATAATAATATTAATAATATATTAATAATATCTTAATATTCTAACTAATTAACAAATAAAAAAATGGTAAAAAATTCTACTTTTTTTAAACCGAGTGACTTTTTTTTTAAATCAATAAATGAATGGAGAAATATATTTTATTCTAAATATTTTTTTTGTTATGAATATATTCTATTATGAATATTTTTATTATAAATATATTTTATGATAAATTTACATTTTATGAAAATGTTATTTTGATATAAATATTTTTATTATAAATATACTTTATTGTAAAAAAAATATTTTATTATAAAAATAATACATTTACTTCAGTATCGATTTTTCTTTTCTTTTTATAAAAAACACAGATTTTTTTAAAGTAATTGTGAAACTGTTTTATATTGATAGAAATATTGATTTTGAAATTTATGGATATCGTCAATTTTCAATAATTTCAATAACTTTTCAAGACTTTAAGTATCAATAAAAGTACAGATAATAACATTTATGATCAATTCATGTTGAAAGCACCATAGGCATGCATCAAGTATCAGCGAAAGCTTTATCGAATGAAAGAATAAAGTGTGAGAGGGATCAGTAAAGGCATTCTTTATGATTTTTCAATAGGGGATTTCAAAAAAAAATTCAATCTGTGTGTTATTGAGAATAAAGTTATTATCGTGCAACTTAGTTTTTTAAAAATTATTCACGTGTTAAAGAGTTTTCAAATGATTCTCACAAATAATTATCGATAAAAAGTTAAAACAAGTAAATAATTCTCTTTGCTCTCGTTTTTTTTTTTTGTTAGTCTTTTTGTTTTGTCTACTAAGTTCATTAATTAAATTTGAATTATATATCAATTCATTCACTTTATTCATTTATTTATTTATTTATTTATTTACAAATATTTTGATTGCATTAAAAATAGTTTGATTTGAATGAAAATAAAAAATATTTTGATTGTGAAAATTCTTTTATTCGAATAAAAATATTTAATACATATGAAAATATTTTATTGAATTAAAAATGTTTTGATTAAAACAAAAATATTTTAGTTCAATTTGGAATATTTTAATTGAAACAAAAATGGTTTATTTCGATTAAAAATTCCTTTACCATATTTATTTGTAGCTGAAAATATTGTGTAATTTTTGCCAAATGAAATAGGTGACAGTTGGTATTTTTCGTTTGAATAATAATTCAATCAGTTGGAAATTGGTAGTAATTTTTATTTAATAGTTTTAAATATTATTAGAACTAAAAATTGGTAGTTTTGTCAATTATTTTTTCCCAGTTTAAATTATTTTTGGTACAAAAAATTGGTAGTTTGATAGCATTTTAAGAATTAAATATTTTTTCCAAAATTGTCAATTGGTAGTTCGCTGTTTTAATAACTGGTAGTTTATTCAATCAGTAGTTTTTAAATTGTAATATTTTCACAGTCGGTAGTTGAAAAAATCTGGTAGTTAAATAAAATATTAAATTTATTATATTTATTTATTATTATAATGAAAAAATTTGGTCAAAAACATCAGTTTGTATCACTTTTCTATAATTAGAACATTAATTTTAAACTTGTATTAAATTTTTATTTATTTCTGACTTTTTTCTGTGATGTAATTCATCATAATATTCAAAGAATTTCTTTTACTAAATGTAGGAAGAAAAGAAAAATACTTTTATTCTTTTTACGAATGTTTTTTTTCAGAAAATAAAATGAATCTACTTTTATAGGAAAAATATTTTTAATTCTTTTATTTTTTGTGAAAAGAAGAAGAGGAGAGTAGTATTTACTGAATGAGAGATTACTTTATTTTCTCAAGAGGGAAATTTGATAATTATGTTTGTAATTGGGTATCATTGACGCTCGTTAAAATATCGACAAAAGAGGAGAAATAAACAAGCGAAAAGTGATATAAAACGTTCTTTTCAAAGGAAATTGCGCGAAATATTAAAAAATTCCAGTCGGAAGTCATTATCAACTACAAAAGAATATCATTATTTTTCTTCTATTCGTGAATAATGTAAAAAATTTTTACCCACTGAAAACGATAGTTATTTGAAAAACAAAACAAAAAATATATATTTGTTAATTTTTTTTTCTTTTTCCCTGACTTTTAATTGTTTTTCTTTTGTTTTTTTTTTAATTACGTTTTCCTTGTTATTGTCGATATTCGATACTTGTTATTTCGGTATTTTGGAAATTGTGATTTGATACATTTGATATTCAATAACAAAACTCTATCAAAATCCATTATAACCAACTAAATCAAAAGATTTAATTAATTCTTTTTTTTTTTTGTTGAAATATATTTTAACTATATTTATTTAACGTTGGTATAGTTATTGAAAAATACTCTCTGTATATTATAACAATTGTAAGATAAAAAAAAATTTACTTTATTTTGTAGTTCGTAAAATTGTTGAACACAATAGAAAATATAATAACGGAAAAATAATGAAAGTTCTTTATAAAAAGTTTTTCTTGCTTCGTTGAATCCCCAGAAATTGAATCAGATCAGTAACATAGAGAGGATTGAGATTATTTATTTTTCTTTTTGTAAATCCATAGAATATTAGTTTGTAAGCTTTTGTATATCTATTTATTCTTCTAGATAATTGGTTATGAAATCTAAAATATATCAGTGGAATTTTTGTATCAATAAATTTTAACAAAACGTAACTGTTTGGAATGTCATTTTCTTTATGTTTTGAGATTAATCCGAATATACGCTCTGTTTTACTTCAAAAAGAATACTATTTTCGTTTATTCATTTTATTGACAATTTTGTTTCTACTTTTTCACATTTTTTTTCATTTATTTGGAAAAGTTTGAATTGTAATTGAATTGTGAATTTCGAAAAGGGCTCAACCCGGTTTTTTTTTTTAAATTTTACAGGAGACACAAACAGTCAATTATTTGAATCAAATAAATTTTTTTTCAGTGTTTGTTTAAAAAATGTTTTATTAAAGTCTAAAAATTCTTTTTTTCGAACCGGAGTTGTTTTAATGGTTTTAAATTATTTTTATCTGTCACTTGTTTTTGCTGTTGTGTTTTACGTTTAGTTAATAAAAAGTGATTTCTCTTTTTCACTATAATTAAAAATTGTTTAAAATTCAAATTATAAAACTGGAAGTTGGTTATATGCAAGAGAATATGGCCTTGTTTTGTGATTATAATTATGGTTACGCTCTCAATTATGAGTATGAACATCGCAAAGAACATAATCATATTTATGATCGTTATGTGCGTATTATTACAATGATAATGTATTTTATTATCATTATTATTGTTGTTATAATTATATATTTTTTATTATTAGAATTATATTACTCTTTTTTTCTACCATTATTATATTACTCTTCTTATTATTCTACTGGAACAAAAAACGTAAATGATTTTCTCTTTTAAATAAATAACATAATTTATTCATTTTTATTATTATTTTTATTATTATTTTTATTATTATATTTATTATTATTTTTATTATTATTTTTATTATTATTTTTATTCTTATTTTCATTATTTTTATTATTATTTTTATTATTTATTTATTGTTACAGGAAAAAAAATGTTAATGATTCTCTTCATTGAACAAATGACAAAATTCATTTATTTCCATTTTTATTATTATAATTTTACTTTAGAAACAAAAAACGTAAATGATTTTCATTATATTGAATAAATGCCACAATTTATTCAAAGTTTCCCATCGCGTTTTGAAATTAAATTTAACGTAGTGAAATGAGCGTATGGTTCAACACTGATAATTGATTATGTTCGCTAATTGTCACATGAAATATAGTCAACCAATAAATTTTCTGATTATCAGCGAAACGGGAATAACTCTGATTTAGGGGGGAAATCAAGATTACTGTGATTATTTATCGGTGTTTCATGTGATCACGACAATTGAGAAAATTTTGGTCTCGCAATAAATCATTTAAATTGATTATATTAATTTTGTTACTTATTATTGTTAACAAAAAATGTTCTTTTTTAAACTGAATAACAATAATAATAAAAATATCTACAAAAATAAAAATAGTAATAATTTTCTTGATATTTTATATTATCTTTTACCGAGTGATAAATTCTACAACTATTTATTAACAATAATAATGATAATAATAATATTAAATATAAATAATTTTTTAAAATATTATTTATCTTTTTATCTTTTATAATTGCAGAAATTCAATTATTTAAAAAAAAATAAAATTCAACTATGTTCAAATTTTGAAAAAAAATTCTCGTAAAAATCCCAATTATCTTTATAAATAATAAAATTCTTCTACAGTGTTCAATTATTTTCATAAATGTCAAAAAAATTCTTGTCCTAATTTCAATTATTTTCAATGTCTACTATTTTAATAAAATTTCCCAAAAAGAATTCAATTATTATTTATTATGTTATTATTATTTTTATTACTATTGTTGTTATTATTATTAGGTATTATTATTATTATTCTTATTAATATTATTGTTAGGTATTGTTATTATTATTAGGTATTATTATTATTATTATTATTAATATTATTATTATTATTATTATTATTATTAATATTATTAACAGAATAATCTGTTACTCTAATTTCAATAATGCTTTTATCACTTACGGTATAATACCCACTAACCTGATCGAATCTATGATTCTGTATTTATGGTTAATAATTTAGTAAATTTCCAAACTATGAGATTCGTATCTCTAGGGAATTAGAAATTTAAATACGTATTTTTTTGTGTGAATATTTTATAGTTGATTCGTATATTACTTTATATTTATTTTTTTCTTGATTTCGATTATTACACCCAGAGAAATGGTATATTTGGCTCAGAACCAACTGGAGCTTTTATTTGTTTGAAATAAATTTTATTTGGTTTAAATAAAATTTTATTTGGCTGAAATAAAATTTTATTTGGCTAAAATATATGTTTTATTTTGTCGAATAAAAATGTTATTTAAAACAAATAAAAAGTCTAGTTGGTTCTGAGACAAATATACGTTTATTTAAGTCAAATAAAAAATATTTATTTTATTAAATAAATAATAGTTTAAATAATATTTTTCTCTGGGTGATAGGAATTAAAGTAATAATTTGCATTGGAGGGAAATAATTAGAATCGGATTATTATGGCCATTATATTGTATTGTTGGGAACATAGTACCATTATAATCATCAATAGTGGTATTATCACCATTAATAGTACCATTATTCCCATATCAATTATTGTCCCTATCATTAGTATTCTGACCACTATTGCCCCTTTCACTCCCTCCAAATTTCCTATTCCGTTTATCATCGGCATTACAGTGTGTTTCATTTTTAAAGCACCGTGATTGATGGTTTAATTATACAACTTTGATTAGGGTGATAAAATCTAAATTTTTTTTATTCTATAAAGGGATTAATATTAATAATAATGATGATGATGATGATCCTTTGGAAAAGAACGTACCGAGGTATGTGCTGTTGGTTATAACCCAAAAAAGTTTGAGCGGATCAACCATTAAATCACATTCATCACATAAACAACACGTTTCAATAATAGGGAAAGAGAAGTGAGGGGGTGACGACAATTCCTTTGACACTTTTAAAAACCGTGTATAAACACTAGATTCCGCGCGAGAATCCCGTTCTGGACTGGTGCGGAACTCATTCGAGGAGCACACCATCCATAGGGACTGGCGAGGCGATTTTTGGTCGAGGAGAGGGGGGTGTAAGAGAGAGAGAGAGAGGGAGAGAGAAAGAGGGTGGTTGTGTGGGAGGGAGAGAGAATCCCTTTTGTGGTTGAAATAGCGCGCTATCGCGGACAGCACCGGCACTCGAGGCAAGTCCCGTGATCCGCACCTGTCATCGAGGCATGCCTTTAACGCGCTATTTTCCCCCAGAGAGAAGATCGAGACGGAATGAGTGCCAGGAGAGACAGAAAGTGAACAGGAAATTACAGAGTGAATACTCGAGGAGGAAAGAGAGAAAGAGAGAGAGAGAGAAAAAAAAGAAATAGAAAAAAGGAGAAAGTCCGAGGTGAAAAATAAGCGAGAAAAGAGATTTTTGTGCACAACCCACGTCGAAAAATTTCATGGAAGTACCCCCTGGAAATTTCATGGAATTTCCGTGGAGATTCCGTGGAAATTCTGCAAGTTTTATATTTTAATATTATTTTGACATTTCTATTATGATTAGAGTCTAATAATAAGCTTTGTTGCAATTTTTTTTGCAAACCTTCAATGAAATACGCATTTTGCAAAAAAAATTGCAACAAAATTATTAGATTCTAAAAATGATTAGACACTCAAAAAACTGTTCTATTACATTTAATTACGAATTTTTTTAATTGTAAAATTATTCCAAAACACCAACAAATTCTTTTTTAAATAAATATTTAATCATTATTATTATTCCATAGGAATTAAGTTTTTAAAAAAATTTCAAATTCAAACATTTATGAAATTCAACATATTATAAGAATATCATCACAAAACATGAAGATATCAATCACTCCGAGTCGAAGACTCGGAGTTATTGATGTCTTCATGTTTTGTAATAATTTCAATTTTCATAAAATTTTTCAAAAATATGTTAAACTATTTACAAAAATTTTAATAAAATCCTTTACAAGAATTCAATTATTTTTACAAGTAATAAAATTTTTCACATGAATTCAATTATTTTCATAAATAAAATAATAATAAAATTTTTCATAGGATTTGAATTATTTTTAATACAATTTTAAATAAATTCCTCAAAAAATTTAATTATTTTCAAAAATTTTTTGCAAGAATTCAATTACATTTGACAAATAATAAAAATCTTTGCTGAAATTCAAATATTTTCAAAATCTACTGTTTTAATAAAATTTTTTAAATGAATTCAATTATTTAAATAAAATGTAATAAAATGCATTGCAAGAATTCAATTATTGTCATACATAATAAATTCTTGACAGGATTTCAATTATTTATAGAAAATTTAATAAAAATTCGTTGCAAGAATTGAACTATTTTCATAAATAACAAAATTCTTCACAAGAATTCAATTATTTTCCTAAATAATAAAATTCTTCACAGGATTTTAATTATTTTTAATGCAATTTTAAGTAAATTCTTCGAAAAATGTAATTATTTTCAAAAATACCTTCAAAATTCAATTATTTTTGAAATTTTATGCTATAATGCTTTTAATATTCAATTATTATGTAAAATTTTAACTGTAATTAATTTTTAAATCAATTTTTATTAGAAAGTTTAACGAGATCTTAATTATTTAAATACAAATAAAATAAAAAAAAATAATTTATTGAATAAATGAATGTTTTTTTAAAAATTTAATCCTTATAAAGAATTTTACCAACAAATTTTTAAATAATTCAATTATTTTTCGACGAATTTTAATAAAATCTTCAAGAATAATTACATTTTTCGAGGAATTCGATTAAAATTGTATTTAAAATAATTAAAATTCTATGATAAGTTTTATTATTTATGAAAATGATTGAATCTAGGTAAAAAATTTTATTTTTTTTTAAATAATGTAATGTTTGCTTTAGATTTTATCAAAAATTTTTTTTAAATAATTGAAATCTTTTGAAAAATTTTATTATAAAATAGTAGATATTGAAAATTTTTGAAAATAACTGAAATTTTGCCAAGAATTTTATTAAAATTTTTGAAAATTCAATTTTTCCCAGTACTTTAATAAAAATCCCTGACTTTTCCCTGATTTTCCTGACGTGGGAAGAGGGTAATCTCCTCGTCTTTCGTTTTTCACCCCCCCCCCTCCTTCGCACCTGGTGTCAAAAAATTTTCCACTCGGAGAAAATTCTCTTTAATTGGAAAATAGGTTTCAAAAAGCAAACGGAAAAATTGGTTTCATTTTTAAGAAAAGCACAAAGAAAGAAATTCACCAATTTTCGTAAATCAGAAATCGAAAAATTATGGTTGAGAAAGGGAAAATTTTTTTTTTTTATTGTTGACTAGGAAAAGGGGAGGAGAGAATGTTTTTCCTTAAAGGATTTTTATCCACATCTTGGAGGGAATGAGGAAATTTTTCTTTGTACTAAACGAAAGGTACTTGTATCCAATTTTATATTAAATAGAAAGAGAAAATTCTCATCTAATATTGAGAAAAAGAGTCAGAGAGAAAGTGAAAGAGGGAGAGAGAAATATAACTATGAGAGTAAATTTTTATCCAAAGGGAAGTGATTTTTATATCTAAACGAGAGTGCACGAGGGTTTTATAGCAAAAATGCAAAAAAATAAAAAATAAAATAAAATTGCTCTCAAAAAGAGAAAATTTTAATCCAAGAAAATCTGGATGGAAAAAAAATTGACCTCTCATCCAAAAGACTACTTTTGAAAATTTGAATAAGTGGAAATTTGCTTACAATTAGAATACGTTAAAAAGGCTTCCGCATGGAAAGAGAAATAAATGTATATAGAGAAAATATAAAACGGTAAAAGTAAGGAAGTAAATTATAAATTTTACTATATTTTCACTCTCTTAATTTTGAATTAGTAAAAATGTTTACTAATTTTGATTATTGACTGACTTTTTAATTTTGAATTAGTAAAGTTTACTAATAAATAGTAACTGAATTTCTTTTTATTAAAAAATATAATTGTATTTAAAAAGGAAATGAAAGATGTATTATAAATAATGCACTCTTTTATGAATTATGCTAAATTTACAATTTTTTTTTATTTATATTTTTCCTTTTTTTACTGTATATGATAGTAGCTGATGTCGCTATTTTTCAAAAAAAGGAAAAATGAGTTCTGAAATGAAATTTAAATTAAATTCAAATAACTTTATCAAAATTTAAATAAATTTAATTAAACTTAAATTCAATAAAATTTAATTAAATCTAATGGAAATTAAAATAAATTTAATTTAACTTAATTATTTTTGCCACGAAAATAAGTATATATGAACAAACTAAAATACAGTTATTTTTTTGCATGGAAGACTTTTGATGTATTGTAATTGAATTTTCACTTATTCAGATTCAGGAAATATATTGTCCTACTTTGAGTAAAACTTTTTTTAATTCAAAAAATAAGTAGCCAAAAAAAAAATTTGTTTGAAGTAAACAAATTTTATAATTGTAAACGAACCTAATTTTTATTAAATCAAACTTATTGTGTGTTGATTCGAAATTGTTGTGCGTTTAATTCAAAAATAATTTTTTGTTGACTGTATAACGAGGATAATTATGTTTGATTCAAATAAATTTTTTTCTCAGTGTAACTATAGCATTTCGTATAAGTATATTAAAAAATACTTATGAAAAAAAAATTTGATTCAAATAACCGATTAATTTACTATTAACAATTAAATATTTACTTGAATCTAATAATATTTAATTGACTCTAATCAATATTATTAGATTCAAATAAATATTTTATTAATAATAGTCAATTAATCGGTTATTTGAATTAAATTTTTGTTTCATGTATTGTGGATATTTATAAATACACTCGACTCTCGGATCTTTTGCATTCAGATCTTTTACACTCTCGATTCTTTTGCAATTTTTCTTTCGCACCTTTTACCTTTTACATTAAATAATTAAATGACTATCAGAGTGTCAAAATATTTATATCACGATAACTTAGGTTATCTAAAGTGAATTATAGCAGCTCCTCCATTATGTGATTAAAATTACATTAAAATTTTAATTACTATAAATGTAAATATTAAAACTAAAACATAAATACTGTCATTAATTTAAATATTTGATTATACATATTGTATTGTTTTGCGTTACGATGGCATTTGTTTTAGTAAAAGATATGAGAGGATTTGGTCCCATAAAAGCAAAAGATCCGAGAGTCGAGTGTAAATAATATTTAATTGACTCCAATAAATATTATTTGATTCAATTAAATATTTAATTGATAATAGTTGGAGTTTTTTTGTTGTCGCCTTTGGTCAAGAAATTATTTATATAAAGGTCTATTAATATATTAAACAACACTTCATTAAATTGATAATAATCAAGTAATCTGTTATTTGAATCAAATACATTTTTTTTCAGTGTATAAAAATTGTATTTAAAAAAAAAAAAAATATTTGTAGTCGAGGAACGAAAAACACTAGAGAGAGGGAGAGAGGAATTTTTGCGAAAAACTTGATACAGAGAGGAAGTAGCAACCAAGAGAGAGGTACTTGAATTCATAAGAGAGGAAATTCGTTTTAGAAAAGAGAGAGAGAGAGAGAGAGAAAGGGGGAGAAAATAACATAGTTAAAGGGTTGCTGGGTTTCTCGGGAAAAGCGTATAGACAGGAGAGAGAGAGAGAAGCATAGAGAGAGAGAATGAAAGAGCGTAAGAGAGAAGCATAGAGAGAGTGAAAGAGAAAAGTAGAGAGAGAGAGGAAAGCATGGTGTTGGTGAGAAAGTGCCAGAGGTAGAAGGAAAGTTATAGTGAGCCCGGGCCACGTTGAGAGACGAGAAGGATTGAGAAGGATGCAATGAGAGAAGCGGGTAATACCGGCAAGAGAAATCTACGTAGTGAATGCGTTTTCCAGGGGTGGGAATGTAACACGCGCGAGCCAAGAGCTCTGATTTGCGCAGTCGCGTCAAATTGTACGGGGAGCGCAAAATCCACCCCTTTCAGTCAATATACTGTGTCACCACGTACAAGAGAGAACGTGAAATGCCCTATACAGTGTGCCAACCCCACCATATCCAAACTGTACATGTAACCCTCCACACTTTCCAACTTTTGGTAGTCACTTGATGTCCCGGCCGTTCCACTATGCTGCTACTGCTACTGCTGCTTCTCTCTCTCTCTCTCTCTCTCTCTCTCTCAACATAGTCACTTTAGGTTGTCGAGAATACAAGTACTCTGTTGGGCAAGTTACTTTTTTAAAAGTGACTCGTTAGGTTGCTTTGTAAATAGCTGCGAATTCCATTTCACGTTCCAGTTTCTTTGCTCTTTTTTCTTCCTCCCTTCCTCTCTCTCTCTCTCTTTAAAAAAACACTTTTATGGACATTCTGATTTAACTGCATTTGTTTTTGTTTCTCTGAAAAATTAATTTTTTGCTTAGCTGAACTTGGAATTGTTTTTATGTTGAATTAGAGAAATTTTTGAAGTATGTACTTCGAAAATTTTTGGACAAGTCTTATTTTTTGTTGTTGGAATTAAAGTTAACAATTGGTAGTTTTAATGATGTTTTTGTCTCTGTTTTCGTACACTCAATAAAACCAACAGTTGATAATGTTATATAATGGTTGTTTTTGTTCCATGAGGGATTAAAAAATTGGTAGTTTGAAGCAACGTTTTCTTTTGTGATTAACTAAACAGTTGATAGTTTAAAACCCAATTGTATGTTGTGCGCGAATCTTAGATGACGTAGATTAAAAATTTGGTCTAGTATTGTAGTTGGTTCAATAGTAGAAAAGTTCTATTTTGCGATATAATTAATAGATTCAACCTTAGGTAACAGGTGGAGATTGTAATTTTAACAATTGGTAGTTTTAATGATACATGTTGTCTCGGTTTTGTTACACTCAACAAATGATAATTTTAATGGCTGTTTTTTTCCCTGACGAATTTAAAAATTGGTAGTTTGAAGCAACGTTTGCTTTTGGGATTAATTAAACAGTTGGTAGTTTAAAACCCAATTGTATGTTGTGCGAATCTTAGATGATTTTTTGTTTAAATTGATTAAAAATTGTTAATTAAACCGTTGGTAGTTTAAAACCCAATTGTATGTTGTGTAAAATCTAGATGATTCTTTTTAATTGATTAAAAGTTGTTAATTAAACATTTGGTAGTTTAAAATCCAATTGTAGGTTGTGCAAAAATTAGATGATTTTTTGTAACGGAGAAGATTAAAAATTGGGTTTAGTTTTGCAGTTAATTCAATAGTTGAAAAGTTCTATTTTGAGATTAAATTAATAAATCGAACATTAGGTAAGAGTTGAAGGTTGCAATTTTAACAATTGGTAGTTTTAATGATATATTTGTTTTCAATTTTTGTTCGCTCAACAAATCCAACAGTTAATAATTTGAATGACTGTTTTTGTTCCATGACGCATTCAAAAATTGGTAGTTTGAAGGAAATTTTTATTTTTGAGATTAATTAAACAGTTGGTAGTTTAAAACCTAATTGTATGTTGTGCAAATCTTAGATGATTTTTTGTTACAAAGTATAGTAAAAATTTAGAATAGTTTCAGTTGGTTGAAAAAGAAAAACTTGTTAGTTGGTTTAGTAGTTGAAAATTTCTATTTTGCGATTAAATTAATAGATGCTGTTTTGAATAACAATTTAAGGTTGTAATTTTAACAGTTGGTAGTTTTAATGATAGTTTTTATTCTCTAAACAAATTCTAAAGTTGGTGATTTTAATGAGTATTTTTCTTTAATGACGGATTGAAAAATTGGTAGTTTGATGTCAAGTTTTCCTTCTGTGATTTATTAAACAGTTGGTAGTTTAAATCCAAATTGTATATTGTGCAAAATGCAAATGTTTTTTGTTGTTGTAATTGAACCTTTGTTGCAAATGTTTTTTTGTTCCGTAGCAGATGTTTAATTTCAATTTAATATATAGTTGGATTAAAAGTTGGAAAGTTCTATTTTATTAATTTAACAGTTGGTAGTTTAGATAGGAATTAAGATTGTGATAAAACCAGTTGTCAGTATCTTTCATAAAATTTTTGTTTCGTGATAAATTCATCAGTTTGTAGTTTCAATGTGAATTTTTTGTAATAAATTTAACAGTTGATAGCTTAAGTCACAATCCTGTGTTGTTTGAAATTAAAAAAATTGGTAGTTTTCATTTCGGTGATAGATATTACTGTTGGTAGTTTAGATGACAATTTTTTATTGTGATAAATTCAACAGTTGGTAGTATCTTTTATAAAATTTGTGCTTAGTGACAAATTTAACAGTTGGTAGTTTCAATCAAATTGGCATTTCTTTCTAAATGTAACAGTTGGTAGCATAAATTTCAATTCTCTGTTATCTCAAATAAAAAAATTGGTAGTTTCTATTTAGTCCTAGATTCTACATTTGGTAGTTTAGAGAATAAGCCTAATTTTGATAAATTCAAACGTTGGTAGTTTTTATTCAATAATCGATTTTATAGTTGGTAGTTTATGTTAAATTTTGATAAGGTATTAAATTCAATAGTTGGTAGTCTGCTTCAATCGTAAATTTACCAGTTGGTAGTTTAAATAACAATTAATGATAATTTTATAATTCGTATTTTATTGTTAAATAAAATTATATTTACTTTTATAGAATTAAATGAAAGCGAAAGAGAAATAAGGAGAAAGAGAAAGAGTTTTGAGAACTAAATTTAAAGAGACGAATAAAATAGAAAATTATTTAATCACTTGGAAAATGATGCGATTAATTAAGTGGAAATTGGTGTTTTTCCTGAGCCTCGTGGAAAATAGGTAATAAGCTTTCTTTTACTCCTGGGGAAAGTTTCAAGGGATTTTTGTCTATATATATTCGTATACAAAAAAAAAACAAGAAGAAATGAAAAGGCAAGGAATTTTAGAGGATTATTGTTGTTTGTAAGAAGGAGGATTTTCGATTTAGAGCGAACGAAATAACCTTATTTGGAGAGATATTAAAAAGATAAAAGTGTGAGTTAAATTTTCTGTTTAAATTCATTTCGTTTTATAATGAAAATTTAATAGTACACGCGGAAATTTACTGTTTGAAGAGTTATTAAACAAATTTAAAGTAGTATGCTTAATTCCAAAGGATTTTGAAAAATAAATTTACTCAATGTTTTCAAAACTAATTTCAAATTTGCGAATGAGAATTAAGAAAATTCTTCTTATTTGAAATTATTATATTCCGAAGTAAAATATTTTAATTTCAATTTAAATTATGTAAAATTAAAAATTTGGGTGCTATTTAACTAAAATAATTAAAAAGAGTTATTTTTATACATTTACAATTAATTAAAATTATATTTGTTTTAATTAATTTTTAATGATAATATAAATAAAATTTTAATTCTGATTTCAACTAAAATAATTATATGCTATTATTTTTATACAATTATAACTGTTTTGATATAATTGTAATTGTTCTAATATAATAATAATAATTTATTTAATACAATTATTTATGTTCTAATACAATTATTTTTGTTCTAATATAATTATATTTATTTTAATAAATTATTATTAATAAATTAATTAATTATCAGTATTTATTTTGTTTTTCTCACTTTGAAAATTAAATTTATATTTTGTCCGAATGTAAATGCTATTAATAAATTGTTTGTCCATCGGGTCAGTTGCTTACACTCACTGCGTATACATGGAATCGATCAGTTACTCAATTTAAGTAATTGAATTATTCAATTAACACAACGACACATTTTATTGCAGTGATTCAATAAATTTGCATTTCAGCTCTTGATAAATAAATATTGAATATATATCTGTACTCATATACATCAATTAATATATCATTCTTTAAGCATTGATGAGCAGTAGCAAAATATTTATTTTTCAGGGAATTTCATATATATTCCTTTTTTTTCTCTTACTTTTCATATTGAATCAATTTCATTGATGGAAATTTTTCATTTATTTTTTCCGATAAAATAAATTTTTTTTTAATAATTGTTATTTCAAAAGAGCGTATTGAAATATTTTGATTTTTATATTTCTCTGCTTTCTTTCTTTTTTTTGAAAATTTTATATTGTAGATGACTGTAAAAAAAATATAGTTTGAAATAGAAAAAGATTTTTTTTGTATGATTATTTATTGAATGGTGAAACGGACAAAAAAATTTCTCAAATGGATAATAATAATAGAAGATTTTATTTTCAAAAAAAATTGTTTTTAATACTTTTTTTTTAAAAAAAAGAAAAACAATTTCATTAACAGAAATTTCTTTTTGTCCGTATTTTTTTTTATCTTCTCGAGAGGGATAAAACTGTGTAGGGGAAAAAAATGGTACAACAATGTTTTAACTGACAATGTGTTAAATTTAAAGGACAATGTCATTTTGATTCGGCTAAAAGGGGGAAATCCATTAAAACTGAAATAACGTGTAGTCGTAAATTACGTTAAGTACGTAGTATTTTGTACACTTGAATAATTTTCATTATATAATACACACAAGAAATTTATATACATACATATATATTTACGTACTAGTCACGCATTTCCAGATGAGAGTTGTTCTGTGCCGGATGCAACCACATGTGACATACGAGAAACGGAAAAGTGGTCACACCAAGTGTGGCTACAATTACTTTCTTAGAAATATATATCTTTGACCCCGTATCAAATTTATATCCTTCCGTCCCTCACCCCCCTCTCCTTCTATCGCTTCATTTATTTTTATCAAAACAAGCTGGTAAATCTCAGAAATCGTGATTTAAATTTTTGACAAATTTACAGTTACAAAAAGTGAGAAAAAATTTATTATCAATTTTTTTTTTTTTTTTTTTTTGAGAGAGAGATTGCAATTTTTAGTAGTTGGTAGTTTTTTTGACAATTTTTAGAATAGACGTCCAATTATTTTTGACAAATTTACAGTTACAGAAAGTGAAAAAAAATTTATTATCAATATTTTTTTTTTAGGGATTTTTTGAGAGAATGTAATTTTTAGTAGTTGGTAGTTTTTTTTAAACAATTTTTAGAATAGATGTCCAATTGTTTTTGTAGGAATTTAGAAATTACTAGTTAATAATAAAATAAAATAATAATTAAATAATTTAATAATAATAATAATAATAATAATAATAATAATAATATAATAATAATAATAATAATAATAATAATAATAATAATAATAATATAATAATAATAATAATAATAATAATAATAATAATAATAATAATAATAATAATAATAATAATAATAATAATAATATAATAATTTAATAATTGGTAAGGCTAATACTAGTGAATTCAATAGTTGGTAGTTTTAAAATGGTGGACTTTTAGTTTAACAATTGATAACTTTGAAACTCGACAGATTTGTACAATTGGTAGTTTTCCAACTTTTTTCAAACTTTTTTTTAACAATTGGTTATTTTCGAGTTCGACAGTTTTTACAATGGGTAATTATGAAATTCAATTTTATTAACTTTTTATTAACTGATAACTCTAGTAGTTTTTTCACAATTTGTAGTTTAAATATTTGACAGTTTTAAAATTCTACAACTGGAATCTTTAACAGTTGGTAGTTATAATTTTTTATAGATTTTAAAGTTTGGTGGTTTAAATTAAAAAGTTGTGTTGTAAAAGCTTAGAAAGTTGGTAGTTTTAAAAACTACTTTGTGTAGTTTTAATAACTGATAACTTCAATAATCAATAGTAGTTTTTCCACAAGTTGAATTTTAAATGTTCGACAGTTTTAACAAATCGAATTTTCAGAAATTAATATTTTTATAACATTTAATAGTTACTGTTGTTTTAATAATTGGTAGTTCCGATAATAATAGTTTTAATATTTTAAATTTTATTACAATTGGAATTTTTAACAGTTAGTTTTAATTTTATGTCGATATGGAATTTGGTAGTTTGAAGTAATATTTTCTTTAAAAAATTTTCAAAAGTTGGTAGTTTTAAAAACAAATTTTGTTTACTTGTAACAAATTATAGATCTAATAGTAGGTTTTTCACAATTGGTGGTTAAAATATTTGACAATTTCAACAAATTTCGTTATCAGGTATTTGATATTTTTATAACAGTTGATAGTTTTTGCTGTTTCATTAATTGGTAGTTCCAAAAATAGTGGTTTTAGTACTTTATACAACTGGAATTTTTAACAATTAGTAGTTTTAATTTTTTTGTCAAAATTGAAGTTTTGTCGTTTAAACTTTAAATAAAAAAAATTTTTTTGAAGCTTCAAAAGTTGGTAGTTTTAGAAACAATTTTTTGTACTCTTCATAACTGGTAAATTTAATAGTAGTATTTCCACAATTGGTAGTTTAAATTTTTGATATTTTTTACAAATGGTTTTATAAACTGTTAATACTTTTATTTAAAAAATATTTCAACTCCTACTTAGTAGTTGACAGTTTCAGCTGTTTTAATAATTGGTAGTTTCAACAATTGTGGTTTTGATACATTACATTTTTAACTGGAATTTCCAACTGTTAGTTTTAAATTTATATCGAGATTAAAGTTAATTGTTTATTACCAATTTTATTTTCTGAAATATTCGACAGTTGGTAGTTTCAATGATAAAGTGTAATTTTAATTAATGGTAGCTTAAGTTGGTTTTAATTTTAACAATTGTTTTTAAAATTCAATAGTCTTACAATTGAAATTATCGGCGATTAATTCTTTTTTGTATTTTTGATTTCAGTAAAAAGAGTTGTAATAATTGGTAGAATCGATTGAATCAAAAGTTGGTAGTTTAAACAATTGTTATTGGTAAACATTAATATTTTGAAAAATAAAATTTTTTGGAATTTGATATTTTTAACAATGACTAATTATATTTATAATAATTATTGATAATAATTACTTTTGGCTAAATTATTAATTGTTAATAATTAATTTCGACTAAAAACATTTAATATTAATTATTACTTTCGACTAAATAATTCATTATAAATAATTAAATATAATTAATAATTGCAATTAATTTTTAGTGGTTTTTATACTAATTTTTGGTAGTCTTACCAGGTAAACTTTAAAAATTGAAATAGTTAAACGTTATTGTTTGTTTTTTTGGTAATTCAAATTAATTTTCAAGTTTTCAGTTTTAAAATTTTTGTTGACGAATTTAAAAAAAATGTTAATGACATTTTTTTTTCTAAAATACCTATTAAAAACTAAAAATGTGCCTTTATCATAAAATACAGTAAAGTATTGTAATAAATATTCTGCAAAAAAGGCAAAGCCATGATAATGAATTAAAATAAAACGATTCAATGCATTTTAGTGCAACTGCATTATAAGCTCGATTTTCAAAAGAGAATATTTTGAACATTACCGTTAACTAACAAAATTACAAAGGGAATTTTTTTCTCCTCTTTTTTCCAATTTGAAGAATGTTACATAAAATTTAACATAATTACGGTACCATGTTAAATAAATTTTCCAAATAGAGTCTCGTTTTAATGGAACCAATTATTTAAAAAAGCAAAAAAGAGTATCAGGCTCATAATGAGATTTTTTTTACTTTTTTCAGTTTGAATTATTATTACACTCTTGTAATTGAAAGCAGGTGAAGTGGACTTATTTAAAATACTTTAATATTCTGAATAGATTGTGTAATTTGTGAAGGGAGAGAGAGAAAAACATTTATTTTATTTGTTGAATGGAAAAAAATGGTGTATTATACACTGGAGTGGAGAAATTGAAATATACAAGAAAAGTCTTGAAAAATGTATATTGCAGAATTTAATAATGCATTTTAGGTCTCATTGTGTACGCATAATTTTATTCCGTCGGAAGAAAGTATAATTTCGCATTTTGAAGTTGCAAGATAAATTTGTAACATAAATTTTCAACGTAAGGTAAGAAGGGGATTTTATGGAAAAAAATCGTTTGTCATTTTATGAAGCCAGTGATTTCATGTTTCAGCAATTTTTCTTTTTTTTCACATCTATACCGTATTGTATTAAATTATTAACAGTTTGAATTTTTATTTATTTAAGATATTTTTTTTTTAAAATAACGAAATGCATTGGAAAAAATTTTATTTAAATAAATGTTTGTACTTGAATTTAATAATTTTTGATTTAATAAAATAGTTTTTAATTTAGTAAAATATTTTTGACATTAATAAAATAATGTTTATTTTAATAAAATAGTTTTTAATTTAATAAAACAATTTTTATTTCATTGAAATAACTTTTATTTTAATAGAATAATTGTTATTGAAGTAGGAAAATACACTTTTCGTTCTGTCTGACTAAACTTGTTTGTTTCACTGAAAAATATTTCAAATAACAATAAACGTCCGCAAATGTCTGACCACAAAGGTTTTATACTACTTAAAATTCTTTTTCGTCTCATAATTGTTGAAAAAAGTGGTAAATAAAATTTTTGTTTCTGTCTGACTAGACGTACATTTTTCTACTGAAGAGTACTGATAATATTTTACATCCATACATGTCTGATCAAAATCTGGATTTTTCTACTTAATAGTCTTTTATCTCTATTTCTAAATCTAGAAAATCAGATTTTCTAAAATTCGTTCTGTCTGACCTAAACTGGTTTACTCTACTGAAAAAAAGCCTTAAATAATAAAAATGCTCTTTAATTAACAGAAAAATTATTTTTTACACACAAATATTTATTTAAAATAATAACTGTTTATTTATATTTATTTAGATATATATTTAAATAGTAATTGTTTATTGTTTAAACCAAATACATTATATTTTTTACTCGAATTATTGTATATATTATTAAAAATTAACTCGTTTTGAGTTTGGTTATTTCGAAAGTATTATTTTCTGAAAAAAAAAATTTCCTTGACTTCGATTCGAATAAATATTGTTTCTTTAAAATTGAAAAATTTTCAAAAAGTCACAGAGAGATGACTTGTAAAATAGGATTTTTCTATTTTATATGAAAACAAAGCTCTTTTTCTCATCCTCTTTCACATTGTTTGAAAATACAATAAGTATAAAAAGAAGAGAGAGAAAGAGAGAGTTACATGATGCGGAATGAAATCCATAATTTAGCGTTTGTTTACATTTTCATGAAACTTTTTAGAAGTATTGAGAGAGCAAGAGAGAGAGAAAGAGAAGATTCGCAGAAAGTTTCATTGGGCACCAGTTTTCTTTGTACATTCCCCAGGAGCTATTTCTCGAATCCTATTTCCTGAACTCTATCCATTTCACAGAACTATCGGTTGCAATCGTTTACCCACATGTGTCCATGTTCACATTTCCCTCGTGTAAATTTAAAAAAAAGAAAAAAAAACCAAACGTATTTTTCTCATTTGTATATAACAAATAAAGAGATTCGATTTTGCAATTTGTTGATTTGATAATTTTTGTAAAAGAAACTTAGAATTTTTTTTAAACATATTTTTAGTTAAAAGCAAAACAGAATAAATTTTTAAATTTAACGTATAAATATGTTCGATATTTTAATATTTTCAAATGAAAGCGGTAGATATTTTCTACACTGGAATAAAATGTATTTCATTCAAGTAATTACTTTTGAAGTAGTAAAACCTCGTTCGGTCAGACAACTATCAATAATTTTTTTGCTGAAAGTTATTTCAACTAAAAATATTTTTCAGTAGAAAAAATACGGTTGAGTCAGACAGTAGAAAGAGACAATGAATCTAGTTTTTGTCTACTAAAGAAAAACAGAATATTAAGTAGAAAAATCAAGTTTCGTCAGACAGGGAAAAAATTTCATTTTTTTAAACTTTAAGCATGAATAATACCAGTGGATATTTCAAGTAGTAAAATCCCGTTCGGTCAGACAATTATCAACAATTTTTTTTTAGAAATTAATCAGGATTGCCACAGGTCAGGGAATTCAGGAAAAAGTCAGGGATTTTTAGTAAAAGTACTGGAAAAAATTGAATTTTTAAAATTCATGAGAAAACTCTGAATTTTAATGTTTTTGTTTGTCTTCCTCGTAAACTATGAAATTACAACGAATTTTAATACAAAACCTTCAATTTTTTCTTTTACTTACAATAATTTATTTTCAAATAACTTAATTTTTCAAGAACTATCATAAAATTATGACTTATAAATTATTAAAGAATAATTTTTACAATTTTCATAAATACTAGATTGATAGAAGAATCTTAGTTAAAAATACTAAAAGAGATTGAATTTTGGAAAAGTTACAAATTATTCCAGAAATTCAATTATTTTCAAAAGTTATAAAAATTCTTCGCAGAATTTCAATTATGTTCAAAAATTTAAAAAAAAAATTCTCGTCAAAACTTCAATTATCTTGATGAGTAATAACATTCTTCTTCAAAATTCAATTATTATTGAAAATTTTAATAAAATTCTTTGCAAAATTTCACAGGAATTCAATTATTTAATATTTAATAAATTTCTTTGAAATAATTCAATTATTTTCATAAGTAATAAAATTTTCACAGGAATTCAATTATTTAAAATACAAAATTTCATAAAATTTTAACAAAAATATCAGTTATTTAAAAAGATTTTTATAAAATACATCGCAAGAATTTAATTATTTAAAAAAAATTTAATTTATAAAAATAATTGAATTCTTGCAACGAATTTTATTACATTTTTTTAAATAATTGAATTCTTTTGAGAAATTTTATTACTTGTAAAAATAATTGAATTCTTGCGAAGGATTTTATTAGGATTTTTGTAAATAATTGACTTTTTTTTTGAAAAATTTTATGGTAATTTAAATTATGTTTTGTAATAATATTCTTGAAAGTTGTTGAATTTCAAAAAGGTTTAAATTGAAATGTTTTGAAAAATTTTAATTCCTACGGAAAACTAATAATGATTAAATATTTATTTAGAAAAGAAGTTATTGATGTTTTCGAATAATTTTACAATTAAAGAAATTCGCAAATAAATGTATTAAGAATATTTTTTTTGAGTATCTAATAATTTTTAGAGTAGTGAATCAAAATATTCTTTAGTGTCCGAGAAAAAGTGAAAACTTTGTCTGGAAATCTGGGAAAAGTCAGGGAAAAATAAAATTAAATATTTGTGGCAGCACTGTTAATTTCAATTAACAATATTTTTCAGTAGAAAAAATACAGTTGCGTCAAACAGCAGAAAGATAGAATGAACCTATTTTTTTTCCTACCAAAGAGAAACAAACGATTAAGTAGAAAAATCAAGTTTAGTCAGACATTTATCAATCTAAAATGGTAACAACATTTCTCAGTAGAAAAAGGTCCCTTTAGCCAGACAGTGAAGAAAATTTAATTTTCTATAATTATCGAATTATATTAAATTATTTCTTTGTCTTTAAATTATTTTAATGTTTTCTGAGTGCGAAAAAAGATTTTCTGAATGAAATCTAAATTTTCTGTTTGGAATTTGTAAGAGTTGCGATAGAATATTATTAATATTCGTTAATATTGTAATGACTGGTTTTTTATTTCTCTGGAATTAAATCAGTGACATTTTTCTTATTTTTTTTATTGATATGAAGAAAATAGTGAATGAGAAAAATTGTATCAGACGGGAAATTGTCGAGAAAGTGAAAAGGGAAGGTTTTATACAAAAGTACTTGACATTTTTAGATGGAGTAAAGTTGTAAGGGACGGTTTGAGAATGAAATTGAAGTCAATATCAGTTTGATCTTGAGAAAATTGTAGACGAGTATACGTTCTCATATATACATATAAGCTTGTTGAATTTTCCAGCGTCGATATTACAAAATCTACATCATTTATTTACGTATTTTATCGACAATTTGTATGCTTTCTTTTTTTATTTTTTTCCCCTTCTTCTTCTTCTCTTCTTATTTTTTTATTTTCTCTTCTGTTTCTTCTTTTTCTTTCTCAAAGTAAAAAAATTTTTTATTTTCAATTAAATCAAATAGTTTTCTCATAAATCAAATAATTTTCACTTCAATAAAATAATTTTCATTTAAGGGCATTTGAACCATGATGACGTCACAGATTTAAAACTAATGCTTTGCACAAACTGTGACGTCATCAAGGTTCAAATCCCCTTAAATCAAATATTTTTCCTTTAAATCAAATGATTTTTGTTTAAATCAAATCAATTGTACTTGAAACCAATAGTTTAAGTATTTGAAGAAAATATTTAATTTAATAAATAAAAAAAAAATTAATAAATAAAAGTTATTTGATAAAAAATAATTCTTTGATAACAGACTAGTATTTGTTTATGTTCCATGTGAATATTTTTAGAGGGAGTGCGTGGGAATATTATTTAGTAGTTTATAAGGACTACAGTTACGTTCAAAACATGCTTTTGCCTCCTAGCAGTCAAGCGAAGTGTAACAAAGCTGCAAAACAAAGCTTGCTTGTTAATAATTGCCAACGAAAACTTTTATAATGAGATATTTAATAATTTTAATAATTTAATAATGTTTATTTAATAAATTTAGTTACACTTAATATCATACCTAAATGAGACTTTTGCATTGTCAAATTTTTATTTTGTTGCAAAATAATGATAATATTAAATTTTAATACATTATTATGTTCCACTGAAAATTTATATAATTTTTTAATGTATTGTAAATTTATTTAATTTTTTTTTAAATTACTTATAAAGCAGTTTACATTTCGTAAATAAGGAAAATTGTAACGAAAAGTTAATATTTGGAAAAAAATTTTTTTTTATTATTTGAGAAGATAATTTTAATTTTATTTATTTAATTACCACGGAGAGAGAATATATATTTATTTTTTAAAAGTATTTTACAATTTGTGGAAAAAGTGCAACAAAGCAAAATTTTGCTATTAAAAATACTAAATAAAAAACAAACTTTTTGTGAAATTTAGTATAATTATATCAAATGTCAAAAATATTAATTAAATTTTAATATAACTTTACTAAATTTAAATTTTTACCTACACTTTTTTTAAATTTAGTATTTTTTATATGAAAATTTTGCTTTGTTGCACTTTTTCTCCAAATTGTAAAATACTTTTATACAATTTTATATATATATATTCCTCTTTAAGTTTGTTAATTAATCTACACTGGACTAAATTTAACATATATAAAGAGTGCACATTTTTTTCACAATTTAAAATTTTAATTAAAATTTTTAAATTTAAACAATTAAAAAATCTTATAATTAATTATAAAGTAAATATTTATGATTTCATATTTAATTTAATATTTAATTTTATATTAAATATTTATTATTTTATATTCAGTTATAAATCAAATATAAAATTGTAAATATCGAAAATAAGTTTTAAAAATACGTGTATAGATAGTTTCGGTGAGTGAAATTATTATTTTTTTTTTGTTTTTCATCAAAAACGAATGTTGTTGACCCGATTGTATATATTGAAAAACACTCGACTTTTACGCTTCAATATCCTTTGCGTTTTGATCGTTTGTCAAACGTTATCTATTTCGCAAATTAAGAAAAATGAAGATTAATTTTATTTTGTTTTTTTTCACGAGAATAAAAATTTTTGGCACTTTAATATTTTTTTAATTATTTAAAAAAGAAGTAATTTAATGTTAGATTATAAATTTTTTCTCTTGAGAATAATATTTAGCGATTAAGGGGGTGAGAATAATAAAAAAAATGTAATTTAACATAAAGGAAATTTTTTTTTTCCTGAAAAAATTATTTTTAGTAAAACGGTGAAAGGAGAAAAAATAGAAATAAGAGATGTAATTTATATACTAAATATATTTTTTGAGGGAAAAAATATTTAAGGAATTAAGAAACGGGAGGGGAAAAAAGTAGTATTTTTAGCAGTAGTCGTGGCACATGTAATTACATATATATAAAAGTTGGCGAAACTAAATGCAACTCGCGTGTAGATGAAATAAATCTTTTGCCCTCTTTTTAGTTTCGAGACCATTTCTCCCGAGAATTTGAGCGTGTTCACGTAAATGGGAATTAATTTGCCCAAGCGGCAGCCAAGAGTCATCGAGTCGACCCTTAATCCCGGCACAGTCCCCGCATTTTCCACGGAAATCAGTCGCCTCGGGGTTTCCGTTCTACTGGGCTTTTCTTACTAACCAAAGCCACTACTTCGGAAACTGAATTTCACACTATCGAATTCGATCTCATTTCTCAAATTGCTCTTAGATTTTAATTTTTTTTTGCTGCGGGTATTCACCATTATTTTACAAAGGACCAGTGAAAAAAGAGTGCAACTACATATTTTTATATTAATTACGCCACATATGCAGTATATATACACTAAAAAAAATTATTTGTTTCAAATAATCCATGACTTGTCAACTTTAAATAAATAAATAAATACTTCAAACAAATATTTTTCAAAAATTAAAATTATAACAAATTTTATAAAAAATTATAAATTATAAAAAATAATTGAACGTTAGAAGAGTTTTTTTTGGTAGAAATTTCTAGAAATAATTAAAACTGATTTCAAATTAACATTTTTGAAAATTTTAATTTCTATGATGGCAAAATGATTATTAAATATTTACTACTGGGTTGACACGCAACCTGGAAATGTCAGAAAATTTTATAAACCTTGAAAAAACCTTTAAAATTCAGGGAATTTTTAACGAAATCCTGGAAAATTGTTGTTTTCTAAAGTTATTGTGTTTATTCTTGAAATATAATTTTTCTAAAATATTATAAAATTAATTCAATTTTAAAATAGTTGCGTTTACAATTTTCATAAGTAGCTGAACTTAAAAAGGTTTTAATTTGAAATTTTGTAAAATTTCAATTTTAAATAAATTTAATTAGAAATATTAAAAAACTTAGATTTAAAAAAAAATTTAAACTAAAGTTCTTCTGAAATTAGTTAAATTTTTAAATATTTAATTGATTATTAAAAATAATGGATTTATAGAAGGATTTTGGTTAAAACCACTAAATCAAATTGAATTTTGAAGCAATTACAAATAATCGCAGAAATCCAATTATTTTCAAAAGCATTATTAAAATTATTCTCAGAAATTCAATTATTTTTCAAAAACTTTCATAAAATTCTTAGCAAAATTTTAATTATTTTTGAAAACTGTCCTCAATTCAATGATTTTTAATATCTACAACTTTAATAAAAATTCCTAAAAGAATCTAATTAGTTAAAAAAATTTTTAATAAAATTCTACGGAAACATTTCATTATTTTCCGAAATAATAAAAATTTCAAAGGAAATCAATTACTTACAAATTATTTTCATATATTATTTAATAAATTTCATAAATAATATCATTTTTTTACAGGGATTCAATTATTTTCATAAATAATAAATCTCAATGCTGAATTCCAATTATTTTTAATACAATTTTAATAGAATTCCTTGGAAAACGTAATTATTCTTTAAAAATTTATTTAAATTTATCAAAGAAATTCAATTATTTTGATAACCTTTGCTACAATTTAATTATTAGAATTTAAGTATTATTTTCAATACATTTTTAATTAAATTTCTTTAAAGAATAAAATTATTTTCAAAAATTTTAATGAAATTCCTTGCGTAATAATTCAATTTTTTCAAAATAATTTTAATGAAATTCTTTGCAGAAATTCAATTATGTTTAAAAATTAACAAACATTAATTAATTAAATAATTAAATAATTAAATTTAATTAATAATTAAATTTTAAATTTAAAAATTTAAATTATCTTTATAAATAAAATTTTTTTCCGAAATTCAATTATTTTCAAAACTTTTAATAAAATTCTTGGCAGAATTTTAATTATTTTTAATACAATTTTCATACAATTTCTCGAAAAATGAAATTATTCTTAAAATTTTTATTAAAATTAGTCAAGAGAATTCAGTCATTTAAAAATTTGTTGATGAAATTCTTTATGAATATTCAATTTTAAGAAACATTTAATTGTTTAGTAAAATATTTATTTTTGCAGTTAAATATAATTGAATTCTCGTAGAATTTTCTAAGAAATATTGATTTAAAAATGAATTTCAAATTAAAATCTTTGAAAATTTGAACTTTTCATACTTTTAATTATGAATTCTGTAGAATTAATTTTGTTCAAAAAGTTTAATGGAATCTTTTTTTTAATTATTATTTGAACTTTTTCATTTCTAATATATTTAATTGATACAAATTTTTGAAATTGAATTTTAAAGTTCGAAAATAACAAGAACGTTGAAAAAATAATTTTCCAACCAACAAAATTCATTATTGAAGGAAGTGAATTTATCATTCGGTGATTAAATATTAAATTTGAAGAAGAAGAAAATTGTTAAATTCTTCAAATTTAAAATTCATTATTCTTTTGAAAATAAACAATCTGTTTATAAATGTGAAGCAGTAATTTTGCGACTATCGTGACTAATATTGCATGAAGCTTAGAGAGAGAGAGAGAGAGAGAGAGAGAGAGAGAGAGAGAGAGAGAGAGAGAGAGAGAGAGAGAGAGAGAGAGAGAGAGAGAGAGAGAGAGAGAGAGAGAGAGAGAGAGAGAGAGAGAGAGAGAGAGAGAGAGAGAGAGAGAGAGAGAGAGAGAGAGAGAGAGAGAGAGAGAGAGAGAGAGAGAGAGAGAGAGAGAGAGAGAGAGAGAGAGAGAGAGAGAGAGAGAGAGAGTTTGAAGAAAAAGAAATGAAGATAATTATAGAAGATAACAACTTTGTCCTTTAGAGGAGCTTAGAAAGTTAAAATTCAACGTAAAAACTTTTCCAAGGAGAGTGGCGAAATTTTATCAGAATGGAAGTATAGATAATTCAAAAACCTTTTAGTAGGGTGTTGCGTGGCCTCATTGCACACCAAAAAGGACGAAGATATATTAAACACGGTCGATTTCACGAGAAGAAACATTAGTCAAGTTGTTGCGCGCGCAACAAATATATACGAATTTTCCCATAGTTTGCAACAAGTACGAAAATAAACTACTTTTTAGAAAACAAAAACAAATTTTGTAAATAATTTATTTTTGTTTGTTGTTTTGCAGAGTATTGTCAATACTTTTCAGTGCAAAACGTCTCGTTTAGTAAGACAGTATGAAGAACTTTTGATTTTCTAACTTTCTCACAGCGATTTTTAGAGAGAAAATAATTTTAAGTAGTAAAGAAGTTTTATAGTCAGACATTTCAGGATATTCTCGTAATTTAAAATAATTCTCAGTGGAGTAAATAAATTCAGTCAGACGGAGGAGAATTATTCCCTTGATTTTTCAATTTTTGGTGTTTTAAAAAATTGTTATTTACTTATTTAAGTATAATTTAAAATTTTTTAAAATTTTCTTATTTTTAAATTTATTTTAAATTTATTTATTTTTTAAAAATGGATAGTATTTTCAAAGAAAGAAAGTCTGTACTTAAAAGTACTGCTTTAAAAGTTTAAGTACTTCAAAGAATTTTAAGTAGTATAACGAACGTTTATAGTCAGACAGTTACTGATATTTATTATTGTTTAAAATAATTTTCAGGGGAATGAACAAATTTAGTCAGACATAGAAAGGATTTTCTCCTTGAATTTATAATTTAAATTTTAAACATACTAACTTTAAAAGTTTTTTCTACTTAAAACAAGTTTAAGTAGTAAATAACTTTTACAGACAGGCGTTTACTATAATATTTATTATTGTTTAAAATAATTTTCAGTGGAATAAACCAATTTAATCAGACATAAAAAGAGTTTTTCCTTTTTTTAAACAAATTTAGTACCTACTATTACAAAAAAAAAATAAAAAACTACTTAAAAGTATTAATTTACAAGTTTTACTACTTAAAATAATTGTAAGTAGTAGAGAACCTTTATAGTCAGACATTTACTGAAATTTATCTTTTTAAAATAAATTTTTAGTGAAATAATCCCTAATTTAGTTCAGTTTCTTGTAAGCGAAAAAAGAAAACAAATTATTATCTCTCTATAATAGATAATCGGATCAAATTGGATTAAAAAAAAATAGTAAAAAAAAGAAAAATTTGAAAAGCTGGGATTTTTTGGTCGAAAAATCTCGAACGAAGGTAATATTTGGAATTTACAGTTAAAAAAAAAGATGCGGAGATAAAAATAGCTTTTACGACGTAAAATTCGATATTCGAAGTGAAACGTTAACAGAATATTTTCTATGTAAAATAAGCTTTAGATGCTTTTATTTTTATTATTCCCCCTCTTTTTTTTTTATTGAATACCGTAGTATAGGTTGTACAACGCGATGCACAAAAAGCTTTCGATAGTGAGATGAAAGAATCATGAGGATGTTGCGCGCTCAAAACGACACAGAGAACATAAATGATATTTACGAGTTGTTTTATATGTACATACAGTTTTTGTTTGTTTTTCTTTTTTGTAAATTAAAAAAAAAAAAAAATTATATATTTGTAAAAATTCGATTCTGGTATTTCGTATAATTGGCTGCTTTTCCCGACAAGCGTGGAACGATCATTGAACTTTCTAAATTATAAGCAAAGTGCAGAAACAATTTTCCAAATTACGCTTCCCTCCTCTCTTCGCACTCACAAAGATACAAATTATATTTTCTTGTTCTCGCGACATTTCACGAGACAAGAAATTTCATCCGATAGTAATTTCCCGGACTTTACGACTTTAATTTCTTAATTTTCACTTCACAAATTTCACTTTGTATAAAAAAAGGGGAAAAAAAATTCTCGTCTCAGTTAATTCTTCATTCGGAGTTTTTAATTTATTTATTTCTTGATGTTATAACATACACAATAATAATAATACTAATAATATTTTTTTTTATTTATTAAAGCTCATTGGAAAAAGTATTTGACTCAAATAAACAGTTAATTTATTTGTTATCAAGTAAATATTTATTTTTAGCAAATAAATACTAATTTGCATGTACTAAATATTTATTTGTATGAAATATTTTTTATTTCTATAAAGCTCAAATACTTCGCAACAGTTTTGATTTTTTTTTTGTCTCATTTTGATATTCTCAGAAAAATTGTCAGCTTGTATTACATTTAAAAAAATTTATCTATAAAATAATTTTTCGAGTGTGAATATAAATGTTATTTTCTTCTTCTTTTTTTTTTTTTTTTTTGCTAAAAAGAAGAAAATTGTGAAAAATTGAAAGATTTTTATCCAATGTAAATTTTTTTCTGTCTCTTTTTTTAAGAGTCATGAATATTGTCTCTCTCGACTCTTTCTCTGTTATCAAAATCGGATTTATACACTTAAAATATGCATCATTCGGGATTTCCTAATAAATTTCACTTAAAATAAAAATCCCCCCCCTCTCTCCTCTCCTTGTGTGTGCTGTATTTACAATCGCCATGAATTGTATGTGCACTTTTGTCTGTATAAAACTTTTGTTACCGGACGTTATGGAACGACATCCGATGCAAAAGTTTTACTCCATTTCAAACAACACACGAGACACACTCTGTGCCAATGTGAAAATATGAGAGGCAAATGTTTCATCATTTTTCTTAAAAATAGAAATCCTTATTTTTGTTCACTTTCAAAAAAAAAAAAAAACAAAAAACAGAATGTTACATTGTGTCATGCATTTCTGTCCATTTTTTTAATGTTAACAATTTGTAAACATTTTTCATTCTTTGCTTTTGATAAAATAAATATACGAGAAAATCTGGTTTAGAATAAAATAGTTAGAATCAAAATGGAAGTTGAAAGGCAAATAAATATTAAGGCAAATAAATATTAAAACAAATAAATATATATACAAGTGAATAAATAAATATCAGAAACAAATAAATAAATGAATATCGAAACAAGTAGATAGATAAATATATAAACCAGTAAATAAATAAATATAAAAACAAATAAATTATCTAATGAATAAAATAAATAGAAAAAATAGAAATAAAATCTAAATTTATTTAAATAATAATTTTAGATAAAAATAGAGAAGAAAAACTGCATTGTTGGGATAAAAGCAATAAATAATATTTGCTAAATAAAAAAATAGGACAAATTTTTGTCAAAATGAAAAATAAATAGTAGACGAAAAGAGGATGGGGTGAGAAAAAAGGAAATAAAAAATACGGTACAATAAAATAAATAATAAATAAAAAATATAGGACGTATAATAAAAATTGAAAGATGAGACGAAAGCGTATAAAAATAAAAACTCGTAAAAGAATATAATGAAAGAAAATTCTTTTTAATAAAATATCAACTATATAAATGGAATATTAAGGAAATAGAAAAATAAATGTTTAGAAATAAATGTTTAGAAATTAAATTTTCAAACAATAAATATTTAAAAATTAACTTTTGGAAAATAAATACTTAATAATTAACTTTTTAAAAATAAATATTTAAAGTTCGATCCCCGGTGAAGTTAGTTGTTAATTTTTTCATAGTTTAAAATTTTTAATTTCCAAATATTTAAAATAATTAACTTTCAGAAAATAAATATTTAAAATTCAATCCCCAGCAGAGTTAGTACTCAATTTTTTCATAGTTTAAAATTTTTAATTTTCAAATATTTAAAAGATAACTTTTAAAAAATAACTAAAAGGCTAAAATATAAAAAAAGTAACCAAAATGAATATTTAAAAATTTATTTTTTTTTAAATTCAATATTATTATACAAAAAAAATGTGTCTGTCAAAAGTTGATAAAATTTATAAACAGACTTTTGAATTAGATTTTAATGAAAAATGTTTTCGTGGGAAAATTTCCCTTAAAATATAAAAGAAACGATTAACGTATAAAATATACTGTTAAAAAATTTAATATCAATTTAAATTACTATAGAGAGAGAAGAAAAATGTTATATATGTATAGAGAAGGATATCAAATTTTATTAAGGGAGATGAGCTTTTGAAAATATAATATCCTGCGTTTGAAAATTATTATAAAAAGAGAGAGAGAGAGTGATGAAGAAGAGAGGGGGAAAGATTATTGCGGTATTTTTTTTATGTCGATATCCGTCGCACATTTCGAACACTCCAACTAGCATTGCATGTCGAAATTTTATGATTTTTTCTGACTAAAAGGAAGTTATAAAATTTATTGCTATCTGCCGCAAAAACGTATCAGATGATCACGTCACATCTTTCCACCTCATTGCCGAATAATATAGTCTTTAATTTTTTTTTCACTATTCAAATTCAATTTTTCTTCTGGTGATTTTAAATTTTAATGGTCCAGATAGAAATTTAATTTTAATTTATCTAATTTTAAATAATAATAATAATAATAATAATAATAATAATAATAATAATAATAATAATAATAATAATAATAATAATAATAATAATAATAATAATAATAATAATAATAATAATAATAATAATAATAATCATAATAATATTAATAATAATAATAATAATAATAATAATAAAAATTATTATTATTATCATTATTGTTATTATTGTTATTAAATATTAATATAATAAATATTAATATTTAAAATATTAATAATATTTTTTTTTAGTACTTAAAATTCGTTTTTGTTCTATTGTTGCTAAAAAGGTAGGGTATGAAAAAATTTTGTCTTTCTGACAGAAACGAGAATTATTCTACTGCATAATAAATGTATTTAATAATGTTGATGATAAATGTCTGACTAAACTTGATTTTTCTACTGAAACGTATTATTGATATTTTAAATTGATAATTAATTATCATTTTACAATTTTAATTAATTAGTAAAAATTAATTAAAATGTCTGACTAAACTTGATTTTTCTACTTAATAGTTTTTTATTTTCTGCTGGTTGAAAATTGAGTTCATACTTTTTAGACTTTGTCTGAAAAAACAGTATTTTTGTAATTATTTTTCTTTTCTCTACTTGTCGAAAATTAATAACATGCACGTTTCTTTCTGTCTGACCAAACCGATTTTTCCACTGAAAATTGTTTATATTAATAAAAATCTATAAAAAATGTCTAACTTTAACTATTCTTTTCTAGTGTAAAAATATTTTTGTCTCATTAGAATTATAATTATGTTTATTATTATTATTAAAATTTTTATTTTTATTATTGGTATATATTTATTTATTTTCAAAAATAAATAAAGAATTGCTGTCTGACTAAACGGACTTTTTTCACTACTGGTTAATAATTGGAAATATTCACCTTTCTTTCTGTCTGACCTAAACCAGATTTATTCCACTGAAAAGTATTTTTAATAATAATAAACATGGGTATATGTCTGACCGTTGAGGTTTTTACTACTTGAAAATATTTTTCTTTTATATTCACTAAAAACGTAGAAAACAAAATTTTCTTTTCTGTCTGACTAAATAGACTTTTTTCCACTGATAATTTATTTTATTTGAATAATTTTTATTTGGATGAAATAATTTTTATTTTATTTTGTTATTAAAATAACTTTTATTTTGATCAAATAATTATTATAAAATAAGAAAAATCATCCCTTCTTGTGTCTGACTAAACTTGTTTATTCCATTGCGAAAGGAATTTTTTTAATAATTAACATATCGCTAAGTGTCTGAAATTTTTTTGTAAATAATAATTTTTTTAAATATCATTAATAATAATAATAATAAAAATAATAATAGTAATAATATCTGACAGTAATTTTTCGGTACTGCTAAAAATATTTTGGATTTTATATTTGCTAAAAAGGGAGGAAATCAAAATCTCTTTTCTGTCTGACTAAACGTTGCTTTATCTACTGGAGTGTATTTTTCTAAGTTAGATGGGTAATTGTCTGACGTTAAATCTATGACGGTAAAGGTCTTTTACTACTTAAATTTCTTTCTCTCGTTTTGTGTATTTTTTTAAATGAAAAATTTCAAACTTTTTCCGCGTCTGACTAAACGGACTTTTTCTACTTAAAATTCTTTCTATTTTCTGTTTTCAAAATGAAGGTAATCAAACTGTCTTTTCTGCCTGACCTCTTTATTTTTGCATTCTACTTATAATTAGATAATTTTTGTACTAATTTCTGAACAAAAAGTCATGCAAAATTTTATTAATAATTAGTTATATTCAAATAATTCAAGTTTAGAGAAGAGAATATTTAATAGAAAAATTTTTCTAAGGATATCAAATTAAAACAAAAAAAAAAACGTTGCATTGCAACAATTTTGATACGTTTTTTGTTTCAATTTGAAATCCTTAGAAAAATTGTGAATTAATTGTTAATTTACTCTAAAATCTATTATACTATTATTTAACAATTTTAGAAAAATGAATTACACTTTGAAATAGAAGAAAGAAAGAAAATTTAACATAAACGTAATTAAAATGCCTGCTCTTCATAAATATTCATTTTGTGGAGCAATAATATTTTGCAACATCAAAAGTTAATTACGAACGTATTAAGAGTATATAAAGCAATATTTTCAAGAAAATATCTTAGAGGGACAAATTATTGTCGAGACAGAAAGGCGAAAAGCATCGCTTTGTGGTGTGCGCAAATACGAAGAAATGCAAAGCATCCCATTAGCGTTTCGGTTTTCTCATTCAGTGACAATGGGAAATGTCTCTTGTGCATTTTGTGGCAATCCCCTGGGCATAGGACTTATTTACTTATTTATTCGCATTTTTTTTATTTTCCACGCCTTAGACAGTCAGCAATATATATATTATCGACAATGGAGGGAAAATTCCACATTTACTTTTTTTTATTTGCAATAAATAAAAATAAGGGAAATATTTTTTTTTTTTTTTTGAAAAAAGAAAAATATTTTTATTTAATATTTAACTATTTTAAATTTTATTAGTAAAATATTAATTATTTGAAAAATAATTTATGAATTACTTTTGTAATGTTTATTTTCAAAGTATTGTTTACTTAATTTTTAATATTGAAAATTGCCATTAAATTTATATTGACAATCTTCTTCTGGTTCATCATCTTTATATTTTTAATATTCAAACAAGGGAAAAAATGAGAAATAAAGAGAAAAAAGAAGAAAAGAAGGAAAAAAAAGTCGGGACAAATCGTTCTGAATGTAAATGCAAATATTACGTGCAATAAAAATAGTTTTGAAAATCCTCTCAGGAGTCTCTTTTTCTCTCATCTCACTGGTTCTTTTCTGCTCTTTCTTACATTTCATTATATTGCTCGGGATATCAAATGACACGGTTGCAAACTGATCCGGTATTGCTACTTCAGGGATGGGATTTGAGCAGACGTGACAGTCTTGCCAACTACCCTATCGAGATAGAAAGAGAGAGAGAGAGAGAGAGAGAGAGAGAGAAAGGAATGACTTTTCTTTTTGAAAATGGACTCGCGAAATAAGTCCTATTTTACCTCTAAATCTTGTCGCATTCAAGATAGAAAGGAAGTTTCATCACTGGCTTGCAAAACGTTGTCCTAACCATTTCAAATATATATATAAGAACATTTCTCTTGATTTTCGGTAGCTTTACATTTTATTTATCAACGTAATGTTCGGTTTTTTCTTTATTTAGAGAATTTCTACTCGAGTCCATTTTATATCCTTTTTGGTTCGTTTTTCAAAAAAGGAGAGAGAGCAAACAAAAAAAAATAATAATAAAAGATTAAATAGAAGAGAAGGATAAAAATTCTCAAAAAGAGTCAACTTTCTCTTTTATGTTTAGTGATGAGGGGGAGAGAGGGAGGGATAAAAAGAAACATTGTAAAAAAATGCATTCCTATTAAATTTCTCCTTTACAGACGCGAACAAACATTTTTTTTGGTTATAGAAAAAAAACACGAAAACACACCTTGAATATCTAGAATTTAAATCTTTTCCTTCAAAGAGGAATTTTGTTTACTGTATAATTTTTTTTTGCTACTTTGTAAATAATCTTTTAACCAAGTTTAACGATCGTGCTTCTATAACGACATTTTATTTCCGACGTTTAATTTCTTTTTACGATATAAACATATAATATGGCAAGGCTGTCAAAAAAGGAGAGAAAAAAACCCAAAGGAAGTCTCGTTAATTAGAAACATTATTAACTTTTGTTTTTTTAAATGTTACTACATTTTTTCATTATTAATAATGGTCGTAGTATAATTACTAATTGTTAAATATTTATTATACACTTAAAAAAAAATTATTTGATTCAAATAACCGAATACTTGTCTATTATCAATTTTAATATTCATTCGAATCAAATAATTAACTGTTCTATTACATTTAATTACGAATTTTTTTAATTGTAATCATTTTACAATTAAAAAAATTTGTAAATATTCCAAATAATTTAAATTTCCTTAAAATTTAAAAAAAATTAAACAATATTTACAAAAATTTTAATAAAATCCTTCCCAAGAATTCAATTATTTTTACAAAAATTTTTCACAAGAATTCAATTATTTTTCTAAATATAATAAAATTCTTCACAGGATTTCAATTAATTCAAAAAAATTTAATAAAAATTCGTTGCAAGAATAGAATTATTTTCATATAAAAAAATTCTTCACATGACTTCAATTTATTTAAAAAAATGTAATAAAAATTCTTTTCAAGAATTCAACTATTTTTCTAAATAATACAATTTTTCACAGCATTTAAATTATTTTTAATGCAATTTTAAATAAATCGTTGCAAGAATTGAATTATTTTCATATGAAAAAAATTCTTCACATGACTTCAATTATTTAAAAAAAATGTAAAAAAAAATTCTTTACAAGAATTCAATTATTTTCCTAAATAATAAAATTATTCACAGCATTTCAATGATTTTTAATACAATTGTAAATAAATTTCTCAAAAAATGTAATTATTTACAAAAATTTTTGGCAAGAATTCAATTACATTTCACAAATAATGAAATTCTTCGCTGAAATTCAAATATTTTCAAAATCTAGTATTTTAATAAAATTTCATAAATGAATTTAATTATTTTAAAAGAATGTAAACAATGCATTGTAAGAATTCAATTATTTTCATAAATAATACAATTCTTCACAGGATTTTAATTATTTAAAAAAATGTAATTTAAATTCGTTGCAAGAATTGAATTAATTTCATAAATAATAAAATTCTTTACGGGACTTCAATTATTTAAAAAAAAAATGTAATAAAAATTCTTTACAGGAATTCAATTATTTTCCTAAATAATAAAATTTTTCACAGCATTTCAACTATTCTTAATCGAATTTTAAATAAATTTCTCAAAAAATGTAATTATTTACAAAAATTTTTGGCAAGAATTCAATTACATTTCACAAATAATGAAATTCTTCGCTGAAATTCAAATATTTTCAAAATCTAGTATTTTAATAAAATTTCATAAATGAATTTAATTATTTTAAAAGAATGTAAACAATGCATTGTAAGAATTCAATTATTTTCATAAATAATACAATTCTTCACAGGATTTTAATTATTTAAAAAAATGTAATTTAAATTCGTTGCAAGAATTGAATTAATTTCATAAATAATAAAATTCTTTACGGGACTTCAATTATTTAAAAAAAAATGTAATAAAAATTCTTTACAGGAATTCAATTATTTTCCTAAATAATAAAATTTTTCACAGCATTTCAACTATTCTTAATCGAATTTTAAATAAATTTCTCAAAAAATTTAATTATTTACAAAAATTTTTTGCAAGAATTCAATTACATTTCACAAATAATGAAATTCTTCGCTGAAATTCAAATATTTTCAAAATCTAGTATTTTAATAAAATTTCATAAATGAATTTAATTATTTTAAAAGAATGTAAACAATGCATTGTAAGAATTCAATTATTTTCATAAATAATACAATTCTTCACAGGATTTTAATTATTTAAAAAAATGTAATTTAAATTCGTTGCAAGAATTGAATTAATTTCATAAATAATAAAATTCTTTACAGGACTTCAATTATTTAAAAAAAAGGTAATAAAAATTCTTTACAGGAATTCAATTATTTTCCTTAATAATAATATTTTCCACAGCATTTTAATTATTCTTAATCGAATTTTAAATAAATTTCTCAAAAAATTTAATAATTTACAAAATTTTTTTGCAAGAATTCAATTACATTTCACAAATAATGAAATTCTTCGATGAAATTCAAATATTTTCAAAATCTACTATTTTCAGAAAATTTCTCAAAACAATTCAATTATTTTAAAAAAATATAATAAAATTCGATATAAAAATTCAATTATTTTCATAAATAAAAATATTATTTACGATTTAAATTATTTGAAAAAATTGTAATAAAAGTTCGTTGCAAGAATTGAACTATTTTCATAAATAATAAAATTCTTTACAAGATTTTAATTATTTAAAAAAAATGTAATAAAAATTCTTTACAAGAATTCAATTATTTTCCTAAATAATGAAATTTTTTACAGGATTTCAATTCTTTTTAATATAATTTAAATAAATTCTTCGAAAAATGTTTTCGCAAAAATATTTAAAATTCAAATATTTTTGAAAATACATGCTATAGTGCTTTTAATATTCAATTATTATGTAAAATTGTAACTGAAATTCATTTTTTAATCAATTTTTATGAGATAATTCTACGAGAATTTAATTATTTAAGTACAAAGAAAATGCAAATAAATAATTTATTAAATAAATTTATTCATACAATTTGCCATCAGTTTATTTTGATAAACTTACAATTTGTCACTTGAAAGAACTTTATATATATATTTATCAAAAGTCATTCCTCCATTTCTTTCGCTAATGGAAAATCTAACTGACGACAAGGAAAACGATTGGTGGTTCGTGAGGGAGTGAAAAAAAATTGAGAGAAATGAAAATTTTCAAAAAAAAAAAAATCCCCCGTTCGTTGCTTGAAAGGTTGATATATCGTTCTGTCTCAGTGGAAAAAGAATTTAATTTTTTTTTCAAAAACGTTACTTTTCGAAAGCTGCACTGTCGAAGTAATACCTTTAGAGCATTGCAACAGATAACAAAAAAAAGTGAGATTCTTGCTTTATACTGGAACAAAGCGATAGTTCAACCAGCCGAAACAAATCGACTTCTTTCAATATTGCTATATATATATTTTTTTGCATCGTTTTGTTGGATTTTTCACTTTAAAAAATTAAGACACACGTTTTTTTTCAGTTTTAATTTTTGCCGGAAATATTTCAAATTTTAATTGAAAAAATAAAATTTTTTACTTTATTTTTTCAATTTTTTAAATAATTTTTAAATTTTCTATTTTATAAAAAAGTGAAAGATAGTGTTTTTTTTTCTTTCACTCTTTTATACGTCTTCCAAAAATAGAAAAAATAAAATTTATTAAAAATATTTATTAATTTCAATTTTGAAGTAATTTGAGATTAAAAGTTAAAAGTAATGCAATTATTAACTAATTTACTAATTAATTATAATTATTTATTGTTTTCAAAAACTTTAATAAAATTTTCCTCAGGAATTTAATTATTTTGATGAATATTAATAAAATTGTTCGAAGAGACTTAATTACTTTGAAAAATTTTGATAAAATTATTTGCATTGATTTATTTTTATAATTAATCAAATTCTTTTCGTGAATTTAATTATTTGAAAAAATTGGAGTGAAATTCTTCGCAAAAATTTTATTATTTTGAAACATTTCAAAAAAGTTATCTATAAAAAAAATTTTAAATAATATTTAAAATAATACAATAATAAAAAAATGTAATAAAACATTAAATTTTAATAATAAATAAAAATTATTAAAAAAAACTATAAATATAATTAATAATACTATTATTAATTATTATATTTATATCGCTTTAATGTTATTTATGAATTGGAAAGAATAAAATATTCTCAAAATGTAAATACAAATATTGAAAAAAAGAATTAAATCTTATTCATTTGCTAAGTATGGTAATATTCGCTATTTATTTATTGAAATTTATGTAACATCTTGTAAATATAATTTTCCTCACTTTATATTGAAATACCAGAGAAAAAAAGTGATTTTAAAAAAATCACGTTCCCCATAATGGAAAAAAATGCTTATTCCCCTAGGCAGTTTATATAACTTCATGGCAACAATAAAAAAAGAGTGTATAACAATAATGCGAAATGCAGTTTAGCAACTATTTATAAACTGAAAAAAACATGTAGTTGAAAAATTATAAAGTTTTCTAAGATGCAGGGAAGGGAGAGAGTGAGAGGGAAAAAAAGAAAGTTTTATCCCCATTTCACGTTTATACGGCTTTAATCTTCAAGGACTACCGCACAGTTCTCTTTTCAAGAAAAATGTTCGAAAACTTGAAAATCTCTTTTTCCTCATCAATTTGTCATATCTCTGTTCAAACTTGGTGTAAAATCCATAAGGGTTGTAAAATACCATTCAATGTTTTCAAAATGTTTTTTACCCTCGAAAAAAAAAGATGAAAAAAAAGAAGAAAAAGGGAGAAAAACTTTTTTTTTATGGGATCGTATTTCTTTCGTAATATTCTTTTTTACGATATCAAAGGGGTTGTAATTCTCAAGTTATCAAATTTTTCAAACAATCCATTCTTCCTACATCATTATGTGAAAAATAAAGAAAGAAGAATAAATATTTTCTTTTAAATTACTTCATTTTGAAAGCAAAATTAATTAGTTATTTTCTTTCTGGTAAAATTGATTTTTAATTATTTTATTATACAATAAAGTTGTGTAAAAATAATTAGGTTATGGAAGTTTACTTGATTTTCAATATTGGAAATTTCCATTCAATTTTTATTGACAATATACTTTTTCTTTTTCTTTTTTTTTTAATATTCAAACAAGGGAAAAATGTGAAATAAGAACAAAAAACAAATATCAAACTTTCTGTAATTTTTTAAAAATTAACTAACTTTTATATTACACAAATTATAAAAAATAAAATAACTATTACTACTTACTTCATTTTTAATATTGAAAATTGACATATAATTTCTATTGACAATCTCCTTTTTTTAATATTCAAACAAGGAAAATAAAATGAGAAAAAAAGAAAAAAGTCGGTAATACTTTTCAGTAGAAAAATCAAGTTTAGTCAGACATATATTAATAAAATATTAACAACACTTTGCAGTAGAAAAACCGATTTTAGTCAGACATTTATTTATTTTAGAGATCTTTATTTTTATTTACAATAAAAAAATTTTTGTATTTTTTATTTACAATAAAAATCCTATTTGAAACACTTGTTGATTTGTTAAATATTTATTTATTTATTTTCATTTCTCATATTTTTGAAAATATTTTTGTTTTTATTTATTTTTTTATTTAAAAAATAAACATTTTCAATATGCAGAGAATACTTTTTAGTATTAGTTAATTTTTCCCCGCATTATTGACCAAAATTCATATAAAGAGATATGCTTTTTACTATTTTGAAAACAAAAAAATAAAAAAAGTACATAAGAGCAAGTGTACTCTGTACACATTCGGATTCATCACACATTTCCGGTTGCGAATGAAATATAACCGGAATCGCGCACTGAGAATCGATATCTCGCTATGCAACTTCAATTTTCTAGGAGAAGTGATATTGTAGAATTGGAAACGCAGTATAGAAATAAAGCAGAAATGATTGGAAAAGATAGAAAATAAGAGAAAACTGAAAAGTCAGGGACTATAATTGGTTTAGAGTTTTTAAATGAGAGAGAGAGAGAGAGGACGATGAACTGTGACCACGGTTTTGAAATTAAACAAGGTTTCTTCTCTTCCCCCCCCCCTTCCATCTATACTTTTCTCATCATTTTCTCAATAAATTTTTTCCCTCAATAAATAGTATCAGAGTTTTTATTTTCCAATTGATGATGAAAAATAAGTTAATTAGAAAACTAATTATTGAATTATTTACAACTCTGAATTGATAGCTTTAAATGAAAAACAGATTAAAAATTTATTTACAGAACACGTTTTTTAGGAAAGATATTTTGGTAAATTTTAAAAAAATTGATCGTAAAAGAATTTTTTCCACTTAATTTTTTTTTTTTCTATGCGTTGAGAATGAAGGAAATTAACTTTTCTTACTGTCTGACAAAAGCAGTCTTATTCTACTGAGTAGAAAATGGGTTTAGTAATTACCACGATAAATGTCTGACGAAAACGGAAATTTCTACTAAGAAGTATTTTTTTGTAAACTAAACCTTTGGAAATGTCTGACATTACAAGGTATTTATTACTTAAAGACAGGATTGCCACAGGTTAGAAAAGTCAGGGAAAGTAAAATTGGTCAGGGAAATCAGGAAAAAGTCAGAGATTTTTAGTCAAAGTATACTGGAAAAAATTGAATTTTTAAAATTCATGAGAAAACTCTGAATTTTTATGTTTTTTTGTTTTCCTCGTAAACTATAAAATTGCCACGAATTTTAATGCAAAACCTTTAATTTTTTCTGTAACTTAAAATAATTTCTTTTCAAATAACTTAATTTTTCAAGAACTATAAAAAAAAATTATTACTTAGAAATTATTTAATGAATAATTTTTACAATTTTCATAAATAATAGTTTGAAAGAAGAATTTTAGTTAAAAGTACTAAAAAAATTGAATTTTGGAAAGGTTAGAAATGATTCCAGAAATTCAATTATTTTCAAAAGTTGTAGAAATTCTTCCCAAAATTTCAATTATGTTCAAAAGTTTATAAAAAAATTCTCGTCAAAATTTCAATTATTTTTATAAATAATAAAATTTTTTATCGAAATTCAATTATTTTTAAAAATTTTAATAAAATTCTTGGCAAAATTTCACAGGAATTCAATTATTTAAAATACAACATTTCATAAAATATTTAGAAAAATAGCAAATATTTAAAAAGATTTTTATAAAATTCATCGCAAAAATTCAATTATTTAAAAAAATATTTAACAAAGGTCTTTTCAAGAATTCAATTATTTTTATAAATAAAATTCTTCATCGAAATTCAATTATTTTTATAAATAAAATTCTTCATCGAAATTCAATTATTTTTATAAACTTGAATAAAATTCGTTGCAAGAATTCAATTTTTTATATAAATAATAAAATTCCTCACAGAAATTCAGTTATTTTTATAAACTTGAATAAAATTCGTTGGAAGAATTAAATTATTTTCAAAAGTTATAAAATTCTTTGCAAAAATTCAATTATGTTGAAAAGTTAAAAAAAAAATTCTTGTCAAAATTTCAAGTATCATTATAAATAATAAAATTCTTCTCTGAAATTCAATAATTTTAGCAAAATTTTAATAAAATTTTTGGGAAAATTTGAATTGTTTTAATAAATAATAAAACTCATCGCGGGATTTTAATTATTTTTCATACAATTTTAATCGAATTTCTCGAAAAATGTAATTATTCTTAAAAGTTTTATTAAAATTTGTCAAAAGAATTCAATTATTTAAAAATTTGTTGATAAAATTCTTTATGAGATCTCAATTTTAACAAAAATTCAATTATTCAATAAATTATTTATTTTATAATTTAAATAATATTGAATTCTTCTAGAAATTTCTAATAAAAATTGATTTAAAAATGAATTACCGAATAATCAATTTAATATTTATGAAAATAATTGAATTCTTGCAACGAATTTTATTAATTTTTTTTTAAATAATTGAATTCTTTTGAGAAATTTTACTACTTGTGAAAATAATTGAATTCTTGCGAAGGATTTTATTAGGATTTTTGTAAATAATTAACTATTTTTTGAAAAATTTTATGGTAATTTAAATTATTACAAACTTTCTTTTTAGAATTTACTAGTCTTCTTGTCTGATTAAAACTGGTTGTCTGACTAAACTCGATTTTTCTACTAAAAAGTATTGTTAATATTAAAAAAAAATGAATGTCTGTCTAAACTTGTTTTTTCTACTTAATAGTTTTTTATTTTCTGCTTGTTGAAAATTGAGTTCATGCTCTTTTCCATTTGTCTGACCAAACAGTGTTTTTTCTACTTAATAATATTTTTTCTCTGCTGGTCGTCAAATAGTAATATTCACGTTTCTTTGAGTCAGACTAAACAAATTTATTTCACTGAAAATATTGTTTTAAGTTATAAAAATCAATAAATTTTTGACATTATAATTATTCTTTACAATTAAAAAATATTTTTGTTTGGGAATATTGCCTTCTCTTTCTGTCTGATCATACAGGTTTATTCCACTGGAAAGTATTTTAAATATTAAAAATCAGCAAATTTTTTACTTCAAAGGTTTTTCTGCACTTAAAATTCTTTTTCTTTTAACTGACAAAAAGATAGGAAACGAAAATATTTCTTCTGTCTGACTGCACTGAGTTTTTTCCACTAAATACATAATACTTAATGAAAAATTTTGTAAACATATTTTTTGTTGATAAATGTCTGACCAAACTGGATTTTTCTATTTAATAGTAAAGAGAAAATCATTTCTCTTCTTTTCTTTTTCTCTTTTGAAAATTTAAAAAGCTAACTGTTTGTTTGTTTGTTTGGCCTGAACAGGTTTATTCCACTAAAAAAAGGTTTAAATAAACATCCCCGAACGTCTGACTGTAGTTTTTCTTTACTACTAACATTATTTTGAATTTCAGTATTTGCGTTGGAAATCAAAGTTTCTTTTCTGTCTCACTAAACGTTCCTTTATCTACTTGACAGTATTTTTTTATTTCCTTTATTCATAAATAAAACGATTAAAAAATAATTAAATACAAAAAAGAGCTTCTGAAAGAAAATTATTATTATTAAATTTAATTAAAAAAAGGTTTATTAGTAAAACATTTATAGTTAAAAAATATGCTTTAAAAAATTTGTCATGTTCAAAAAATTTACAATTGAAAAAATGTTTTTAACTAAAATATTTGTAGTTAAAATAATGTTTATTTATTTCTTTAATAACGGGACAACTTTATAAAAAATGGTTATTAAAAAATATAAACAATTAAAAAAATGTGCATAAAATAAATTTCTAAATCAATTATTCACAGTTGGAAAATTTGTAGTTTAAAAAAATGTTTACAAAAAAAATATTTTATAGTTGAAAGAAGAAATTTACAATTGAAAAAAGTTTTACAGTTAAAAAGGAACTTTTCAAATGAATGAATGAATGAATGAAAAAAAAACTTTTCGTATTATTCGAAAGGAAACTTTTTAAATGATTGAAAAAAAAGTTTCGTTAAAAGTGCAAGCAAAAGAATAGAGAGAGAATTGTTATTTTAATACGATCCATTGAAAAGTGCCGTTAAAAGTGAATGGAAAATGTCAGAATCTAAAAAAAAGGAATAAAACGAAACAGCAAAAAAATATATATATGTGCGTATAGAAGAATTAATTAAAAGAAAAATATATTTTACAGAAAAATAATTGCATTTATGGGATTGGAAAGTCCCTCTGATGACTGTTAAACATAAAAAAGTTTAAAATTTTAAAAAACAGTGTCCAACAATGAGTGACAATTTAATTACAGTTATTTTTATATTTACCTCTAGATTTACTTCTCCTGAAAATATGTGGATATAGAATGAAAAAGAGTTTATTGAATTATTTCGAATTTACTTTCTTTTATTAAAAAAAGGTTTTTATACTTAGTTTTTAATTTATTTTCATTTTTTACTGAGAAGGGAATTTATTAAGTAAAATAAAATTAAATATTATTAAAAATAATTATTTATTAAATAACATTAAATAAAATATTATTAAAAATAATTATTTATTAAATAAAATAAAATATTAAAAATAATTATTTATGAAGTAAAAATATTCAATTTACATTTAGGTGAATATAAATTTTTTTAACTACACATTTTTTTAGTTATAAACAACATTTTTTAACTAGAAATATTTTTTTTATAAATTCTTTCTTTTCTGACTATAAACATTTTTTAGCTGTAGAAACAAAATTTTCCAACTCTCGATACTTGTCCCCTGTAAATTTTAACTATAGATACAAAAATTACTATAAATATTTTCAACTATAAATAAAAAATTAATTTTTTCAAACTATAAATTTTCTTTACTATAAATATTTTTATTAACTATAAACATTTTCGTTAGCTATTTATTTTTTAGCCTCAAATATTATTTTTAATTATAAACTGGTTTTTGGCTATAAAAATTTGTTCAACTATAAATATTTTTTTACGCATAACATTCTTTCTTGACTACAAAACATTTTTTTTTAATGTTCGTAAAATCTTTTCATTGCCGTGAAATTTTCTTTAATAGTTCATAAAATTTGCTTTCATTTTTTTATGTATGAAAATAAATAGTTGACTTTTTTAAAAAATGTTATTAAAATCGGCTCTGATTAAAATTTTATTTATCAAATAAAATATTATTAAATATATTATTATTAACGAAATTTTTTGATTTAAATAAATTAAAAATTAAATTACATTAAATTAAAAATTAAATTAAATTAAATTAAATTAAATTAAATTAAAAATTAAATAAATATTTATCGTTTTCTCAAAATGAAAGTACTTAACTTTGTGTATTATTCAGAAAAGTTTTTCAATATTTGAAAATAAAATACATAATACTTGGAATTTATCATTCGGAAATTGCACTTTTTTTTTAAATCGTGAAATTTTAACTATTTCAATTATTCTTAAGAGAAAGTTCTTTGCCATCTTTTCATGAATATTAAATCCCACGATATTGAAAGTATATAGGAACAACGAGCACCGTTCTGAAAATAGGTTTCCATTAAAAGCATTTTTAGTTTATTGCACGCCGAGTAAAAAAAAAATTGTCTTTTAATCAATATATAGGAAAAGGAGCCAAGGCTCGTGAGAGAACTTTATTATTTTTTTTTCTTTTTTTAATCTATTTTTTGCATGTAGAAAAAGTTTTCTCTGCTTAAAAGAAAGTTAGTCACTTATACTCTTTCTCTTTCTCTGTCTCTCTTTCTCATCTCGGGTAAATTGGCCGATTTGAATTTTAGCGCGAGACTATTTAATGGAATAAAGTCGTAAATCCATTGGAAAATTGGTATAAAATTTTTTTTTTTTTCATTGCCTGTAGAAACTTTACTCGAGATGAGTGAAAATTTCTATGGATTTATTGCTGACCATAAACTTTGCTGTCACTATTGAAAAGCCACGTTTTTATTCGATATTTTTCTTTTTTTTTATGTTCTTCTCCATGATTTATGGAGTATAAATTTTGTAATTTAATTTTATAATTAGTTTTTAATTCAAGTTATTTTTCTTTTTGTTTTTTTGTAAATGGAAATTTTACTTTAGGATCAAAAATATTTTGAGAAAATTTTTCTTCTATTGTTTCACTCGAAAATAGCTTTTTTCACTTATGTTATTTTGGATGTTTTGACAAATACGATTTTTTTGCTTGTTTCACTCGAAAAAATATTTTTTTTAGTGTTTTTTTTAGATATTGTATTTTGACAAATAGAATTTTTCTTCTATTGTTTCATTCGAAAATAATTTTTCCCTGAAATTTTTTCTTGATATTTTGACAAATACGATTTTTTTTCTGGTTTTTTTTTACTAGAAAATAGTTTTTTCCCAGTTAAATTTTTTTCTGGGGAATGTTTTACTTTGACAAATAGGATTTATTTGTGTTTCACTCGAAAATAGTTTTTTTCGGCACTGAATGTTTTTTTGTATTGTTATTTTGACAAAAACGTTTTGTATATATTCTAGAGAAAAGTAATATTTTTTGTAGAATTTGAAACTATTTAAACTTTAAAAATTTAAAGTTTTTAAAAGTAATACTATTTGAAATTTAAAAAAATTAAAACTATTTGATAATAAATTTTAGATTCTTCTGAAAAATTTTTTGGTCTGACTAAACAATTGTTTTTCTACTGTGAGATTTTTATTTCGAAATTTTGTTTTATTAGTGTCGGACTAAATTGGTTTTTTTCGAACTCACAACATTTTGTTTTACATTGGCAGAAAAGCAATTAAATCTTCCTCCATTATTTGTCTGACAAAAAACTGTATGTTCTACTGTGAAATTAATTTGTTTTTTTCGTATTTAAAATTTCACTTCTTTTTGTCTGACCAAAAAGGGACAGTTCCACTGAAATGGTAATCGGCTTTTAAGATTGTTTTATGTCTGACCAAAAATGAATTTCTCTACTGAAAATATCTTATATTTTTTCCACTAAAATAAATTTTTTTTTATTCTCAAAAAAAGAGAAAACAATTTTTCCTCAAAATTTTATTTCAACCGGAAAATCGAAAGGTTTCATTTTGATCGTATTATATTAATATATAGAGATTTTATGTCAGACAATTTAATATCAAACATTTTAAGTCTGACCAAGTAACGACAGATTCTACTGCGACGCAAATAATACTTGAGAATTTTCAAGTTTTAATTTTCTTCCTTTTCTTTTGGTATTGAGAGATTATAAGTATATATATATATGTATTAAATATAAAAGGTGAAATAGGAGAAAATCGATTTCGTTGATGTTTTTAGTGAAATGGATTTGAAAATTGAAAGATGTCAAAAAGGGAAAAATGAAAAAAAAAAATTAAAAGGAACACTTACCGGAGTTTGGTTGATTATTGCTGTTGGGTCTCGCTGATGCTGAACCATCTCTGGCTTCAACTTCCAAAGCATAAGCTCCTTGCTTTTCACGATCGAACACGACTTTAGTAAACACTTCACCCGATTCTCTATTGATCTCGAAATAATCTTTTCCCTCATTTCTGTCACTGTTCACGACATAATAAGTGACCTGAAAGATAAAAATCACATGTTTCAATTTGGACGATTTGTCAAAAGTAATGTCGTTTATCTTTTAATAATAATAATAATAATAACTCAATAATAATAATAGTAATAATAAATCTATGTTTTTTAATTTTTTTTTTTATTTAGTTTATTTATTTTTTCATTTATTTTATTTGAATTTAATTTAATGGCTTTTCAATAGAATTATGTTCTTCACTCGTTGAAAATTGGAAATATTCGCCTTTCTTTCGGTCTGACTTAATACAGGTTTATTCCACAGGAAAGTATTTTTAATAATAATAAACATCAGTAAATGTCTGACCGTCAGGAATTTTACTACTTGAAATTCTTTTTGTTTTATATTTGCTAAAAAGGGTGGAAACTAAATTTTTTCTCTGTCTGACTAAACAGACTTTCTCTACTGCAAATTTGTTGATAATATATTAGATTGAAAAATGGCTGACCAAATTATGTTTCTCTACTTAATTATTTTTTTCTCCAGTGGTTGACAATTGGAAATATTCACATTTCTTTTTGTCTGACCTAAACAAGTTTATTTCACTGAAAATTGTTTTAAATAGAAAAAACCTGAAAATGTCTGACTATAAAGGTTCTTTACCTACTTAAAATTCTTTTTTGTTTTATAATTACTAAAAAAGCAGGGAAAACAATAGTTCTATTTTTTCTAATCGAACAAACTTTTTATCTACTAAAAAATATTGTAAAAATTTTTTTAGATTCATATAAATGTCTGACAAATTTGAATTTTTCCACTTAATTGTATTTTGTTCTCTACTTTTTAATAATTGGAAATATTCATCTTACTTTATGGCTGACCTAAACATGTTTATTCCACTGAAATTTTTTTAAAATTATTTTTATTGTCTGACTATAACGGCTTCTTACTACTTAAAAAATATTTTTTGCTTTATAATTCATAAAATGTTTGGAAACCAAGAGTTTTTTTCTGTCTGACTAAACGTACATTTTTCTACTGATAATTTATTGTAAATATATTTGAATGATAAATATCTGACCAAACTGTATTTTTCTACTTAATTTTTTTTTCTTGGAATAAATATCTTTATTATTATATATTTATTATCTTGGAAATATTATCTTTTCTTTTTGTCTGATCTAAACAAGTTTATTCCACTGGAAACTGTTTTAAATAGTAAAAATTTATAAATGTCTGACCATAAATGGTCTCTACTACTTAAAAATCTTTTTTCTTTTATAATTACTAAAAAGGTATTGCAATCAAAAATTCTTTTTTATCTGACTAAAAGCTTTTTTTTACAAAAAAATATTGTAAATATTTTTTTTTGGATTTCTAAAAATGTCTGACCAGTCTGGATTTTTCTACTTATCAATGTTTTGTTTTCTACTTGTTAAAAATTAGTAATCATATTTCTTTCTCTCTGACCTAAATTTATTTATTCTACTGAAAAATGTTTTAAATAGTAAAAATGTGTAAATGTCTGACTATAATGGTTTCTTACTACTTAAAAATCTTTTTTGCTTTAAAATTACTAAAAACGTAGGAAAGCCAAAAATTCTTTTTCAACTAACTAAAAACTTCTAAAAGAAATATTGTGAATATTTTTTTAGATTGATAAATGTCTGACTAATATGAATTTTTCTACTTAAAACCATTGTGATTTTTTTATCAGTATTTATTTCTCTATAAAAATTATTAAATTTCCCATATTATATAAAAAGAAAATAGAAAAAAATTAATATAAAAATCGGGAAATTGTGGAAGATAAGAGAATGAGCGTTTATTATGATAAAAAATGAATTTACGAACGGTCAACAAAAGTTAATTGTTTTTTTTATATTTTTAAAAAGAAATAAAGTAATAATTATGAATATTTTATGTAAAGCATTTTTTTGAGAAGAAAATTTTCTAAAAGAAAAAAATCTGGCTCATTTATATATGTTTAATACAATTCGCGCACATCATCATCATATGAAAAGAGAATTTTGCAATGAATTTTATCGTTTTTCGATAAAAGTAAAGTTTCACGCATAATAATGTGAAACGTTGAATAGGGATTATGAACGAATATACTTTACTCTTGAAATTCGTGAACCGATTTCTAATATATATATAAAATATGATGAATTATCGATAAAAAAAAATTAAAAGCTTTATATTATACTGAAAGTGCTTTTCATCAATACAGCAATCGTTGGAATAGAATTATTTTCTTTTTTCACTTTTTTTTTTTTTTTGCTTCTTTTATCTCCATTTTATTAAATGATGACATTCACCTCGAATAAAATTTGACGACATTTCACATCATATTTTAGTTTGAAAGTAAGTACAAATTAATCACTTTGGAAAATATATTGTCCTTATTCGAACGAAAAAATTAAATATTAATAATTTAAATTTACTGCTAAATAGAGGAGTCAAAAAATAATATTTTCAATTTTTTTTTACTTAAATTTTTAAAATTTTCGAAGAGAAAAAATTTAATTATATGTTTTTAAAGTAGAGAAAAAGAAGAACTTGATAAGATTGAGTTTTTTTTCCATTGCGTTAGATTTAAAATTTAACAATTTTCCTATATAGAAAAGTTTTCGAAATATATTTCAAAAAGGGGGAAAAAAATGTTATATAGATGTCGAGAATATTCTGTAATAGTCTAGAGGAAAATTCTTTAATGTTTTCATAAATTTTTGAAACATTTTTCATAGAGAATTTTTTAAGTAGGTAAAATATGAAAGCTAGAGGAAATTGTTAGAGTTTCGAAAAGTTATCCACTTCTCTATAATATTAATAAAATTATATTTTGCGCTTCTTGAACATATTTCATAATAGAAATGCAGTTCAATTTTAGAAAATTTGAAATTACTTTTAATCTCAAATATTTTATTAAATTATTTTATTACTATTATTACTACTATTATTATTATTTTTATTATTATTATTATTATTATTATTATTATTATTATTATTATTATTATTATTATTATTATTATTATTATTATTATTATTATTATTATTATTATTATTATTATTATTATTGTTATTATCATTATTAATATTATTATTACTATTTTTATTATTATTATTTTTTACATATTAGTAAAAAATAATAAATATTATAATTATTATAATTACTCTCTAAATTCAAATTAGTAAAAATGTTAACTATTTTGAAATAATGACTGAATTTCTGTTTTTGAATTAGAAAATTTTATTAATTAGAAATTAATTTCTACTAACTTATTAATAAAATTTACTAACTCAAAAGCAAGAAGATAGTTACTAATTCAAATTAGTAAAAAATTTTCTAATATAAATTTAGAGAGTAATTATAATTAAATAGATTTACTAATTTGTTTATTTACACTAAAATTCTATTTTAAAACTGAATAAATTTTACGAAATCTACAAAACATTTTTTCGATCATTTTTTATTTAATTTTTAGCTTCATTTTTCCATTTTGTGAATTTTAAATGAAAGTAATTACCTGATTATTGGGGAAAGTACCATCCTTGTCAATTGCGTTGACCTGAGTGACTTTACTGCCAATGGGTTCACCTTCCAAAACAGTTTCCTGTTCTCGTTCCGTAAAGAGAGGAATCTCGTCATTCACATCCTCAAGCATAATGTGAACAGTCGCCTCAGAGGCCAGCTGTTGAGCTCCATTGTTCTAATATTGACGGAAAAATAACCACATAAATTCCCTTGTATATAATGAACTCTTTTTTGTTTTAATTTTTACATACATAAATTAATTTTTCAAGAAAAAGAAAGAAGAAAAAAAATTATCAATTTTCTTTCTAATGCATTTTTAACAAAGAGAATATTTTTTGCTTTATAGCATTACGTCTCTAAAAGAAAATTCACATCATGGAAAAAATTAATCTTCTTTCTCGGATTTGTATAAAATATTTAAAAGATTGAGGTGAAATTATTTTTAATAAGTTAAGAATATTAGACTTGAGAGCTTTATTAATGGAAAAAATTAAGGTTGTTAAGTACTGTAGGATTTAATTTGTGACTATTGTTGTTTGCCTTTTTTTTAAATTGTGATTTTATTATATTATTTACTTATAAAAATTTATTTATTTAAAATTTTTTTGTATTAATTACTTATAAAAATTTATTTATTTAAAATTTTATTATATTATTAACATTTTTTAATCATTTTTCTTTCCAAATATTTTCAATTTTTAAATTAATGTCTTTAAAATCATTCAATTCTTGCAAGGGATTTTATCAAAAAGTTTGAGAATAATTGAATTCCTTCGAAGAATTTTATTATTTATGAAAATTATTAATTAAAATTCTTGCGAAGAATTTCATTACAATTTTGGAAAATGTTCATTAAATTCTTTTGAAGAATTTTTTTGAATATAATTTTTTTTTTTTGTTAATAATTGTAATTAATAATTTTACTATTACCTAAATTTCATTAAAATTGTTGATTGAAAGTTAAAATCTTTTAAACAATTTTATTAGAGTTTTTGTAAATAATTAAATTCTTTTGAAGAATTTCTTTAAGTTTTTTGGAAATAATGTTTTTTTAATCATTTTAATTGAAAGTTTGAAAAATAATTGAATTAAACAAAGAATTTTTTTAATTTTTTAAAATAATCGCGTCTGTCAATAATTATTATTAAAAATTTTGATTTTTAACATTTATTCAAATTTTATTGAAAATAATTGAATTCCTGAGAAGAATTTAATTATTTATAAAAATAATTTAATTCTTGCAAAGAATTTTACTACCTATTTATAAAAAAAAATTTGAATTGAATCGAAGAATTTATTAAAATTTGAGAAAATAATTGAATCCTTTTCTGAAATGTTATTAAAATTGTATTGAAAATAATTGAATTCTTATGAAAAATTGTATTAAAATTTTTGAAAATCTTAATTAAATTCTTCTGCAGAATTTCTTTGAATTTTTTTTTTTTTTTTTTTTTATTTCATTATTTTAATTAAAAATTTTGAAAGTAATTGAATGTTATGAACAATTTCTTTCAAATTTTTAAAATAATCAAGATTGTTAATAATTGAAATTAGACATTTGCTTATTGAATTTCATTAAAATTTTTGGAATATAATTATATTATTCTTCTAAGAATTGTATTATAATTTTTTTAAATAATTTAATTCATTCAAGGAATTTTATTAAAATATTGAAAATGATTGAATTCTTTTAAAAAGTAGATACTATTAAGTTTTTGACAATAATTGAATTATTTTGAAGAATTTCTTTCATTTTTTAGAAAATAATGTTTTTTTTAAATTTTAATTGGAAACTGAAAATAATTGAATTAAACAAACAATTTTTTTCAACTTCTTAAAATAATTGGGTCTATTAATAATTTAAATTAAAAATTTGATTATTGAATTTTATTAAAATTGGATTAAAAATAATTAAAATTCTGCAATGAGTTTTATTATTTATGAAAATAATTGAATTTGTTATTAAAAGTTTGGAAAATAATAAACAATAATAATTTATAATATACTTATTAAGTGAATTGAAAAAATTTTTAATCTGAAATTATTCGAAAATTGTAGTAAAAATTTTTTGTAATTTGCATACTTATAATAAATTATGAATATCATGTTTAGAGTGTAAAATTTGCTAGTATTAATAATAATAATTTGATTACTTTTGTAATTAATTAAAAATTAAAAATTAATTAAAAACAAAATAATTTTATTATTAAAAAAATAGTAATTAGTATTAAAAAAAAGTAATTAATTAAAAAATAAAAATTAATTAAAAACAAAATAATTTTAATTTTAATCAGCAATTTTTTAATTAGCAAAAATATGTATTAATAAATACATTATTAACAAAATCAGATTGCTATTCAGTGTATTAGTGAATATATTTATTGATTAATTATTAATTATTTACTAATTAATAATGGTAATTTTTTTCTTAAATTTTAATTTTTAATTTTTTTAATTTTTTCCTTTGATTTATTAATTTTTTCGTTAATTAACATATTTCAGAATATATTTATCCGTATAATTTGAAATAATGAGGTAATTTTTTTTTTCAATTTCTATTTATAGAATTACGATAAAAATATAACATGAGTGGGGTAATAATTGTGAAGTGATATAAAATTATTAATTTTCTTTTTTTTTCTCTCATACCTCGACACGTATAGTGAGATTATATTCCTTTATGCTCTCGTAGTCCAAGGGCTGATTGACCTTTATGTCGGCCCATGTGACCGAGTTATCCGATCGTTGTTGAAGATAAAATGTGTGCAACTTGTTGGTTTGCGCTGTTGATCCCGGCATTAAGCGGTAAAAAACCACTGGATTATTTATAATGCCAGAGCTGTTGACATACACACACAAAGAAATCGATTAGAAGTGGATAGAGAAAATTGAAAAAGCGTGCAAGCGAGACAATACGAAACGGAAACAGAAATGAGAACGGAAACTTTCCTAAAATTATATATTTTTTTTTCTTGTTAGATTTTGTGTAATGAATATATAATGTTTGTATATGACATTAAAAAAAAAGAAAAAAAAAAATTTTTTTTCAGTCATGAAAGTAATTTTAGTAAAGAAATTAATTTTTTCTTGAACTTTTTTTTTATATTTTACAATTGTTTGCAGTTTTGATTTTTTTTCTTGAATTTTCTTAAATATTTTATTACTTTTAAACTTTTGTTGTTTTTACATCTATTGTTTGTTCTTATTTTTTTTAAAACCTATTTTTTTAATTCCTTTTTTAAATCGTTCGTTTTTATCTTTTTTCAATATATTATTTTTTAAGTTTGACATTTTGATTCTCTTGGAAATAAGAATTTGCGATTCATTTTATTAATTTTTCATCTGAACAAATTTTCCATAAGGCGAATTTTTATTTTATAATTGAAAACTTAATTTAAAATAATCCTTGAAATTTTATTTTTCCAAGCCTTTGAAAATATTGTGGGAAAAATTTATCTTCGCCCCGTAATTTCCTTAACTTTTTCCAAACTTTGCAGGCGCAAATTATTTAGGCAAATTTTAAGAAATAATTTCTGAATTTAAATAAATTCTCATTAGGAGAAATTTTCATAGAAAATAAATTTTTATTAAACTTTAGTTTAATTTATTTTTCACTAAAATTTCCACGCAGGAAAATTTTTAAAAAATTTACATTAAAATTAAAATACAATCTAATTTTTTAAAAGTATTTTTCTAAATTTATCGATTTTTTTCTGTTTCGTAACATTTTTTTGATCCTACGATTTTTTACTTGGCGAATTTTTAATTAATTTTTGAAATTTAAATTTAGAAAACCGAAAATTTTGTTTTTGGAAAATATGAAAAAATTATTCGCAAAAATAAAGCAGTTTTTTATTTGCAAAACAATTGTAAAATGTAAAAAATAAATTTTTATCTGCTAGAAAAAAAAGGGAAAAAAAATATTTTTATTTACAGAGAAAAAATTTTTTCAAATAAACAATTGAAACTGTAAATATTTCTTTTTTTGTAACAAAAAAAAATGGAAAATAAAATGCAAAAAAAAAAAATGCAGAACATATGTGTGTACACATAGAGTGCATTTTTTTTCTTCTTTTTTTTCATTGGAAATAATGGATTCAATGACAATAGAACGACTCTGAACGAAAGGTCGCATGCGATACGTGTTGAAAAAAATGGTCAAAAAACCTTCTAAGAAAAACACATCTAAATATATTTACGGATAATTGTGAGTTTACCCAACGCGCCACTTTCACGTCTTCGCCGTCTTTTCTTTATTTCCGTTTCAGAACGTCAAAATAGGCTTTCCTTTTTTTTTGTTTTGCTTCTGTATTTTTTTTTTTTTTTTTTTTTTTTTTTTTTGAAAATTACTCTCGTTTATTTTTCTTATTGTTTTATGAACCTAGTGTACTTTTTTCTAGTTTCCTATATTTATGTGTAATTAGGCATTTAAAATGTATATCTACTGGCCACGCGTTCGCTATTGTTTAGCTTTTTAGGCAATTCACTTGCATTGTTGTTATTTGGATATTTATGAATACATAGATAAGGATATAAATATATATTTAAATATATAAATATTTGTGATTATATTTCACTAAATAGCACAACATTTTAGTATAATATGGAGTTTTCCATGAAAATTCTGCAAGTTTTTTATTTTTAAAATATTTTAACAATTCCAGGTTTCTCATAGGTCAGGAAAATCAGAGAATAGTCAGGGATTTTTATTAAAGCACTGGAAAAAAATTAAATTTTCCAAAATTTTAATAAAATTCTTGGCAAAATTTCAATTATTTTCAAAAATTTTCCTCAAATTCAATCATTTTCATTATCTATTATTTTATAATAAAATTTTTCTAAAGATTTCAATTATTTTAACAAAGTGTTGATAAAATTTAAAGCAAACATTACATTATTTTCAAAAATAATAAAAATTTTTACCTAGATTCAATTATTTTTGCATGAATAATAAAACTTATCATGGAATTTCAATTATTTTTAATACAATTTTAATCGAATTCATCGAAAAATGTAATTATTTTTGAAGATTTTATTAAAATTCGTCGAAAAATAATTGAATTATTTAAAAGTTTGTTGATAAAATTCTTTATGAGGATTCAATTTTGAAAAACATTTATTTATTCAATAAATTATTTATTTGCATTTTGTTTGTATTTAAATAATTGAATTCTCGTAGAATTTTCTAATAAAAATTAATTTAAAAATGAATTTCAGTTAAAATTTTACATAATAATTGAATATTAAAAGCATTATAGCATGAATTTTCAAAAATAATTGAATTTTGAATATTTTTGAAAATAATTACATTTTTCGAAGAATTTACTTAAAATTGTATGAAAAAGAATTGAAATGCTGTGAAGAATTTTATTATTTAGAAAAATAATTGAATTCTTGTAAAGAATTTTTATTACATTTTTTTTAAATAATTGAAGTCTTGTGAAGAATTTTTATTATTTATGAAAATAGTTCAATTTTGGCAACGAATTTTTATTAAATTTTTTTTAAATTATTGAAATCCTGTCGAGAATTGTATTATTTATGAAAATAATTGAATTCTTGCAATGAATATTATTCCATTTTTTTTAAATAATTGAATTCTTTTGAGAAATTTTATTAAAATAGTTGATTTTGAAAATATTTAAATTTCATCGATGATTTTTCATTATTTTTGAAATGTTATTGAATTCTTGCAAAAGTTTTTGAAAATAATTAAATTTTTTGAGAAATTTTTTAAAAATTGTATTAAAAATAATTGATATCCTGTGAAGAATTTTATTACTTAGAAAAATAATTGAATTCTTATAAAGAATTTTTATTACATTTTTTTTTTAAATAATTGAAGTCTTGTGAAGAATATTATTATTTAGGAAAATAGTTCAATTCTTGCAATGAATTTTTATTACAATTTTTTTAAATAATTGAAATGGTAAATAATATTTTTATTTATGAAAATAATTGAATTTTTATATCGAATTTTATTATATTTTTTTAAAATAATTGAATTGTTTTGAGAAATTTTCTGAAAAGAGTAGATTTTGAAAATATTTGAATTTCAGCAAAGATTTTTATTATTTGTCAAATGTAATTGAAATCTTGCAAAAAATTTTTGTCAAAATAATTAAATTTTTTGAGGAATTTATTTAAAATTGGATTAAAAATAATTGAAATCCTATGAAAAATTTTATTATTTATGAAAATAATTGAATTCATGTGAAAAATTTTATTACTTGTAAAAATAATTGAATTCTTGGGAAGGATTTTATTAAAATTTTTGTAAATAGTTTAATTTTTTTTTAATTTTATGGAAATTTAAAGTATTACAAAACATGAAGACATCAATAACTCCGAGTCTTCGACTCGGAGTGATTGATATCTTCATGTTTTGTGATGATATTCTTATAATTTGTTGAATTTCATAAAGGTTGGAATTTGTAATTTTTTGAAAATCTTAATTCCTATGGAATAATAATAATGATTAAATATTTATTAAAAAAAGAATTTTTTGGTGTTTTGGAATTATTTTACAATTAAGAAAATTCGTTATTAAATGTAATAGAACAGTTTTTTGAGTTTCTAATCATTTTTAGAATCTAATAATACGTTTTTTTGGAATTTTTTTGCAAAATTCGTATTTCATTCAAGTTTTGCTAAAAATTGCAACAAAGCTTATTATTAGACTCTTATAATAGAAATGTTAAAATATTAAAATATAAAACTTGCAGAATTTCCACGGAATAATTAAATAATTAATTAAATTTAAAATAATAATAATTAAAAATTAATAATAAATTCCATGGAATTTCTAGGGGGATACTTCCATGGAATTTTTCGACGTGGGAATAATTAAGGGACCGGATAGAAGAACCGACACTTGACAATACATAAAGGATAGCGAAGAGTCGGTTCTTCGATCCGGCCCCTCAGTTAAAATATTATAATTAATTGAATTATATTTCAATAATTTGTAAAATTCCCAGGGAATATTTCGTAAAGGCGAACAAAATTGAAAATTAGGGCAATATTACCCCAATATCGCGGGGCAATATTGGCAATGTTGCCTCCACACAATATTGCACCCAAATGTTGCGCTATTTGAACCGATATTTATAAATATATAGATATATTTATATTTGTGAGTATATATGTTGAAACATCAGAGAGACCCTTGTTTATTGAATGTTAGTATTTGTTTCTCATTGTGTATACAATTACAATATGTGTTTGTATCAAACTCGTCTGCATATCTACTGCTGAACATATCAATCGTTAGATGTTGGTTCCCCTCTTGTATATATGTATATGTATATGTATATGTAGTGTTTCGCCTTGTATCACGAAATTTACACGACACGAATTTACATGTTTACCCCCTTTAACCAAGGAGTGTGTTGCAGGGTGTATACTGTAATTAATCATGTGTTATTCTCGGAATGTGCACTCTGTATTGCATTTCATGTCCCTTTGTTGAGGAGAAACTGTTTAGGTATTTCAGTTTCGCGTTGATGCACTCGTGAATTGTTACGAATGACCTGCGCTTTCATCTATTAGACAGAGAGAGAGAGTTTCAAATTGCAATCTCATTCAAATAATCCACTTCGAGATTTGTTATGCATTCTCTTCTTATTCTCCTTCTTCTTCTTTAACTGCTTCTTTTTTTTAATTTTTTTTTTTTTTACTATGACTTTATCACTTTTTTTAGTCTGATATTATATTTCGATAATTCGTCTTTTTAGTTACTAACATAATAATGTACTTTTGCAAAAATTTTTTGCAAATATTCCCTGATAAAAAATATTTAAACAATATTTAAAAAATTATTAGAAAATATAAAGGTAACGATCACTCCGAGTCTTCGACTCGTAATCGTTAGCTTCACATTTTCTAATAATTAAGTAATAAAATCATTATTCAATATTTAAAAAGTATTTTAAAAAACAATTTTATCTGGAATAACTATACATAATTTTATTATATTAGCGAAATTTTTTTTTTCCGTCAAATAAATATTTATTTCGGTTGAACAAATTTTATTTAATAGAATCTGAATATTTGGTTTATATGTACAAATGAAAAAAACGAAGAGAAACATTGAAAAAAAATAATTTGATTCAACTAATCGGTTATTTGAATCTTGAATCAAATAAATTTTTCTTTCGGTGAAATATTATATTCAAACGATTTTGAAAGTTTAATAATAATATTAACAATATATTAATAATTATAATATGCAAAATAATATTTATAATTATTTAAATTTATTAAAACTTAATATTAAAATATTATTAAAGTTCATTAAATATTTAAAAAAAGAAAAAGAAAAATAACATTCAAAATTTTTAAACTGAATTTAGTCATAAATATATTATTAAAATTTATTAAATATTTGAAAAAAGAAAAAGAAAAATAACATCCAAAATTTTCAAACTGAATGTAGTCATAAATATTAAAGAATTTTATTATTTAACAAAATTTAAGACAACAAATTTAATGAAAAAAATTAAGTTTAACAATAATTAATAATTTTTAATAATTAATATTATATAGAAAATAATATTTAGAATAATAAACAAATAATAATAATAATAATAATAAACAATAAATAATATTCACTTTTAAAGCAATGTTCGTAAATATTATTTAATATTATACATTATTTCGTTAATATTATTTATTAATATTAAAATATCATAATGAATTAAAATTTCATTTTATTGTCGGTCATGAAAATGCAAGACGAGAGTATATTTTTATTGTCGTGTAAAAATTGTATATTTTGTTATTGTATTTTTTTTTATTTTGCTAAATAAATTATATATGTTCAGAGAGTTTTGCACACGAGTCGATTTGTTAGTCGCTTAAGCGGTGAATGTTCTTTTTTTTTCTTTGAATAAAATTTGCAAAAGTGTGCATGTATTAGTGTTTTACGTCTATAATGATTAAATATGATAGCTCAAAGCAATTTTGCGTGAAAACAAGAACCCCCGCCCTTTTATATATTGCCGGAGAATATCAGGCTGAAGAAGACAAAGTGGAGATTAAAAAACTTTTTTTTATGCTCCCTAACCCACGTGGAACTTTTCATATTCATATTTTTTTGTTTGTTTGTTTGCTTGCTTCTTTTTAATAAACAAAAAAAAAAAATAGAAAAAACATCATCTAAAATGAATATCTCCACAAATAATTTTTTTTTTAATAAATAATTTTGTGGCCATTATGAAAATGAAAGAGATTTTCTTTTTGAATATTCGCCCTTATTTTTGTTTTTATTACGTGAAGTATTAATTTTTCAAGAGTAATATCTGTCACTTTTTTTCTCTTTTTATTTATTTTTTATTTATTTTTATTTATATCTGTCACGTTAATTGTTATTTTGCCCTGAGTAAATTCCACTTGGGTTTTATTTTCAGTGATTTTTGATATAGATTAAAAAAAAAAAAATAAAAAAGAAATTCAGTTGTGCGCGGTGGAAAATATAGTGTTGTGCGTGTCGAATAGCATCCAATTTATTTCATTTAAACAAGATTATTATTTTTTTTTTCTCTTTTTGACATACTGACTTTGGCAAAAATTTATCGATAAATTATATTCGTGAAAAATATTCCCTTTGAAAAAGAATTGCGATCTATTGATTTTTTGCAAAAAAAAAAATAATTGAAAAACGTAAAATAAATAAAAATTTCTCTTTTTGTAAATTTTTATTTTACTCTTGATTTTTTTTGTCTGCTTTTTTATATTTTTTTTTATCTATCAATGTCAATTTATAAAAATACCGTTTTCTTTTTTGGTAAAAAAAAAATTTTTTGTTGAAAAGAAATTTTTCTCTTCTTGTTCGCAATTTTGAAAAAAGCCAATTGGGTAAAAACAGCGTTATTGCGTCTACGAAATCACGATTTTATGGTTGCTTTTTTGATTAAATTTCCAAGTCGTTATTACTCTATCTATAATTAACTTGCATCTACATTCTCTCTAGAAAGTTCCGACTATTTTTATTTGAGAAAAAAAAAATTCCAAAAGAAAGGAAAAATAAAAAAAAATAATATACTTTTATTTCGTTTTAAAACGAAATAGCACTAGTAGAAAAATAAAAACCAAAAAAAGGTAACTACGCTCTTCAAGAACATGAAAAAAGCAACTGACGAAACATGCCCAAAAAGTCATTTCTCTGGCATTCCGAATCGACTCTTCTATTTATCTCAATAATAAAATTACGTATGCAAGATTATCTGCGAATGAGAAATAAAAATGGGCTATGGACCAATAAAAAAAATGAAATAAAAAAAAAATTATTTATGATAAATTGGAATTTTATATTCGATTAAAGAAAATTTTTTTTTCTACTCTATTCTTATCTTCTTTTTTTTTGCCTAGAGAAAATTAACGCGTTGAGTTTTTTATTTTCATTTAGGGTTTTTAAAAAAGGGGGAATTTTGAAAAAAATGCCAATTGTCACAAAAAACCACCAAAAAAAGCAAAAAACTGGGTTTCCAGAAAGCATCTAGTCGAAACATGCCCATAAATATTCTCTCGGAACATCTAACAATGATTTTCTATATAAATACCTTACGCTCTTGTTGAGATTCGTCAGTAAATGAAAATTAAGCGATTCTCTCTCTTTCTTCTCTCTCTCTTTTTCTTTTTTCATTTTTTTTTTTTTTTTTTTTGATAAAATGCAAAAAATTAATTTTTCAAAATTTTTTTTTTTTGAAAATAGATTTTTTAAAAATTATTTTTGACGATAGTTGAATTATTTTATTGAAACGATTTTTTTAATCAAAAGTTTTCAAGTAAAATGTCTGTATTTTTATGTATATTGAGAATAGAAAAAAAATGATAAAAAATTTTTTTTTGTCACGTAATTTGTACCCTGTTGGTCCTCGTTGTTTTTGATTGAAAAGTATAATGTGCGAATTTTGTAAATGCGCACGTATTAAAGAAAAAGTAGCACAAAAATTTGTTTAGGATTCGATTTAAAAAAAAAAATTTTCCTTTGCTTCTTCGGCACTTGGTGCATTGTTTGCTCGTTGTAGGTACAATAAAAAAAAATTATTTCAATAAAAATATTTTCAAGAAAAGTTGAACAAAAAAATATTTAAAAAAAAAATTGAACGAAAGAATATTTTATTTAAATTCTGTAAAAATATTTTCAAAAAGATTTTAATAAATTTGGAAATAATTTGATTTTTTTATGTACGAGGGAAAAATTCGTGGGATATTTTTTAATTGATTAAATTTCATTCTTCGTTTTATAAATTGTTAACATTCTTTATTGTTTCTGTATGGAAATTTCGGAAGCGTTTTTCACATTTAAAATCATTTTTGAAAATATTTTTGCCTTTTTAATTAACTTTCTGTTTATTGAAATATTTTTTTTAAAACGGTGAAAAATTCTAGAAATTCAATATTTAGCGTTTAACGAAACTTAATTATTTAAAAAAAACTAAATGTTTTATTAACCGTTAAATTAATTAATTGAATAATTAAGTGTGAAAATCAAATTCATGAAAAAGTGAAAATGATATTTATTTAAATAATTAAATAAAATTATGGTCACTATTTAAATAGTTAAATAAAATCACGGTAATTACTTAAGTAATTAAATGAAATTAAAATAAGTTCTTGAAGAAGCAAATAAAATTAATTAAATAATTAAAGGGAATTTTTTATTAAAAGTTTAGTTGATTAATTTTTTTAATTATAAAGAATACAACGAGCAAAGAGTGCAAGACACAGAGAAAAATATAAAATCATTGCGAGGATTATTTTATAAAAGTAAATAATAAAAACTTTACAATTTCCATTTGTTTTATTTTTAATTTTTAAATTGTAGAAATTTTTGTTTCAAAATAATTTTGAAACAAATAAAAATCTATTTTAAAATTTTTCAATTTAATTAAGTTTATTTCAATTTAGCTAAATTTACTTCAATTTAATTAAATTTACATCATTTTTATTAAATTTACAATACTTTAGTTTCATTAAATTTCCATTTATTTTAATTGTTACTTGTTTAGTTTATTAAACAAAAAATAAATCTTTTTTATTTAGTTTCTTTTCTTTAAGGGGATTTGAACCTTGATGACGTCACAGTTTGTGCAAAGCATTAGTTTTGAATCTGTGACGTCATCATGGTTCAAATGCCCTTAAAAAAAAATTATTTTTTCTAAAAAAAAAGATTTTTCTGTATTTTGAATAAAAAATTTGCTTAAAAATAAAAATGACTTTACATTTTTTTCTGCGAGAAAGAGTGCTCTGTGATTAAAGATTCATCGCTCTAAGGGATGAACAGAGAGACAACGAGGCGGGTCATCGTGAATAGCCACACACCGAAAAAAAAGAAGTGCATCGAGTGTATGACGCGTGAAAAAAGAAGTGTCCGGAATGTTTTTTTTTTATTTTTCCAAAAACATTTTTTTATTATGTCGATGCACCTAACACGTCAACGGTACTCGAAATTATTTTTAAAGAAAATTTTTTACTTTATCGGTAATCGATCGTTTTTTTTTCTAATTAATACAAAATAATAATTTCACTACAGAGAACAAAAATGATAAAATTAAATTTCAAGGAAAATTTTTAGTCACTCGAAATTCTGAGAGTAAAAGCAAAAATAAATCTCTGCGTCGAAATATTTAGTCAAACTGATACAATTTAATAATTACTGCATTTAATTAAAATTTCACTTTTAATTATACTTTTAATTTCACATTTGACATCTTACTTTTAATTTTTCTCTTAATTTTACTTTTAATTTCACTTTTAATTTCACTTTTAATTTTACACTTAATTTTCATTTTAAATAAATTTTTCTTAAATTTTCCTTTTTAATTTTACTTTAATTTTTAATTTATCATTGAATGATTACGTAAAACAATTAAAAAACATATTTTTCAAATTTTATTTTCCATTGGTTGAATATTTTAAAAATGTTTTCTTTCATTTTTTTAATTAAATGTTTGTAATGATCGAAAGTCGTTCAATTAAAATGTTTTTGTTCATTTAACGAATTTCTTGAAACAAGTAATATTGAAAAAAAATAACCAATGAAATATAAATATCAAATCAATAGTCCGATGAATGAAGCTATATAGCATCCAATTAAATTATCAAATACTGTAACATTTTAATTGATAAAGATAATTAACGATTATTAGTATTCGAATTTCGTAAGAGTTCTTTTTTTTATTATTTTTAAATAAAAAAATTTTTTCAACTCATAAATGGAAATTCAAGATTTATCAAAATATTTCAATGTATTAATTATTCGAAAATTGAACTAAATATGTTTCGATAGTAGATTTGAAGAATAATAAAAAAAAGTAAATTTTGTAATTAATAAACATAACGAAACATATTTCGGTCTATTTTAATTACTCGATGGATTAATGAATATATGGAAAAAATAAATATTCTTTTTTTAAAAATCGTATTGCTTCTACTATTATATATTTTGTATTACAAGTTTAATACAAAATTAATAAAAAATTAAAAAATTAAAAAATTAAAAAATAATGAAAATAATAATAAAGAAGAAAAAATGGTTATATTAATAAGAATTATAAAAATGAAGTTGTAATTATTATAAATATTTTTTAACCTCCGCCTCCAGGTTAAAAAAAAAATTAGACTAATTTTAATAGAAAATTATAAAATACAATTTAATTATATTCTTTTGTAAACATAAACAAATAAAATATAAAACTGAAAAAATTGATATTGAAATGAATTTAAAAATTATTTGCTGAATTAAAAATTATTAATTAAATTTAAAAAACAAATTTTGCTAAACTGCTAAAATGTCAGAAAATAAAAAAATCCTTTATTATCATAACACGGACAAGCACAACATTTTTTATCTTTACAAAAATATCTACAAATTCAACATTAACTCTCAAAATTAATAAAAATTAACTCAAAATACTTTATTGTATCAAGAAAATATTTCTTTCAATCGTACTAAATTTTTTAAAAATAATTATAGAAAAAATACGTTCTCAAACCAATTGCCAATATCTTATATCGAGGAATAAGCGAAAAAAAATTGTTATTAAGTAAATTATGTAATTTATTGATTTTTTTAAGAAAATAGACTCAAAAGTTGGGGAATTTTTTTTATAAAGCCTTTAAATTATATAATTTTTAATTAGATTTAAAAAATATTTGAAAAAGGCGCCAAGCATTCTTCATTTCCTGACTGCGTGCGCAACGTTGGAGTGGGGGAATGACGCCATCCCCCACTCTAACGCTACGGAACCAATTAATTTTAATTTCATTTACAGGGTTGCCACAAGTCAGGGAAATCAGGGAAAAGTCAGGGAATCTTATTAAAAGTACTGGAAAAAATTAAATGTTTAGAATTTATAACAATATTTTTAATTTTTGTGTCTGACTCATAAATTATGAAATTACCACGAATTCTAAAAAACATTAAATTTTTTCCATCTCTGACAATAATTTATTTGAACGCAATCTTAATGAATATTAAAATGCTTCCCAGAAATTCAATTATTTTCAAAAATTTTGAAAAAGTTCTCGTCAGCATTTCAATTATCTTTATAAATATTAAAATTCTTCGCCAATCTTTAATTTTATTTAGGAATTTTAATAAAATTAATTATAAAATTCAATTATTTTCATAAATAACAATATTCATCACAAAAATTCAATTATTTTCAAAAATTAATAAAATTCTTCGCAGAAATTTAATTACTTTCAAAAAATCATAAAAAATTGTCATCAGTATTTCAATTATCTTTATAAAAATGAATAGCAAAATTTTTCGACAAAATTCAATTATTTATAGGAATTTTAATAAAATTCATTGCAAAATTCAATTAATTTCAATAACTTTTCTCAATTCAATAATTTTTAATATTCTACTATTTGAATAAAATTTTTAAATTATTTTCTAAGATTTATTTATCATAAATAACAATATTCATCACAAGAATTCAATTATTTTCAAAAATTTTAATAAAATTCATTGCAAAAATTAATTTAAAAAAATTTTTCCTAATTCAATTATTTGTATATCTATTATTTTAATAAAATTTCCCAAAAGAATTCAATTATTTAAAAGCAATTTTGATAGAATTTCAATTCATTTTTAATAGAATTTTAATCGAATTACTCAAAAAATGTAATTATTCTTAAAAATGTTATTAAGATTTAAAAAATGTAATTCGTTGAAAGAATTCCATTTTTTAAAAATTTGTTGATAAAATTATGTATAAGATTTAAATTTTAAGAAATATTCAATTATTCAATGAATTATATGTTTTTATTTAAATAATAGAATTCTCGTAAAAATTTCTAATAAAAATTGATTTAAAAATTAATTTCAGTAAAAGTTTTAGATGATAATTAAATTTGAGAGAAGTTACTAATAATTGCAATTTTTAGAAATAAATTAAATTTTGTAAAAGTTTCAAATTAAAATCTTTAAAAATTTAAATTTTTCATACATAAAAAATTTAAAAAAAAATTTTTTCCATAAAATTTTATGGAACTAATTTTTTTTAAAAAGATTAATCGAAATTTTTTAAAATTATTTCCAGTTTTTATTTTCTAATGTACATTTGAATTGAAGAATTTCCAAGTAATTAAAATTTCACGTAAAATTGAATTCTAAACAAATGAATTTGACAATTCTCAACAGAACTTTAGTAAACGTTTATAAAAATAATTGATTTAGAGAAGAATTTTTTTTTAAATTGTAGAAAATAATAATTGAATTGAAATGATGAAAATAATTTTAAAGGAGTTAGAGTAACAATATTCTTATATTATAATAAAAAATAATTATTTTATCACTCGGTCATTTTTAATTATTATAAAATATAAAGAAATCGATTATTCCGGAGTGATCCATTTCTTCATGTTTTACAATAATACTTTTATCAGTTATTTTTTATAACTTTATTTTTATCAGTTATTGAATTTCAAAAAGGTTTAAATTTGAATATTTTGAAGAATTTTAATTCTTTTGAAAAAATAATAATAATAAAATATTTATTTAAAGAAGAAGTTATTGGTGTTTGAATAATTTTACAATTAAGGAAATTCGTAAATTAAATGGAACATTTTTTTTTGAATCTAATAATTTTTAGAGTGAAGCAGAATATTCTTTAGGGTCAGGGAGAAAGTCAGGGACGCATGATTATTCCTCAAATGTCATTTTTCCGAAATGTCATTTTACCGAACTGCACTTTTGCGAATAGTCATTTTTGCGAAAAGCCATTTTTGCGAAATGTCATTTTCACGAATAGTCATTTTTGCGAAAAGCCATTTTTGCAAATAATATTTTTTGCGAAAAGTCATTTTTACGAATTTTCATTTTTGCGAATCGCCATTTTTTTACGAATTGTCACTTTTGCGAATCGACATTTTTACGAATCGCCATTTTTACGAATTGTCACTTTTGCGAATCGACATTTTTACGAAATGTCATTTTTGAGAATAGCCATTTTTGCGAAAAGTAATTTTTACGAATTGTCGTTTTTGCGAATTGTAATTTTTGCGAAATTTCATTTTTGAGAAATGTCATTTATACGAATGGTCACTTTTGCGAATCGACATTTTTACGAATTGTCACTTTTCCGAAAAGTCATTTTTGCGAATTGTCATTTTTGCGAAAAATACAATAGTAAACTTGTAGTATATATAGATTCACTATTGTATTTTTCGCAAAAATGTCAATTCGCAAAAATGACTTTTCGGAAAAGTGACAATTCGTAAAAATGGCGATTCGCAAAAGTGACAATTCGCATAAATGAAATTTCGCAAAAATGACAATTCGCAAAAACGACAATTCGTAAAAATTACTTTTCGCAAAAATGGCTATTCGCAAAAATGACATTTCGTAAAAATGTCGATTTGCAAAAGTGACAATTCGTAAAAATGTCGATTTGCAAAAGTGACAATTCGTAAAAATGGCGATTCGCAAAAATGACAATTCGTAAAAATGAAAATTCGTAAAAATGACTTTTCGCAAAAATTACTATTCGCAAAAATGGCTTTTCGCAAAAATGACTATTCGTAAAAATGACATTTCGCAAAAATGGCTTTTTGCAAAAATGACAATTCGCAAAAGTGCAGTTCGGTAAAATGACATTTCGGAAAAATGACATTTGGGGAATAATCATGCGCCCCGAAAGTCAAAATCAGTCAGAAAAAAGTCTGGAAGTCGGGGAAAAACGAAATCAAATTTTTGTGGCAAACCTGTTTTATTAATTTTTCTTTTCTCTTATTTTCTCATAGAAACTGATTCAAGAATCATAGATGCAATGTGTAATTAATAGTTAAATAAAATTAAAAATTCTAAAATAATATTAAAACATTTAAATTAAAAGTTTCAAAATGGAATTTTTAAAATGAAAAATTTTAATTTAATGTAAATAGTAATCAAGATTAATCTTTAGAGGGCCGGTAAATTTGCACAGATTTTAGTAGTTTTTTATTTAAAAAAAATTCATAAATATGAAGTCAATTCGATAAAAAGATTCGTCAAATTAAATGGTGGGCACTATAGTGCCCACCATTTATTTTGACGAATCTTTTTATCGAATTGACTTCTTATTATCATTATTGATACCTCGGCCCTCTATAGTTTAAATGTTCTAAATTAATTGATACCTCGGCCCTCTATAGTTTAAATGTTCTAAATTAGTATTAAAACTTTTAGATTGAAATTAAAAATATTTAATTAAAGTTTAAAAAAAAAAAATTTTAAAGTTTACAGTTCTAATTAAAAGTATAAAAATTAGAAAATTTCGCCTTTTCCTCAATAAAACGATATTAAAATTTTTTAAAAATTCCAAAGAACTCTACCAAACAATGATCGATTACCGACAAGAAGTATTAATTAATCACCGTTGATGTAAGGTATATATATATATAATATAGAATATAATAGAATATAATAATAATAATAATGATAATAAAAATATGAGAATAATGATAATGATAATGATAATGATAATAATAATAATAATTAAAAAATTGTCTGTGTAACGATGTGTAATGTGGGTTTCGTACACAATATCAATTAACGTGCACAAGAACAATATACTGCCACGAGATTTGCGTGCAGGGCGGGTTTTTTCGTGCAGCCGCACGGAGCATTAACAGTGTGACAGACCTGGCTTTAATAGATATAACTTTAGCCCCAACGGCCATGTTCTCTTTACAGTAGATTGGACCATACGCAACGTGGTCCCATACGGGTGGATTATTCGCACGATCCACAACGTCAATCTGAACCTCCACCGTTCTTGACAAGGACGGGAAGCCCTTGTCTTGGGCCATCGCCTCCAGCTTGTATGTCTCGCGCTACACCAGACGCGGTATACAACAAATGGAAAAAAAACAAAAACAACATCGTTAGTTAGAACACATTTTTTTTAACAAACTTTCAATTTTTTTTTTTTTTTTTGGGTTTTTTCTTGACTTGAGAGAAGAAGAAAATTAGGCAAAAAAAAAGTCCGGGGTCAGCTGAGCTGGAGGCTGGAGGAGAGGGTCCCTAAAATCGATCCGGGTCCTGATCAACAATCGTAGTCTCGTGATCCCGTAGTACCTATTTTTTTTTACTTTTTACCGTTTGACTCTTTTTACAATCTTTTTTTTTATAGTAAAGACGCTTTTTCTTTTTTGACTCAAGAGAGAGTTTTTTTTTTTTTTTTTTGACGACCTGCACGTCACTCTTGACCAGTGCACGAGTCGTTCGTTTTTAGTCGATGTTGGATGTGGATTCCTTAGGTGGTAGTTGTGAGAGTGGTTCGTACAGCACGTGTGTACGATGACTTTTTTTTGTTAGGTGATTTTTGTATATAGTAGAGTATTGTATAACTAGAAATATATATATGACTTATAGCATAGTATTATAATTAATATATATAGTATTAAGTATATATATATATGATATAATTAATATACGAAGGAATAATAATATATATAATATGTAATATAAAGGAGTATGCTGAGCGATCTACCACGCACGCACACGCCGCGCTTAACCATGCCTGCTCTTCAAAGGGTCTGAAAAAGGATGTTAGTGAGAGAAAATAAATAAATAAAGAAATAATAAAAGGCAAAAAAGGAATTTTACCAAAATACTGGGAGATAAAACAAGGGGTCCTACCAAGGAACTTTATTTTCCTTCTACGGTTTCTTCAGTAATTCTTCGCTCAAGGTAATTGCATCGGCTATTCTCACTTTTTTTTTGCTAATCAAATTATTTTAATTTAAAGATTTAAATTAATATATTTTAAAAAATAGTTTCTAATATTTATAAAGTCCCAGCTGGAAATACGCTTCTCCCTTTTTAAATCCCCCCCAAAGAAATTAAAATTTTCGAAGAAATACATTTTTAATAAATAGAAAATTTATTTATTAAAACAGATAGAAATAAATAGAAAGTCTATTTATTGAAACAGAAATAAATAGAAACTCTATTTATTGAAACAGAAATAAATAGAAACTCTATTTATTGAAACAGATAGAAATAAATAGAAAATCTATTTATTTAAACAGATGGAAATAAATACATAATTTATTTATTGAAATATAGAAATAAATAGAAAAATCCATTTACTGAAAATGTGTTCCTTCGACAAAAATCTATAGAGGAGAAATTATTTTAGAAAAAATTATTTACAAGAAACAGAGAAAATCGATTTTTATTAGAAATTATATTTGAAAAGCGCGCTAAGAATTCTTTACTCTTTGGCTGCGTGCGCAACGTCGGAGTGGGGGAATAACGCCACCTCCCACTCTTTCGCTACGTTGACCAATCGACTTTCGCGCTTCCAAAAAACAAGTAAAGTTACTCCGAAAGCTATTAAGAAAGAAATTAGAATAGTAAATATCGAATAGTTCTCGTTTTTAAACGAAATAAAGAAACTAATTTGTATTTCAAAATATATTTGAGAAAATATAAATAAATATAAAAATAAATATCTAGTTAAAAAATATATTATAAAAAATAATCTATAATAAATTATAATAATAATAATAATAATAATAATAATAATAATAATAATAATAATAATAATACACAGTAATAATACTTAAAAAAATAATTAAAAATTTAATAATAAAACATAATTATATTCATTTTCTATTTATGAAGAATATAATTTATTTGCTATTTAAAATTCATTTATTCAAATTCATTTGAATTATTATTTGACAATATATTTGAAATTTAAAATTTTAATAATTTAAATTCATTAAAATTAGCATTTGAAAATATATTTGAAATTAAAGAGAAAAGCCGGAAACTCGTTTATAGCCGAAAGGCACGAACTATGTATAATAAATAATTTATTTGAAATTTAATGATAAAGTTTAATACTTATTTTTTTCCTACTTATTAAAAATATGTTTTTGGGCAAAGTTTTATGGGAAAGTAATTATTTACAAACAATTATTTATGCGAAACAGAAAAATAAGCAAGTGTTTGAAAAAATATTTGAAAAAGGCGCCAAGTATTCTTCACTCTCTGACTGCGCGCGCAACGTTGAAGTGGGGGAATGACGCCATCCCCCACTCTAACGCTACGGAACCAATCAATTCACGTGTTTTCTAAAAACATGAGAATCGAAAAAGAAAATTATTTTTGTTTTGAGTGATCGTTTCTTTCTATTTTTATTACTAGAAATTTTGTTCTTGAACATTTACAAAATAATTATTAAAATTTAATTAATTTGAAGAATTTCAAATAACAGTAAATAAATAGTAAATTTAAATAATAATGAACCATTAATTAAATAACGATGAACAATAAATAATAATGAATACTAATTAAATAGTAATAGAGAAAAAGTAAATAATAAAAAATAATAGTAGTAACAAATAAAAAAAATGGTAATTAATTTGTTATGAGCAATAAGTAATAAATAGTAAATCGTAATAAATAGTAAATAGTAATAAATAGTAATAAATAATAATTCATAGTAATGAAATAATAATGAACAACTAACAAATAGTAAAAAATAAATATTCATAAATAAAAAATAATATAAAAATAAACAAATAAATAACAAAAGTTAATATTGATTATTGATAAAAATACTTTGAATAAAAAAGAAAATTAAAGTTTTGGTAAAAAATCGGGAAACTTTGAAAATAGAATTTTGCGGATATCCTATTTGACAACTATTTGGATCATATTGAAAAATCTATAAAATATATAGTAATAAAATAATGAATAAAAATAATTAATCAAATGACAGAATATTTTGAATTTCATTTGAATTTTCCCAGACAAAAAAATTTGTTTCGTCACTATTTTGAAGTTGAATAGCCGATTAAATTATCCCAAACACAACAAGAAAAAAGATACAAAGCTATAGAATGAAACGGTTTTTTTTGTTGTGTAGATGTCGCTAAGTGTATCCACCCAGTTGATATCATGCATTGACACATTCCTGCAAATCATGATGTTCGTTTCATACACATATATTATAAAATATATAGGACATCTCAATTTCTGAATCTGTTAATATTAAGTACATTTTTCATTATTAAATTTTATTAATAATATTAATAATATTTATAATATTTATAATTATTTTGAATTTAAAATATTACTTAAATCTTAGTCAGAATTTTTTTTTCGTTAAATATTAATGAGATTTTCTTTTCATTAAATATTTTTTGTAAAAAAATTCCAAATCAAGATTTAAATATTATTTAAATATTAATGGCGAAAATTTCCATTAATATTTAAAAATGAAAAATTGCATTGAACACAAAAATTGCACTTGTCAAGTTTAATACACGAAAATTTAAAACTCAATTGATAACTTCAGTTAGTTGACAAGTAGAGCCGTTGATTGGTGCGCCTTTCTTTTGGCTGCGCGCGCAACGTCGGAGTGGGGGAATGACGCCACCTCCCACTCTCACGCTGCGGAACCAATCAACTCAGGCGCTTTGTATGAATAAGTGACGCTATTCCGAACGCTACTGAAAAAAGAAAGAAATTGTTTAGAATTCTCTAGAATATTTTCCAGAATTCTAGAATATTTCTAGAAAATTTCTTTTCTAAGAAAGTTTTTAAATTTCTTTTCTAAGAAAATTGTTAAAATTCTTTAAAAAAATAGTTTAAGTTTTACGCATTTTTAGAACTCATAATTGCAATATCTGTGAACAATGTATACATGTGAGTTCAATGTTGTAATGATAGGCGAAAAAAATGTATTAAAAATTATTTTACGACTAGTTTATAATACATATTTAAAAATGTAAATATTTATAAATGCGAAAAAAGAGAGTGGGGGAGGGGGGTGATTAAAAAATGGTGTGTTGAAGATCAACAGAGCATGGCTTGGCACGACATGTCTTTTTTTTTTCTTTTTTTTTTGGTGATGTCGTGACATACAAACCTGGCTTTCACCGACGTCACCTTAGTACCCACTGTGACATTTTCTTTGATGTGAATGGGGCCGTATACGTTCATATCCCACTTAGGAGGGTTACTGTTTCTGTCTACGACGATTAACTCAACGTCCACGTCAGCGTGCGAGGGTGGTTTCCCTCTGTCGGAGGCACGTACTCTCAGGTGATACCTGTCTTGCTATTGGCAAAATATGGGCCGTCAAGTTACAGGACATTTTGGGACACTGTACAATCGTTTACGATCAAAATCAAATTTTTTTTTTTTTTTTTTTTTTTAAGAGAGAAACTAAAAAATATATATATGACAAGAGTTCATGAGATAGTGACAGATCCGCGATGCTAGACAAAATCTATTTACTTCCGATATGGAAATAATTTTGAATTTTGAATTTTTTGGTTAATTGAAAATTTTGATTTTTAAATTTTGACTAGTTGAGAATTTTACATCGAGAAAATATGATTTTAATTTATATTTATTTCTTTTTACTTTCTTTGAAATTTAGTTTGTAAGTTTGAATAATGCAATTTGAAATATGGAGACTGGTCTTTTATTTTTTTTTACTTTTTACAAAAAATAAATAAGTTTTAAAAATTATAATCTCGAAAATATAATAAATAGTAATATGGAGATTATTTTTTTACTGTTTACCAAAAAAACAATTTTTAAAAATTATAATATCGAAAATGAAATAAATAGTAATCTGGAGACTAGTTTTTTCTATTTTACTTGAAAAAAATTATAATATCGAAAATATAATTAATAATAAAAAAAAGAAAAAAGTTTTTGAATCAACAAAGGTCAATTAAAGTTCGTAAGGTAACATTTTACTTTCTAAATTTCGCTTTGAGCTAAGAAAGTAAATTTAAAGTCTCTAAAGATTACTTTGGATATTTAGAATTTTTCGTATTTTATTTTTTTTTATATAAAAATTATAATCAAAAGATTGATTTAGAATTTAAGGCTCAAATTGAGAGATTAATTTTGACTCAAATTGACTCTTAGAGACTCAAAATGAACATTAGAAGAAAACAATTTTTTTATTTAAGGCTCAAAATTTATTCTATAAACTCAAGAAGGCTCAAGCCTTCTTTTAATCTTCAGACTCAAATTAACTCAAATTTTTGCATTATTATTATTAGCTCAGAAATGACATTTGAGAAAATAATTTTTGCTGTAAATATTCAAAATAATTTTCCAAGATTTTAAATTTAGGTAAATAACCACGAAATTAATTTTAGAAAGTAAAATTTTAGGCTACGAATTTAAATTACCTTTTGATAGACACAAAATGTTTATTTTTGAGTTTGAAGAATAATTTTTCAAATTAAGACTCAAAATGATCTAATAGAGTCAAATTTTTTATTTTATTGGTTCAAAATGACAGTAAGAAAAATTAGTTTTATTCTGAATGCTCAAAATAATCATTAATTACAAAATAAACTTTGTTAGCTCAAAATGAACTTTAGACAATAAAAATTTACGTTACGAACTCAAATTGCCCTTAATAGACTCAAAATGTCCGTTAGAAGAATAATTTAAAAATATTAAGGTTAATTTAAATCTAAATATTCAAAATAATCTTTAGAGACTTTAAATTTAGTTCATTAGCTCAAAACGGAGTTTAAAAAGTAAAATATTACCTTACGAATTTTAAATGCACTTTATTGACTCAATTTGACACTAATTTATTGACTCAAAAACATTTTTCTTATTTTATGACTCAAAATTCTCTTTATAAACTCAAGGAAACATTTAAGAGACTCAATTTTTACTCTTTTGGCTCAAAATGAGCTGTAGACTCAAGTTTTATTCTTCTTAAGCTCAAAATGATAAGTAGAGAAAATAAATTTCACTTAAAATGTTATAAATAATTTTTTGGAATTTTTAATTCCCTCATTAGCTCAAAATGAATTTTAAAGAGTAATATTATACGTTACTTGATCAAATTGCTCTTTAATGGCTCAAAATGTCATTAGTAAATTACTTTAAAATTAAAATTTCTTATTAATTAAGACTCAAAGTTCACGTTTTTCAAAAAAAAAATAAATAAATAAATAATTTAACAAATTTGATTCTAGTGAGTCATAGTAAAGTAAAATTTTACTGCTCATGCTCAAAATGCCTTTTAGAGAATAAGTTTTTCTCTAAAAATTTTAAAATTATATTTACAAATCTTTTTTGGCCTCTAATTTTATAATTATAAACAAAAAAAATTTTATAGTCTCCGTATTTTAATTTCAAATTGAAAAATTCAAACTTTTTGTTATTAAATCTTTTTTTTATGATTTTACAATAGAATTTATCATTCGAAATTAAATTTTGATGTCACCTACTCAAGTTTGATTTTTGAAAAACAAATTATAAATTTGAAAAACTTAAATTTAGAGAAAAAAAATTAAAAATTTATATTACAAACTTTATAATTAAAATTATAATGAAAAAAAATTGTAAAATTATTTCGTGTAAATTAAATATGATTTAAAATAATAAATTTTTTTTCAAAAAAAAAAAGAAATAACTTTCTAAAAATCGGAGCAGCCAAATTTTGAGTTTGCGTCAAGTTTTTTTTTCCATCAACTAATTAGTTTTTACAAATTAATGAAATTAATAACTAATGAATTATTCAATTGATTAATTAATTAATTAGAAACATTAATTTCTATTTAATGAAATTTAAATGACCATTTTTCATAATTTAACGTAATTTATTTGTTACTTATTATTTATTAATTAATATTTACTTATTTATTTATATTTGTTTATTTATTAATTTGTGATTTTTGTTCTATTTATTAATATTTTTTATTATTAATTATTAATAATTAAGATATTTTTTGTAATAACATGGCTTTGTAAATTCTTTTATGAATTGAGAATTTTTTAAGTATTTTTATGTTCGTTTAAAAATATTCTATAGAATCAATGCAAAGGAGTTTGATTTGATATTTTATTAACTAATATTATTATTTATTAATAAAATTTTGAATATAATTATAACTGTGTTTTAATTGTAATTCAAATTAAAAATTTATTTTTTAAGTTTATTAATTAAAACTTAATTTTGTAATAATAAAGTAATTTTTGTTGTTGAGTATATAAAATTAAATATTTTGTAAATTTTCTTGATTATTATTTACTAATAATTTATTAATAAATAAATAAATAAATAAACAAATAAATGAAGTTCTTTAATATTTTTTCTTTTTTTTTGCATAATTTTTGGTAGTAATTTAATAATAAAAATTCTATTTTAATTGTAATGTTAAAAAGATAAAAAAAGATAGAAAATATGGAACAGTGAATATAATTTTTAAACTTCTTTTCATTTAATTTTCATTAGAAGCAATAAACAAATGAGGAAAATTAAAGATAAACAAAAGAAAATGAAACCAAAAAAGTTTCTTTTTCTCGAAAAACTGATATTATCAAATAGCCTATTTTGCAATTTAAGTCTCGTTAAAACTTATATTAGTCTCGGGAAAATAGAAAAAAACGCATGACGCAAACTTAAGCTCACGGCGTTCTGGCAGCTCTGTTCATAAACTCAATTTAAACTTTCCAAACTCAAATTAAACTTTAAGAACTCAAATAATTAACTCTATCTTTACAACTGAATTTTACAATTTTGTTTGATACATTTTGTACAACATAATTTTGCTCTTTTCTTTCTTTTTTTACAAACTGATTTCGAACTCAAATTGTACAGAAAAATAATAAAAGATTGGAGAGATATCCTTGCGGAAAAAAACTTATTGGGGAAAAAAATATTTTTTTTTCAACAACAAAGCTTCAATCAATCTCAAAAAATTTGGAAATTAAATTAATATTTCAAAATTTGCCATTTTTGTATTGTATTTTATTTGTATTAATTTTAGTTTTACCTCCAAATAATTTAGTTTAAAAGCAAAAGAATTTTTTTTCGTTCAGAACTATGAAAATTTAGATTAGAATTAAAGAATTTTGATTTTTTTATAATTAAAATTTTTTTTATACAATTTTTACATTCTCATTTTTTAATAAAAATGTTAAATAAAAAGGAGAAGTACTCTCAAGTGTGAATTGAAGATTAAAAATAAATTTCAAAAAAAAAAAAAAAATTAAAAAAATATTTAAAATGACAGTTTGATTGAGACGACAGTTGATTGGCAGCTCTGAATCCTCATATATACTATTCCCAATAATTTTTTTTTATCGCAAGGAGTACAAGAGTCCGATTAGGTACCTGGACGACGAAACTGCGGACCTTGTTGGTTCTGAAACACTCAAATCTGTGTGTTATCAGACAATAATTTAAAGAGAACAATTATTAAAGCAAAATTTTAAAAAATTACTACTTGTGAGAAAAAACTTTGTGTTTTTTTTTATTTATTTTTTGCTTGTAATATTGTGATAAATGTCATTTGTTTATCGTCCAGTACCCAAACCCGACTCAGAACATAATAAAAATAACTTAAAAACTCATGTGTATAATAATATGTACAACAAGTTATTTTTTTTTATAAAATTAAGGAAAAGTCAAGAAAAATCAACCAAAAAAAAAAAAAAATAATTGTTAGATAATTAGGAATTCAAATGATAATTCAAAAAACAAACTCACAAACAAAGAGAACACAAAAGCTTTACAAAAGTAGTGGAGGGGGGAAATAGTACAAAGTAAAAGAGGTCTGTGTAATGTACAATTTTGACAAAATTCCATTTTTATTTTTATTCTACTTTCATTTTGATTTTTTATTACTTTTATTTTATTTTTTACTTCATTTTTAATTTATTTCTATTTCAGTTTATTTTATTCTTCTTTCATTCCTTTTTCATTTTTATTTTATGTCTGCTTTATTTCTATTTCTAGTTTTATTTCTAATTTAATTTTATGATAATTTTATTTTAATTTTACTTTAATTTTATTTTAATTTAATTTAATTTAATTTTTATTTTTATTTTATTTTCATTTCATTTTCATTCTACTTTTATAACTACTTCTATTTCAATTTTTATTTCTACTTTTATATTATTCTTATTTTGATTATTATTTTGATTGATATTGTTATTATTGATATTGATTTTAATATTTTTGGAAATTTTCTTTTTATATTCTTTTTGACATTTTTTTTTGGATATTTTTGTTAATATTCTTTTTTGATATTTTTTTGATTTTTTATTGACATTTTTATTTATATTTTACTTTAATTTTCAAAGGGAAGAATTTTTAAAATCTGAAAATTATTATTTACACTTTAAATTTTTCTTTACTAAATTTTTTCAAAAAATTGATAGTTATCGAGATAAAAATTTTTAAGGGCATTTTTGAAAAAATATTATAAATTAATTTTTTATTTCATAAATAAATAATTTTTATAAATAATAAATCTTTTTGAAAAATATTTTCAAACATTTTTATTTCGTTAATTATTTTGTTTCTCTATATTTTATTTTTCTCATTATCATTATTTTATAATAATTTACTCATCTTTCGAAATTTCTATTTATTTATTTATTTTTTTTTTTTGCAATATAGAACTTTCTTAAATTCATTAACGAATTAATTAAATAAATATGAAATAGTAACATTTATTGTACTTCAAATTTTTTATTTATTTATTTATTCAATTTAGATGTGAAATTTTTAATATTATATATATAAGAGTAATAATAATTATATTAATAATAAAAATAGAAATTATAATAAGAACAACTATAATAATAAAAATAATAATAATAATAATAATTTTTGTAGCAAACAAATAAATAGATATAATAATATAGTAATTATAAAAAGTAAAAAAACAAAGAAATAAAAAAATGAAAAACAAGAAAAGTAAAAAATAAAATTAAAAACTATTTGTACGTAAAAAATAAGTAAATGAAAAGAATGAATAAAAATATTTTTGAATTGAAAATTATTTTCAATTCGAAAAATTAATTTTGAACTTTCTAATAAGTATTTTGAGTAGAAAAAATATTTTTCTAAATGTTTATGAAACTTGAAGAATAAATAAAAAAAATTGTACATTTCACAGCGAGAAAAAGAAAATGAAAAAAAATAAAATAAAAATAAAGGAATTAAAGAAATGAAAAGCAAGTAGAGTATAAAACAAAAAAAAATTCTTTTTTTGGGCGTGAAACTGAAAGAAGACGCTCATGAAATTAGTAATGAGCGTTATGTAAAGAATTTTTTCTTTCTATTTTTTTGTGAATATTTTGTATACAATTTGAAATATCGCCTTGAGCAGAGGTGAAACACAAAAAGGTTCCTACTTACTGTAAAAAAGCCCTTTTTTGTTTCATCAAATCCGAAGAAAGTAAATGGTGCAATAAACACAAACATAAACAATATAAAGAAGATCAAAAATTAGTCTTTTTACGAAATCAACCAATGGCAGGCATTTGCATGCAAGCAGAATGCGTTAAAGAATATATAGGCGGTTTTAAGGAAAGTTATTTTAGGAAGAGAGAGAATGGTTTTTGTTTTTTTTTGTTTTCTTTTTAAATTTTTTTTCTTTTTTTTTTCTTTGAAATATAGAGAAATCGAGGAGAAGGGGGGAGGCTAAATTTTTTTTAAGAATAAAAAGAATCTTTTTTCTGTTGTTATGGGCAAAAAAAAAAAGTAATTCTGACGACCCCATTTTTTTCTGTTGTTGTTGTTTGTTGAAATTCGTTTTTGTATAACGAAATTTGAGGGAAAAAAAATGATGAATAAAAACAGGAAATACCCGGTGGACGTTACGTAATTTGTTTTTGGTTGTTTTCTTTTTTAAATTTTTGACAGTGTATGCTGCCCCAATCACAGAAGAAAAAATGTCACAAAACGGACAGTTTCTTACGGGCTATGCGCACTTGCTCTCGTTAGAAAATTAAAATTTGTTTTTTTTTAATTTGGAAATAATATTTAATTAAAAAAGAAAGGGATAAGAGTCCAATTGGCAGTTTTTTGAAGAAAAAACTGTTATAAAATATTACACTCAAAATTAATACAATTTTTTTAACAATTTTATTTATTTCGAAAATTTTCTTTGAATTTTTTTAAATTGTTTATGATTTTCTTTACAATTTTATATATTTTTAAAATTTTCTTCGTAGTTTTTTGAATTGTTTATTTACAAAAATAAAATTGTTTCTTTGTTTCTTAATAATTTTATAAATTTTAAAAATTTGTTCCTTTTTTTAAATTTTTTTTAACAATTTAATAAATTTTAAAACTTTGTTCCTATTTTCTAAATTATTTTAACAATTTTATAAATTTTAAAATTTTTTTCCTATTTTGAAAATTTTCTTAACAATTTTATATGTTTCAAAAATTTTCTTTGTATATTTTTAAAATTTGTTTAACAAAGCTTTTTCGTACAAAGTACTTAACAATAAATTTAAAATTATTTAACAATTTAACAGAAACAATTTTATAAATTCTAAATTTTTTTTCGGTTTTTCAATTTTTTTTTTTGTTTTTACATTTTTATTCATTTTTTAATTCGAAATTTATTTATTACGAAATGTTTATTTATTTTGTAGAAAAATAGGCCTAATTTCGATTTCCTTAACAATTTTTTTTTGCTTTATGGTATATTAATTTTTTAATGCTCTTTTTAAAAAAATTAGTCGAAATTTTAAATATTTCATTATTTAATAGTCAATTTATTGTATTTCATTTTTATTTACTTTGTAAATGAATAAATATTTAATTTTGAACTTTTGATTTAAATCATTAACTTTTTGTTTTGAAATTTTCATTTGAAATATTAATTTTTTATATTCAAATTTTTATTTAGAATATGAATTTTTTTGCATGGTAATTTTAATTGAAAATAGTAACTTTTATTAAAAATATTAAATTATTTATAATTGGAATTTTAATTTAAAAAATTTTATCTTTTTATATTAAAACTTTTTTTAATTTAAAATTTCTTTTATATTGAGACTTTTTTTAATGTAAAATTTTTTTTATGTTGAAATTTAATCGACAAGTTAAAAAAAAATATTTTACATTAAAAATAAAACTTCAAAAATTCGAAACGTTCGAATGAAGGAAATATTTTTTTATTATAAAACTTTTTCTAAAAATTATTCTAACTATAATAAAAAATAAAAACGTAATTTAAACATTCTAAAATTTCGTAAATTATTTTTTCACCACGTATTATTATCAAAATAAAATTTTTAATTTGAAAAAGAAATTTTTGACTAAATTTTTCTTTACTTTGTATTTTTGATCTCTTTTGTATTAAAAATATTTTTTATAGAAATAAAAAGAAATTTTTTTTATTTTATTCCATATTTTCTGTAAAAATACTTGTTTAAAAAATATTGCTTTCAAAATAAGGACATTTACGAATTTTTCTTTTCAACTTGAAATAAAATAAATTTGAAATACAAAGAATATATATAAGAAAAATTTGTTTAGATTGACAGTTTATTTTCTTATTTCAATAATTTCAAGTTTCTATTTAAAATTTTTTAAATAAACCTTTAAACTTTTTTTTTTAAATATTAAATTATTAAAAAGTTGGTGTTTCATTAATTTGTTTTTAATATTCAATTAAATTTAATTTTAATTAATAAAATTGATGAGCAAATTGCTTTAAATTTATTATCTATTTATTTTTGTTTTACTTATTTATTTTTGTCTTGTTTTTTATTATTATTATTATTTAATAATAGTAGTAATGTTATTTATTAATTTATAAACAGTTAAATTTTTTTAGAAAAAAGATTATCGAAATATTGTATAAATTTTTCGTGTAATACTTTCAAATGGACTCGAGGGATAAAAAAAAATATATTTTATAGAAAAGAAAAAAAAATGAGAAGAAAACTGAAAAGATATTTCGTGACAAAAGAAAACATTTTACAAAAACGAAAGATGAAATCAGAAACAAAGAGAAAAGTATTTGAATGAAAAGAGAAATTTTTGGTTTATTAATAAAATAAGAAAAAGAGGAAAAAAAGTAAAGTAATAAAGAATTAAAGAGGAAAAAAGGAGAGCGCGAGCTAGAATCCGTTCCTGTAAAGACTTGAAAAATACATTCAATATAAAAATTATGCAAGCATGTTCAAAAAATTGTTTATGTCTGATGCACCACAAAATGCGTAGAAGTCGGTGTACACCGTAATGGGGCTCAAAAATAGTCGTTCCCACCTGCTCCTGGAAGTTCAAAAAAAAACATCACTTCCATTTTGCAAAAATTCACAATTAGTTCTGCTTACGAAGCTATTAAGTCTTGATTAAGAATTTCATTAATAATCGACTGTGTTTTCTTTTTTCTTTTGTTAATTATTATTTTTAAAATAGCTATTAGGGACTTTTGGGCACAAGAAAGATTTTATTATTAATTATGATTATGCTGAAGAATAGGGAAAAAAATTACTGATTATATTAGAGAGAGGAAAAAAAAATTAGTGTGCACATGTTTTTTTTTAGATCGACGATCCTATATTCGAACCGTACACGTACCATGTTGAATTTTGGTTGTTTTTGGGAGTTTTCCTTAATTTTTCTCTTCATTTGTGGAAATTGTGATTTTTTTTTTGTCAAATTCGAATGAGAATTGGTGGTAGAAATTTTTTTTTTGAATATTGTAGAGAGATTTTTTTGTTTTAAAAGAATGAGTTGTTCAATTTTTTATTTTGGTGTAAAAAAATAATTTTTTATTGTTTTTTTAATTAGGTTTTTATCAAAAAATTGTTTATGTATTTTTTTTAACTAGGACGGATAAAAATTAGAAACGATTTTAATATTATTAGTAAAATTATTAATAATTATTATTGTTAATAATTATTATTGTTAATTTTTATTAGTGATTACTTCAATTTAAAAATTTTTATTAACAATTATTATTTAGTTAAAAAAAGGTTTTTTGAATTCACGTCTTTTTTTAAAATTGTAAATAGTACTACTTCATCTAAAAATAAAAAATAGTCTAAAACAAAATTTTCAAAAATGTCAAAAACTTCTGTTCCAAAATAAAAAATCGAAAAACTTTTCCCAAAAAAAAATTTCCACATTCAAAAAGTCTTCACTTGACAATTTCAAACAGAATTTGACAAATTTCAAAAAACAAGGAATTTTTTAAAATGTAAACAAAAAAAAAAGAATTTAAAAAAAACCGCCGTTTATTTTAGTGATAGGAAATTAGCACATTTTTTGGGAATTTGGACACACAGCTTCATCGAGTGAGTCTGTCTGCTTTTTTTACTCGAGATGAGTTGTCTGTTGTTTGTATATATATATAAATAATTTTTCAATTTTTTCTGTTTTCTTTGACATAATTAAATAAAAAAAAAAAAATTATTGGCCCGAATGGTCGATCGATTCAGGTACGTTGAAGCGTTTGAGGAAATCAGGCATAGCTAAGTATATTACCATAGTGAACACATTGTGCATATCAATGGGAATAAAATTCTATACAAGTGCCGTACAAAAGAAACTCATTTCGTTGCAAATATTAGTGATTAGGAAATAATCATATCGGTCAAACGTATTAGTACAAGTATTATTTTTTTCCGATTAGGCAACTAAACGGATATTTATATAATAATATATACATATAAATATGTATGTATATACATATAATATATTGTGTTGAAACATGTAAATAAACACAAATGTATATCTATAATATCGCCAGAAAGTGTACACTTATGATAAAATATCTTCTACCAGAAAAAAGAAAAAAAAAAGTTGTAAATAAAAATATAAAATCTACTCGATCCCTGAAATAGCAACATCTAACTCTTGGCGGTGTCCTGAGACCAGCGAATATATATATTACAAGCGTGTATTACAATGACAAATTTGCATTGTTTTACCAATTGTTAGATTGACTCGTTCATAAGGACGTATTTCAGGTATCGATTTTAAAGAAATTGTATATGTATATATTATTATATATATATATTTATATGTATGTACTGTTTTTTTTTAAATATATATTTCTATATAGCGAGATAAATTAGTGAGATTTGTTATCTTAATATTAAATATTATTATTAATAGATTTTTTTTTTGTTTTTTAAAAGTAAAATATGAATGTTTTTAAAAAATTGAAACTTACGTCCAGTGGCTTCTTTAAAACGATCCAACCAGATTCTGGTTGAATCTCAAAATAATCAAGGCCATGATCGTTGTATGGTGCGCTCAGTGAATACATTATTGCTCCATTGTTGTCAGCATCCTCGTCAGAGGCTGAGACTCTTAGAATATTTGTCCCAATGCTTGCGTCTTGTTTTACATTTTCAACGTATCTCTGCGAAAAATTTTACTTTACTGTCACAAAAATATGGATCAAAATTTAATAATTATTTTTATTACCCACGACGAAATATTCCTTGGAAGTAACCCCTGGAAATTCCATGAAACTTCTCCATGGAATTTCCGTGGAGTTTTCCATGAAAATTCTGCAAGTTTTTTATTTTAAAAATATTTTAACATTTCCAGGTTTGTCATAGGTCAGAAAAATCAGGGAAAAGTCAGGGATTTTTATTAAAGTACTGGAAAAAATTGAATTTTCAAAAATTTTAATAAAAATTCTTGGCAAAATTTCAATTATTTTCAAAAATTTTCGTCAAATTCAATCATTTTCATTATCTATTATTTTATAATAAAATTTTTCAAAAGATTTTAATTATTTTAACAAAGTGTTGATAAAATTTAAAGCAAACATTACATTATTTTCAAAAATAATACAATTTTTTACCTAGATTCAATTATTTTTGCATGAATAATAAAACTTATCATGGAATTTCAATTATTTTTAATACAATTTTAATCGAATTCATCAAAAAATGTAATTATTCTTCAAGATTTAAGTAAAATTCGTCGAAAAATAATTGAATTATTTAAAAATTTGTTCATAAAATTCTTTATGAGGATTCAATTTTGAAAAACATTCATTTATTCAATAAATTATTTATTTACATTTTATTTGTATTTAAATAATTGAATTCTCGTAGAATTTTCTAATAAAAATTGGTTTAAAAATGAATTACAGTTAAAATTTTACACAATAATTGAATATTGAAAGCATTATAGCATGAATTTTCAAAAATAATTGAATTTTAAATATTTTTGCGAAAATAATTACATTTTTCGAAGAATTTATTTAAATTGTATTAAAAATAATTGAAATCCTGTGAAGAATTTTATTATTTAGGAAAATTATTAAATTCTTGTAAAGAATTTTTATTACATTATTTTAAAATAATTGAAGTCTTGTAAAGAATTTTCTTATTTATGAAAATAGTTCATTACTTGCAACGAATTTTTATTAAAATTCTTAAAAATAATCAAATTTAATTAATATTTTTCAAAATAATTGTATTCTTTTGAAAAGTTTCATTAAAAATAATTGAATTTCTTTGAAAAATTCTATTATTTATAAAACTAATTGAATTATTTTCTAAAAATTTAACTAAAATTCATTTTTAATGCAATTTATTTATAGAAAATTCTACGAGAATTTAAGTATTTAAATATGTAAATAAATAATTTATTGAATAATTGAATTTTTTTGTCAAAATTTAATAAAATTTTTAATAATAATTACATTTTTCGAGGAATTCGATTAAAATTATATTAAAAATAATTGAAATTCTATAATAAGTTTTATTATTTATGAAAATAATTGAATCCCTGTAAAAATTTTATTATTTATGAAAATAATTGAATTCCTACACTGTAAAAAAAGGGAGTTAAATTTTAACTCCCCCGGGGGGTCTATAAAAGTCGCACCCACTGGGGAGTTAATGCCAGGGGAGTTAAATAAAGAGAGTTAAAATTTAACACCCAAATGCTAACTCCCCATGGAAAAAATAACTCGCGCGGGTGTTGAATGAAGGGAGTTTGAATTTAACTCTCTTTTGGAGTTGATTTTTAACTCGAAAAATTTAACTCCCAACTCCCGAGTCCGTTAACTCCCTAAATTTTTTACAGTGTATGAAAAATTTTATTATTTACGAAAATAATTGAATCCCTGTAAAAATTTTATTATTTATGAAAATAATTGAATTCCTATGAAAAATTTTATTATTTACGAAAATAATTGAATGCCTGTAAAAATTTTGATATTTATGAAAATAATTGAATTCCTATGAAGAATTTTATTATTAACTAAATTATTTAAATCCCTGTAAAAATTTTATTATTTATGAAAATAATTGAATTATGGCGAAGAAATTTATAAATAATTTGTAAATAATTGAATTTCTGTGAAATTTTTATTATTTTATGAAAATAATTAAAGGTTTGCGTAAAATTTTATTTTTTTAAATAATTGAATTCTTGGAAAATTTTATTAAAATAGCAAATATTAAAAATTATTGTATTAAGGAAAATTTTTGAAAATAATTGAAATTTTGCCAAGAATTTTATTGAAATTTTTGAAAATAATTGAATTTTGGAGAAGAATTTAATTATTTCTAAAGATAATTGAAATTTTGACGAGAATTTTTTAAAAATTTTTTAACATAATTGAATTTCTGCGAAGAAAAAAAATTTTATATTTTAATGAATTTTATTTGTTTACTTTTAAAAATTATTTTAAACTATAATCATACTTTTGAAGAATTCTAATTTAAAATTTGAAAAATAATTAACGATTTCTACACGATTTGTGAAAATAATTCTTAATTTTTTTTTAAATTTGAAGAAAAACTGTTAGAAAAATTATATTTTTTAATAAAATAAAGAATTTTTATGGCAACGGAAATTTGAATTATTTGTAGTTATGCTACTTAATTGCTAATCAATTAATTAAATTAATTAGAAACTTACGAAAATTAGAATAACTAGAAAAATAATAAAAATTAAAAGTTACAAAATTTGAAAAAAAAATGAATTAATTTAGTAAATGAATAATTAATTTGAAAAAGTGAATTGAAATTTAAAGAAAAGAAATAAAATTTTTTTTGTTTCTCATCATCCTAAAGGCAATGTTTTCAAAATGCAAATTTTTTCGCTTTACAGCTAAACGATTTTCAAAAATTTGCAGTTGAAAACGTCTATAATTTGAGAGCAATATCCAAATTGCATATTTATCATCTGTACTATAAAAATCAATAAAAACAAGTGAATATTCATTTTAAAATTGATAAAAAGAAAAAAAAATCTTTTGACAACGTCTTTCTATAGAATATTTTGAATGAAAATAAAAAGAAGTTAAAAAAAAATTACTTCCTTCCTACCCTGGTCCAAAGTTAAAATTTCGTTTGGAATTAATTCTACCTCTTTTTTTTTGCTTTCACTGAAAAGACAAGGTTGGAAGTAAAAAGGAAAAAGAATCTGTTAGTGAAAAGTGGGTCAATCTGGTTTTAAAAAGCTGTCGATTTCTTTTTTACAAATAAATTGTGAAATAAATATTCTGATAAAGATTTATTGAAGTAAATGTGTATTAAATATATGGTAATATAGGAGAAAAAAAGAAAAATAATATCTTTTTTTCTCTAATATTGAAATTGAATATTTGATTTATTTATTTATTCGCGTTTTTTTTGGCGTTATTCACTCACCTGACGATCGAATAAAGGTGGATTGTCATTGACGTCTGTAATTTCCACAGTGAAGGAACAAACACCTTCCAAAGACGGTTCTCCTTGATCTGTTGCTTTCACAGTGACAGACACGAATTTTCCATCATCCCCTTCTCTGTCGAATACCTAAAAAAGTAATTTTTTGTCATCAATCCGATTCACTCGTTTGGCAAATTATTTGGAATTTTTTTTTTAATTTTGACAATTTTTTTTCCTTTACTCTTAGAATTTTTTCAGTTTTTCCAAAAACAATAAATGTTTCTTTTCCTGCTAAAAAAAACTACTGTGGTAAAATAATATCGAATCGAATTGGGACAGGAGAGAAATTTCTTCTATGCACTAATCATCTAAATTTGCCGAGCGACTAATTCGCAGATAATTAGTTAAACTCTGAAATTGGGTCAAATTGTAGTTCAGAGAATGCTTTGTTAGATTTTTGATTATTTTTATTGTTTTTTTTTTTAAATTTTCGGTGAAATAATTTTTTTTTATTCATTAGCAGTTATCGAAAGATCGATTCGAAAGCACTTGATTAATCCCAGAAAACACTTTACATATATAATGAATGTTTATTGAAATAAGTAAAAAAAATTTTATCCTTGGAATGAATTTGACTAATTTTTCTTTATAAAAGAATAATTTTAATTTTTTCTGTTTTAAAATTATTCTATTGAAAATAATTGAATTTTTTGGAAGAATTAATTAAAATTTTTGAAAATTAATTAAATTCTTTTGAAGAATTTCTTTGAATTTTTTCTAAAATAATGCACTGAAAAAAATTTGTTTGATTCAAATAATCGATTACTTGTCTATTATCAAATAAATATTAACTTGAATCAAATAAATTTTATTTTAATAAAAAATTCCAATATTTGAAATAAATACAATTTAATTGACTTAAAGGAAAATTATTTGAATCAAATAAATTTTATTTGAATCAATAATTTCAGTATTAAAAGCAAACACCATTTAATTTACACAAATAAATATTATTTGATTCAAGTAAATATTTAATTGAAAGTAGTAAATTATTTGGTTACTTTAATCAAATAATTTTTTTTGTGGAGTTTCTTTAATAATTTTAATTAAAAATCTTGAAAGTAATTGAATTTTATGAAGAATTTTTTTTAAATTTTCGAAATAATCGTCTTTGTTAATAATTGAAATTAAACATTTGATTATTGAATTTTTTTAGTAAATAATTAAATTGTTTTGAAGAATTTCTTTAGGTTTTTTTTAAAAATAATGTTTTTTTTAATAATTTTAATTGGAAAATTTGAAAATAATTGAATTACACAAAGAATTTTGTTCAACTTTTTAAAATAATCATTCCTGTTGATAAATGTAATTAAAAATTTGATTATTGAGTTTTATTAAACTTGTATTTATTAAAAATAATTGAATTTCTGAGAAAAAATAATTGAATTCCTGAGAAAAATTGTATTATTTATAAAAATAATTTAATTTTTGAGAAAAATATTACAAATGTAAGAAAAAAATGAATTCTTTCGAAATAATTCGTAATTAAATCCTTTTTGTGAATTATTATTATGTGAAGAATTTTTATTTAACAAAAATCCAAATTAAATTCTTCAGAAAAATATTTCTTTCAATAATTGAATTTCTCAGAAGAATTTTATTATTTATAAAAATAATTTAATTCTTGGGAAGAAAATAATTGAATTCTTTCCAAGAATTATATTAAAAATTTTCAAAAATAATTGAATCTTTTAGTGAAATTCTATTAAAATTGTATTGAAAATAATTGAATTCCTAAGAACAATTTTATTGTTTTTAAAAATAATTTAATTTTTGTAAAGAATTTTACTATTTATAAAAATAATTTAACTTTTTCGATGAATTTATTAAAATTTTAGAAAATAATATTGAAATCTAAAAAAATTTCATTAAAAATTTTAAAAAATAATTATCCATTTTTATCCATTATTATTATCCATTTATCGAATTAATATTGAATTGCTTCGACGAATTTATTAAAATTTTAGAAAATAATTGAATTCTTTTGAAAAATTATATTAAAAATTTTCAGAAATAATTGAATCTTTTTATGAAATTTTATTAAAATTGTATGTAAAATAATTGAATTTCACAGAAGAATTTTATTATTTATAAAAATAATTTAATTCTTAGGAAGAAAATAATTGAATTTCACAGAAGAATTTTATTATTTATAAAAATAATTTAATTTTTTAGTGAAATTCTATTAAAATTGTATTGAAAATAATTAAATTCCTAAGAAGAATTTGATTGTTTATAAAAATAATTTAATTCTTGGGAAGAAAATAATTGAATTCTTTTGAAAAATTATATTAAAAATTTTTAAAAATAATTGAACCTTTTAGTGAAATTTTATTAAAATTGCATTGAAAATAATGAAATTCCTGAGAAGAATTTTATTATTTATAAAAATAACTTAATTCTTGTGAAGAATTTTACTATTTATTAAAATAACTTAATTCACGTGAAGAATTTTACTATTTATAAAAATAATTAAACTGTTTTGAAGAATTTATTAAAAGTTTAGAAAATAATATTGAAATCTTTCCAAAAATTTGAAGTTTATGTATTTTGATATTTGAAAGTTTATATTTGAAAATAAAAAATTTAATAATTTCCAAAATAATAAGTTCTAAATAAATAAAAAAAAAAAATTTTATTTCAGTCAAATAAAATTTTATTAAAACCAAATAAAATTTATTTGAAACAAATAAAAAGTCTAGTTGGTTCTGAGACAAATATATCTTTTCTCTGAGTGTAGTGACTGACTTTTTGCTTCTAAATCTAATTTTTAACTCATTCAAATTTACAGACTATACATTTTATTAATCAATGAAATAATTTGCATTTTTCTTGTTTTTTTTCAATCCCCAAAAAACTGAATTTATTAGTTACCTTGTTCGTTGAAACCTGACCAGTTTCCTCATCGACAGTGAACTTGGTCCCCTTTTGATTTGGCTGTTGAACAATGGAATATTTCACTTGACCATTGACACCTTTGTCCTCATCTGTTGCCTGCACCTTGATAACTGGACTTCCATTGGGTGCTCCCTCTTCGACTTTTGGATTATAAGTGCCGCAATCTTTAAACACTGGCTTATTATCGTTGACATCGGTAATGAATACAACGACAACGGCAGTACTCGTGTGTATAACTTTATCGCCATCGAGGCAACACGCCCCATCGTCCATTGCCGTCACATTTAATTCATACTTATCGCGATCCAATGTTATCTCCTTTGAATGAAGACGAATAACGCCTGTTATTTCTTCAATGACAAATTGTCCCGAACTCGTTCCTCCGCCAACAAAACCAAAACGCACATTATCACCGTCCTTATCGGACGCAACCACCGTTGTCACAAGTGTATTTGGTCCAGCGTTCTCATCAACATTCGGCGTGTAAACTTGCTGCGAAAATTTTGGCTCCTCGTCGTTTTTATTTTTTGTGTAAATTCGCACTGTTGCCGTACCGGTTTTTGACAGTTCGCCTGAAATTCAAAATTTTGTAGTGAGAAATATTCAAAAATATTATCACTTTGTTTAGAATCGAGGATTTTTTTTTAGTAATTTTCTCATTGGGATGGCAAATTTTTATTACTTATTTATTTCTGTTTTCAGAATTGAAAAATTAACTATAATTGACTATAATAATTTGAATGTTCTTTCATTCTTTCATTCATTCACTTTTTCTGTCCCTCAAACTCTGAACAAACAAAGAAGACACCAAAATACAGAAATAAAAAATACAGAAAGTAAAATATAGGAAGTAAATAATACAAGAAGGAAAAAATATAGCAGGTAAAAAATATAAAATGTAAAAATAAAAAAAGTGAGTAAAAAATATGAGTATGTGAAAAATTAAGGAAGTAAAAAATATAGAAATTAAAATATAAAGTACATAGAAAATTTGGGTAAAAAAAATAAAGGATGTGAAAAAGTCACTCTGAACAAACAAAAAAGACACAAAAATTTAGAATTTTCCCATGAATTCTAAAAATTTAATTTCTTCCAGTACTTTTAATTACCTGATTTCCCTGGCCAATTCTACTTTCACTGACTTTTCCCTGATTTCCCTGACCAATTCCACTTCCCCTGAATTTTTCTCTAAATTCCCTAACTTGTGTCAACCCTGATTTGTTATAATAGAAACTGGTGTTTATAAAAATCAATTGTTGGGGGTATTAAATAAGGCATGAATTGTGGTGGGAAATATTGCCTTTCCATTGATTTACGAGGTAAATAAAAATGTCTTGCAACATTAATCGAGTAACGAGAGGGAACTAACTCCTGCGGTATTTAAAGTCCCTTGAGAGAAATAAAATGTATACACATAAACGTTACACGGGAAGTTTATTTCTAAATTATCAATTGCCGGGAAAATTAGTTTTTCCCTCAATATATTTTTCTTTTCGAAGCATAAGAAAACTGAATTGCAGGGGAGAATATAAAACCTATAATCCACTAAATTTTTCAAATAAAAATTCAATCTGCTCACGTCGAAAAATTCCATGGAAATTCTGCAAATATTTTATTTTAAAAATATTTTAACATTTCCAGGTTTGTCATAGGTCAGGAAAATTGATGTAAAGTCAGGTATTTTTATTAATGTACTGGAAAAATTAAATTTTTAAAAATTTTAATAAAATTCTTGGCAAAATTTCAATTATTTTCCAAAATTTTCCTCAATTCAATCATTTTCATTATCTACTATTTTAGAAAAAAAAATTTCAAAAGGTTTCAATTATTTAAAAAAAAGTGTTGATAAAATTTAAAGCAAACATTACATTATTTTTAAAAATAATAAAATTTTTTACCGAGATTCATTTATTTTCATGAATAATAAAACTTATTATAGAATTTCAATTATTTTTCATACAATTTTAATCGAATTCCTCGAAAAATGTAATTATTCTTCAAGATTTAAGTAAAATTCGTAGAAAAATTGAATTATTTAAAAGTTTGTTGATAAAATTCTTTATGAGGATTCAATTTTAAAAACATTTATTTATTCAACAAATTATTTATTTGCATTTTGTTTGTATTTAAATAATTAAATTCTCGTAGAATTTTCTAATAAAAATTAATTTAAAAATGAATTTCAGTTAAAATTTTACATAATAATTGAATATTAAAAGCATTATAGCATGAATTTTCAAAAATAATTGAATTTTGAATATTTTTGAAAATAATTACATTTTTCGAAGAATTTACTTAAAATTGTATGAAAAAGAATTGAAATGCTGCGAAGAATTTTATTATTTAGGAAAATAATTGAATTCTTGTAAAGAATTTTTATTATATTTTTTTTAAATAATTGAAGTCTTGTGAAGAATTTTATTATTTATGAAAATAGTTCAATTCTTGCAACGAATATTTATTAAATTTTTTTTTAAATAATTCAAATCCTGTCAAGAATTGTATTATTTATGAAAATAATATCTACTATTTAAATAAACTTTTTCAAATTAATTCAATTTGTACTTTAAAAAATTTACAAATTTTTTATTTTCTTCGCAATACTTCAATTATTGTCATAAATATAATAAAATTTTTTACAGGGATTCAATTATTTTCAAACGTACTAAGATTCTTCGCAGAAATTCAATTATGTTAAACAATTTTTAAAAATTCTCGTCAAAAATTCAATTTCTTTTTATAAATAATAAAATTATTCTCTAAAATACAATTATTTTCAAAAATTGTAATAAAATTCTTGTCAAAAATTCAATATTTTATACAAATAATAAAATTCTTCTCTGAAATTAAATTATTTTCTAAAATTTGAATAAAATTCTTGTCAAAAATTCAATATTTTATATAAATAATAAAATTCTTCTCTGAAATTAAATTATTTTCAAAAATTTGAATAAAATTCTTGTCAAACCTTCAATTATTTTTCAAAATAATAATTTAAATAAAGTTTTCTAAATGAATTCAATTACTTAAAAAAATGTACAAATTTTTTATAAACTTCTTCGTAATAATTCAATTATTGACATAAATAATAAAATTTTTTACAGGGATTCAATTATTTTCAAAAATAATAAAACTCATCTCAGTATTTAAATGACTGTTGATACAATTTTAATTAATTTTCTCGAATAATGTAATTATTCTTAAAATTTTATTAAAGATCGTCGAAAGAATTCAATTATTTAAAAATTAGTTGATAAAATTCTTTATGAAAATTCAATTTTCAGAAACATTCAAATTACTCAATAAATTGTTTTTTTTAATTTAAATAATTGAATTCTTGTAGATTTATCAAATAAAAATTTATTTAAAAATGAAGTTCATTCGAAATTTTAGATAATAATTAAATATTAAAAGCATTATAGCATGAATTTTTAAAAATAATTGAATTTTGAATATTTTTGAAAATAATTACATTATTCGAAGAATTTACTTAAAATTTTATTAAAAATAATTGAAATCCTGTAAAGAAATTTATTATTTAGAAAATTAATTGAATTTTTGTAAAGAATTTTTATAACATTTTTTTTAAAAAAATTGAAGCCTTGTGAAGAATTTTATTATTTATGAAAATAGTTCAATTCTTCCAACGAATTTTTATTAAATTTTCTATAAATAATTGAAATCCTGTCAAGAATTGTATTATTTATGAAAATAATTGAATTCTTGCATTGCATTTTATTAAATTTTTTTTAACTAATTGAATTCATTTAAGAAATTTTATTAAAATAGTAGATTTTCAAAATATTTGAATTTCAGCGGAGAATTTCATTATTTGTGAAACGTAATTGAATTTTTGCAAAAAAATATTGTCAAAATAATTAAATTTTTTGAGGAATTTATTTGAAATTGTATTAAAAATAATTGAAATCCTATGAAAAATTTTATTATTTTATTTATGAAAATAATTGAATTCATGTGAAAATTTTATTATTCGTAAAAATAATTGATTTCTTGGGAAGGATTTTATTAAAATTTTTGTAAATAGTTTAATATTTTTTTGAAAAATTTTATGGAAATTTAAAGTATTACAAAACATGAAGACATCAATAACTCCGAGTCTTCGACTCGGAGTGATCGATATCTTCACGTTTTGTAATGATATTCTTATAATTTGTTGAATTTCATAAAGGTTGGAATTTGTAATTTTTTGAAAATTTTAATTCCTAAGGAATAATAATAATGACTAAGTATTTATTTTAAAAAAGAATTTTTTGGTGTTTTGGAATAATTTTACAATTAAAAAAATTCGTAATTAAATGTAATAGAACAGTTTTTTGAGTGTCTAATCATTTTTAGAATCTAATAATTTTGTTGCAATTTTTTTTGCAAAATGCGTATTTCATTGAAGGTTTGCAAAAAAATTGCAATGAAGCTTATTATCAGACTCTGATCATAATGGAAATGTTAAAATAATATTAAAATAGAAAACTTGCAGAATTTCCACGGAATTTCCAGGGGGTACTTCCATGGAATTTTTCGACGTGGATGAAAATACGAAAATTTTGTTTTAAGGAAAACATACATTTAAAAATAAGGAATTGGATAAATTTCTATCCTTCTCACCTTTATCCTTGGCAGTGACGATAAATTCATAATAGGCATTATTGTTGTCAGCATCCAACTGCTTATTGTTGACAATGATACCATTCGAATCCACGCTGAAATGATCGTCAGAAACTAAATACTCGATTTCAGCATTTTCTCCAGAATCAGCATCTGTTGCTTTAACTTTGAGTATATTGGTTCCTAGTGCAATATCTTCATCCACATTATGGGCTTGATAATCCGGTAATTCGAACTTTGGCGCATTATCGTTGACATCCGATACTCTTATCGTAAGCTGTTGGTATAGATTCCGTATCAGTAAACAAATTATTGATTACTTCATTTTTCTAATTGTATAATACAATTAAGTAATTATCATCAAAAAAATAAATAATTGCAATATTTATTCAAACTATTAGTACCTAGTTAAATAAAATTCTCAGAATTTAACCAATTGAACGAAGCACTTGAAAAATATTTATCTAAACAAATTTCCCTATTATTATCTGAAAAGCATTACTTACGCTAGAAAAGATGGAAAATAGATTTGTAAAAAAATAAAATAAATAGAATAAAAAGAGTTTTTTGGAGCATTACTCCAGGACAATAAATTTATTATTTGAAGACGAAGAAGAAGAAGAAGAGAATGGAAAATTGGAAAACAATTTTTATTTGAATTCACCCCAACTGAAGTGGAAAAGCCACCAGAATCTTCGGTCGCTGTGATAACAAGAGTATAAATATGCGGTTGTCGAAGATCTTCAAAATCCAGATCCTTTGCTAGTTTCACAACTCCCGAAGTTGGTCCAATATTAAATGTTCCTGCCGCACCCTGTCCTTGAGCTTTTAACGTATATCTTATCTCACGATCGGCAAACGATTTTGCCTTCACCGATATTATGCTGAAAAATTTACAACACAAAATTTTATACTTAGAAAAAAAATGCATAAGCATCTCGAAGAGGAAGAAATATTCAAAGAGAGTCGACTGAATTCTTTATTTGTTTCAAATAAATTTTATTTGTTTTGAATAAATTTTACTTGTTTTAAAAAAAAAATTTATTTGGTTCAAATAAATTTTATTTGGTTCAAATAAATTTTATTTGGTTCAAATAAATTTTATTTGGTTCAAATAAACTTTATTTGGTTCAAATAAATTTTAGTTGGTTCAAATAAAATTTGTTTGAACCAAAAAAAGTTTAGTTGGCTCAAATAAAGTTTATTTGCACCAAATAAAATTTTCACTGGTAAAAACAAAGTTTATTCGGTTCAAACAATCCTTTTTTTTGGTTCAAATGAACTTTATTTGGTTTAAATAAAGATTATTTGGTTTCAACAAATTTTAGTTGGTTCAAATAAAGTATATTTCTTTTAAATAAAGATTATTTGGTTTAAACAAATTTTATAGTTGGTTCAAATAAAGTTTAATTAGTTCAAATAATTTTTTTTTTTGGTTCAAATTAATTTTATTTGGTCCAAATAAATTGCAGTTGGTTCAAACAAATTTTATTTGGATGAAATAAATTATTTTTCAACAGTACAAATTAGAAGTTATAAATATAATAAGTTTGGAAATAAAAATATAATTATAATTAACATACTCAGAGTCCTTTTTCTGATTCTCTGGAATCTCAGCATCATAGGCAGTCATATAAAACTGTGGTGCTCGTTTACCACCGACAATTGACAATCTTTCTTCAGGTGTTGATTGAAATTTTCTTTCGTCAATGCGACCATTTTGATCCTCGGCTTTCACATAGAGCACATACTCCATATCCAATTGAAACATATCCGTGCCTCTTGTTCTTACGACACCCGATCTTTCGTCAACCTCAAAGCGACCACCAGCTAGAAAATAGAGAAATTGTTTTTTTATCTCGATTTTTATCAAAAAAAAAAAAAAATTCTAGAAACAAAATAAATTCTGTTTAACAGTTTAAAATAGAAAAATTGTTATTTTATTTCGAGTTTTCTCTAAAAAATTCTAGAAACAAAATAAATTCTGTTTAATAGTTTAAAATAGAAAAATTGCTCTTTTATTTCGATTTTTCTCTAAAAAATTCTAAAAACTACATAAATTCTGTTTAAAAATTGTAGTGTTTAATTTTATAACATAAATATCAGGGATTACAGTATTATGTCCCTTTTTTCCTCAAATATAATTTGAAAAAAATGTTTTCGCTTGGTTGGGAAAAGTTTCAGAGAATTAAATTAAATTGTAATTACAACAAGTAAAATATGAATTAATTTATAAATTAACTAACTACAAAATTTGAAATTCAATTGAAAATTGTGGTGAAATTTTCCTCTCGAACAGTAAAATTAAATTAAAAATAATAAGCAGTGATGTAATAACAATTTTTGATTGAAATAAAAAGTATTAGTAATTATTATAAAATTTTAGTAATTCATATATATTGTCTAATTATAAAATTTAAAATTAAATTAAAAATTTTTTAAAAATTAAAAAAGCAATGTTGTAATTCTGCAAATTTTTTATTTTCAAAATATTTTAACATTTCCAGGTTTGTCATTGGTCAGGAAAATCAAGGAAAAGTCAGGGATTTTTATTAAAGTACTGAAAAAAATTGAATATTCAAAATTTTTAATAAAATTCTTGACAAAATTTCAATTATTTTGTCAAAAATTTTCCTCAATTCAATCATTTCTAATATCTACTAATTTATAATAAAATTTTTTAAAAGATTTTAATTATTTTAAAAAAGTGTTGATAAAATTTAAAGCAAACATTACATTATTTTCAAAAATAATAAAAATTTTTTCAATTATTTTCATGAATAATAAAACTTATCATAGAATTTCAATTATTTTTAATATGATTTTAATCGAATTCCACCGAAAAATGTAGTTATTCTTAAAGATTTTATTAAAATTCGTCAAAAATTATTGAATTACTTAAAAATTTATTAATAAAATTCTTTATGAGGATTCAATTTTGAAAAACAATCATTTATTCAATAAATTATTTATTTGCATTTTATTTATATTTAAATAATTGAATTCTCGTTGAATTTTCTAATAATAATTGATTTAAAAATGAATTTCAGTTAAAATTTTACATAATAATTGAATATTAAAAGCATTATAGCATGTATTTTCAAAAATATTTGAATTTTGAATATTTTTGAAAACAATTACATTTTTCGAAGAATTTACATAAAATTGTATTAAAAATAATTGAAATCCTGTGAAGAATTTTATTATTTAGGAAAATAATTGAATTCTTGTAAAGAATTTTTATTACATTATTTTTTAAATAAATAATTGAAGTCTTGTGAAGAATTTTATTATTTATGAAAATAGTTCAATTCTTGCAACGAATTTTTAATAATTTTTTTTTTAAATAATTGAATTTATTTAAGAAATTTTATTAAAATAGTAATTTTGAAAATATTTAAATTTCATCAAAGAATTTTATTATTTGTAAAATGTAATTAAATTCTTGTAAAAAAATTTGTGAATTCAATTATTTAAAAATTTGTTGATAAAAATCTTTATGATAATTCAAATTTAAGAAACTTTAAGAAAATTCAATAAATTGTTTTTTTTTGTATTTAAATAATTGAAATCTAGTTAAATTTTTGAATAAAAATTGATTTAAAAATGAAGTTCAGTTAAAATTTTAAATAATAATTGAAAATTAACAGCATTAAAGAATTAATTAATAGAAATAATTGAATTTTGAAAAGATTACAAATTATTTTCAAAATTTTAATAGAATTCTTTACAAAAATTAAGTTATTTGTATAAATAATTAAATTCTTCGAGAAAAATTGAATTACTTTCGAAATATTAACAAAATCCTTCGAAAAAATACAATTATTTTGATGAATTAAAAAAATATTATCAAGAATTGAATTATTTTTAAAATTTTAATAAAATTCTTCTTAAAAATTTATTTGACTTTATAAATAAAAAATTTTGTCACAATAATTAAATTTATTGTGGAATTTATTTAAAATTGTATTAAAAATAATTGAAATCATATGAAAAATTTTATTATTTATGAAAATAATAATTGAATTCATGGGAAATATTTTATTTTTTAAAATTAATGTAATAGAACAGTTTTTTGAGTATCTAATCATTTTTAGAATCTAATAATAAGCTTTGTTGGAATTTTTTTGCAAAATGCGTATTTCATTCAAGTTTTGCAAAAAAATTCCAACAAAGATTATCATTAGACTCTTATAATAGAAATGTTAAAATATTAAAATATAAAACTTGCAGAATTTACACGGAATCTCCACGGAAATTCCATGGAATATCCATGGAATTTTTCGACGTGGGAAATAAAAAAATTTTTTTTTTCCTATTTCTCTAATATTACTCTCAGAATCAAAAAAATACCCTTATTTTCAATTCCCGCGAGTGTTAGTCGCGCACGCCCAGTGGTAAATGGTGCTGGGGTATTGATCGCTAATATTACTGAAAGCGGTAATTTTAGGAAATTTTTTTCTGTTATCATTTTTCATTTTTTTTTATTGATAAATTTTGATTGTTATTATTATTGAATTATTTTTGATATATTATACTTACTGCGATCTCTGACAATAAAATAATGAATATTGTGATCGGTGTCAGGATCTCGAGCCTGGAGTGTAAACACGTGCGTGTTGGGTGGTGCGTTCAATTGCACGACTGCTTGCATGGGCAATGGCCTGTTAATGAAGTATGGAGGCTCATCGTTGACATCTTTCACATTGATGATCACTCGTTGATTGTCAGTGTCTATAGAATTAATTAACAAAAAAAAAAAATTTTTTTTTTTAATTTGAATCCTCGAAAAATACATTTTTATGGAGATTTTTTTTTTCTCTTTCGACATTATTGTTCTTTAATTATGAATATACCACATTTGTAGCGAATTTTGAATTATGATTTAAGAATTTTTAAAGGACATTTTAATCATTAAAAAGGACATTTTTAATTAAATTAAATTTAAAGGAAATATTAAGTTTACACTATAACAAAAAATTTTTTAATAAATTAATTTATTGTAATATTATTGTAATTGATATTTAAATATTTAAGGTATAAAATATTGCAAAACCTCCAATGATCCCCAAAAGCAAAGAAATTAAATAGAAATACAAATGAGGGATTAAATTTTTTTGTTAATGTAAATAAAAAATTGCAAATTGTTAACAATGTGGAAATATTATTTTTTATGAATAACATGCAACCATATTATAATGAAGAAAACAGATTTACTTACATTGTAGTCCTTTTGAAAGCCATGAATGGAAAAAGCAGGGAAAAAAATCAATATTAGTGATTGTTAGCGTATATAAAATGTGCTTTGCTGTATTTGGCAAAATTGTTTCGAATGAATATTCTACTTTTTTTGCATTGATAAATAATGTATGAGAGTGCAAAGGATAATATACCTTTCCCAAAAAAAACTATATAAACCGATTGTGTAAAAGTAACAAACGGCTTTATATTAAAAAAAAAAAAAAAATAGTGAATGACAATATTTTCAAAAGTGCATGTCTATATACCTATAAGGGAATGTGAAAAGAGAGATATAGAAAAAAAATTGACGTCTGTGCATTTAAAAAATAGCCGACCACCTTTGAGGGGAAAAAATCATTTTATATCCGTGGCTTTTGAGGTAAAGAATAATAAAGAGTTTTTTAATTCTTAAATAAAAGTTGTACCGTCGTGAAAGTGAAATTAAAATAATAATTAACAAACAAAAAATCAAAAATTAATTTGATTCAAATAATATTTATTGGAGTCAATTAAATGGTTCACTTCATATTTGCTTCAAATACTCAACTGAATTATTGGTTCAAATACCATTTAATTGACTGCAATAAATATTATTTAATTCAAGAAAATATTTAATTGATAATAGTCAATTAATCGGTTGTTTGAATAAGATAAATTTATTTTTCAGTGTATAATTTAATAATTTAAATGCAAAAACCCAGAAAGGAATTTCAAATCAGTAAAGAATTTTTCCAATTAAATTTTAGATAAATAATTAATTCTTATTTTTATTATTACTATAATTAATATAATAAACAATAAACAAGAATACAAAAATATTATTAATTATTATTTTTATTATTATTATTATTATTATTATTATTATTATTATTATTATTATTATTATTATTATTATTATTATTATTATTATTATTATTAATATAATGACCAAAAATCGCCAATAGAAAAATGTTATTAACTTTTATATGAATAATAATTATTATATAATATTAATATTATTAAAAATAAATATTAAAATCAAAATATCATTTCTTTAACTTTTGACACTGGATTGGTAATATTTCCGAAAATAATTATTCTTTTCATTATAAACAAAAAAATTTTGATTGAGTAAAAAAGTAAAATAGTAAAAGAAAGACAATTTTTGTATTCAAAAAAATAAAAAATTAATTGTTAATAATAAAAAATCGATTGAAATATTAAAAAAAATTCGTCTCTTTTCAAGAGAAGGAAAATATATATATTTTCAAAATGTTGATCGCAGTAAAGTAGAAAAACAGAAAATGGAAAATTTACAATAAACCTGACAGTAAATTAATTATTATATTAATCGTAAATTTTGTTTGCAGTTAATATTTCAATCTCTATATAATCAGTGATACATTGATTTTCTCATAGCAATATTTTGTAATTAAATTTTCCAATTTTAATTGCATGCCAATATAGATAATTATAATGAGAAAAACGAATAAAACGTTTAATTAAATTAATATTTTCATTACGTGGGGAAAAATATATTTGTCAAAATTTTGGATAATTGTGATTAATATATAATGTAATATCCTCAGTAGACTGGTTTCAAATTATATTAATGAATTTTTTATTTTCTTTCGTATTTCGTATTTATTTAACACGATTTTTATTTAAACTGATTATTATCAGTTCAAAGTTAATTAAATTTATTTATTTCGGTCCTAATTTAATTTTCGATAATGTAATTTTATGCTTTTTATGGTTATTTTATTATTAACAGTGATATATTTATTATAAATTACAATATTATTATTATTATTATTATTAATTATATTATTGTTAATTTTAATATAGTATTTATTACCATATTATAATTAATATTTATTATAATTAATTATAACATAGCATTTATTGTAATTAAATACAGTACAACATTTACTACTATTAACATTAATAATAAATAACATTTTTAACAATAACATTTTGTTTTTAGTGCTCAATAATTTTTTAGTTTTGAATTCAAAAGTTTTTACCGCTCGTTTCGAGCAACCAATAGGAGCGCAATATTCGGTATCACGTGATTAGAAGACAAAATGGCCGTCAATTACGCAAACCGGCCAGATGTCACTGCGTATTGTTTGTATTGTTATTGTTTTTCACTGATTTTTATTCTATTGCCCCATTAAAAATATAATCTTTTTACAAATTTCGCTAAGATTTAAATTACAAAGACAATAATTATCAATTTAATGTAAAATACGCGAAATTTTTTATGTAAATCTGACGTTTCTAAAATAGTGATTGAGAAAATTAATAATCGGAGAAAATACACATTCTGTAAAGATTCTAAAGATATCCGATGCTTTTTCCAATATTATTTGTGAATTAATTGATAGACATGGAGAAATTTAACTATAATATCGATTTTGAAGAGATAAAGTCGATAAAATAATTATCAATATTCATCTTTGTAACCTAACCTCAAAATGTCAATGCACGAGCAAAACGATTTTTTTATTGCTGTTAAATGGGAATGGAATCAATGTTGACGTGATCAGTGAACAAATTTCAGGTAAAAAAAAAAAGGTTTTGTAGTTTTGTTAATTTAAAACAAATTTTTTTCGGATTTGATGAAAAATTTGACAAAGTTTTTTTCGATTTTCTCCTGCAATTGTAAAATTATTTTTCAGTTTATTACATTCCTATTATTTTTTACATTTAGGCATTTAGCAATTATTGTATTATTAATATTCTTAGTATATATATTTTTTTATTTGTTTTTATAATAAATGATAATAGTAAAATAAAATATCAATTTTTATAATTTACTAAATTGTTCTTTAATAATTATTTTACTATTTATAATTATTATTAATATTTATAAATTTATAGTAATTATAATTAATTTATAATTTTAGTAAGTTAAGTTTTAATTAACATTATTATTTGAATTTCAAAGTTTTTTCCGCTCTTTTTGAGCAACCAATGAGAGCGCTTTCCTAGATATCACGTGATTAGTAGACAAAATGGCCGACATTTCCCGTCATGCACGCACTTTGCCAGCATTGTTGCTTCCGTTGCTTCTCACTCTATTTACAAGAGATTTTTTTCTACTTTCCCTTTAAAAATGCAATCAGTTATCAAGTTTTGTCAACTTTTTGAGAATTTCGATGAATAATAATCAGTTTAATGTAAAATTCGAGAAATTTTTTGTGGAAAACTGCAATGTTAGTGAAAATTGAAAATCCAACTAAATCTGCAGTTTACAAAGAAATCCGGCAGTTATTTATCTATTTGTTGATTATTAAGTGATAAATACGAATGCATCTAACTATATTTGTGTTTTTGGAAGAAAAGTTTTTATTTTAATACTCATTTTGCAACCTAACCTCAAAATGTCAATGTCGCGAGCAAAGCGTTTTTTTGTTGTTGCATTTTGGAGTTGTAATCATTGTTTACCGTCACTATCGATGAAAAGTTGGAGGTAAAAATGAATTCTATTAATAGTTTTGTCTAGTAAAAAAAATATTTTCCTATTTTGTTGAAAAATTTATCAGATTACATTGTGACCGTCTTTCGCCTTGCGAAATATGTACCTAATTTGTTTTTCTTGTGTCGCAAATAATTTTCGTAATTAATTGTCGTAATAATTGTTGCTAATATTTACTTGTTAATAATAATTTTTGTTAATTATTTTTAATAATTATTGTTTACAACATAATTTTCCTACAGAAAAACAGTAGTAATTAAGTGTTATTCCAGTTAATTTTGAACCTTTACTTATTATCTACCCTACACAAAAATTGGAAATCGCAGTAAAATAATTCTTCAATTTTATTTTTTGCCGATTTTGTTCTATATTTATTATTAATATTATTATTAATTTTGGAACACTTATAAAATTTAATTTTCTTACTTAAATATATAAGTGGCATAAATTGTCCATTGACTATGATTAAAATTTTCATGAATAATAATAATAAAAATACTAATTTCTAAATAGAAATTTAAATTTTGTATTCTTATATTTATTATTATACATTCTTTAAAATTATTTACTTTTTATTTATAAATTTATAAATACTAAAATAATATTTTCATTTACGAATGTTTTTATTATAGGGAATTTTTAACTTTGTTTACAAAATGTAATTTGCTTTATATTTAATTAAATATTATATTTACATTATAATTATTGCAGATTCTAATTTTTTGTTATCAATATTTTTCAGGTTCTTTCCGGAGAGAAAATTTTCAAAGCCAGTGTGTCAATCAGTTAGAATTGAAAAATGATGGAAATATACAAATATTGGATAAATTTTTACTTCTCTGGAGAAACATTATTTTCAAAGCCCGCCTGTCTTTCTGATTGTCAAATTCAAAAATATGGAAATAGAAAACTAATGGATTTTTTGACTTCATCGATAAAGTGGTGAGTGAATTTTGATTGTTTTATTTATTGACTGTTCCAATTGAAATTTATATTTTATTGCTTTCATTTTAAAAGTGGTGTTTTACAAGATTTTTATGGGATCCACCATTCCCACTCCCTCGGAATATAAAATTGAATTTTTTTTTCAAATTGAAAAAATTATTAGTTTTGAGGAAAATTTATTAAAGTTGCTATTTATTACTTCAAAAAATAAAAAAAAAAAAAAAAAAAATGAATAGGGAAAATTTTTTTAGCAGGTTTTTAAATAATTTTAAAGTTTCGAAAGTTCAAGTAAACGACGATATTTTTTTTTAATTCGAATCTTATTTATTTTTTTGTATTTAAATTCTATTACTGATTCTTTTTTTAATTCAGAGTTGCCACAATTGCAAAAATTCAATTATGTTTAAAAATTTCAAATAATTCTCGTCAAAATTTCAATTATCTTTAAAAATAATAAAATTCTCCTTCAAAATTCAATTATTTTCATAAATAATAAAAATTTCACAGGAATTTAAATATTTACACATTTTTTATAAATTTCTTCACAATAATTCAATTATTTTCATAAATAATAAAATTTTTTACAGAGATTCAATTATTTTCGCATGAATAATAAAACTTATCATAGAATTTTAATTATTTTTAATACAATTTTAATCGAATTTCTCGAAAAATCTAATTATTTTTGAAAATTTTATTAAAATTCGTCGAAAAAATTTAATTATTTAAAAATTTGTTGATTAAGTTCTTTATTTTTAAATTGTTTTAAAAATGAATGTCAGTTAAAATTTTAGATAATAATTAAATATTAAAAGTATTGTAGCATGAATTTTTAGAAATAATTGTATTTTGAAAAATATTAATTGAATTTTTTTAAAAATTATTTCAAGTTTTTATTTTCTAAATATTTAATTGAAGAATTTGCGAGTAATCAAAATTCCGTAGAATTGAATTGTAAAAAAATGGATTTGAAAATTCTCTAGAAACTTTTGCAAAAATTTAAATTAAATTATTGAAATCTTGTGAATAATATTTTTATTTATGAAAATAATTGAATTCTTACATCGAATTTTATTATATTTTTTTTAAATAATTGAATTTTTTTGAGAAATTTTCTTAAAATTGTATATTTTTAAAATATTTGAATTTTAGCGAAGAATTTCATTATTTGTGAAATGTAATTGAATTTTTGATAAAAATGCTGTCAAATAATTACATTTTTGAGGAATTTATTTTGAATTGAATTAAAAATAATTTAAATCCTTTGAAAATTTTTATTATTTGTGAAAATAATTGAATTCATGGGAAAAACATGAAGACGATATCTTCATGTTTTGTAATATTATTCTTATAATTTGTTGAATTTCATAAAGGTTTAAATTTGGATTTTTTTAAAATCTTAATTCCTATGGAAAAATAATAATGATGAAATATTTATTTAAAAAAGTAATTATTGATGTTTTGTTTTTTTTATTTATTAATTTTGCAATTAATGAAATTTGTAAATAAATGTAATAGAATATTTTTTTGAGTATATAATCATTTTGAATCAGAATATTCTTTAGAGTCAGAGAAAAAGTGAAAACTTTGGCTGGAAATCAGGAAAAAACAAAATTAATTTTTTATGGCAACCCTGTAATTGGAATTTTATTTATTTTTTTTATTCGAATTTTATTACTTATTTTTTTTCAAATCTTATATTTTCCTTTTGAATTCGAATCTTATTTCAAAATATTGTATTTATAATTAACGTTCAATTGAATAAATTAATGTTTTTTGTTTTATTTTTAAATTGAAAGACAAACATTTTTTTTTCGTTCGTTTGAACTTTCGAAACTTTAGGGGGAATAATTCTAAAGGGAAAAAATTGTTGACTAAATAATTTTTGTAAAATTTACCTGCATTGTGAATTGTGACCCAAAAATCAATTGTTTTCTCGGGACCAAGTTCCTCGTAGTCCCATTTATTTTGAACTCGAACGGAACCATTTGTTTCAACGGTAACCCATTTATTTTCATCACGAATTTTGTATGTCTCTCGTTCCGTTTCTTTTTCGAGGTAAAATGCAATTTTTCCCTCAATATCGCCATCGGCCTCGGTAAATTCAATCTTCTTGGTTGGCCTAACAGCCCTCGTGACACGCCTCTTTTGAATCTTGTGTACCTCAGGCTCAATTGGCGGCGAAGTCAACAATCTAACAACAACTCTGGCAGGTGCCTCGGATACTCGACTTGGAAGTCGAAGATCGTGCGCCTCAACCAATAGTTGCCATTCCTCATCTTCATCAGCGGCAATTTCCGGTTCGCCAGCCAATAGCAATTCACCAGTTTGCGGAACAATGATAACCATATTATTTGGCGTGAGCAACTTGTAAGCCAACTTATCACCATCAGCGTCAGTAGCAACAACTTTTCCAATTGTTGAAAATCTCTTCCATTGTGGCACAATATCTTTGGTTAATGTTTTCAAATTTGTCGGCGAAATTTCAAATGTGTAAAGGACATTTTCAAAAATAGGATTATTGTCATTCTCATCGAGTACCTGAACAATTCCACTGATCTTTGATGAACTTATGAAATCATTGTCTGACGCGTGAATGACAATTTTGTGAAATTTCTTCCTCTCACGATCCAGAGGTCGTGTCGAGACAACTCTAACGCCTTGTTTATGACTTCTGAGTGTGAGATTGTAGCCAACTTCTTTGGTAATTGTGTCGCTGAGAACAAATGGTCGATCGCCATTGTCCTCGGGGAGAATTGTATAGTGAACCGGAAATTTGCCACGTGCTCTTAAAACGGGAAAACCCTCGACCATCATTCCGGGGAGGGAATTTTCGAGTATTTCACCATCGCCAAGTTGATCGTGAGTGAAGGTGAGCATATTTCTTCGATTTATCACGTAAAGATGAAGATCGTGCGTTTCTGTTTTATTGGCGAGTTCCTCGAGTACAACAAGATTCACGGGCCTATTGACTAGTGGACTGAGATCGGATGTTGTCATGACAATTCCATTGTCAAGGACGGTGAAATATTTGGAGAATCCAGTCTCCAGTAATCGATAATTGGAATTGTGTTTGCCATTCTGAAAATGTGTCACCTCGAATCCAGGGTAGACATCGTGGGGCAGGACAGCCACCTTGGCACTGGCGAGGGACGCCAGTAGAACTACGGTGACAGCTATGCACCACATCCTGGGTTCAGGAGCCTTTACTAGATCATGAGTGATGACCTCTTCTGAAAAAAAAGAAAATAGAAATCGAGTTTAGTCAAGTTTTCGAATTTCATTCTTTTTTATTCTTTTCAATTCAATATCACTCGTTGGATGATTAATTATTTTTTTAATTCAGTCTTCGTTGGCTTTAGTCTTTGTTAACTCTAGACTTTGTTAACTTTAGTCTTTGTTAATTTTCATCTTTGATAATTTTCATTTTCCTTAACTTTAGTCTTTGTTGATTTCAGTTTTCGTTAATTTCAGTCTTTTTTTATCTTTAGTTATTGGTAACTTTGTCACTATTAATTTTATAGTTTAGTAAATTTAGTCTTTGTTAACTTTTGGATTTTAGTAACTTAAATCGTTGATAACTTTAGTCTCTCGTGATTAGGTCGAAGGTTTTCAGTAATTAAGGTCGTCGATAATTCATGGAAAATTCAGTCTGCGATAACTTGAGTCTAGTTATTGTTAATAATTATTATAAGTAATTATTGATAATACTAATAATAATTAATTTTTGATAATACAAATTAACAAAAATAATTATTTATTGATTACATTTATTTATTACAGAACTGACAATAATAATTGTCGATAATATTAATTGTTGTTAATAATTATTGATAACAATTATTGTTAATTAGTAATATTAATAATAATTGACAATAATTATTGTTAATAATCAATAATAATTATCAATATTATTTACTTGTTTATTAACAATAATATTTACTTGTTTATTAACAATATTATTTACTTGTTTATTAACAATAATATTTACTTGTTTATTACACTTATTTATTACAAAACTGACAATAATAATTGTCCATATATTAATTCTTGTCATTGTTTATTGTAAATAATAATTGTCTTAATTTTAAATTATTAATGAAAATAATAGTTGTTAATTAAAACAATAGTTGTATAATAATTTTCAATAATAATTGTTAATAATAATTATTGATAATAATAATTGACAATAATAATTGACAATAATAATTGTTGTTAATAATCTTTAATAATAATAATTATTGTAAATAATAATAATAATAATTATTATTATTATTGTTAATAATCATTAATAATAATAATTGACAGAAATAATTATTTCTTTATTTCACTTGTTTATTACAAAGCTAATAATAATAATTGTCGATAATATTATTGTTAATGTTTATTGTTAATAATTAATGTAAATAATTATTGTTAATAATTATTCTAAATAATTATTGTTAATAATTATTTACATTAATTATTGTTAATAATTATTTACATTAATTATTGTTAATAATTATTGTAAATAATTATTGTTAAACATTATTGTAAATAATTATTGTTAATAATTATTGTAAATAATTATTGTAAATAATTATTGATAATAATTATTGTTCATTTTTAATAGTAATAATAATTGACAATAATAATTATTGATAATATTAATTAACAATAATATTTACTTGTTTATTACAAAACTGACAATAATAATTGTCGATAATGCTAATTATTGTTTATTGTTAATAATTGTAAATAATTATTGAAAATAGTAGTTGTTAATTGAATTATTCAGTTAATCAAAGTTAATTAAAATAAAAGTTGTACAATAATTTTCAGTAATAAATAATTATTTATAATAATAATTATTTATTTCCCTTGTTTATTATTTTTATTCCAAAACTGACAACAATAATTATTGCAAATATAAATTATTTTCTTTTAAATTAATAACAACTATTAAAAAAAAATTGCTAATAATTTTAGTATTGTTACATTATTAATATTTATTAATTATATTTTATAATTTTTCTGTTTTAAATAAGTTATAACTTATTTAACACAATATTATTATTTGAATTTGAATGCTTTTTCCGCTCTTTTTGAGCAACCAATGAGAGCGCACTCCAAGATATCACGTGACTAGTAGACAAAATGGCCGACATTTCCCGTCATGCACGCATTTTGCCAGCAAAGTTGCTGCTCACAATCCATTTCCAAGTGATTTTGTTCTATTTTCCCTTTAAAAATGCAATCAGTTTGCTAGTTTTGTCATCTGTTTGTGAATTTCAATGAATAATAATCAGTTTAATATAAAATAAGTGAAATTTTTTGTGAAAAATTGTAAGGTATGTAAAAATTAAAAATCCAATTAAATCAGCATTTTACAAAGAAATCTGGCAATTATTTCTCTATTTGTTAATTATTTAGTGATAAATACGAATACATTTAACTGTATTTGTGTTTTTAAAAGAAAAGTAATTAATTTAATACTCATTTTGCAACCTAACCTCAAAATGTCATTGTCGCCGTGAAAGCATTTTTTCATTGTTGCATTTTATAGTGTAAATCATTGTTTACCGTCAATAATTATTGAAAATAATTGTTGATAATTATTGATAATAATTGTTAATAATAATTTAGAATAATAACTTTTTATTTATTTCTCTTCTTTATTATAAAGCTGACAACAATAATTGTTACAAATATTAACTATTTTATTTTAAATTAATAACAACTATTAAAAAATAGCTAATAATTTAATTATTGTTTCATTATTAATATTATTTATTAATATTAATTATATTTTATGATTTTATTGTGTTAAATAAGTTTTATGCAACATTATTATTTGAATTTGAATGCTTTTTCCGCTCTATTTAAGCAACCAATGAGAGCGCTCTCCTAGATATCACGTGACTAGTAGACAAAATGGCCGACATTTCCCGTCATGCATGCACTTTGCCAGCATTGTTGCTACTCACAGTCTGTTTACAAGTGATTTTTTTCTACTTTCCCTTTAAAAATGCAATCAGTTATCAAGTTTTGTCAACTTTTTGAGAATTTCGATGAATAATAATCAGTTTAGTGTAAAATTCGAGAAATTTTTTGTGGAAAACTGCAATGTTAGTGAAAATTGAAAATCCCACTAAATCTGCAGTTTACAAAGAAATCCGGCAGTTATTTATCTATTTGTTGATTATTTAGTGATAAATACAAATGCATGTAACTGTATTTGTGTTTTTGGAAGAAAAGTTTTTATTTTAATACTCATTTTGCAACCTATCCTCAAAATGTCAATGTCGCGAGCAAAGCGTTTTTTCATTGTTGCATTTTGGAGTTGGAATCATTGTTTACGAACAACATCGTTGAAAAGTTAGAGGTAAAATCAATTCTTTTAATATTTTTGACTTGTTAAAAATTTTTTTTAATGTATTCTTTAAAAATTTGTCGGATTAATAATAATTATTGTTTACAACATTTATTGTTAACAATTGTTGTAAATAGTTCTTGGTAATTGATTATAATTATTGAAAATAGTATTTGTTGATATTAATTATTGTTAACAATAATTATTCAAAATTATTATTAATAACAATTATTATTAATAACAGTTATTATTTTTAATTATAACTAATAGTATTCTGAAATTTTAATAAAGAATTAAGTTATATAATGAATAATAGTAAAATAAATCAAATAATAATATAACAAAATTAATAAATATTTATATTTCATAAATTTTTATTTTGGAAAATATTTTCCAAACTTGACTATTCAAATATGTGTGTAGAAAGATCATCTCATATAATGTAAACGATGCGGGTATCATGAATAGAACATAAGCTAAGATTCATAAACATATAATGTTGGTAGAATGTTTACACATGAATATTACATAACATACAACATAATCGGCTTTAAATGACTCCCCCCTTTTTCTCTTTCTCTTGCAAAATAGACAACTTGAATGTTATCACAATTATGATACATGTGAAAATTTTCTTGTTATTCTCACAATAATTTTTTGTCTATTTTGTTTAATTTTTCTCTCACAGAGAAAGATTGATGGTATAATTTCAGTCGTAATTTCAAAAAGCATTGCAATGTAAATAATTGACAAAAAAGGTGCTAAATTTACATAATATATTAATTGTGTCATTTACACACGCAGATATCTCTCTCTCACTCTTTTTTTCTCTTTCTCACACTCTCGCATACACATAAATAATGGATTTAATTATTTTCATTTTGTTTGAAATTCATTTCACTTGGGAAATAAAATGTTGATTTATAATTTATTCACTGTTTTTCAAGATAAATAAAAAACCATCAGGGTGCAATAAGTCAATTTTCGGTGGACAATGGATTTGATAAAAAGTTCAATTAAACGCGTGTTGATGAAGTTTTCATTCGCGGTAAACAAGTATACAGTGAAATCCTTTTTTCGTTAATTCTCTACTCTTTTGCTCTCTAAATTTAAATTAATGGAAATATTTTAACTTTATGCTGAAGCTGTATTATTGGTTTAAAAAAATTCTTTTATTCATTTTAAATGATAATTGTTAGTTTAAATAATGACTGATTATAAATTATAATTGTTAAACGGATAATTATTAGTTTAGAAGAATAATTATTAAAAAATAATTAAGGATCACAATTTGGTCAGATAAAAATTAGGGAAACAAATTTTTTGTCAGTAAAGTCAGGGAAATGTCAGGAAAAAAAATTTTTGTCAGGGAAATTAAGAAAATAAACAAACTTTTCAAATATATCTATAATTAAAACCTTTTTGAATAGTTGACATTTTGTAAAATTTAATTGAAAATAATTAATTTATTTCAAGTATTTATTTACAATAATTTTTTGAAAATCAATTTTTGAAAAATTTTAATTGCAAATTTTGAAAATAATTGAAATATCAAAAATTTTGATGAAAAATCTTTAAAGGTAAATTTAAAAATGAAAATAAATGAAAATTAGTTTCTAATTTTTCAAAATAATATTGTTAAAAATTTTTAATTAAAATTCATCAGAAAATTAATTTGTATTTTTAAATTATACAAAAATTTTTTTAAGAAATTCAATTATTTTCGAAAAATTACATTAAAATATTTTTAAAAAACTAATTATTAGAATTGTTTTAAAAAAATTTTTTAAGATTCAATTATCTTCGATCAATGTAAATAAAAATTTAAGGAAATTTACTGTTTGGACTTATTAAAATTTTTTGAGAAATCATGGTCCTGTTTATAATTAAAATTCTTCAAAAATTTCATTTTTTTATTTATATTTTTCAAAAATTTAATTACTTTTAAAAGATTTTACCAAATTTTAATTGTTTGAAAATTTTTCAAAATTGAAAAACTATTATCTTTCAAAAATTATATTTAAAAATATTTTGAGAAAAAACTATAGAGAGTTACAATTATTATAAAAAATTAAGTTTTTGTATTTAAATAATTGAATTCTAGAAAAACTTTGGGAAAATTATTTAAATTAATTGATTCAGATATGCTGAAAATTGTAAAAAATAATTGAATTCATAGGAATACAATTCTAAAAATTATTTTTAGAAATTATTAAAATTCATAAATTTTACTCATTTTTCCTAAATATTCATATTTTCCTGTAAAAAGAATTTTGTCAGGGAAAATAATTTTAATGTCAGTAAATTGTCAGGGAAATTGATAAACTGAAACTTGTGACCAACCTGAATAAATAATTGATTGATTAAGAAAATAATTACTAATTAAAAAAATAATTACTAGTGAAAAAAATGAAATTTAAAAAATAGAAGTTTAAGGAAAAGAATTAAATAATTGTTTTTAAAAAAGGTTATTAGTTTAAAAAAATAATTCAATTCGGTTCAATTTATTATAATGTAATAGAGATGGAGCAAATCATTTTACTAGGTTATGCTTGTAAAAGAATTAAATAAAAAAAAGGTGAATAAAAGAATAATAAGTAAAGAAATAAATAGTTTACAAAAATAATAAATAAAATGATTATTTAAAGAAATAATTATTAGTTCCTGAAAAATAATTACTGAATTATTTTTTTTTGGAGATTTAACTTTTTTTTCATTGCAATTAGAATTTTGTTGATAATTTTGAAATGTAATGGAAGTATTCAAAGGACAATGAAAATGATTTTATTCAAATTTCACGTACAGGAACTATAGATGTATATAAACGGGGTATGTAAAACCACATGAACGAATTATTGCGAGCGTGTACATAATTATACAAAATTACAAATTGCTACCTCCGCACGAGCTTATTCAGCAACATATATAAATATAGACGCATTGCAATCAAGTGTCGAATAGTTGCGCTCCCAGTGTGACGTTTACAATGGTTTTATATCGGTACACGAACGCACCGGAAATAAGAACCAGCGCGTACGAATTTACTATTGTTATTTAGTAACCCTTCGTTCCGTTTTATTCCATTCTCGTCAGTCGAGAGACCGGACGTGAGGTCAGCCGCGGCTCGTTTAAGTCCTGAGCCTCGAGCGAGAACCGTGCCAAGGGGGAGAATACATATATAGCAAAGAGAGAGAGAGAGAGAGAGAGAGAGATGGCAAAACAAACTGACAATAATAATAATAATACAACTCATAAAAGAATCTCATCATTGGTTTTTGAGGGGAGAAAACACGGAGTCTGCGACTATATATATATATGTGACTTGAAGATTGCAGACGAGGGAAAGAGAGAAAAAAAAGAGAAAAGAGGGAGGGAGCGAACTTGAGAATTATCAGACGGGAAGGGAATTGAGCGAGAACCCTACTACGACGAAAGGGGGGAGCGGAAGGAAAATGGATACTTTATTAATTACTGACGCCTTGGGCGCATTGCCACTTAGACACGAGTTAAAAAACACACACGGCTTATAAACCGAGCAATGAGGCTTCAACTAGTCTCTTGTTTCTTATGTATATGAATGAAAGGCTCGAGTGTTACATTTCACGATTAAATTTATTGAAGACACAAAAACTTTTCATATCGAATTTTCCCTCCTTGTTTTTATCGAACAATGCTCGAGCGCTGTTTTTAGTCTTTCTTTCTTTCTTTCTTTCTTTTTTTTTATTAATTTTTGTCTTTTTTTGCTAATTTTAATTCTACAATTTTAATTTTGCTAATTTTAATTTCTACAAGTCATGCTGGGGGGTCCAGCTACCTTGAAAATCTTAAAAACCTTGAAAAGTACTTGAATTTTTTTTCTCCTTGAAAACACCTTGAATTTTATGACAAAACCTTGAAAAATTAAAATTCTTAAAAATGAGAATTTTTCCTTGACGTTTTAAGTTGAATTTTCGGCAATATTTCAATTATTATCTTTATAAATATAAAAATTCTTCGCCGAAATTCAATTATATTCATGAACTTTTATAAAATTCAATGCAAAATATAATTATTTTCATAAATAACAATATTCACCACAAGAATTTAATTATTTTCAAAATTAATTAAATTTTTCGCAAAAATTCAATTACATATCTTCAAAAAATTTTTAAAAATTGTGGTCAACAATTCAATCATCTTTATAAATAAACAAACAATAATCTTCGACAAAGTTCAATTATTTTAAGGAATTTTTATAAAATTCATTGCAAAATTTCAATTATTTCCAAAAATTTTTCTTACTTCGATGGTTTTCAATATTCTATTATTTTAATAAAATTTATCGAAAGAATTCATTTATTAAACAAAAGAAAGAAGAAAAAATTATGAATTTCTTTTCTTTAATGAAGAATTACTTTTGTAATTCTTTTGTAATTCTTTTGTTTGTTTATTTATTTATTTGGATATTATTCTTTCTTCTACTCTTTCCTCGGGAAATTTGCTTTCTATTTTCTTAGTTTATGGTTCTCTTATATGTCGGCTATTACTTTTATAACCGCTCCTCTTCAATTTTACATTACTTTACATTTTTATGCGACTATTCATTTTTATGATTTCCCTACACTTTTTTTCAATTTTACAACCTTATTAATGTCGCAATTTCAATTATGTTAATTGTTTCCTTTTTAATTTTTCATCCAAATACAATATCCGCTTTCTGTTATTACATTTTATATAATGTTTGTGAACAAATTATATTCACGTTTTTGATCTAGAATTTTGAAAAGAAAAAAAATATTCTTTATTTTGAAAAAAAGAATATTTAGAATTAATTAATTAATTTATATAATTAAAAAAATAACACATTAAAAAGTAATGTTTGTTACTTTTTAAAATTAAGTTTTATTTTTAATTTTTAATTGCGAAGTTAAAAATATTGAAAATTATTTCCCTAAAGTTTCAAACGATCAAATAAATGACATGTTTTTTATTTATGAATATTTTCAAATCGAATTTTTAGGCTTTTTATTACAAGAAATAATTTTCAACAATTATTATACTCAAATGGAAAATAATATAAATTAAACATTTAGTTAAACATTTATTCTTTTCTATGGCATTCAGCTTCATTATTTTTGTGCTCTTCAAAAACACTTTACTTAATTAATAGTCTCCACCCTTTGAAAAAAAATTTGAAATTATCAAAAATTATCAAAAATTCGAAAAACCGAATTTCCTAAAATTCAACATTTTGTCTCCTTTTTTTATGGCATTTAGCTTTATTATTTTTGTGCTTTTCAAAAATACTTTACTTATTTAATAATGTCCACCCTTTGGTAAAAAATCAAAAATTATTAAAAATTATCAAAAATTTGAAAAACCGAATTTCTTAAAATTCAACATTTTGTCTCCTTTTTTTATGGCATTTAGCTTCATTATTTTTGTGCTTTTCAAAAATACTTTACTTATTTATTAGTGTCCACCCTTTGGTAAAAAATCAAAAATTATTAAAAATTATCAAAAATTTGAAAAACCGAATTTCTTAAAATTCAACATTTTTTCTCCTTTTTTATGGGATTTAGCTGCATTATTTTTGTGCTTTTCAAAAATACTTTACTTATTTAATAGTGTCCACCCTTTGGTAAAAAATCAAAAATTATTAAAAATTATCAAAAATTTGAAAAACCGAATTTCTTAAAATTCAACATTTTGTCTTCTTTTTTATGGCATTTAGCTTCATTATTTTTGTGCTCTTCAAAAACACTTTACTTCTTTAATAGTCTTCACCCTTTGGTTAAAAATTTAAAATTATCAAAAATTGACAAAAATTCGAAAAACCGAATTTCCTAAAATTCAACATTTTTTCTTCTTTTTTATGGCATTAGGTTTATTATTTTTGGGCTCTTTAAAAACAATTTACTTATTTAATAGTTTTTAACCTTTGGTAGAAAATCTAAAATTATCTTAAAATTTCTAATTTCTATAATTGAGGCCTTGGATTCTCAATGGAACTTTATTAAAAATGTATAAAAATAATTGATTTAAAGAAGAATTTTTATTTAAATTGTATTAAAAATAATTTAAATCCTAGGAAAAATGTTATGATATTTATGATAATAATTGAATCTTTTCAAAGAATTTTATTGAAATTTTTAAATAATTGATTTGATGTGAAAAATTGTATTATACATATAAAAATAATTGGATTCTTGCGAAGAATTTTATTAAAACTTTAGCAAATAAGTTAAGTTTAAAAAAAAGAAATTTATATAAATTTAAATTATATTCAGGGAAAAACAAAATTAAATTTTTGTGTTAACCCTGTTTACTTTGTTTTTCTGTTTTTCTCGATTATTTTGTTCTTTTTTTTACGTTCTTTTAACATTTTGCTTTGTTTTTCATTCGTTTTTTCCATTTTTTATTTGCTTTTCTTTATTTTCATGGGATATGACGTGTATGGTGTACCTACGATACTTTCTCTAGTTACTTGCTCGTTACAAGTCACTGGTTTATAACGCCGACACAGAAAGAAGTCACTTAATACGTTTCAAAAGCGGAGGATTAGGTGTCGCATTTCAGGACTTAATGTTGGACCCCCAGACCTTTGAAGCAGATGCTCGAAAAAAAATTTTTTTTCTCCACATCCTCTCGTGCCCTACCATATAGTTTTCATTCGTCACTCCCTTTCTTTAATCTCTTGACATTTCAGGGATATTTCACACATGGTTCCGGTATGTACAGTAGTCCTCGTGTCCCTAACCACACACATCATTACCATGGTTACATTCATTCACGTAAAGTTTTTTTCTTCTTTTATTTTTTCAATCATTTGTCAATTTTACATTCGGTCACGTGATCACGCCTCAATATATTAAAGGTGTATAGTATAAAAGTCGTTGTTATTTTTATAATGGAAAGGAATTCGTGATTTTGATCCAGCTTTTAAATTCTGAATTGGATGGAAAAATTTTAGGGGATAATAATTACGAGAAGAAATAAAGACTAATTTTAGTCATTGTTTAGTAATCGTTCAGTTATTGAGGTAATTTTTATTGCTACGGTTTTATTTTTATTTATTGAATTTTTCTGACAGTAATTTGAATTGAACAGCTGACAATTAAATTTAATAACAATTTAACAACTTAACTTAACTTAATATTCGGTAAAAGAAATTTGTAAAAAACAATAATTGCAAAAATTTTGATAGTTTTAATCTTAAATTAAAAAAGTTAATTAAGAATGAATGGTTTTTTTAAATTTCAAAGTTGAAAATAAAATCTGAAGTGAAAGAAAGTTGAAAACTAGAAACTAAACTGAAAGAATGAAAACATTTTCCAAAAATCTTTTTGGGATTTTTCTCTACGAATGTTTTTAGAACTTAACGTCATGGACTGTAAGCCATAAGCTCACATCTTTTCGACGGGCAAAAATTTAAACGAAAACATCTGCATTACGTCCATTCTTGTTTCTTTTACGCCATTTCGGCGAGCACATCCTCTTCTTTTAGAGAGAAATCGTCTTTGTCAGAGAAAAAATAAATTCACTCTTGGAAAGAAAAATCATTTTATCTTTATGATGTGTGGTGAATTTTTCACTTTTTATTTATATGTTTGTTTTCATATCTATTGTTGCTGAAGTTAACAACCAGAAAAATGATAAATTTGACATTGAGCCTACACCCAAGGAAAATGTATATTTGACTCTAAGGCTACTAAACTTTTTATTTATTTGATAATAAATTTTGTTTGGTTCAAAATGAAAATTTTATTTGTGTCGCATAAAATTGTAATTTTAAACCAATGTAAATAATTTAATAGACTTTTATTTAAATATTTAAATATTATAATATACTTTTATGTAACTCAAATTATTTTTTTATTAAATTATTTTATTTAGTCTAAACTACAATTTTTTCCTGGGTGTTTAAACCTACTTTTATTTGACTCAAATTATATTTGGTTTAAAAAAATTTTTCTCTGTGTATATTTATAGTAACACAAGCAGAAGAGACATTTTTGCTAGGTGCACCCAGATGTACACCCAGAGAAAAGATATATTTCACTCAGAGCCAACTAGACTGTTTATTTGCTTCAAAGAAATTTTATTTATGCCAAATAAAGAAGTAAATATTTAAAACAAGTAAATAATTTAGTAGTCTCTGAGATATATTTTTTTTAACTAAAATAAAATATACATTTGGTATGAATAAAATTTTTCTCTGGGTGTATTTGACTTAGAATCTAATAAATTTATTTTGTTGTTTCAAATAAATTTTATTTTTTTGAATTAACTTTTATTTTTTTTTTTAATCAAAGTAATTTTCTTTAAATCAGAGAAAAATGAATTTGAATCGAAGGAATTTTTTTAATCTAAGTAATTTTCTTTTGAATCAAACAAATTTTCTCGGAATCAAACAAATTTTTTTTTTGAATGAAAGTAATTTTCTTGAATCAGAGAAAAATTAATTTGAATCGAAGAAACGCAAGTCAAAGCAAATGATTTCTTTAAATCGACAAAAACTTTTCTGTGTGTAGTTAGTTTAGAATCAATAGGAATAGGGCGGTTTCAATTTATCGACAAAAACTTTTTAAGGTTTTTTCTCTAACAAACTTTTGTTTGTTTCTGATTTTCTCCCCCAATTTTATTTCCTTTGCTATTCGAGCGAATTTCCGTTGACGTTTGACACGTTTGTCAATATCCATCATTAATAGTGACATGTCAACAAATGTTTTGTCTCGAAGATTAACCTATTATTCAATTTATAAGCTTATCAATTTATACATTTTATGAATATAATATATGTATGTATATAAATTTACTATATATATATTCATCAAAAAATGTGATGCTTGCGTCAGCGACAAATGGTGACTATGCACATACAGGTGCAAATCTACCGCGATGCAGGATGAAAATAAATCTTGCGCGTTAATAGGCTTATGTCAGGGCTTTTATGCTGCCCAAACGTGCACCCATGACCACAAAAAAAAAAATCCCCTACTATCAAATGACTGACAATATCTTTGAAAAGCCCCTAGACGAGCAAAAAAAAGGGTAAACTGAATTTATACACTTACTTTTTTTTTAAAGTCCCTATTGTACAAAGTCATAATTTTTACTTCTGTAGAATTTTACCTGGCGATTGATAAAAATTGTTATAACTGTGAAATTTTTATTATTAATTCAAATTGATTAATTAATTTTTCTTTAGTCGAAAAATTTCTTGGAAGTACCCCCTGGAAATTCCATGGAACTTCTTCATGGAATTTCCGTGGATTTTCCATGGAAATTCTGCAAGTTTTTATTTTAAAAATATTTTAACATTTCCAGGTTTTGTCATAGATCAGGAAAATAAGGGAAAAGTCAGGGATTTTTATTAAAGTACTGGAAAAAATTGAATTTTCAAAAATTTAAATAAAATTCTTGACAAAATTTCAATTATTGTGTCAAAAATTTTTCTCAGTTCAATCATTTTCAATACACCTATTTTATAATAAAATTTTTAAAAGGATTTCAATTATTATTTATGAAAATAATTGAATTCTTGCAATGCATTTTATTACATTTTTTTAAATAATTGAATTCATTTAGTAAATTTTATTAAAATAGTAGATTTTCAAAATATTTGAATTTCAGCAAAGAATTTCATTATTTGTGAAATGTATTTAAATTCTTGCAAAAATTTTTTGAAAATAATTAAATTTTTTGAGGAATTTATTTAAAATTGTATTAAAAATAATTTAATTGAAATAATTTATAATTTATTTGCAACCAATAAAAAGTTTAGTTGGCTCTGAGTTAAAAATAATATTTTTTATATGGATGTATTTTTAATTTGAGAATTTCTTGAAAATTTATTTCACTAAAACAAAAATTGTAATCGTAATAAAATTGTAATAAAATCGAGAACACTTGATTCTAGATTTGCCTTCTTTTTATTAATCACAAGTGTGACAATTTTTCACGATAATCTTCAATTTAGTTTTCTTCATTCTTCTTCTTTTTCTTCTTCTCCTTCTTCTTTTGAGGGAACTTGAGATCTTAACGAGATGTCGTTCAAGCAGTGACTTTTAATATTAGCTCAGCTTAAAATCGACTTTTTCCACGCTGTTAATTTCAATTCTAGACAATTAAGCAGAATCTAAAATTTTACGTTTAATTTGTCGAAATTAGCAAACGGTTATTTTATGGATAATACTATTGAAAAGTTTTTTTTTTTGCTCCCAGAAGAAATGGTTTATGTGTAAATAAAAAATTATTTATTAAATTCAAATAAAAGTTTAACTGTTTTAGAGTGTACCTACTAAATTATTTATTTGCAAGAAATATAAATTTTTTGAAACAAAAATACTTTATTTCAAGCAAAAATAATTTATTAGGAACAAAACTAATTTATTTGAACCACAAATAAATTATTTGAACCAAAACTAATCTATTTGAACCAAAAATAAATTATTTCAACCAAAAACAGTTTATTTGAAACAAAAATAGTTAATTTAAAACAAGTAACATTTAATTGAACCAATAAAAATTATTTGAAACAAAAATATTGTATTTGGACCAAATAAAATTTATTTTAAGCAAAAATAGTTTATTTGAAAGAAGTAAAAAAAAAATTATTTATTTGGATCAAATAAAAATTATTTGAAGCAAAAATATAAGTGGCACGTGCCATTGTTTATTTATTTGAAATAATTTTTCCTTTAGATTATTTTAAGTCAAAAAACAAATTTTTTTTTCGAATATTTTGAAAAATTTCTAATTGAATGTATTTTTTTTTTACTTTTACAGATGTCACGAATGTTTCAGACGTCATCAGACGTCATTTGTCAAGAATAAGTCCAGGATATATTCAGTACCTTCAAGATGAAAATATTGGAAACAGGTTGGTCATTTTAAGGTTAGAAAATATATTATTTATTTATTATTTTATGAAAACATCAGGGTTGCTACACGTTTTAAAAATTAGGGAAATGTCAGGGAATTTATTAAAAGAAACTGAAAAATATCAAATTTCCCTAGAATTTAAACTAAAATTTAAAAAAAAATTTAATTGCTGTCAGGAATTATTATAATAACTAAATATTTATCTATAAAATTATTTAACTTATTTAAATATTTTATTTACAATTCTGAAAAATTATGTTTCTGATAAATTTTAATTAAGTTTTTTTTTGAAGCTAATTAAAGTTTCTAAAAATTTGTTTAAAATACTTATGGAATTAATAGGGTAAAAGTGGGTATTATCGCGGTATTTTATATTTTAATGAATATTTCAAAGAATATAAAAAATTGTTGACACTAAAAAATCACTCCTTGAACCTGACAACCTAAGACATTTAATATGCATCATATTTTTGATTATTTTTCTATTAATCAATTTATTAAAAATGTTTTAAAATTTGTTGTCTGAAAAAAGTTCAAAATGGCTCACCTTGGTTTGAGATTCAACTCTACAGTGGTGTCAAAAATTATTGTTTTTATATTCTATAAAACTCTAAGAGATGATTCTTTTTTTATATTTTGATAAATTTATTGTTATTCTTCATAAAAAAAATTTGTTTAGTTGAAAAAAATTGATTTTTATTAAATATTTACAGTCACGATAATGGAGACATCTTTTTTTTAACATGTGGGTATTTTCGCGGCTCCTATCATAACCCTTGAAAGTAAGGTTAGCAGTGTGTCTCTAAAGTTTAAAACGTTGAAATTATAGCCGATATTATTTTTGCTTGTTTTAATTTATATTTTAATAAAAGTACTTTGTAGATATATATAAAGAAGAATTAATTTTCAACTAAATAAATGTTGAATTAACATTGTTTTTCCACTTTGCACAGTAACTGTTAAACACATTTAAACACAATAAAAATTTCGTTTATTTGAACGTTCAGAATTTTAGTAAATCTTATAACAGTTACAAAATACAAGCAAGAAAATAAAGAGTAATGGAAAAGATAAAAAAATTAAAGTAAGTGAGATCTGTATATTTAAGGAAAAAATTTTTAGTAGCTATAAAAAAGGAGCAAAAGTGCCAAATGAGAATTGACTATACGTTAGAAATATTTGATAATAATTACTTTAGAATATTTTATCAGAGTATTATTTTATATTCTGAAACTAATTAAATTATTATAATAAAACCAAGTATCTTTCTTCTTGTGATACTAGTTTACTATTGAATTCGTCCATTTATTATAAATTATAATACTTAAAATTTTTTTTAATTCAAGTTCTTGCGATATTTATATTTTTATTTTTAAAAACTATATTGTTATTCCTTTTAATTTTTACATTTACTACATTTTAATTAAGTAACTATTACAAAAATCCAAAAAGCAATAAATAAATTATCCGCGATATTTACCACGCGATAATACACTCATCCGCGATATTTGACACGCGAAAATACCCTCAAGCCATTACAAGTCCCGCGAAATTACAAGCAAAGGAGTCTTCTATTTAATCATTTATTTAACGATTTAAACTATTTTCTATAACATTGGCAATTTTTTTATAAAGAAAAGAAAACTTAAATATTCCTTTAAAAAAAAAACTAAGCCATATACATTAATTTATAATTTTTAAACCACTTGGATGTATGACGTATACAAAATTCCTCGATAATACCCACATTTACCCTACAGGAGAAATTTTTGGAAAATTGAATTGAATTCAATGAAAATAAAATTTTTTAATTTATAATTAAATTTTTAATTGAATGGAATGGAATTAAAGTTAAAGAATTTCATTAGAGATTGAGTAAAACTCGATTTTTCATCGATTTTTCTAATAATTATTAAATGATTGAATTTTACAAAGAATCGCAAGAGCTACAATAACAATTTTTATTAATTAGTCAATTTTAAAAAGATTTAAATTAAAATACTTTTTTCAAAATTGAAATATCGAACAGTTTTGTTTATAATTATGAAAAATTAGGTTTTAAAAATATTTTCATTCTATTTTGATAATTAAATTTTTATAAATAAATTTTATAAAGTGAAAAATAAAAATTTTTGAAGTTGGGAAATTTTATAAAATTGTATTAAAAAAATAAATGTACTTTTTTTTAAAGAATTTTATTCAAACTTTTGAAAATAGTCGATGGAAGTTAATAAAATTAATTCTATTTTTAGAATAGGTAGGCACTCAAAGTTTTTAATTAAATTTTCGCTTCGAAAAATTATCTGTTTTTTTAATAATTAAACTCCACTTGAATGTTCTGTTTATAAGAATCAGAGAAAAATTAAAAATTCTGTCCTGAAATGAGGGAAAGACAAAATCAAATTTTTGTGGTAACCCTGATTATATAAAAATATGTTTTTATATTATTATCATTATTATATTATTAAAATTAAAATTATTATTATTATTATTATAAAATTATTATTATTATTCTTATAATTATAATTATAATTATAATTATAATTATAATTATAATAATTATTATACTAATTTAATTTTTTCGTATTTATTATAAATACAAATAGAAGCGTTTTTTATTATAATAATCTTGGCAAGAACGGGAAAAATTCCAAGAGTTATAATAATAATAGTAAAATTGAGAGAAGGGGAAAAATATTTTTTCTTATATGTAAGAAAGAATAATGATTATTTGAAGAATGGAATTGTCGACTAGGAATTTGTTAAAGCATGCGAATCATGCATTAAGTAAATGGGATCACTGTGTCTGGTTCTCAGACATAGAAGGGGATAAATCGATATTTCAAACCACCCTCGTTATTTTCCCTTAACAAAGTGATACATCAACACGAAAAGAAAATATCATATCATAATATAAACTTTATTTATATTAGTTAAATTCTCTTATTATTTGAAAATTATCAACATTTTTAAGAAAAAGAAAAAAAAATCATTTTTAACAATTTTTTTTATCCTAATTCTATTTTTTTCCCAATAAGATATTCGATTTTTTTTTACTATTCAAATAGAATTCTATAATATAATTATAGATTTCTATAATTAGATTTTTCTTCTCATCTCACTCTTATAAATATTTCTTTGAGAAAAAATATTGGCTTTTGAGAAAAAAAGGAGGAAAAAAAAAAAAATTGAAAACAAAAAGAAACATCGTGCACTACGGTCATTACATTTGCAAGAAAATGGCTTAGTATTCAAATATATTGCTATTGTATTCTTCTGAGAGAGAGAGAGAGAGAGAGAGAGAGAGAGAGAGAGAGAGAGAGAGAGAGAGAGAGAGAGAGAGAGAGAGAGAGAGAGAGAGAGAGAGAGAGAGAGAGAGAGAGAGAGAGAGAGAGAGAGAGAGAGAGAGAGAGAGAGAGAGAGAGAGAGAGAGAGAGAGAGAGAGAGAGAGAGAGAGAGAGAGAGAGAGAGAGAGAGAGAGAGAGAGAGAGAGAGAGAGAGAGAGAGAGAGAGAGAGAGAGAGAGAGAGAGAGAGAGAGAGAGAGAGAGAGAGAGAGAGAGAGAGAGAGAGAAAGCAAAGGTTTACGAACTTTGCATTTTATGAAATTAAATTTTGAAAAAGAAATAACTGAGAGAAAAGACTCTCTTTTTATCATTCGTTAAATTTTAATGTCTGGAATAAAAAAGATAAATATAAAAAATGCGAATAAATTTTATACAGTAGAATTATAAATTAGAAATGCTTCTTCAGATTTTCAATTATTATTTATAAAATTTATGTTTGTCTATTTGTAATTGAATTAAATATGCTCTGGTAAATAATTAAATTCTTCTGGGAAAGAAATAAGGATAAAAAATTGTTAAACATTTCTTTTTCTTTTCATCCAGGGAATAATTTAAATTGAACCAAATATAATTTGAGTTGAATAAAAGTAATATTTGTCTCAGAGGCAAATAAATTATTTATTTTTTTTTTGATGTACTAAATAGATTATTTGATTTAAATAAAAATTTGTTTCGAGTAAAAATTTTATTTGAACCAAATATAATTTGAGTTTAATGAAAGTATACTTTTCTCAGAAAGAAACAAATTATATGTTTCTTTAATTTACTAAATTATTTGTTTGATTTGAATAAAAATTTTATTTACTACAAATAAAATTGATATTTGAAGGAAAACAATTTATTTGGAACGAAAGTAATTTATTTAAATTACTAAATTTATTTAAATTATAAAAATAATTTATTTGAAACAAAAACAGTTCATTTGAAACAAAAATAGTTTATTTAAAACAAAATAAGTTTATTTGAATTAAAAATAATTTATTTGAAACAAAAATAGTTTAATTGAACCAAAAATAATTTATTTGAACCCAAAATGAATTATTTAAACCAAAAGTAATTTATTTGAACTAAAAATAAATTATTTAAGCATTTGAACCAAAAATCTTTTTTTGAAAGTTAATACAATTTATTTGAACCAGAAATAATTTATTTGAACTAAAAATAAATTATTTGAACAATAAATAATTTACTTGAACCAAAAATATATTTTATTGTTTATTATTTGTTTATTTATTATTTAATAATTTATAAAAATAATAAGTAATAATTATAATTCTCTTTTTCTGTAAAAAAATTACTATCCCCGAAAAAAAATTAGAAATAGTACAATTATTAATTTTATTTTATTAATAACCATAATTAATTAAATAAAATGTAAAAAAAATAAATAAGAAAATGAATAAGAAATTGAATCGTATGGGATATTGATAAAGTTTAAAATTGAGATTTACAGTTGTTTGTATGTGGGGAAAAAAGAATTGGAAGTTTCTTGAAAAATAGTATGTCCCTTTTGAAATAAATATAAATAGTTGTAGAATTATTTTCCGTACAATGAATTTAATCCGGATGTTAAGTTGAATAAATGGACATTCGAGCGACATTCACACGAAGTTAATATTCGTTAAAATAAACTAGAATTTACGTGTGGATATATGAAATAAGCAATGGGGAATTCAACAGAAAACAGGATGAGAAATTTCTAATTGTAGTGTCGCATTTCCATGGTTAATCAAATTGTAGCACAACAATTTGCGTAATTTAAAGATCCACCAGCGAAAGCATTTTTTTTTAATGCTAATTTAATTTTCGCGAAACAGAAAAATTCATTTATGAAATAACGGCTGAAGAAAAATTTACTCCACACGATATTTATGTAATTTTTTTTTATTCATTTGAAGTGGCGTTTTTTTTATGCATTTTTCAAAGGATTATTTATTTATAATTTATTTAAATAAATAATAAATAATAATGATAATTAATAATTTATTTTTAAATAAATAAGTTTCGGTTTAGAATAAATAAAAATTTAGTTTGAACTAAATAAATTTCAGTTTAGAATAAATAAATATTTAGTTTGAACTAAATAAATTTCAGTTTAGAATAAATAAAATTTTTTCTGAATTTAAGTTGAGGGTGGATAAAAAAATATTTTTGACTACTTAATAGTTTGTGAAAACATACAAAGAGGCTAATTAAGGATGAGTCATTGACACTCATTGCTTATGAAATTCGTGTCCCAACAATTAAAGGCAAAAAGACTTATAGAATTTAATAATAAAGAAAAGGAAAAGATTGTAGAAAAAAGTTTCATATCACACGTGTCTCGATGCCAAGGTTTCTTTCTAGAGTGAACCTATATATATGTACAGTGCCGGGCAACGTCTCTGAAAACTGTAAAAAGTTCATCTCGTGGTGAAAATGGAATTGCTGGTGCGGCAAATGGGATGAGCAATTTTAACAGAATCATCAATTTAAGTCGTGTTTTCTCGTGAAAAGTGCTGGCCCAGCTATTATGCCACAGTGAATTTTTATCTTTCCATTTCAACACATTTAATAATGTCAAAGTTTTTCTATGTGTATGTGTGTGCGTCTTTTTGTTTTTTATTGTCTACTTAAGAAATGGTTTGAGAAAGAGGAGGAGAAATTTTTTTAGCCCCGGAAAAGAAACAAGGTGGAAGAGATAAATGAAGGAGTGCGAATGCCAATTGTCACAATCAGACTTAACGTGCATAATGCTCTTGAAAGATGACATCTCGTTAAAACAAACACCTACGCTCGTTTTATAATTTTAATGGGTAATATAAACGTCAAACGATTTTGTGGCCTTAAGGTCAAGTCGAAAAGGTTAAAGAGCGAATCTTGATTAACGTTGCCAATGCTATCGGGTTAAAAATAAAAAATTTAATTACATTTCTTTTCATCTTTGGTATTTTTAAATTTTTTAGTTTTTCTTATTGTGGAAGATAACAAGATGCATTGCTAATAATTCTTTAAAATTGAAAACGTTTTTTAAGTTTAGAATATTTTAGAAAGATTAGAAAGTTTTACTAACACTAAAAATTTTTTATTTGACTCAGCGACTAGAAAATTATTTATTTGGTTCAAATAAAGTTTAGTTGGTTCTATTAAGGTTTAGTTTGTTTTAATAAAGTTTGTTTGGTTCAACTAAATTGTAGTTGGTTCAAATAAAGTTTATTTAATTCAAATAAAATGTAGTTGGCACAAATAAAGTTTTTTTTTGTTCAAATAAAGTTTAGTTGATTTAAATAAAGTATAATTGGTTTAAATAAAGTTTATTTGTCATAAATAAAGTTGATTAGGTTCAAATAAAGTTTATTTGGTTCAACTGAATTTTGTTTGGTTCAAATAAATTTTAGTTGGTTGAAATAAATTTTAGTTGGTTCAAATAAAAACTCGGTTAAACTAGCGACCCGCCGGCCGCCACCCATCAGAAGAATCCATAGGCGCCGACACACATAGTAGCGCGGTGGCCCTATACGGTTCAATTAACGCAAAAAAACGTACGCTAGCTATTACAGTTTATTAAAAATATTTTCAATTGTCACATTTTGAAGATCAATAATCCCCCTTTAATTTCTGACAAAGAAATAAACATTTAGTCTAAAATTGTTCGAGTTATGAATTTTTTTCGATTTATTTTCCAATTTTCGTTTTTCTCATACGGGCGGGAAGGGACGCTGACTATCAAAAAATTTTTAAATAAATTCTTATTGGTCACATTTTAAGGACCATTAATCGCTCTTTAATTTGCGACCAAGAAACAAAGAATTGGTCAAAAATTATTCGAGATATGAATTTTTTTCCGATTTTTTCCCCAATTTTCGTTTTTCTGATACGGGCGGGTGGGGACGCTGGCTATCAAAAGTTTATTAAAAATATTTTCAATTGTCACATTTTGAAGAGCAATAATCCCCCTTTAATTTGCGACCAAGAAACAAAGAATTGGTCAAAAATTATTCGAGTTATGAAATTTTTTCCGATTTTTACCCCAATTTTCGTTTTTCTGATACGGGCGGGTGGGGACGCTGACTATCAAAAGCTTATTAAAAATATTTTTAATTTTCACATTTTGAAGAGCAATAATTCCCTTTTAATTTGCGACCAAGAAACAAAGAAGTGGTCAAAAATTATTCGAGTTATGAATTTTTTTACGATTTTTTCCCCAATTTTCGTTTTTCTGATACGGGCGGGTGGGGACGCTGGCTATCAAAAATTTTTTTAAATATTTTTATTGGTCCAGTGAAAAGAAGCAGTATTGTCTCTTTAATTTGCAACCAAGAAACAAAGAATTGGTCAAAAATTATTCGAGTTATGAATTTTTTTCCGATTTTTTCCCCAATTTTCGTTTTTCTGATACGGGCGGGTGGGGAAGCTGGCTATCAAAAGTTTATTAAAAATATTTTTAATTGTCACATTTTGAAGAGCAATAATCCCCCTTTAATTTTTGACCAAGAAACAAAGAATTGGTCAAAAATTATTCGAGTTATGAATTTTTTTCCGATTTTTTCCCCAATTTTCGTTTTTCTGATACGGGCCGGTGGGGACGCTGGCTATCAAAAGTTTATTAAAAATATTTGTAATTGTCACATTTTGAAGAGCAATAATCCCCCTTTAATTTCTGACAAAGAAATAAACATTTGGTCTAGAATTGTTCGAGTAATGAATTTTTTTCGATTTTTTTTTAATTTTCGTTTTTCAGATACGGGCGGGTGGGGGCGCTGACTATCAAAAATTTTTTAAATAAATTCTTATTGGTCACATTTTAAGGACCATTAATCCCTCTTTAATATCTGTCAAAGAAATAAATATTTGGTCTAAAATTGGTCGAGTTATGAATTTTTTTCCGATTTTTTTCCCAATTTTCGTTTTTCTGATACTGGCGGGTGGTGACGCTTGCTATCAAAAGTTTATTAAATAAATTCTTATTGGTCCCATCTTAAGGAGCATTAATCCCTCTTTAATTTGCGACCAAGAAACAAAGAATTGGTCAAAAATTATTCAAGTTATGAATTTTTTTCCGATGTTTTTTGCAATTTTCGTTTTCCTGATACGGGCGGGTGGGGACGCTTACTATCAAAAATTCGAACAATTTTAGACCAAATTTTTATTTTTTGGTCACAAATTTAAGGGGGATTATTGCTCTTTAAAATGTGACTATTGCATTTTTTTCTATAAACTGTAATAGCTAGCGTACGTTGTTTTTGCGTTGATTGAACCGTATAGGGCCACCGCGCTACTATGTGTGTCGGCGCCTATGGATTTTTCTGATGGCTGGCGGCCGGCTGGTCGCTAGTTTCACCGAGCCTCAAATAAATTTTAGCTTGTTCAAATAAAGTTTTTATGTTCAAATAAAAATTAATTGGTTGAAATAAAATTTTCTCGGTTTAAATAAAATACTCTAGATGTAATTAAATGAAAGTTTTCTTATTTTTGCTTAAAAGTTTTATTTTATTATATTAAAGGAAAAGTATAAAATTCTGTGCCCGTATATATAATATTTACATTTTATACTTTCTTGTATAATCTAGACTTTTATAATCCAAAGTTTAAAATCCATTTTCCTCTGTGGCCCCTTGCAAATACTCTCATTTCACATCTGCTTTTAAGCGGAGCCGAGCTTTACAAGATTTACATTTGTAAATAGACTTTTTTTTTTAGTTGGACGAAATATCCGCAAAGGATTTAATTTCCAACGAGTAAAATAAATAGAATAATTGTGAAACTAAAATTTTTTTTTCAATTTTTGAATATTCGGTTATGTTATTCTTTTTCTTTTTTTTAAATACAACCAAAAAAGTGTTTCATTTGAGTTAAGTAAATGGATATTTCTCTGAGAGAATACTGTAATCTTTTTAATTGTTTTAAGGGGAAAATTTATTTGGCAGAAGTTAAATTTTACTTAGCTTAAGTAGAAGCTTTTTTATTTATTCAAATTACATTTTTTTAGCTCAAATGAAATGTTTTTTCTGGGCTGAAATAAAATATTTTCTGACTCAAGTAAAGTGTATTTTTGTTTAAATAAAATATTTTTGCTCAAATAAAAAATATTTTTGCTCAAATAAAATATTTTGACTCAAATAAAAAATATTTTTGTTCAAATAAAATATTTTGGCTGAAATCAAATATTGTAGTTTGTCTCAAAATATTTTATTTAAATATTTTTTTGATTTCAAAATATTGTAGTTTGACTCAAAATATTTTATTTTGGCTGAAATAGAATATATTTTTATGACCAAAACTATTTGGTATTTGAGCCGAAAAATATTTTCAGACAAAATTTTTTGTTTTTGGTTCAAATAAAATATTTTTTGGCTGAAATAATTTTTTTTTTTTTTTTGAGACAATAGAGGGTGAATTTGTCTGAAAAGAGTTATAGTATACAAAATATATGAGTTGGGGTGAAATTGTGAATTGTAACTTTTTGATATAAGGATGCAGTTCAGAAAGGCGAGAAGCCGGACATTGTCTGCGTTTGAAAGGGGTTAATGAGGGGTTACTTGGATGAGCACGTTTCCATGAGTCGTGACAAGCGACAGTCAAAGAGGAGAGTCCGATCGATTACCTCGAGAATGAACTCGTCATAAGTTTACGTCGTCCCTCAATTTTGCCCTTTACCATATATATCCATGAGATGTCTCTTCAAAGCAAATGTTTAGGAAAAATAGGGAAATTAATTTTTCCACACCCAGGAAAAAGCGTTCCACTTAGTCTACACTTGAATTTATATTTGGTTCAAATTAATTTTATTTGATTCAATTTAATTTTATTTGGTTCGAAGAAATTCTATTTTATTCAAATTAATTTTTTTGTTGGTTCAAATTAACTTTATTCTATTCAATTAAATTTTATTTGGTGGAAATTAATTTTATTCTATTCAATAAAATTTTATTTGGATAAAAGAAATTCTATTTTATTCAAATAAATTTTATTTGGTTCAAATTAATTTAATTTTATTCAAATAAATTTTACTTTAGTTCAAATTAATTTTATTTTACTCAAACAAATTCTACTTTGGTTCAAATTGGAAATAAAATTTATTTGAATCAAATAAAATTATAGTTTTGAACCAAAAAAGTTTATTAGAATATATTTTTTTGGTTCAAAACTAATTTTATTTGATTCAAATAAATTTTATTTGGTTCAAGTAAATATTATTTGGTTACAAGAAATTCTATTTTATTCAAATAAATTTTTTTTGTTTAAATTAATTTTATTTGATTCAAATAAAGATTTTATTTTTGTCGAATTAAAGTTTTATTTAAAACAAATCAAGTCAAGAATTATTAGAGTAAAGAAAGTTTCTAAGTTTGGGACACTTCCAATTTTGGGACATTTTTAAATTAGGAATATTTTTGCAATAAAGTTATTTTAATGTTGGAGTTATTTTCAAGTTAAAAATATTTCGAAATTTAGAATATTTTTGCTTAAAACTTATTTTAAATTCAAAGTTATTTTCAAGTTGAAGATATTTCCTAGATTAGAATATTTCAAAGTTTATGAATATATTCATAAATTAGAAAATTAAATTAAATTAGTAAATTAAATTAAATTAGTAAATTAAATTAAATCAGTAAATTAAATTAAATTAGCTTAAATTAAATTAAATTTAGAAAATACTTTCAACTTGAAAATAAGTTTAATGCAAAAGTACATTTTTGCTGGAGGCAAATTTTATTAATTGTAAATTAAACGATATTTTTGCATTAAAGTTATTTTAAAGTTGATGATATTTTTGCAAAGAGATATTTCCAAATTTTGAATACATTTGAATGTTTAAGATTTTTACAAGATTTTTTTTTGGTCTAAATTAAATTTTCATATTTAGATGACTTTCAATTTAAGAATTTCCAAGTTTAGAAAATTTTTTAAAAACTTTTTAAATTAATTATAGTCTTTGAAAAATTCATCATCATCTCCATTTTGTATTTTTAAGAATTCTAGTTGGAGACATTTCATTGAGTAGTTTAAGAGCATCTAACTTGGAATTTCATAAGCAGCAAACTTTACACTTCCGTCTAGAAAATCTCGAAAGTTTCAAAAGCCGAAAATTTGGAACTTAAAGTAGAGACAAATTGACACTTATGTCGGAACAATTTTCTATGAGAGAGCTCCTATAACATTTAGAAACACTTAAATTTTGTTTTTGTCTAAACTATTTGACATTATTATTCTATTATTACTCTCTAAAGTTAAATGAATTTTTTTAAATATTCCTAAACAGGAAGAAATCCCAAATTTGATAGAAAGGATAAGTCATTCTAACCATTTCCGCCCTGACTCACATTTCAAAAGCCACGATTATTGTAATGATCCAAAAAAAGATTCTATCTACACCAATTTTTTTTTTTTTTTTTATCGAAAAGTGTGCGTAAATCCACAGATAACAAACATTCTGGATTCTGAAAATGAGAGCACCGCTTATATTATGGGGGGGGGGGAGAAAAGAAAAGAAGATTCCAAAGGAAAAACACTTCCAGATGCTATAATATATAGAAGAACGTCTGTTTGTGCCATATCCAAAAAAAAATCGCTTATATCCCCCTTCTTTAAACTGTCTATTCTAGCCCCGTGTTCATCGACCTTCTGTCCTCTCCCTCAGCAGATACTTTGGCGTGAGGTTCTTATTATATATATGTATAATAAAAAAAAAGAACGATCCATACTTCCCATACAATCTGTGGTTCAGCCGATTTTCACGCCGCGATTCAATAGATCTGACCTGCACATAATACCCGCTTAAATATATACCCATTCAATATCATGCGATATATCGAAAGACTTTTATACAAAAGTTCCACATCAATCGAAATAGAAGAAGAAATCCTCTTGAAATCGATTCTATTTTTCTTCTTTCTCAAAAATATATAACAAAAAAAATTAATCATACCCTATGGATATAAATATTTGAAAATTTTAAGCCGATTTTCATCCATTTCTCAGGTGTTGTATTGGGAAGAAACAAAATAATGTTCGATTGTGGAAAACATAAAATATCACTAAAAGAAAATACTCTTTTTTTCAAATACGCGAGAAAAGAAAGAAACAAAAAGAAAAGAAACTGGAGTAAAAAATTGAAACAACTGGAAAATGCAGAGAAAGAAATTTTCTCAACTCTCTAAATCTGAATTAGTTAAAAATAGTAAAATATGGAATAAAATATTTTTTATTTTTTATCGAAAATAGTAAAAATGGTAAAAAAATCTGGTAATTAGTAAAATATTACTGATTGATAGTAAAAGTTTACTAATTTGATTATTTAAATACATAACTATTTTTCCATTTAACCGATTCAGGAGCGAAGTTGTGCCTTAATTATGGAATAAGTTTTTAAAATTGTAATAAATTGTGAAAAGCTAGTTTTTAATTCATTTTTTCTTTTTTTTTTATGCTTAGCGCCTTTTGAAGTAGCATTTTTTTTGTTTTTATTCTATACTTTCAAAAAAAGAAAAAAGATAATAGCAAAAGTTTTTAATGCGCGTTTTCATGTCTTTTTCCCGAAAATTCTGAATGATTCGAAACTCAACGACCCTCTCTCGCTTATCAAGAATAAAGTTGACATTTTATCTTAAAAGATGAAACTTGGAAATTTTCAAAGTGCGGCTTTAAAAGTTTAAATGGCTGTTAAACTAAACTTGTGTCATGTCAGATGAAAAGATTCTTAAATCCCTGGGATAAAAAAAAACAAGCGTATATTTAAACATTTTTTTCTGTTTTTGCAATTTCTTTTTTTTTTTGTTTTTTCTCAAAGTGGAGTTGGAATAAATATTGGCGAATTCGATTTAGTTTTTTAATTAATAGTTTCTAGATCAGAATAAATTTTATTTTGTCATTTCTTAATCTAAGTTATTGTAAAAATGTAAAAATACGATTTTTTCTACTTTTTTTCAAAATATTGCAACAAAATGCTACTTTTTTTGGTATAAAATTTAATTTACTTTGATTTTTATACTGTAACAGATAATAAAAAAATTTCAAAATTTATTTTTGATTTGAAAATAATTAATTTATTTTCCGTATTTCATTAAAATTTTTGAAAATCAAATTTCGAGAGATTTTATTTTTAATATTGTCAATTACATATCTCCGAAAATTCAACTATCTTCAAAAAATAATTAAATAACTTTCCTAAAAATCTAAATTTTTTGAATTATTGTTAAAATTTCAAAGAAAATAATTATTTTCTAAACTTTTCATTAAAATTATCAAAAAAAAAATTCATAAGTTTTTTAAATTGTTCAAAAATTCTTTGTTAAAAAGTCAATTATTTTTTAATAATATGATTGTAATTATTATTGACAAATGAATTCAAAATTTAAAGGGATTTTTTATTACAGTACTGTAAAAAATTGAATTTTCAAAAATTTTAATAAAATTCTTGTCAAAATTCCAATTATTTTCAAAAATATTCCTCAATTCAATCATTTTCAATATCTACTATTTTATAATAAAATTTTTCAAAAGATTTCAATTATTTAAAAAAAAGTGTTGATCAAAATTTAAAGCAAGCATTACATTATTTTCAAAAATAATAAATTTTTTTACCGTGATTCAATTATTTTCATGAATAATAAAACTTATCATAAAATTTCAATTATTTTTAATACAATTTTAATCGAATTCCTCGAAAAATGTAATTATTCTTGAAGATTTTATTAAAATTCGTCGAAAAATAATTGAATTATTTAAAAATTTGTTGATAAAATTCTTTGTGAGGATTCAATTTTGAAAAACATTCATTTATTCAATAAATTATTTATTTGCATTTTATTTGAATTTAAATAATTTAATTCTCGTTGAATTTTCTAATAAAAATTGATTTAAAAATGAATTTTGAATATTTTTGTCAAAATAATTACATTTTTCGAAGAATTTACTTAAAATTGTATTAAAAATAATTGAAATCCTGTGAAGAATTGTATTATTTATGAAAATAATTGAATTCTTGCAATGAATTTTATTACATTTTTTTTTAATAATTGAATTCATTTAAGAAATTTTATTAAAATAGTAGATTTTGAAAATATTTGAATTTCATTGAAGAATTTCATTGTTTGTGAACTGTAATTGAATTCTTGCAAAAAATTTTTGAAAATAATTAAACTATTTGAGGAATTTATTTCAAATTGTATTAAAAATAATAATTGTAATCCTATGAAAAATTTTATTATTATTTTATTTATGAAAATAATTGAATTCATGTGAAAAATTTTATTATTCGTAAAAATAATTGAATTCTTGGTATAAGGATTTTATTAAAATTTTTGTAAATAGTTTAATATATTTTTGAAAAATTTTATGGAAATTTAAATTATTACAAAACATGAAGACATCAATAACTCCGAGTCTTCGACTCGGAGTGATCGATATCTTCATGTTTTGTAATGATATTCTTATAATTTTTTGAATTTCATAAATTTATTTAAAAAAGAATTTTTTGGTGTTTTAGAATAATTTTACAATTAAAAAAAATTCGTAATTAAATGTAATAGAACAGTTTTTTGAGTATCTAATCATTTTTAGAGTCTTATAATAAGCTTTGTTGGAATTTTTTTGCAAAATGCGTATTTCATTCAAGTTTTGCAAAAAAATTGCAACAAAGCTTATTATTAGACTCTTATAATAGAAATGTTAAAATATTAAAATATAAAACTTGCAGAATTTTCACGGAATCTCTACGGAAATTCTATGGCATTTTTCGACGTCGGTAACTAAATTAGTTGACAATAATTTAAATTTCTTTGACACATCCCGATAGTAAATTGAACTGACAATAAATTATTTGTAATTAAGAGAAATTAAAATAAGGGCGTTAATTTTTGTTTTGCTTTGAAAAGAAAGACAATAATAGTAAAAAATGATGGTAGTGGGGAAATAATGTAAATTTTTCGTTTCTCAAGCGTTACTAACTTTCGAGTCTCATTTAAATAAAGAGGTACTCGACTTAATAAACTTTAGAGCGACACTCGGTATTGAGTTTTATAGTGTGGCATTCTGGCAATGACAGTTTAGCTCGTAAAATATTTCGTTCGAACGTCGGGCTACATTCACGCCGTGTCTTTTGATATGTAAGGGGGGAAATCCAGCTTGGGCTGCGAGACTTGGGGTTCCACATGAAACCCCCGCAGAGAAGGTTCCAAACAGAGATAGGCGAAGTGAAAACTCGAGTGGAAGGGAGAAGGACAGGAAACTAAATGGGGAGAAAGAGAGTGAGCGACAGACAGAAATTCGAGAAACAGAGATGTGAAATCTTACAAGAGAAACGCAGGAGCAAAGGGAAGAAGCAGAGACGGGAAATCCTATAAAAAAGGAAAAAAGAAATTCTAGGAGCGGGAGCAGAGAAAGAGAGAGGGAGAATGAATTTCTACGAGTACGAAACGAGAGAGACAGGAAATCTCATGAGGGAGATGAAAGAACGAAACGAAATCTTGAGAGGATAGAGGGAGAGAAGCGGAATCTTTCACGAGAGAGGGAACGAAATCCTACAAGAGAAGCGAGAGAAAAAAACGAAATGGAGAGAAGGCGCTAATGCGAGAGAGTGAGAAAAATATTTAACGAGAGAGAGAGAGGGAGAATTAAGGGTGCGAGTAGAGAGAAAAAAAGGAATCTCTCAAAGGGAGGAAATAGAAGCAAGAGAGGGAGAGAAAACTGAAGAGGACGGTAAGAGTAAGTCGAGAGGAATGGAAAAAAGTAAAGGAGTTGTGAAGCAAAACTGAAAGAAAAAAAAATCGGACAACTTAAATTTTCAGTTTAGAAAAAAGGGCAAAAATTCCAAAAAAGTGTTAAATTTGGAAGTAGGGAAGCAAAAGAAATTCAGAAATAGTTTCGAAAATTCTAAAATTAGGAAATAGACTCGACAAAAAAGAGAAACGGTAAAAAAATTTTGGAAATGGGCGATGGCTGTGGTTGTTAAGGTACATGAATTAGTGAGTGGCACTTAGTGTTAGTGGTTCGATCCCCAACGCCCAGAGATCATAGAAAATAATTTTATCAAGAGGAAAAGAATTATGAAATTTTTAGAAATTTAAACTTTGGAAATAAATTTTTAAAAAAAGGAAAAAGAGCGAAAAACAATTCTGAAATTTCGAAATAAACGCAAAAATTGACAAAGAAAAGGAATAGAAGCAAAAAAAAAAGCAAAAAAGTCTATAAAATTAAAAAAAAAAATCAGTGAAGTTTGATTTCTTTTTCTTTTTTTTCTTTTTGAAAAACATTGAAATTGATAAAATTTGGCAGTAGATGGAATTTTTTTTATATTCCCGTCCCTGTAAATAAAAAAAAAAAAAGGAAAGGAGACTAGTTTGGATTGATTGAGAGAAAAGCCAAGAGGCGGCAGAGTTGGCGGCCCTGCTACGGGGTCGTCAATCGATAGCGGTTGCATGCGCCGAAAAACCACCCTCACTACCATCAACTCTTACCATTACGTTACTACTATTGCTTTTTCTTTTTTTTCCCTTTTTTTCTCCTTTTTTTTTCTTCGCAGTAATACTCGAATTTCTCAGTTACAAATTTTCACTCAATTTCATACAATTTTATCTTTTCTCTCTGTGAAACAAGTACATCTCTCGTTGAGAATGATATTTCTTTTATTAATGCTCACAAGGGCAGAGAGAGAGAGAGAGAGAGAGTGAGAAAGAGAGACACAAGGGATGTTTACCCAACGTCGAGAACCTTTCTAAGGGTTCACTGACCTCCCCTTTCTAAATCCTTTTTACGCTATAATTAAAAATCCAATAATGACGACGATACATTTATGGAAATTTTCTTCACTTCTAATTCTTATGAAATTCGAAAAAAAAGACTTGAGACTTTATACATAAGGGGACAAATTTTCGTTAGGATTCGATTTTTACTTAATTCTGTATTCAGTTTCATTATATAATTAATTTGGTTAATATTTATTAATGTTCTTTTGTAAGAGAATAATATTAAATCCGAATTATTATTTATTAATTATTAATTTAATTTATTATTATTATAAATTTATTTTTATAATTTATTATTATTATTATTATTATTATTATTATTATTATTATTATTATTATTATTATTTAATTTGGTAACAAAAATGTTAATATTAATTTATTATTGAATTTATAAGGGATATTAAATATTTCAGCAGAGTAAAATGCTGTTATTTTCTTATTTATTATTTGTTTTTTCTATTTTTTATTATTTTCCATTTTTTCTGCTTTTTAATTATTTTTGACTTTTTTTACTTTTTCAGTTTTTTATTTTTTCTGTTTTCTATTTTTGAGTTTTTTTTATATTTTTTAAAATTATTTTCTTGACATTTTATATTATCTTTTACTGAGTGATAAATTCTACAACTGTTTAATTATTTTTTTAGTTTTCATTATTTCATTCAAATTATTGATTCAAATTATTTATTCATTATAATTATTCTTTTATTATTTCTTTTAGAATTGTAACTTAATGATTGTAATCAGCATATTTAGAATAATAAACTGAATATAGAATTATATTTTTACCCCTTGAGAGCTGTTAAAAATATAATTTTCTGTATTTTTAAAAATTGTTATAGGCGATAAAAAATTTATTCTTCGTGTGTATATACAACTCGCATTATATTCGAATTTAGGTATTTTGTTGTTGTTGTTGTTTTCGGTTTAGCTGCAATCTCTATCAATTTCGTTTTGAAGCATTTGGTGTATATAAATATCTGAAATGTTGACGCAAGAATTTAAAGGTAAAATTGAAAAAAATATTTATTCGTTTTGTCAATAAAGGTGTTGTTAACATTTTAGCTCGAGAAAGCAAGAATTTTTTTTTCTCGTTTTACAACACTCTCGTGTACTTTCCAATCATTTATATATACATATTGAGTAAACTGTGACATTCATTGCACAAAAGAACTCTAATTAAATGTCCATAAAGCACTGAATTGTAAAATAATCGCAAACATTATGAAAACAATTGAATTTAATTGAATAATTTTGATGAAGGTTTGTTTTACTCTTAAGTGAAAAATAAATAATAGAAATAATAAGGAAGGAAAATTAAATATTCTTATGCTTTGTTCACTAAAGGTCAGGCGATTTTGAGAAAAAGGAATGAAAAATGTACTTAATAATTTTATTTACAGAAATCAATTTTTATTTTTGACAAACAATTTTTATTTATAGAAAATACTTTTTATTAAAATCGAATAATTTTTGTTTAAATATAAAACCTTTTTTAATAAAAAAAAATATTTTCCTGGCACAGCCACAAATTTTACTAAATTGGCGAAATTGGTAATTGTTTATTCATATTTTTATTAATATTTTATTATCTTTTTATATTATTTATTAAAAATTATTCGAGATAACGTTATTGGTTTGAAGAGTTTTATTTGCGATTTAAATAAAAACTATTTCGAGTAAAAAAAATTTGATAAGTAATTATTTAATTATTTATGTTATTATATTATTATAATATTTACTAAAGTAATTGATTATTTGAACCAAATAATTGCTTTTCAAGCCTTATAGTTTTTAAAAGAAATAATTTAACAAACAACTTCCGCTTTTTAAAAAAAGTTGTTTCTCTGTTCAATGAGACGATATTTCTTTGACGCTATTAGCCATATTGGAAATTCCTAGGAAGTCAATTTGAAATTCCTATGGGTTTCCGGTTAACCCTCATGCGGGCTTAATTAGAGAAACTCGACTAGCCAAAACAAATTTTATTAGGAAATAGGGGTTTCCATAGCATTTTTATTAGGCTAATTAGAAAGTGGCCTCTTCTAAAAATGAATAAACTTTTTATAATCCCCTATTTATTTTTCATTACGCTCACCCATTTGTTTATATTTCGTTTTTTTTTCTACTTTACCAAATTCTTTTACGATTTCCCTCTTATTTTTCAGGTCTCACCTTTTTCTCCAATATTTCTCCTTTTTCTTTTTTTATTTCTCGTTTTTCTTTTTATTTTTTATTTCTATATTTTCTACATTTTCTTTTCTTTTATTCCTTCTTTTTCTTTTTTCTTTTATTTTTTGCTTAAATGAAAACTCTTTGATTCAAATAAACAATATTTTATATAAATAAAAATAGTTTGCTACCAATAAAAATTATTTGATTTGAATAAAATATATTTGATTAAAATAAAAATTGTTTGCGACAAAAAAACTGGATAAATTTTTTATTGATATTTTTTTTTTTGTAAGACAGTGTGGAGAAATATTTTTTTCGTTTAAAATGAAGTTTGTTGAATGATTATATTAAATTATCGTGTAAGACACTTTTAATAAATTCCGTGATTCGCAGTGGAATTTGAAACAGTCTGTTGAGTGTAGACGTGGGGAAAATTAACAAAATTTTCATACCATTTCATAATTGCGAGCGTGGCTTCTATGCTATTATAACAACAGAAATACCACACTTCGTACACGTACAAACGCACGAATAGCACGCCAACTTAAATACTGTATTTTCAAGTCATGTGCAAATCAATCATTCTCAAACCATCGCTAATTAAAAAACGTGTACTTAAAAAGAAATTATCCGCATGTGTAGTTGATTTTTTGCTATTTATTCATTCAAATTTTCAATATTTTTGGAATTGTTCATTTCAGTTCGAATTTGTTTATCGTATTTTGAATTTGTTTATTTCAATTTGAATTTGTTTATCGTTTTTTGGAATTTGTTTAAAAACTATAAAACAGTTGAAAAAATTGTCTACAATTTTATAAAATACTTTTTGCTTTCTAAAGAAATCAAGCGCAGTTTAAAAATAAAAATATCGTTAAAAGTGATCATGTAAAATTTTTAATAGAAGAAGCAAATAAAAAATTGCGGATTGGTTTTTAAAAAAAGAAAATGTCAAAAAAAGGAAAATAATAAAATAGAAAAAACCTTTCTATGAAAGCATAAAATGGATGATTGAAATTCCTCTGATGAATCATGATAAAAAGTTTGTTTTAATTGAAAATTGACTCTGAGTGTTCTCCAATTCGAATGTTCCACTTTACAGAGAGTATAAATGCCGAAGAGGCTCAACACCCGAATAATTAGAGTAGTGTCGACTCATCTAATTTTGGACACATCTGCCCTAACTCTGCTCTCATCTGTCTCGATTAAACTAATATGCAACAACTGACTATTTCCTTATAAATAAAAAAAAAAGAAAATACTACGAAATGTAACATTTATAAATTTTTGAATAAAAAAAAGACACAAAAAATGTCACATTTACGGATCGAAAAATCGGATATTAATTATTCTTTATTTATGTCTTCAAACATTTTTTTATATATTTGTTATTTAGTATATTTTTCATCGATACACTGAATTCGTATTTCAAATTTTGTTTTTTATGAATGAGATATATATATATGTGTGACATGCAATAAAAGATATATCTCTTCACGTTTCTGAGTTTATTATACATATATATATATATATATATATCTCTCTCGAATCGTAAAAAAACTTGTACAAGTTCCAAAATGTACTTGTATAAAAATTTCACATTTTCAAAATGTCAACGCTTGGAAATTACATTCTTTTTTAATAATCCCACGTCGAAAAATTCCATGGAAGTACCCCCTGGAAATTCCGTGGAAATTCTGCAAGTTTTCTATTTTAATATTATTTTAACATTTCTATTATGATAAGAGTCTAATAATAAGCTTTGTTACATTTTTTTTGCAAAACTTGAATGAAATACGCATTTTGCAAAAAAATCCCAACAAAGCTTATTATTATAAAAAATTATTAGACACTCAAAAAACAGTTCTATTATACATTTAATTCCGAATTTTTTTTAATTGTAAAATTATTCCAAAACACCAAAAAAATTCTTTTTTAAATAAATTTATGAAATTCAACAAATTATAAGAATATCATTACAAAACATGAAGATATCGATCACTCCGAGTCGAAGACTCGGAGTTATTGATGTCTTCATGTTTTGTAATAATTTAAATTTCCATAAAATTTTTCAAAAAAATATTAAACTATTTTCAAAAATTTTAATAAAATCCTTTACAAGAATTCAATTATTTTTACGAGTAATAAAATTTTTCACATGAATTCAATTATTTCCATAAATAATACAATTCTTAACAGGATTTTAATTATTTTAAAAAAATGTAATAAAAATTCGCTGCAAGAATTGAACTATTTTCATAGATAATAAAATTCTACACAAGACTTCAATTATTTAAAAAAAATGTAATAAAAGTTCTTTACAAGAATTCAATTATTTTCCTAAATAATAAAATTCTTCACAGGATTTCAATTATTTTTAATACAATTTTAAGTAAATTCTTCGAAAAATGTAATTATTTTGACAAAAATATTCAAAATTCAATTATTTTTCAAAATTAATGCTAAAATGCTTTTAATATTTAATTATTATGTAAAATTGTAACTGAAATTCATTTTTAAATCAATTTTTATTAGAAAATTCAACGAGAATTAAATTATTTAAATACAAATAAAATGCAAATAAATAATTTATTGAATAAATGAATGTTTCTCAAAATTTAATCCTCATAAAGAATTTTATCAACAAATTTTTAAATAATTCAATTATTTTTCGACGAATTTTAATAAAATCTTCAAAAACAATTTCATTTTTCGATGAATTCGATTAAAATTGTATTAAAAATAATTGAAATTCCATGATAAGTTTCATTATTCATGAAAATAATGTAAATATTGCTTTTAATTTTATCAACACTTTTTTTAAATAATTGAAATCTTATGAGAAATTTTATTATAAAATAGTAAATAAAAAATGATTAAATTGAGGAAAATTTTTGAAAATTTATTAATTTTTATTATTTTTTTTATTTATTAATAAATTTATTAATAATTTTGATTTTTTTTTATTAATTTTTATTAGTTTATAATTTTTGAAATATTTAATATACGATTCAAATTATTTTCCACCTATTTGATTAAATTTTGATCAATATTTTGTCAATTTATAATCAACATTTATCAATTTTATTTAAAATTGATTTTCTTTTAAAAAAATGCAAGAAAAAATCGAAAGGGAAATAAATTTAAATTGAAATAAACAAATTCTGATTCAAATAAGCAAATTCCAAATGAAAAAAAAAAATTTCAAAAGCGATAAACAAATTTAAATTGAAATAAGCAAAATCAAAATGAAATAAACAAATTCCAAACACGATAAACAAATTCAATACTCTCTAAATCTGAATTAGTGCGGATTCGTTTACCAATTTGAATTAGTAACATTTTTTACTAATTTTTAGTAGTTTTTTACTAATTGCTAGTAGAAAATTACTAATTCAATTAGTAGAACGTATTTTTTACTATTTCAAATTAGTAAATTTTCTACTAATAATTAGTAAAAAACTACTAAAAATTAGTAAAAACAGTTACTAATTAAATTGGTAAACGAATCCGCACTATTTCATTAGTAGAAAACTACTAATTCAGATTTAGAGAGTAAACAAATTTAAATTGAAATAAACAAATTCCAAAACCGATAGACAAATTCAAATAAGCAAATTGAAAATGAAATAAACAAATTCCAAACACAATAAACAAATTCAAAAAACAATAAACCAATTCAAATTAAAATAAACAAACCATAAATAAATTCAAATTGAAATAAACAAGTTTCCAAACACGATAAACAAATTCAATAAACAAATTCAAATGTATCGATCTCTAGGTGCTGGTTTCCAAAGATTTTTTTACATACAGATTAAATTAATTTTGAATAGAAAAGAAAAAAAGTAGGAAATTGTAATTAACATATAGAATATTATAATAATGCGAATGAAAAATGTCTTCTTTATTCGTCTCTCTCTTTCTCTCGAATTTTCCCGAGTCTTTTAATTTCCGCTACTCGAGTACCATTTCTTGTTGGAGCATATAGAAAAATCGTGCACCAACAATTGGAAGGTATATATCTATAGAATAGTTGAACGAGGAACAATGCCAATGTCGAGTGGAATGACAATTGTGCTATTTGAAAATGATTTTTCATAAAGAAACTTGCCTCTTTTTTTTAATGGCGCACACTCATGAGCAATTTAGCATTTAACCATTTTTACATTCCCGGGCGAGTATTGTTGAGAGGCCCTAATGCCATATGGCATCGCCAGGGCGTAAAGGGTCGGTCGATCTCTTTTCGTTGCTTCTCGAAATTTCCAAAGCAGCAGCATCCACACCACCACCATCATTATTATTTGCGCTTGTACCATCACTTGTACTTTACACGACCACACTCTAAATTCTCTTGAGAGCGAGAGAGCGAGATTTACATGGTCCTTCATCTCAAGTGCCTCCAGATGATACGATTAACGATTTATGCTTCAATCCTATCGGCTTCCATTCAAATAATATTATGCTCCTCTATATAATATTAGGTCGTATAATTCTTCAACTAATCTTCTACCACAAATCGCTTTAAAAAGCGAGTCTTTTTACGAGTCTTTTCTCGAGTCCTTTTTCGAGTCTTTTCTTCAAAAGTTTATTGAAATGAAAGAGTGCGAGTGAAGGAGAGAAAAGAATCTGCAAGGGAAACTGACGAGAGAACCCTAATTACAAGCGTGAGTTCATGCGAGAGAGCGAGATGAGCCAAGGCCAATGTTCCGGGAACATCAAACAAGATGTGAAAAAAAAAAATTTTTTTTCCTTCTCTCTCTCTCACTCTTTCTATCTTGTGTCGGGAGTTTTATACTTTATTAAAACGAATCTTTCATTGAAATCGCTTGGATGAGGATAAATTATTTTTTAATGAATATAAACTTACGAGGCGAAATTACTGTGTGAATTTTATCGGTCGAAAACATAAAAAAGAAAGCACGCGAAATTATCTAGATCATTTTCGAGGAATTAGAAACTGGTTAATGAGGGGGTTTTGAAAATTTTTTCTTATTCAACTCTTATTTATACTAACTTTAATTCCCTTCCTAATTCTAAATCCAATTATTTTTCTAAATCTAATTCTTTTCCTTATTCTAAATCGAATTATTTTTCTAATACTAATTCTTTTCCTATAATTCAAACTTGAATTATTTTTCTAATTCTAATTCTTTTCCTATAATTCAAACTTGAATTATTTTTCTAATTCTAATTCTTTTCCTAATTGTAATTCAAACTCTTATTCTTCCTAATTCTCATTTTTTCCGAATTTCGATTTTTATTCGAATTCTAATTTTTTTCGTAATTATAATTCCGATTCTATTTCTAATTCTGTTTCTAATTCCAATTCTTAGGCTAATTCTAATTTTTCTTTCCGATTATAATTCTAATTCCAATTCTATTTCTAATTGTGTTTCTAATTCAAATTCTTCTTCCAAATCCATCCATTTCTAATTTTAATCATTTTCCTAACTGTGATTTCAATTCTAATTGTAATACTACTTTCGATTCTTTTTCCAATTCTAAGTTTTTTTGGTAATTATAATTACAATTCTGATTCTATTTCTAAATCTGTTTCTAATTTCAATTTTTTCACTAATTTTGAATTCTTATTCTTTTCCTAATTTCAATTCGAATTATTTTTCTAATTCAAATTTTATTTTTTTTTTTAATTTAATTTAAATTTCGATTATTTTTCTAATTCTAATTTTTTTCGTAATTATAAATCTAATTCTGACTTTATTTTTTATTCTGTTTCTAATTCCAATTCGTCTGCCTTATTTGAATTCTAATTATATTTCTAATTCTAATCTTTTTCCGATTTTTAATTTTAATTTCTATTCTTATTCTAATTCTAATTTTTTAGGTAATTATATTTCCGATTCTATTTCTAATTCTGTTTATAATTCCAAATCTATTTCGAATTGTATTTCTAATTCAAAATCCATCTTCCAAATTCTTCCAATTTGAATTCTAATCATTTTCCTAATTGTTCAAATTCCAATTCTTCTCTAAACTAATCTTAATTTATTTTAATTCTTTTTTAATTAAAGTTTTAATTCTTTTTCTAATTCTACTCTTGATTTTTCTTCCAATTCTATTTTTTTCGTAATTCTAATTCTGATTCTACTTCTAAATCTGTTTCTATAGTTCCAATTATTCTCTCTAATTCGAATTCTCATTCTTTTCCTAATTCTAATTCTAATTTTTTTTTTTAAATTATAATTCTAATTCTGGCTTAATTTTTTATTCTGTTTCTAATTCCATTTCGTCTCCTTTATTCGGATTCTAATTATATTCCTAATTCTAATCTTTTTCCGAATTTTAATTTTAATTTCTATTCTTTTTCTACAATTCTTTTTTTTCGTAATTTATTCTAATTCCGATTCTCTTTTTAATTCTGTTTCTAATTCCAATTCTTTAGCTAATTCTAATTCGAAATCATTTTCCTAATTATTGTAATATTAATTCTTTTTCTAATTCCAATTCTTCTCTAAATTAATCTTAATTTATTCTAATTCTTTTTAAATTAAAATTCTAATTCTTTTTTCTTATATTCTATTCTTATTCTGTTTTTAATTTCAATCTTTGTTTCTAATATTGTAATTCTACTTTTGATTCTTTTTCCAATTTTAATTTTTTTTTATAATTCTAATTTCAATTCTCTAATTCCAATTCTCTAATTCGAATTTACATTCTTTTCCTAATTTTTTTAATTGTAATTCAAATTTCGATTCTTTTTCTAATTCTAATTTTTTTCGTAATTATAATTTTAATTATGCCTCTATTTCTAATTCTGTTTCTATTTCCAATTCTTCTCTCTTATTCGGATTCTAATTATTTTCCTAATTCTAAGTTTCTTCAGAATTTTAATTCTAATTTCTATTATTCTAATTCCAATTTTTTTCGTAAATATAATTTCAATTCCGATTCTATTTATAATTCTGTTTCTAATTCCAATTCTTCTCCCGAATTCCAATGCTCATTCTTTCCCTAATTGCAATTTTTTTTTAGAAATAGAATCGGAATTAGAGTTATAATTGTAATTCTCTATTTCTAATTATAAATTCTGTTTCTAATTCCAATTCTTCTTCTTAATTCGAATTCTAATTATTTTCCTAATTGTATAATTTTAGTTCTTCTTCCCCTTCAATTTTTTTAGAGTCTGAATTAATTTCTTCACCTTAAAATTTATATTTAAAATCTTGGTTTAAGAAATTAAGGGCTTTTTTTTAACGAAATAAGTACCTAAATAAAAATAGTGACTAAATAGTTACGAGGTGAAAAAATTTTAAAAAGTATCAACAGTCGCGTTATTCCAAGGCCTGTAATATTAAAAAATATTATAATTTTCAACAACTGAAAAATTCTCGAAAACTATTTTCCAAAGAATTCTGAAAAAGAAGAAGAGAAATTCAACGAAAGAAAAACAAAAAAATACAAAATAATAAAAAATTTAATTTCAAAAAGAAAGAAAACCGCAAAAGGCGTAACGAGATTAAAAATCCTAATAATTTAGAGAGAGAATTTATTTTTCCCAGAAAATAGAAAAAAAAACCGCCAAGTTTTCAAGTGTCTGGGGACATTTTCTTCCATCAAAAATGGAATGCGGGATAATAAACATATATATATTTATATTGAAAAGAAGAAAAGAAGACATAAAGTTGAAACCTTTTCAACGTTTGTGGACACAAACCACAAATAAAAAAAAAAGAAGAGGAAAAAAAATCCCCGGGTTTCTTTATGATCGAAATGGATACGTCTCCCGGAAATTTCTCATCTCGTAACTTATCATCAGGTAGTTAGTAACACATAATCATCCCACCATTATATTACCTGAGACCCAAGGAGCCTTGGTATTCTGAACCGCCTATTATTATGGATTATAGTCGGTGGCACGAGCTCCCACAACATTAAAATCTTATAAGCTCTCTGTATACACATATATATGTATACAAAATGATAAAGGTCACGGATAATTTTGAATAATTTATCATCTTACCGTAATTAATTTTCGCTCCCTCTTTTTCCACGTTATTAATTTTACATTCCTTTCTAAACAAACATTTTCGATGTATACGCATTTACAATTTATTTTCTCGTTCTCGCGTTTACTTATATAGTTGCAATCATTAATCTTGTCTAAATTTAAAATTATTTATTAATATTTTAATTGCTTGAAACTTGCGTAACACTTGTTTCCCTCTTTTTTTTCATTCGATATTTAAAAATTAATATATTTTTATCTTTTTAACAAAACACGGAAGTATATTTCCAAGTTTAGAATTTTCTTATTGAGTCAAAGTCGTTACGGATTTTCTATTTTTAATCTCAAGAGAATAATCGGAACAACTTTGGCATCTTTCGAACCATTAATTAGGTAATTAATTTTTTGTAAATGCAAGAATATTACATTCTCATTTTTTTATATCAAAATATTTTTAGTTGCAGATTTTATTCTAAATTTAAGAATTTATTAAAAGAATTAGAGAATTGGAAAAATAGAATTAGAAAAAGAATGAAAATTACAATTAGGAGAATAATTAGAATTGGAATTGGGAAAAAGAATTGGAATTAGAATTTAGATTTCTGATTTTTGATTAAAAATTGTTTTAATGTAAAATATGAAATGCAAAAAAACGTTTTAAACAATAAATTTCATTGGTATTAAAAATAGCAATTCCCTAACAGAAAGTTCTTGGGAAAACAAATACCGTAAACCGACTGTAACTTTTGTTTCCCATTGTTGGATTTCTTCCAATTCGGAATTTCTTCCAAGTTTGAATTTTCTTTTATTTTCCGAGTGTCTTTCAATTTTGAATCCGTTCCAATTTTTTTTTTTTTTTTTTTTGTTAAATTTCTTTCGTTTCTTCATTTTTTGTTTTATTTTTTTATGAATATCAGAAAGAAAGCAGTACACAATGAAACGGAGAAAATTTATGGTTGACAAATATTTAATGCAATTTATCTAATTATAAATAAAAAATGTTTATTTTTATTTTTTATTATTATTATTATTTTCACATTCTAATTTTACTTCTAATTTTAATTCTAATTTCCTTTTTTTTCCTAATTCTGATTCTAATTTTGTTCCTAATTCTAATTCTACTTCTTTTCCTAATTTCAATTCTAATTTTTTACCCTTTCAATTATAATTATTATTATAATTATAAAAGTTCTAACTCCACTCCTATTTCTTATCCTTTCAAATACTTTTCCTGAATGTAATTCTAATTTATTTTTCTAATTCTAATTCCTTTCCTAATTCCTATATTTTTCTTAAATATATTTTCAATTTCTCTTATAATTCTGATTCTTTTTCTAATTCTAATTCAATTCCTAATTTAAATTCTTATTATATTTTCCTAATTATAATTCTAATGCGTTTTAAAGAAAATTGCAAAGCCAGGGTTGCCACACGTTAGGGAAGTTAGGGAAATCAGAGAAAAGTACTAAAAAAAATTGAATTTTGGAAAAGTTACAAATAATTCCAGAAATTTAATTATTTTGAAAAGTTATAAAAATTCTTCGCAAAATTTCAATTATCTTCAAATATTTAAAAAAAAATTGTAGTCAAAATTTCAACTATCTTTTTAATAAAATTCTTTTTCAAAATTTAATTATTTTCATAAGTAATACAATTTTCACAGAAATTCAGTTCTTTTTATAAATTTAAAAAAAATTCGTTGGAAGAATTAAATTATTTTCAAAAGTAATAAAAATTCTTTGCAGAAATTCAATTATGTTTAAAAGGTAAAAAAAAAATTCTTGGCCAAATTTCAAATATCTTTATTAATAACAAAATTCTTCTTAGAAATTCAATTATTTTAGAAAAATTTTAGTGAAATTCTTAGCAAAATTTCACAGAAATTCAATTATTTACAAAATTTTTAATAAATTTCTTCTAAATAATTCAATTATTGTCATAAATAATAAAATTTTCACAGGATTTCAATTATTTAAAATACAACATTTAATAAAATATTTAGAAAAATAGCAAATATTTAAAAAGATTTTTATAAAATTCATCGCAAAAATTCAATTATTTAAAAAATGTTTAACAAAGTTCTTTTCAAGAATTTAATTATTTTTATAAATAAAATTCTTCATCGAAATTCAATTATTTTTATAAACTTGAATAAAATTCGTTGCAAGAATTCAATTATTTATATAAATAATAAAATTCTTCACAGAAATTCAATTATTTTTATAAACTTGAATAAAATTCGTTGCAAGAATTCAATTATTTTCAAAAGTAATAGAATTCTTCGGAAAAATTCAATTATGTTCGAAAGTTAAAAAAAAATTCTTGTCAAAATTTCAAGTATCTTCATAAATAATAAAATTTTTCTCCGAAATTCAATTATTTTAGAAAAATTTTAAGAAAATTCTTGTGAAAATTTGAATTATTTTCATAAATAATAAAACTCATCGCAGGATTTTAATTATTTTTGATACAATATTTTAATCGATTTCCTCGAAAAATTCTATTAAAAATTGATTTAAAAATGAATTACCGAATAATCGATTTATTATATTCATGAAAATAATTGAATTCTTGCGAAGGATTTTATTAAAATTTTTTGTAAATATTTTGATATATTTTTGAAAAATTTTATGGTAATTTAAATTATTACAAAAAGGTTTGAATTTAAATGTTTTGAAGAATTTTAATTCCTACGTAAAAATAATAATGAATAAATATTTATTTAAAAAAGAAGTTATTGGTGTTTTTGAATAATTTTAATTTTTGGAGAAATTTGCAAATAAAAGTATTAAAACATTTTTTTGAGTATTTAATAATTTTTAGAGTGAATCGCAAAATATTTTTTCGGGTCAGGGAAAAAATGAAAATTTTGTCTGGAAATCAGGGAAAAATAAAATGAAATATTTGTGGCAACCCTGAAAGCATAAAAATAAAATGCAATAAGATTCAAGATGAATTAAATATTTTTGAAAAATAATTTTTTTTCTATATTAAATTTAACTTCTCTGTACGAGCACGTTATTCAACTGTAGAACGTCTTCACTTCACTCGCTTTTATTACTTTGTAAAAACGACCTTCAACTCGAAAACTGCCTTAATTTTTTTTCAAGATTTTTCTTACGCTCCGAAAAGTATGTTGATTTTAGAAAAGTAGGTTGAGGACATGAAAAAAAAATTCACTTTTCTGCAACTTGGAATTAGTTTTCTTTTTTTTTAAATTCAGTGATATTTTTTAAACACGATATTTTCAAATTGAATTTTAAATTTCAAAATTATAAAAGTAAATTTTATTTCAAAAAAACCTTGAAATTTTTGTAATTTAATTTTTAATTTAATGACATTTCCAAATTGAATTTGAATTTCCGAATTCAAAAATTAAATCTCAATTAAGAATAGCATTAGAATTTTAATTTGAAATTAAATTTAATTTCAAACCATGAAAAATAAATTGTGAAAAAGAGTTGAATTTCATTTTAGAAATTTAGTGCGGTCAACCTAAAATTTAAACACATTTTTTTGAAATAAAAGATAGAATTTCTTATTTTGAATATGAAGAAATTTGCAAGTCAAGCTCAGGAAAAAAGCGTTTAGCCACTTAGAAGCACGCAAAGCTTTGAGAAGGTGAAAAATACTTAAAACGCACTTATCGCGAGTTACTTTTGCCGCGCACGAGTGGTAGTTAAAAGTTATTCCTTACCGTGTCGACCTTAAAAAAAGAGAGAGAAAGAGAGAAGAATAAAGAAACGTGATTAGAGTTGATGTTTTAACCGTGAAATCGCTTATCTCAAAAATTGAACATTTTACATTATGTGGCGGATGGCGGGGGCTATACCTCTATATATATATAATGGCGTTTTGAATTTTTAATTAAAATTTCACCTGAGGCTGAATTCTCATCTTTTATTATTCAAGTATAAACCAAGCGTGAACTTTGACCTAATAATTTGACCTTATTTTACGTCCAGGTGCATTTTCCTTACTTTTCTTTGCGCTCGAAGCCACTTTTTCTTTTAAACATTCATTGGAAAGAAACAAAAAAAGAATACACGCAATTTAACATGAAATGTACATTCGTTTCGTGGATTAATTAAAAATTTATTATTTATGCATTACATCGAATTTTTGCCATTTGTGGGAATTTATTATTTAAATTAGTTCAAAAAGTGTTTCTTTGGAGAGTTGAAAATTGAAACAATTTTTAACATTTTAATAGTAAAAGTCACTCTGAGAATATAACTAAAGTTATCCTGGTAATAGTAAAATTTTTAACTAGTTTAAAATCATATAAATATTTTAGTGTATAAATTATATGAATCTTTTGAAATTTAATCAACTAATTTTCAGAGGGGTTCCGAAATTTTGAAACAACAATTTATTTGTTTTGGATGAAAAATAGGTATGAGCATATAAAACGATTTCGGTCAAAAGGGGGTTTTTTAAAACTTGAAATACGTTCTTCACTGCAGCTTTTCCCAAACCGATGTATATATCTGAATTGTGATTGTTGAAATCAAAAAGTCTTTTTCGATCAAAAAGAAGCCACAGTAGGTCGACTTCTGTATGACACAACGTTCGACGAACCACGAAGTAAGCTATAGTAGTGCAATTGCATTGTACTCCATGGAATACAGTAGGTGTATATATATATGAACTCGTGTTTTGTAGTATGAGGTTGCTGATTTTCCGAGCACAACAATTTCCTCTAGTTTGCTTCAATATTCCTTGATTTGTTATGCATGATTTGCTACCTTTAGCGCGGTATGTTTTGCATTTTATTTTTTATTTCTTGTTTGTCTCGAACTTTGTCATTGGAAAATTTTTCATCACCGTGTATATATATTTATATAGAGATATATTTTTCTATACATATATTTGGCTTGATTGTGTAGTCTGCACTTGAAGAGATGCTGCATTTTTTTGGAGAAAGGTTAGTAATCGAATTTACTGTTTTTGAAAGAAATTTTTATTTATTTATGGGGGAAAAAAACGTGACTGTTTTCTTTATTTATGAGAAAAATTCGTTGTAGAATTTAGTTTGGAATGTTTATAAAAATATTTTATTACAAAAATTGTGATGCATGATTTTATCTAAATTTTACAGATTCGTGTTTCTTTTCAATTTAGATGTTTTTGTTTTGTAAAGAATAGATAGTTGGAAATTAGTTTTATATTTTAATATTATTTTTAAAATTTTTATTATAAGAGTCTAATAATAAGCTTTGTTGGAATTTTTTTTAAAAACTTGAATAAAATACGCATTTTGCAGAAAAATTCCAAAAAAGCTTATTATTAGATTCTAAAAATGATTAGACACTCAAAAAACTGTTCTATTACATTTAATTACGAATTTTTTTAATTGTAAAATTATTCCAAAACACCAAAAAATTCTTTTTTAAATAAATATTTAATCACTATTGTTATTCCATAGGAATTAAGATTTTCAAAAAATTTCAAATTCAAACCTTTATGAAATTCAACAATTTATAAGAATATCATTACAAAACATGAAGATATCGATCACTCCGAGTCGAAGACTCGGAGTTATTGATGTCTTCATGTTTTGTAATAATTTAAATTTCCATAAAATTTTTCAAGAATATATTAAACTATTTACAAAAATTTTAATAAAATCCTTCCCAAGAATTCAATTATTTTTACAAGTAATAAAATTTTTCACATGAATTCAATTATTTTCATAAATAATGAAATTTTTCATAGGATTTCAATTATTATTAATATAATTTTAAATAAATTCCTCAAAAAATTTAATTATTTTCAAAAAATTTTTGCAAGAATTCAATTACATTTCACAAATAATGAAATTCTTTGATGAAATTCAAATATTTTCAAAATCTACTATTTTAATAAAATTTCTTACATGAATTCAATTATTTCAAAAAAATGTAATAAAATTAATTGCAAGAATTCAATTATTTTCATAAATAATACAATTCTTGACAGGATTTCAATTATTTAGAAAAAATTTAATAAAAATTCAATGCAAAAATTCAATTATTTTCGATGAATTTTAATATTTATAGAAAGAATTTAATTTTTGAGAAGAATTTTATTAAAATTTTGAAAGTAATTGAATTTCTGAGAGGAATTTTATTATTTATACAAATAATTGAATTTCTGAATAGAATTTTTTTATTTATAAAAATAAATAAATTTTTAAGAAGAATGTTATTAAAATTTTGAAAATAATTGAATTGTTTTTAAGAATTTTAATATTTATACAAATAATTGAATTTTTGTCAAGAATTCTATTTAAATTTTAAAAATAATTTAATTCTTGCTAATATTTTTTTAATTCATCAAAAGAATTGTATTTTTTCGAAGAATTTCGTTAAAATTTCGAAAATAATTCAATTTTTCTCGAAAAATTTTATTATTTATACAAATAATTTTGTGAAGAATTCTATTAAAATTTTGAAAATAATTTGAAATCTTTTCAAAATTCAATTATTTTTATTCATTCATTCTATAATGCTGTTAATTTTCAATTATTATTTAAGATTTTATCTGAAATTCATTTTTAAATCAATTTTTATTCAAAAATTCTACTAGATTTCAATTATTTAAATAAAAAAAACAATTTATTTAATTTTCTTAAAGTTTCTTAAATTTGAATTCTCATAAAGAATTTTATCAACAAATTTTTAAATAATTGAATTCAAAAATTTTTTACAAGAATTCAATTATTTTTAATACAATTTTAAGTAAATTCTTCGAAAAATGTAATTATTTTCAAAAATATTCAAATTTCAATTATTTTTGAAAATTCATGCTATAATGCTTTTAATATTCAATTATTATGTAAAATTTTAACTGAAATTCATTTTTAAATAAATTTTTATTAGAAAATTCTACGAGAATTCAATTATTTAAATACTATAATAAAATGAAAATAAATAATTTATTGAATAAATGAATGGTTTTCAAAATTGAATACTCAAAAAATTTTAACAATAAATTTTTATATAATTCAATTATTTTTCGACGAATTTTGATAAAATCTTCAAGAATAATTATATTTTTCGAGGAATTTGATTAAAATTATATTAAAAGTAATTGAAATTCTATGATAAGTTTTATTATTCATGAAAATAATTGAATCACGGTAAATTTTTTTATTATTTTTGAAAATAATGTAATGCTTGCTTTAAATTTTGATCAACACTTTTTTTAAATAATTGAAATCTTTTAAAAATTTTATTATAAAATAGTAGATATTGGAAATGATTAAATTGAGGAAAATTTTTGAAAATAATTGAAATTTTGTTAATAATTTTATTAAAATTTTTGAAAATTCAATTTTTTCCAGTACTTTAATAAAAATCGCTGACTTTTCTCTGATTTTCCTGACCTAGGACAAACCTGGAAATGTTAAAATATTTTAAAAATAAAAAACTTGCAGAATTTCCATGGAAACTCCACGGAAATTCCATCGAATTTTCAGGGGTACTTTCAAGTAATTTTTCGACGTGGGTGACTATAAATTTAAACTCGAAATTATGAAAGAGAAAGAATCATTGGGGAATAATTAGTGATTTATTTGAGTTATTTGGAAATGCGAAAAAGAGAATAACATATTTCTTGTTCATCTTGTAAAACGAAATGATAATTATTAATTCTTTTCAATTTCATGCCCCATTTTCACAAGCTTCATCTATAATGCATATGGTCGTCCACTAAAAGTCGGAAATGCAAGAGGAAAGAGTATCTCAAAGTCAAAATCTATTAACCTCCTTTTTCCTATATCGATCCACCCTCTCAAATTTTTCACGCTCTTACTCTATTTTTTATGAAGATTCGAGTATATGCAACATATACCAGCAACATATTTGCCTTTTCACTGCCTGTTTTTTTTTCCCAATAGAGAGAAAGTTTCCACCATGAATACGAAAATGCCGAGAAAGGTTGTAAATCTTTATGCAAATATTTTTTTAAAATTTAAAGTCGATTTTTAATTTTTTGAAAATTTTTAAACAGAAGATGATGATGATAGTGAGGATTATTTATTTACTCAAAAAATAAAAAAATTTGTTCTTGATTTAAGAAGTCGAAAAATTGTTTTCTTTATTTACAAGTGAGAATTTTTTTGCAATTGATTAGAAATTAGTTGAAGTGACAAGTGTGCGAAATGAAAAAGTTAAATTGAGAGATCTTTTTGTGTGATGTAGATTATTGAACTCGTGACTTTGTTAGAATCACTAAGGTAAATATAGACATGAATCTCGTTCCAGTATTTAAAATAGCGTGTCAACGGATACAAAGCGGAAGTCCGGTAGGGACAAATAACCGGTTTATTTCACGTTCAGGGCCAGTTGGCTCAAACGCACCGCAGTAGAAGATGAGTAATTTAGTCAGACAGGTGCAAGCGACTCCCAATGGAGTTCAATATAATGCAAATCAATCAAGCAAAAATTCGATTGCCTTGCGCAAAAAGACAATAAATTTCCCCTTCCGGTTAGTGAAAATTTTTTTTAAATTCTTTGATATTTTATATTATAAAAATTAGTAAAAATTTTTTTGAGACATTTAGTAAAAGTTACACACGAAATGTAGTAAAAATTACTTTGGAAATGTAATTACAGAAATAATCAAAGTTAATCTGTAAATAGTGAAGTATTTCTACAATATTATTCTTTTCCAAAGTTAAATTTGACTAAAAATTAGTGGAATTCACTAATTTTGATTAGTAAATGATAAATAATACATGGCACTCAAGTAAAATACAGATTTAAAGTAATCTTTAAATAAAGATTTGGGAAAATATTTGAAAATGCATAATTCTGTGTTGGGAAATTTAAAACTATTCTATTCTTGAAAGTAGAACCCTCGTCAATTTTATTTTGACATGATATGACATTTGACTTTTGACATGTGTGTACGTTTCCAATTACAAATTTGATGATGTAACTTTAGATCGATTTCAAATTCACAAGGAAATGTAATTTTACTACTGCATATATGTGCGGTTAGAGTTAGAGAATCGAGAGAGTTATGAATCGAAACTGACATGTGTGTGCAATATCTCCAGCCACAATTTTCATCCATCCTCGAATCGAATTAAAATCATCGTTAGCAATATACACTCAATAGTTTACTAATATTTATTTTTTCCCCTCATTCTCCTTTTCTACAAACTCAAAAAAAAAAAAAAAATAGATCGATCGAATTGATTGGAAAAAAAGAAACAATTTTTATAAACCTAAATTTTCAATTAAAAAATTGAGAATTGTATTTTTTTGATAGAATTTCTATGTATTGAAATAAAATATATTTTATCAATTTGAGATTTAAAAGAAAAATTGAGAATGGAAGAAATAAAAAATAATTTGGAGCATCTGTGTATTTTTATATATTCGGGGAATGAACTACTGCACAGTTCAGATTTTAGAGATCGATTGTCAGTTATTACCGCGAATTTTGACCTGTGCTATTAAAATAAAAGCAATAATTGATTTCTAGAAATGGAAATACATTCGCGAAATGGATTGCGCTGTATAGACTTCCATAAAATCCATTATTTCTTTCTCTCATATATATTCCTTGCGAATTCTCGTTTATAAATAATTAAATTCATCAAAGACAATTTTAAAACTTGTATTTATATTGACTTTTTGCTTCAGCGAAAAAAAAATTCCAGGGAAACTTTTAATTTAACATTGATTTTACATTTTAATTTACGAAGGAAAATTTACTCGTAAGTGAGAAGTAATTTTTACTGATTTTAATAATAAAATTTTTGTGAGTAATTTTTACTATATTGAAGTAAATTTCTACTATTTCAAGAGTAACTTTTACTTAGTTCGACAGTAAGTTTTACTATATTGTGTCTGAAGTAAATTTTACTAATTTTTATACTAAAATTTACTTCAGATAATATAGTAAAAATTGATGGTGGAACTACAAATAGAATATAATTTACTAAGAAAATAGTACAATTTTGACTATTTCCAGAGTAACTTTGACTATTTTGTGAGTAATTCTTACTATACGTCTGAGGTAAACTTTACTAATTTTTATACTGAACTTTACTTTAGAAATAGTAAAAATCAAGAGAGAAACTTCAAAAATTTTAGAATTTACAATTATAGTAAAAACTTTACCATTTTCAAAGAAACTTTGACTATTTTGAAATTTTTCCAGAGCAATTTTGACTATTTTAAAAGTAGTAAAATTTAAAAAAAAATTTAATTAAATTTTACTAAACTAAATTTTTCTAATTTTCATACTAAACTTTACTTTAAAAATAGTCAAATTTTTTCAAAAAGAGAAAAAATTGGTGTAAAAATTTCAAAATTATAGAATTTACTAAAAAACATAGTGAACATTTTACTACTAACAAGTTAACTTTTATTCTTTTGTGAATTATTTTCTCAATTTACACGGTAAATTTCACTTTATTTTAACTTTTGTACTAAAATTTATAAAAATTTCTACAAATTCCAATTAATTTTTCACTAAACACTTTTCAGTAAAAAAAAAATTTAATAATTAATAAAATTCAACTGAAAATAATTAAATTTGTTAAAGAATTTCATTAGAAACTTTTTAAAAAATAGAATTTTTAAAGTATTTAAATTTAATAATTGATAAATAATTTAGTTTTATAAAGAGTCACATTCTAATGTATTCATGTTTCTTAGTGCGAAGATTAATAATTAAAATTTTTATTAGTTAATTTAAAAAAAATACACACTTAAATTTATTTAATAAAATTGAATTTTCGCAAAGTTTTTTCAAAAATTCTGAAAAATAAGATTTTTGAAATTTTTCAATTCTATTGTTTCAAGATAATTGAATTTTTATAAACAAATAATTAAAACTTTTTGAAATAATTCAAATTTTTTTACCTCTTATTGAAAATAATTGAATTCTTTTAAAGAATTTTATTTAAATTTTTCGAAAATAATCAAGAGAAGTTATTTACCGTAATTATAATTTTATTTTTAAAAATTTCTTGGCAATATATTCATTTATTTTCATAAATAGTAAAACTCATTGCAGAATTTAAATTATTTTTAATCAAATTCCTCGAAATTTTTAAAAAATTTTATTTAAATTCGTCGAAAAAATTCAATTATTTCTAGAAACTGTAAAAAATTCTTCTCAAGAATTCAATTATTTCCATAAATAGCACAATTTTTCAGATTTACTAAATTTTTACTTATTTAATAGTCTCCACCCTTTGGTAAAAATTCTAAAATTATCAAAATTTATTAAAAATTCGGAAAACCGATTTTTTAAAATTTCAACAATTTTTCTTCTCTTTGATAGTATTTAGCTTCATTATTTTTGTGCTTTTGGAAAATACTTTACTTATTTAATAATCTCGACTCTTTGGTAAAAAATCTAATATTATCGAAAATTAGCAAAAATTCCAAAATCCGAATTTCTTAAAATTCAACATTTTGTCTTCTTTTTTATGGCATTTAGCTTCATTATTTTTGTGCTTTTCAAAAACACTTTACTTATTTAATAGTCTCCACCCTTTGGTAAAAATTCTAAAATTATCAAAATTTATTAAAAATTCGGAAAACCGATTTTTTAAAATTTCAACAATTTTTCTTCTCTTTGATAGTATTTAGCTTCATTATTTTTGTGCTTTTGGAAAATACTTTACTTATTTAATAGTCTCGACTGTTTGGTAAAAAATGTAAAATTTTCGAAAATTATCAAAAATTCAAAAAACCGAATTTCTTAAAATTCAACATTTTCTCCTCTCTTTTATGGCATTTACCTTCATTATTTTTGTGCTTTTGGAAAATATTTTACTTATTTAATAGTCTCGACTCTTTGGTAAAAAATCTAATATTATCGAAAATTAGCAAAAATTCCAAAATCCGAATTTCTTAAAATTCAACATTTTTTCTTCTCTTCTATGCCATTTAGCTTTTTTATTATTTGAATTTCTATTCAAGAGAAAAAATGGAAAACCGCAAAAATTTAGAAACTTTTAAAAATTTCAGGCCTTTTCCATGATTTCCCTGATTTCCAGAAGCCTTTTAAAAATTCCATACCATTTCCATGATTTTCATGATTTCCAGATTCTGTAGGAATCCTGTCAATTATGTTTAAAAATTTTTTTAAATTCTCCTCAAATTCTCAATTATCTTTATAAATAATTAAATTGTTCTCCAGAATTCAATTATTTAAAAAAATTTTAATAAAATTCTACGCAATCATTTAATTATTTTCATAAATAATAACATTCTTTGGAAGGATTCAATTACTTTTATAAAATAGTAAAATTCTTTGTAGAAATTCAATTCATATCAATACATTTTAATAAAATTGAATTAATCAAATTTTCAATTATAATTATGAACAGACAAGATTATTTTAAAAAATTGACAAAATTCTTTGTTTAATTCAATTATTTTTCAAATTTTTAATTAAAATTATTTAAAAAAATATTATTTTCAAAAAATTTGAAGAAACTCGTCAAAAGAATTTAATTATTCATTTAATTATTCATAAAAAATCTAAGAGAAATTTTTGAAGCCATTTGTAGATTTATTTATGTTTGAAATCAAATGAATTTAAATTTGATGAAAAAAAAACCCCCGGAAAAATTAGGACAAAGCTGGGAATTTTGTTGAACGAAAATAGTAGACAGATTCAGTTTTACAGAGTAAATTTAACTAACTTTTGTACTAAAATTTAGTTCGAAAACAGTAAAATTCACTCCGGAAGTAAAAATCGTCGAAAAGAGGCTTTAAAAGTAAAAATAGCAAATTTGGCACTAGGCGTAATTTTTTTTTTTCATCGATCGTTAGTAAAAATATTAGTGTTTTCACCCCTTCCCCCCACCTCATCGGGAAATTATAGAAAGCGAATCCCTTTTTCCCCCAGTGGATCAAGGACAAGAAAGAAAGAGTGTCCCGAAGGGCGTGCTATGTTGAATTCGTTGCTCCTTCGGTAAAATCAATAATCCTGTTTGAGGGGGTGTGTAAGAGAACCTAAGAAGGTTCTGCGACACCGCCATTGGCGCAGGTGGAATAACGCACAGGTGAAAAGAAAATGAAACAAAATTGTAGAAACACTATATTTCTCACAGCTTCCTCTCTTCTCTATGTACATATAGACAATTTCTATTCTATATTTGTATCTCTCTCTGTTGAATTTGCGGTTTAATGCATCACGACTTTCCAAATGGCTCTACGTGCTGCACCTGTCGCTACCTGAGAGAGATAGAGAGGTAAAGTCACTACACCCTGGCGGCGCCTCCTGTCAACCCCATAAACCCCCTTCAACTAAAACTGGTTGTAAAACTTTAACCAACAAAAGCACCCTCGTTATCAAATTCATCAAAATGAACGCTTGACACTTGACACACTATCAATGTTGTCTCGTTTAAATAATTTTTTTTTCTTTTATCACTGACAAGAGTGGGATTTTGGTTTGTTCATTTGTTTTGTTATACATTGTTCGTTGAATTCGTAGTATTTGATTGGATTCTTTGATAATTTTCGATAATTTAGATATTTTAATAACTGATTCTTTAATTCAGTGGATGAAATACAATATTTTTTCTTTTTTGTTCACTTTTTTAGTTCTGATTTTTCAATCCATTTGATCTATTAATAAAAGTCTTAGTTGTTGGTGGTTAATTATTAATTGGTTGTTAATTATTATTAGCAATAGTGAATTAACAATTAGAATTTAAAATTGTTTTTAGATTTCAACTGCTTCTCACTTGAACTTTTAAAATTTTGGCTCCTTGTCGACAATGTTCTACTTGTTATTTATTTATTTTCAAATATTTTCTGCAGTTTTTTCATTCTACTCTGACTTTAAGTAGTACAATTTCAGTAGTATTGAAATTATATTATTATTTTTTGTTATTATTAGTATTATTAGTATTACACTGAAAAAATTTATTTGATTTAAAAAAACCGATTGCTTGTCTATTATCAAGTAAATATTTTCTTGAATCAAATAATTTTTGCTTAAACCAACTATTTTTTAATAGACTCCAAATAGTTCTTGCTTAAATTAAATTGTTTTTATTGGAAAAGATTTTTTTTTTTTGAAACAAATATTTTTTTCTTGAAACAAATAATTTTTCATGAATCAAATCATTTTTCTTGAAACAACTATTTTTAAAACAGAAGCAAACAGTTTTTACCTATATTAAATAATTTTGCTTAAATCAATAATAATGTTTCTTGAAGCAAATATTTTTATTTGAAACAAATAATTCTTCTTTGAATCAGTAATAATGTTTCTTGAAACAAATATTTTTGTTTGAATCAATAATAATGTTTCTTGAAACACATAATTTTTGTTTGAATAAATTAATTTTTGCTTGAATCAAATTAAATTGTTTTTATATTAGAAAAGATAATTTTGTTTGTATCAAATATTTTTTGCTTGAATTAAATATTTTTATAATAGAAGCAAATAGTTTTTATTAAAATTGAATAATTTTGCTTGAATAAAATAATGTTTCTTGAATCAAATAATTTTTGTTTGAATCAATTAATTTTTGCTTGAATCAAATTATATGGTTTTTATAAGAAATGATAATTTTGTTTGAATCAAGTATTTTTTGTTTGTTTCAAATATTTTTTGCTTGAATCAAATATTTTTATAATAGAAACAAATAGTTTTTACCTAAATTAAATAATAATTTTGCTTGAATCAAATAATGTTTCTTGAAAGAAATAATTTTGTTTGAATCAAATAATTTTTGTTTGAATCAAATAATTTTTGTTTGAATCAAATAATTTTTGTTTGAATCAAATAATTTTTGTTTGAATTAAATAATTTTTGTTTGAACCAAATAATTTCTGTATGAATTAAATAATTCTCGATTAAATCAAATAATTTTAGCTTTAATCAAATAAATATTTACTAGAATCATTTAAACTTTATTGGAAACTACAATTTTAATATTTGAAGCGCAAGTACCATTTAATTGATCTGAATAAAAATTATATTTGATTCAAATAATTATTTATTTGATAACAAACAAGTAATCGGTTATTAGAATCAAGTTAATTTTTTCTCCACTATATTGTTGTAATTGTTTTTTTTGTTTTTATTTGTTTATGTTTTGTTTTATTTTCTTTTTTAAAGAATTGTTTTAGTAGTATTTTGTACTATTTTTATTATAGTATTATTTTTCCTTATTGTTTTATAAAAAATAGAAGAATAAGAAAAAATAATTATTCAGTATAATTGAACTTCAAATAGTTGTTAAATTTAAAATTAAATAAAAAAAAAAATTTAAATAAAATAATAATAATAATAATTAATTAATAATTAATTAATAATTAATAATTAATAAATAATTAATTAATAATTAATAATTAATTAATTAATTTATTAATTAATAATTAATTAATTAATCTGCAGATTATATCAATACTATACATTTTTAACAGAAATCGATAAAGAATTTATTGATTTTAAAGTGTAGCGGAATTTATAATAAATTTCAAATACTATTTTTATGGTATTTTTAAAATTTAGCAATATTTTCCCAAGGATGCGGTAGTTTTTTTCTCTTTTGCTTTTCGCTGAATTATTGATTTGTCAGGATATTTTTCTCGACTGTTATCATCATCGTGCATTAACATGTACCATTTGTACGACATGCGATAGAACTAATGTTCAACATTAGTGGAACATTATTTGCATTATGCATTATTTTTTATTTTGTTTTATTCATTTTTATTTGTTTATTCTGTTTATTATTTGTTTTTTTCATTTACTTTTTGTACTTTATGTAGGTATTATTTTTTTATTTACTTTTTTGATTTTATTATTTATTGTTTCGCTTACCATTTGTAACTTCATTTTTTATTTTTTTTTTATTTAGTTCTTTATTTTATTTATTTTTTATTTTTTCAATTAATTTATTTTTTATTTTTGTTTCTTTTGTATTTTCATTATTTTTTAAATTTTCATTTGGTTCTTTATTTTATTTATTTTTATTTTATTATTTCTATTATTATTTATTTTCTTCTTTTATTTTGTAATTTTTTGATTTTTATTTAATTTTGTACTTTATTTATTTTATTTATTTATTTATTTTATTATTTATTTATTTTATTTATTTTTTCATTTAATTTTGAATTTCATTTATTATTTTATTTTTATGTTTACTTTTGTATTTTAATTATTTTTTAAATTTTCATTTGGTTCTTTATTTTATTTATTTTTTATTTTATTATTTCTATTTTTATTTACTTCTTTTATTTTATTAATTATTTTTTTTCATTTACCTTTTTTGTTTTATTTATTATTTATTTTTTCATATACTTCTGTATTCTACTTATTTGTTATATTTTCAATTACTTTTCGTATTTTATATGTATTGCTTTTTATTTACTTTTACCTATTTTTTCCATTTTATTAATTATTTATTTTTTCATTTACTTTTTTATTCTATTATTTATATTTTTATTTACTTTTTTTTTCTTTTATTTATTATTTTTTCGTTTACTTTTTTTTCTTTTATTTATTATTTTTTCATTTACTTTTTTTTATCTATTTTATTAAAATCCAATTGAAATGCACTAACAATTTAAAATTGAATCACAATAACAATTTAGTTGAATTGAAATAACAATTGAATTGCAATAAAAATTGAATTGCAATAAAAATTGAATTGCAATAAAAATTGAATTGCAATAAAAATTGAATTGTAATAAAAATTGAATTGCAATAAAGATTAAATTGCAACAAAAATTGAATTGTGAATTACAAGCAACAAATAATACAGCTTTTTTCTTGAAATATCTCGAAAATTATTATTTGAAAATTGATAAGGCATCTTTTGTATATGGAGCATTATATCTGAAAAGTTCATCTTCATAAATTTATATACCTTTTACATGTATACAATTCTTCACTTTTAGCAAAATTTACATAGTTCTTTGATGCTAGTTCTTTATTTTCTAGAAAATATTTCTTCTTCAAATGCACCTTGATCTTTGAATACATATTGTGTACTATGCAGATTTCTCATCCACTAAGAGTTGCGTCATATACATAGAGATATATGCCATTGTTGTCTATGTAGCGAACCTTCAGAGGATAATACTCTTGAAAATATAGATTCTATCACAAGGCGGGTAGGTCTTTACACTCTCGGAAGCATTAACCCTTTAGAATCGAGTAATTAAAGTCAATTCCATTCTGTATCGATTTCACTTTGAGTCCGTTTCTAAAATTTGACATTAGTATTCCGCATTATGTATTCTCATTCCCCTTTTAGTATTCTTATTAGTATTTCGTATTTTTATTTTGTATTTAGTATTCTTGTTGGTATTTCTGTCAAAATTTGTGTTTCTATCGAAATTTCGGTCAATATTAGCATTAGTATTCCATAGTTTATCAAAAGTGTTGCAAGGCAACACTTTTGATTCATTTTTCGTCTCAATTTAATATCCTTAGAAAAATTGTCACAATTCGGATTAGTATTCCTATTTGCATTAGAAATTTCTATTTGTATTAGTATTCGTGTCACAATCTCTTTAATTATCTGCGGATTAGTATTCCTATTTGCAGTAGTATTCCTGGTAGTATTAATATTCTTGTCAATATTCGAATTATGATTAGTATTCTTGTCAATATTCGAATTATGATTAGTATTCTTGTCAATATTCGAATTATGATTAGTATTCTTGTCAATATTCGAATTATTAGTATTCTTGTAAATATTCGTGTAGACGTTCCTGTCAATATATTCGTATTTGTATTTCCAATTAGTATTCTCGATTTTCAGTTTTCTTATCACTATTCGAGGAATACCTCTCTCACTATAATTTCCGTATTGATTCTGTTGTCCCATTTATGTGTGCAGAAGGTAAAATGTGAAGAAGAAAAAAAATGTTTGTAACGAGTCACTGACACTGGGATTCAAATAGCCCAACAAAGCATGGGTTTTTCCCCTTCGTCACTAATTATATTGTCAAACCCCATAGCATTTGGTTATATTCGAAGCGAAAATAAATGGCATGTTTTTTTTCGCACACGTGTGCTTTTTGAGCACAATTCCCTACACATTTTTTTTTTCTCTTTCCACCCCCGAAAAGGAATTCAATTTTCACGTCATGAGAAGAGACAATATCCGTCCCTGGATTTGTGCGCCGGGTTACCGGCGCGCTATTCATCATTTTCACCACGAAAATAGCGCGCTTTGCCTTTGCGTTTCAATGGCCGCGAAAAATCACTAATTTTTGGATAAAAAATAAGATAAAAAATTTCAATTTATAAAAATAGAGATATTTTTGAAGAGACATTTTTGGGAATATAATTTTGAGGGCATACCTGAAGCTCACGCCGGTTATCCGATGATAAGACACCCTTGTGATGATAAAAATCCTTTTTGGTTTTTTTTCTGCTCTTTTTTTGGGGTTAAAACACTTGACACTCGTTTGTACGCGTGGTTGACCGCACACAGGGTTTTTGCACTTTTTTTTTAATTCAATAACTTTCTAGTGACTTTGAGTCTTTTCGACTTTTATAAATATATGTATGTACAGGTGTGTATTTAAAAAAAAAAAAAAAATTTTTTTTTTTGGCGAGAGAGGGTCGATAAGGGAGGGAGAGATATAGGGGGCGTCGTCGTTCTCTTATGATTTTCTCTCGCTATGTTCTCTCGCGGACACACACTTTACGACGGTCCAAGTTGTCGCGGCTGTGGGGCGCGGACCACTACCTAAACGGGCATCCCAGATCGTTGTATAAAACTCGTAGTGAAGAGCTGTTCCGTCGAGCGTGCCAGCTCCCTCTCTCTATGGGTTCACCCCTCTGCGCTGGCTGCGCGTACGACGCTCTTTGTGTCTCTCTCCCCCCACCCCTCTACCTACCCCACCTTGCTATGGTAGATTTTAGCCCAACGACCCCCTCCTGAGATAGTCGGCCCCCCAATCTATCGTTCCCCTCCCTTCCTCTCCCCTCAGCCCAACCCGACAGCAAAGCCGATACCCGTCGCGTCGTCACCCCTCACCCTCTGTTAGCGCGACCCGTGCCCGAGTCGACGGCCCCCCCTTCCCTCACTCTCTCTCACTCTCTTCCCTTGTTGGCTCGTGCACACGTGAGGGGTTGAGGCTTACAATGTGAGACAGAGAGAGAAAGAGTCTTCTTCCTTGCAAAAATGTGTACTATGCAAGTGTAGAGACATGCGGGAGTATGCAATTTCTCCCCCCATGTAAATGTAAGTAATGAGGGTTTTGTCTGCCTAAGGGGATTTTTATCCTTGTGTCTGTGTAGAGAGAGAGAGAGAGAGAGAAAATTTACGAGTACGCTTTTAAATTGTGCTCAAAAAGTGTGTAACACTTGTTATGATTACACCAATGTGCATTGGTGTTTAATCATGTGTTTTTGAGTTTGAATTTTTGAGTTTAAATGCTAATTTCAAAGCGTCTTGGATATGCGTCTATGTAAATTTGAATTTTAGGGTATTTCGCTTATGCGATTTGTGAAATTTTAATAATATAGGTTCGAAGGGGAATTAACTTAGTCAGAGGTAGTTTACTGTACAATTTTCTCGTTAGAATAGTGTAATTAACTTGTGGATGTTTTGAATTTAACTTTTAAGTTAGCGGTACTATAATAGTATATGGGCAATTCCACGGGAAATTTTTCTACGACATTTTAGAATCGGTTAAACATATTTTTTTCTCGTTCTTGATAGAAAAATATTCAATACGTATTTTTTTATTTTTCCATATTTGCCAAAATTTTCGAGTTATGAATTTTCGAAATTTTGGATTTTTAAAAGTAGACCTATTTTCAATAGCTTATAACTTTGAAAGTATTGAGTTTGGAAAAAAGTTGTCAAAGGAAGAAAGTTTTGGTTTTTCTTCAACTTTTAAAAGATTAAAAAAAAAATTTTTTTTTTAAATTTTTAATAAAAAAAAAATTTTTTTTTATAAACAAATTAATTTTTTTTAAATTTGGGCGCGATTTTTTTTTATTTTTTTTTTATTTATTTATACCTACTAATATACAGAAAAATTTCCAAAAAGATTCGAGATGGGCCGACTCGTAGTTTTCGTTCCATAAATTTTTTATAGAATGAAAACTGTGAATTATAAGTCTAATAGCTTGTAACTTTGAAAGTTTTGAGTTTAGAAAAAACTTGTCAGAGAAAGAAAATCTTGGTTTTTCTTTAACTTTTATGTACTTTAAAAAAAAATTTTTTTATTAATTTTTAAGAAAAAAAAAATTTTTTTTTTATAAACAAATTAATTAAAAAATTTATAAAACGAAAACTATGAGTCGGCCCATCTCGAATCTTTTTGGAAATTTTTCTGTATATTAGTAGGTATAAATAAATAAAAAAAAAATAAAAAAAAATCGCGCCCAAATTTAAAAAAAATTAATTTGTTTATAAAAAAAAATTTTTTTTTTATTAAAAATTAAAAAAATTTTTTTTTTTTTAAATCTTTTAAAAGTTGAAGAAAAACTAAAACTTTCTTTCTTTGACAACTTTTTTCCAAACTCAATACTTTCAAAGTTATAAGCTATTGAAAATAGGTCTACTTTTAAAAATCCAAAATTTCGAAAATTCATAACTCGAAAATTTTGGCAAATATGGAAAAATAAAAAAATACGTATTTAATATTTTTCTATCAAGAACGATAAAAAAATATGTTTAACCGATTCTAAAATGTCGTAGAAAAATTTGCCGTGGAATTGCCCATATAGTAAAAATTACTATTAGATGTAGAAAACTACTCAAAGATAATAAAAATTCCTAATGATCCTAAAGTTCTGAACGTTCAAATGAACGAAATTTATTTATTTTCTTTTTTAATTTAAATATTTATTACAATAATTTTTTGTCCATATAAAATAAATGAATTATAAAGTTTCTAAGTGTAAAATTTAAGTTTTTAATTTTTATTGCAAACAATAAATTATAAAAACATTTCTAATAAAAAGTATTTCGTTCATTTGAACGTTCAAAACTTGTGGATCATAATTCCTATTAGAAGTAAGAAATTACTATTAGAAGTAGAAAATTCCTATTAATAGTAGAAAACTGCTAAATGGTAAATAAAGTACTATTAGATGTAGAAAATTCCTATTACAGTGGAAAATTACTATTAACAGTCGAAAACTCCTAAATGGTAATATAAATTACTATTACAGTGGAAAAATTATACTATATTAATAGTAGAAAACTACTAAATGGTAAAACTATTATTATGGTTGCTATTAGAAGTAGAAAATTCCTATTACAGTGGAAAATTACTATATTAATAGTAAAAAACTGCTAAATGGAAATAGAAATTACTATTACTGTGGAAAAATTATACTATTAATAGTAGAAAACTACTAACTGGTAAAAGAAATTACTATTAGAAGTAAGAAATTACCATTATAAGTAGAAAATTACTATTAAAAGTGTAAAATTACTAATTTACTATTATAGTGTAATTTACTATTAATAGTAGAAAACTGCTAAATGGTAATAGAAATTACTATTGCTGTGGAAAAATTACTATTAATAGTAGAAAACGACTAAATGGTAAAAGAAATTATTATTAAAAGTAAGAAATTACTATTAGAAGTAGAAAATTACTATTAAAAGTGTAAAATTACTATTAATAGTACAAAACTGCTAAATGGTAATAGAAATTACTATTGCTGTGGAAAAATTACTATTAATAGTAGAAAACGACTAAATGGTAAAAGAAATTACTATTAGAAGTAAGAAATTACTATTAGAAGTAGAAAATAACTATTAAAAGTGAAAAATTACAATTAACAGTGGAAAATTACAATTAATAGTGGAAAATTACAAACTGCTAGTAGAAAAGTACTAATTTGTAGTGGAAATTACCTTTAGTAGTTGAAAATTCCGAACTGAATTTGGTGAATACTCGGAATTTAAGGTCTTTATAGTTTACCAGTATTAATAGTAGTTAAAGAATTTCATTAGAAACTTTTTAACAAATCGAATTTTCAATGTATTTTAATTTAATAATTGATAAATAATTAAATTTTATAAACAGTCACATTTTAATGTATTCATGTTTCTTAGTGCGAAGATTAATTAAAATTTTTATTAATTAATTTAAAAAAAGATACACACTTAAAATTTTTCAATAAAATTGAATTTTCGCAAACGTTTTTCTTGAAAATTCTGAAAAATAAGATTTTTGAAATTTTTCAATTCTATTGTTTCAAGATAATTGAATTTTTATAAACAAATAATTGAAAATTTTTGAAATAACTGAAATTTCTTTACATTCTATTAGAAATAATTAAATTCTTTTAAAGAATTTTATTTAAATTATGCGAAATAATAATCAATCGAAGTTAGTCACCGTAATTATAATTTTCTTTTTAATAATTTCTTCGTAATATATTCAATTATTTTCATAAATATTAAATAGTAAAACTCATTGTAGAATTTCAATTATTTTTAATCCAATTTTAATCGAATTCCTCGAAAAATGTAATTATTCTTAAAAAATTTATTATAATTTGTCGAAAGAAAGAATTCAATTATTTCTAGAAACTGTGAAAAAAATTCTTCTCAAGAATTCAATTATTTCTATAAATAGCAAAATTCTTCACAAGAATTCAATTATTTTCATAAATTTCCATAAAATTCTAAAAAAACAATTTAATTATTTTCAAAAGTAATAAAATTCTTCGCAGAAATTCAATTATGTTTAAAAATTTTTTTAAATTTTCCTCAAAATTTCAATTATTTTTATAAATAATTAAATTGTTCTTCGCAATTCAATTATTTTCAAAAATTTTAATAATATTCTACGCAAACATTTAATTATTTTCATAAATAAGAACATTCTTTTGAAGGATTCAATTACTTTTATAAATAGTAAAATTCTTTGCAGAAATCCAATTAATATCAAAAAATTTTATTAAAATTGAATTAATCAAATTTTCAATTATAATTATAAACAGACAAGATTATTTTTAAGAATTGAAAAAATTCTTTGTTTAATTCAATTGTTTTTTAAATTTTTAATTAAAATTATTAAACGAACATTATTTTTAAAAAATTTAAAGAAAGTCGTCAAAAGAATTTACTATTAGTGGAATATTATTTTTTGATAGTAAAGTAGGATTAATTTGTAGGAAAAATAGTCAAAAATATTACAAAAGTGTACTAATAACTAGTACCAACCAAAAATTTACTGATATCTATTAATGCATTTAAACTTTAATTTTTTTTTCATTCATTGAATAACGAGAAAAATTAACTTCCCCTAGAAATACATATTCTAATTGAAAAATCCCTTCTTTAATATATATTTTACTCAATTGAAAGTTAATTTTTGGTAATTAAAATTTTTTATTCGATAGAATTGTTTAATTAATTGAAAGTGACTTTTTCATTTGCTGATCTAGTTTTTTCTGTTTTTCTTTTTGCAGGAAAGTGAATAAAAAAAGGAAACCACTGAACGATGGGGAGAGTAGAAGAACTTTCTTTACTTCTTGGTTCATTCAATCAAAAAAAAAAAAAAAAAAAGAAAAGAAAAGAAAAAAAATGGGTGAGTTTTATAATAATTTTCCATTTAAGGTAATTTCATGTTTTTAAAATAGTTTTTCCCTTCGATTTCAATTCTGCATGCCACTGATTCCTGAAATATACTTTTTCTTTCCGCCGGACTATATTCAATCTCTTCGACCTCATTTTATGAACAATATTTCCTTTCATCTATTTAAAAACAAAAATAATATTCAATCCGTAAATATCGAATGAATTCTGTCGAAGGAATAGTAACTGTATAAATTACAGCTAACGAGAGTAATAATATTGTTAAGGAATAGTAACGTAATATCAATTCGAATAGAAAAGTATATTTTTATTCTATTAAAATTATTAAGAGCAACGCTTTTGATACATTTTTTGTCTCAATTTTGATATTCTTTGAAAAACTATGAATTTGAATAAAATAGTATATTTATTTATTATAATTAAAAACAAAATAAATTAATTAATAAATAATAAATAATAAATAAAATAAATAAAAAATAATTATAATGCAAAACATGAAAATTTAGAAACTAAAAAAAACTCCTTGACCTTTAGAGAAAAAGAGAGAATGAATTAAATTTTTTATCATCGAAATATTAAATAAATTGTTGAGCCTATAAATCAAATGTAACATAAAAAAAAGAGTAATATAAATTACACGTTTTATCTTCCTTTTATTTCTCGCGGTGCTTTTTCGAGAAGCCTCTTAAACTCCAGCTACCTTAAATAAAAATGTCACGATCGATTCTCTTACTTAAATTTGTCTTTCTTGACGCAATAAATTTTCCGTTAAAAGAAAAATTGTACGTGGGGAAAAATAAAATTTAGTGTTTTTTTTTTCTTAAATTTTGAACCTTTTTTTTAATACTTGTAATTTTTTTTTTTTTTTTTTGAAAAATGACACGATCTATTGCCACTTAGATAAATCCTTATGTAAGCGTCGCGACGCCTTATACTATATGAACGATGTCAAACTGCTATTTTCCACCCCATTTAGAGGAATGGGGGAGTGAAATTCTCCCGTCGGGTATAAAGCTTCCTTAAACTTGAGAGTTCACGGTTACGTGTCGCGCGATCAGTTGAAACTCGACAAAATTGGCGTCATTATATGAGAGAGCTGTGCCCTTATTTTCTGGCGTAATTCAACGCCTAGAGAGCGTTTCACCAACCCCCAATATAGCCTTTTAGTTTCACCCCCCCACACCCCTTCTGTGAGTAAGGGGGTGGCATTTGTACACCTACGAAACAGGAAACGACCACTTTGTGCCAGTCACTCAGAAAAAAAATAAATAATAATAATAATAAGTTTTATATACAACATACGTCACATCTCAGGGAGTAACTGTTTAGCATTTCTGAACATGGGTGCTTCGGTACACACGTGCGAATTTACATTTACGTGCGGCTAAATATATAGTATATATCGAAACGTGAAATTCCCCACGTGAATTATTTTAAGGAACATTTTTTCTTTCAGGGAAAATTTACGATGAGCGTTTAGCACTTTTTTTTAAATTAAATAAAAGTAATTTTTGATATACTATCGTTCAAAATACTTACAGTTTTAATGAAAAAAAGTTTCTCAATACCGACGATTTTCAAAAACAAAAATTAAAATTAAAATATCTTCTCTGTTAAGGTTATGCAGCCTTCGCACTCATCTACTAAAACCTACTATTTCACACTGAAAAAAAAAATTATTTGATTCAAATAACCGATTAATTGACTATCATCAATTAAATATTTAATTGAATCAAATAATATTTATTGGAGTCAATTAAATGGTTCAATTCATATTTGCTTCAAATACTGAAATTATTGGTTCAAATACCATTTAATTGACTGGAATAAATATTATTTGATTCAAGTAAATATTTAGTTGATAAAAGTCAATTAAACGGTTATTTGAATCAAATAAATTTTTTTTCAGTGCAGGGTTGCCACATGTCAGGGAAGTCAGGGAAAAGTCAGGGATTTTTAGTAAAAGTACTGTAAAAAATTGAATTTTGATGTTTTTTTTTGTTTTCCTCGTAAACTATGAAATTACCACGAATTTTAATGCAAAACCTTCAATTTTTCTATTTCTGTCAATAATTTCTTTTTAAATAACTTAATTCTTGAAGAACTATCATAAAATTATTACTTATAAATTATTTAATGACTAATTTTTACAATTTTCGTAAATACTAGATTGATAGAAGGATTTTGGATAAAAATACTTGAAAAAAATTGAATTTTGAAAAAGTTACAAATGATTCCAGAAATTCAATTATTTTGAAAAGTTATAAAACTTCTTCGCAGAATTTCAATTATGTTAAAAAATTTTATGTAAAATTCGTGTCAAAATTTCAAGTATCTTTATAAATAATAAAATTTTTCATCGAAATTCAATTATTTTAGAAAGATTTTAATAAAATTCTTGGAAAAATTTCACAGGAATTCCTTATATTTACAAAATTTTTAATAAATTTCTTCGAAATAATTCAATTATTTTCATGAGTAATAAAATTTTTACAGGAATTCAATTATTTAAAATACAAAATTTCATAAAATTTTTACAAAAATATCAATTATTTAAAAAGATTTTTTATAAAATTCGTCGCAAGAATTCAATTATTAAAAAAAATTTAACAAAGTTCGTTTCAAGAATTCAATTATTTTTATAAACTTAAATAAAATTCGTTGCAAGAATTCAATTATTTACATAAATATTAAAATTCTTCACAGAAATTCAATTATGTTCAAAAATTAAAAAAAAAGTTCTTGTCAAAATTTCAAGTATCTTTTTAAATAATAAAATTCTTGGCAACATTTCACAGGAATTCAATTACTTTTAAAAGTAATAAAATTTTCTCAGGAATTCAATTATTTTTATAAATAATAAAATTGTTCACCGAAATTTAATTATTTTTATAAACTTGAATAAAATTGGTTGCAAGAATTCAATTATTTACATAAATAATAAAATTCTTTACAGAAATTCAATTATGTTTAAAAATTAAAAAATAGTTCTCAAAATTTCGAGTATCTTTATAAATAATAAAATTCTTCACCAAAATTCTCAAAAAATGTAATTATTTTAAAAAAATTTAATTTCAATTCTTCGAAAAAATGAATTATTTAAAAAAATGTCTTTCAAAATTCTTTGGAAGAATTGAATTATTTACAAAAAATATTAGAATTTTTTACAGGAATTCAATTATTTTCAAATATTTAAATAAAATTGTTCGAAAGAAATCATTTATTTTAAATACAATTCGAATTAAATTTGTTTGAAATAATTCAATTATTCTTTTCGATTTTAATATAAAATTCTTTCCAAGAATTCAATTATTTACATAAATAATTCTTTGAAAGAATTCAATTATTTACATAAATAATTCTTTGAAAGAATTCAATTATTAAAAATAAATAACAAAATTATTCCCGAAAATTCAATTATTTTTAGGCATTTTAATAAAATTCTTTGCAAACTTCAATTATTTTTAAAAGTAATAAATTTATTCTTGGAAATTCAATTTTTTAAAAAATTCTAATAAAATCGTTCGCAAGATTTCAATATTTTCATAAATAATAAAATGCTTTTTAGGAATTCAATTATTTTAAAAAAAAATTAAATAAAATGACACAGACATTCAATTATTCTCAAAAATTTTATATTAGAATTCTTTGCAAAATTTAATTATTTAAAAAAAATTTTTTGTAAAAATCTTTGTAAGAATTCAATTCTTTTCATGAATAATAAAAATGTATTAGGAATTCAATTATTTAAATTAGAAATTGCATAAAATTAGTCGAAAGAAATGAATTATTTAAAAATTTTTTATAAAATTCTTCGCAATAATTAAATTATTTTTATAACTATTTAAATTCTTTCATGAATAATAAAATTCGTTGCAGGATTTCAATTTTTTTAGCAGGATAAGAAAGATGTAAATATTTTTGATGAAAATTATGGAAAAGTCAGTGAAATAAAATATAGAATGAAATTTTTGTCAGTTTGGTTACAGTTACATGATAATTCAGTTGGATATTTTTATGTTAAAGAAAATTCGATGAAACAAAAATTTTTCTTCTCTAAAATTAATTAGTTTAATTGAAATCTAGTTAAATAAAAATTCAATTAGATAAACAATTTCGTTCGAATTAATTTTTCTTTTGGAGAATTTTCATGCATTTTCTATCTTTTTTGTATTTTTGGCCTTAATGAAAGAATAATAATTATTATAATAATAGTTCGTCAGATTTTATTTACATTTTTGTAAATGTATTCTGAATTTTAAGAGCATTGTTTATTGAAGAAACACACTCTAAGAAAATTAATAATTCATAAGTTGCAAAGTCCGTTTTCACTCTAAAATTCAGGGTTTACGTTGAGCTCATCTTCGAAGAATAATTTTATCACCGCAAGCTCTTAGGTCTGTTAATAATTAAATAATATTTATTTAGTCAATAAATTTTAGACTATATACCTAATAATTTATTAATATAAATAACGTTAATAACAAAAATAATAATAATGATTTATTAATTGATAACGTTGAATGATAAAATTCTAAATTTATATAATCTGTTTTGCGAAAATTCTGATGTTTCAATAAACCTAAAAATAGTATAAATTATCTAATAAAAAATATTTTAAAAAAATTAATAATACGATTGAAAAGAAATTAATTGGAGTAGTTGAGGAAAAATTTGGTAAAAATTTGAGAGAAAAAAATTCATTTGATTGATATATTTTAAACAAATGCAAACACAATTCCTCAATTTGTGAATATCAATTCTTTAAACTGAATGCTAAAAATTTAATTCCATAAAAACGTGAAAATTGTTATATATAAAAAAAGAAATTCTCTGGTAAAAAAAAATTAAACAATAGGTTATCAACTCTCGGGTACAGATGAAGATAAATTGAAATATTCTCTTTCACAAGCTATATACATGTGACAATATACATCCTTTGAATGGATTTTTTTTTCATTGCATTGAAAAAAAAAAAAAATTTTTCCTTTTGCAATGCAAAAAGAGTAATTTTTTTGCAATTGAAAAAAAATATTTAAAGAAAAAAATACAGGATAATAAATATTTTCCTTTCACATAATGATTATTTTTTTTTTGTAAGTATAAATAAACATTTTTTTTAAATGAGTATGAGAATATTATATAATGTGAAAAATGATTGAACTGAGGATTAAAAAAATGTAATTTTTTTTCATCAAGGGATATCTCGCATTTAAATCGTAGGTCAAAGTGAAAAGAATTTATATATGGGTCATAAAGCGTAAACTACAATTTAACTCACTCACAGTGTCTTGGAGAGTTTAACAGAAACAATAAAAATGTATTAAAACAAGAAAAATTGCATTTTACCACGCCTCTATCGCTCATTTCAACTGACACGAGTTGAGTTGAACAGGTGTTCTTTACGTGAGAACAAAAGTGCATACACGTATTATAAAAATAATATTTTTCATATAAACACTAGTGTGTGTCACTCAATCTCGATGTTTTCTGTTTCATAATGACTTAAGTGGAAAAACATTTGAGAATAATATTGTGGCAATATTTCTGATATTACCTGGCAATATTTGAAGCAACATTTCCTTGTAATATGAAAAATATTATAATTATAATAATTAATTATTATATTATCTATTTTTATAATATAAATAATTTCGCCATTGCTGATAATTTTATTAAAATTCATCAAAGAAATTCAATTATATTTTAAAAAGCCTTCCTTTAATTTATTGATTAGAATTTAAGTATTATTATCAATACATTTTTAATTACATTCCTTAAAAGAATTTAATTATTTTCAACAATTTTAATGAAATTCTTTTGAAAAATTCAATTTTTTTTCAAAATGATTCGAATAAAATTCTTCGTACTTTAATTAATTTCAATAATTTATCAAAATTCAATTATTTTTAATATCTACTATTTCAATAAAATTTCACAAAAGAATTCAATTATTTAAAAAGAAATTTTAATAAAATTCGTCTCAAGAATTCAATTATTTTCAAAAGTAATAAAATTCTTCGTAGAAATTAAATTCTGGTTATAAATTTTAAAAAATTCTCGTCAAAATTTCAATTATTTTCAAAGTTGTAAAATTCTTCTTTAAAATTCAATTCTTTTCAAAATTTTTAATAAAATTCTTGGCAAAATTTTAATTATTTTCAAAAACTTTTCGCAATTTAATGAAATTTTTTACAGAGATTTAATTATTTTTAATACAATTTTAATCTAATTTCTGGAAAAATTGAAATAATTCTTGAAAATTTTATTTAAAAAAATTGTAGTCAAAATTTTAATTTTCTTTATAAATAATAGAATTTTTCTCCAAAATTCAATTATTTTTAAAAATTTTATTAAAAAGTTAGTTAGTTTTTAGTAAAAGTAGTAAAATTTATCTTTAAAATTCAATTCTTTTTAAAATTTTTAATAAAATTACTGGGAAAATTTCAATTAATTTCAAACACTTTTCGCAATTCAATCAAATTTTTTACAGAGATTTAAATATTTTTAATATAATTTTAATCTAATTTCTCGAAAAATGAAATTATTCTTAAAAATTTTATTTAAAAAAATTATAGTCAAAATATCAATTTTCTTTATAAATAATAGAATTTTTCTCCAAAATTCAATTATTTTCAAAAATTTTATTAAAATTCTTGGCAAAATTTCAATTATTTTCAAAAACTCTTCGCAATTCAATCAAATTTTTTTACAGAGAGATTCAATTATTTTTAATACAATTTTAATCTAATTACTCGAAAAATGAAATTATTCTTAAAAAAATTTATTGAAATTTGTCAAAAGAATTTTAATTACCTATTTAAAAATTTTTTAATAAAATTCTTTAAATGAGAATTCAATTTTAAAAAAGATTCAATAAATTATTTATTTTTGTATTTACATAATTGAATTCTCGTAGAATTTTCTAATAAATATTGATTTAAATTTGAATTTTTAGAAATAATTGAACTTTGAAAAGGTTTCAAATTATAATCTTTGAATGTTTGAATTTTTTATAGTTTTAATTGAAAACTGTGTAGATTTAAGTTTTTTGAAAAATTATATTTTTTCGTTTATTTTTTGAAATTATTTGAAGTTTTTATTTTCTAATATATATTTGATGGAAAAATTTGCGAATAATAATCGATGAAATTTCATAAAATTGAATTGTAAAAGTAAATGAATTTGAAAATTTTCAAAGAAATTTTTCAAAAAATATTAAAAATAATTAATTTAAAGAAGAATTTCAGTTAGAAATTTTTGAAAATAATTGAATTGAAATGAAAATTTTTATAAAGTTACAGTAAAAATATTCTTATAATATAAAATAATGATTTTATCAGTCGGACATTTTTAATTTGTTATAAAACATGAAGATATCGATTGCTTCGAGTCGAAGACTCGGAGTGATAGATTTCTTCATGTTTTATAACAATTTTTTATAAGTTTTTTAATTTCAAAAAGTTTTGAATTCGACATTTTTGAAAATCTTAATTCTTATGGAAAAATTATAATGATTAAATATTTATTTAAAAAAGAATAAATTATTGGAATCGTTCTAAATATTATTTATAAATTTTAATATTTGAACAATATTAAAAACCTTTTGAATAATAATTGTATAATTTAATCTTCTAATGAAATTTATTTTTCAGGCTGGACTAATTGGACAATCTGAAGGACAGCAAGTATGTGAAGAAAAAAAGTGGCCCCTGCACACTGCCGTATTTTTTTTTTTTTTTGTTTTTTAGTAGTTTATTTAGTCTGTTTTTTAATCTTTTTATTTTAATTTCACGGTTCCGTGTGGCCCTTGATCTGGTGCAGAAGTGCAATTCAAGAACCAGGGATCTTCGAGGGTGGCCCAAGAAGAGGTGATGCTGCAGTCAGGGTGGCTGCAATTTAGCAGAAATTCAGGGAATTTGTATAAAAGTTATTCAAAAGTCAAGGAATTTTAATTGAAGGGAACCATACATTATAAAACTTTACTATAATAATAATATTTTGTCAAAATTTAGTTATGTTTAGCTTTTCGTTTAGCTCATTATATCAGGGAAAGTAGAAATTAGGGAGTTTTTGAAAATGAGATTTTTTGCGACCACCCTGTGAAGGATCCCATTGCCACAACGTGGGATCATCCACCGTTGGATACACAATGTGGACTATCACAAACTGTGAAGCCACTAAGTGAGTCGATTCAATAATCGGATAAATATTTAGAAATTTCACATTTGTTATTTATCCTTCTCTGTTTAACGCAATTTTTGAGCTTTTTTCTTGATTTAAAATCATTAATTTTATTTTATATTATACAAAATTTGAATTAATTTGAGAATTAAAAATTGTTATAATATATCGTTTTTAAGTTGTATACTTTACAAATGTTTTCCTTTCTTTTTAAAAAGTGAATTAAAATTTTATATTGATGGATTTTAAGCATTTAACTACATTGCATTAAAATAAATTGAATTAAATTAAAATAAATTTAATTTAATTATTTAGAAATTTTGTTGAAACAGGGAAGGTATTTTAACAACATTGGTACCTTGATCGAGTGTCATTTCTGTTTTCTTCAGTGTTGCTTTAAAAAAAGGAAAGGCTCTCTCAAAGCGAGTGCATTAAAGTTTTTGTATCCCTTTCTAATTCTAATTTTTTATAATTTCTCTACTTATTGAAAACAAGAAATATAAATAATTAGAAACTTAAAAAATAATTAGAGGTAAAAAATGTTATTCAAGTTTTATGCAACTGTTTAGTTTTCGTTCAAGAAGACATTTGTCTCGAGAAATTGGACTCGATCGAGGTTCCAATTTACAAATTTGTGTCTTATTTGTATTGTTTTTCTTGTATTGTATTATTTTCTTGACGTTCTCGTGATTCCACATGCTAAAGTTGTGTGGTTTTGCTTATATCCCTAATCTGGGGTTTTTGCATTAAATAATCGATTAGATAAAAAAAAATCGGTCAGGTAGGCTAGCTTTTTGTGTGCGCCGTTAGTTAAATTAAACATAGGTTTGAAATTAAATAGTCGATTTGATGAAAGTAAAAATAATCGGGCAGGTAGGATAGCTTTTTTTTACAGGCCGATCGTGATTTAGAAATATTTTTGCATTAACTAGACGCTAATAATCGAAATATAATATTCGGGAAGGTAGAAATCGGGTAGGCAGGAGTATTTATAGACAGAGAAAATCGGGAATATTTGCGGCTCATAATAATTTGAGTCACAAAGTACTGGAGTTACCAGTACAAAATGGATTCTTCGGCTCATAATTTGAGTCACAATATCTGGTAAAAATTACCAGTACCAGTGAATTTTTATGGATCATAGTAAGTACTGAAGTATTCAAGTACTTCAAGTTAAAACTAAAAGTACGACTTGGTTAAAATTAATTTATTTATGCTACTATTTTAATGCAATTACTTCTTTTTTATTCATAAATATTTAAACTTAATTATACATACAGATCCACTAAGGGTGACCATCAAACTTTGAAACTTTAAAAATCGGGGAAGAAATACAAATTCTGTTGAGCCTTAGATAAACCATTATGTAAATATATTTACAATCACTTGCGCAAAATAATCATTTTTAGAAAGATTTAAACTATAAAGAATAACTAAAAAAGTTTTATACATTATTATCGACAATTACATTTTTACAACAATTAAAAAAAAAAGAAAAAGTTTATGATCACTCGCAATAATTTAATAAGTAGTTCTCAACTTCTTTGTTAAAAACTAGGCATAATTTTTTTCTCAAAAATGGCCATATCACAACTGATAACAAGTTTACGTCAACACAGTCCAAGTATTATTATTTTAGTAATTAAAAACTTTAAGAATTAACTTATTATTCAATGCTTTGTTATTGTAATCATGGCCTTTGGGTGTTTAATCCCACTGGTCAATATGCTTGCTTTTTAGTTAGGATCTTTGGGTGTTTAATCCCACTGGTCAATATGCTTGTATTTTTTTTAATTAGGATCTTTGGGTGTTTAATCCCACTGGTCAATATGCTTGCTTTTTAGTTAGGATCTTTGGGTGTTTAATCCCACTGGTCAATATGCTTGCTTTTTAGTTAGGATCTTTGGGTGTTTAATCCCACTGGTCAATGCTTGCTTGCTTTTTTTATTAGTTAGGATCTTTGGGTGTTTAATCCCACTGGTCAATATGCTTGCTTTTTAGTTAGGATCTTTGGGTGTTTAATCATTTAGATCACATGCTTGATTATTGTAGTTAGGACTTTTTTTGTAATAGAATAGTTATTTTCAAAGCTTTGACTTTTCATTAAAATCTTTAAGAAAATCGCAAAATAGGCTTGAATTTAATTTTCAAAATATTTGGTGGTCACCCAATTTTAATTTTTTTCCTCTACTTATATATTTCTACGATTGAATCAATTTATTTATATTTTTTGCATTTTAAATTTATTATAATTATATATTTATAATACAAAAGCTTCTTTTCTCTAGTAAATACATGAAAAAGTTTCCAGATAAATTAATACAACTTAAATAAAGTTGAATTAATATTTTCTGTTTAATTAATTAGGTGCACTCTCGTTATAGATATTCGAATAGTTATGATTAGATGTGAATAGAATGGATTTGTTTTAATGATAATTTGTATAAATTGATGATAAAGTTAAATTCGAAATTGAATGGTTGAAAAAGTTGTAGGATTTAAATTATGTCTAGAATATATTATTTGTGGTATACTACCACCTTATAGAGGCATTGTGGTCTGCGAAAGTTTCATAGATACACTGCGCTGTGGCTTATTATTATGTTCGTGTACTTTATAATTGGCTTATGGACTGAACTCATCATTTTGCGTGCACAAATGAGCTTGCACTGCAACGTAGTTTTGTGTACATTATTCACCGTGTACAATGTCCACTCCCGTGTATATGTCCCTCTTGAAAAGGTAGACGATCCTCTATTCATTTTTTACCTCCCCTGTATACACACAAAAAAAGCAATAGATTTTCACAATTTATCTTACTTTTGAACACGAAAATTATTTCACAATGATTAATTTGATTTTTTTGTTGAAATTTTATACTAATGATTATTTATAATTGTATTCAATTATATTTATATAATTATTATGTTTTATTTTATTAAAATTAAAAAAATTATAATTATAAATAATTAAAAAATTATATTTGAAATCCGAAATTTTAAAAATAAATTTAATTTATTCTAATTCGAATTTATTTTGTTTAAATTAGTTTTTTGGCGTTTTTGCATCTCTTTGAATTTGTATTTTTTCTTTTTGTGGGTTTGTTTTCATTCTTTCTGTCTTTAGAGTCGGAGAATAATAATTTATCTTTTGAGAAAATTCTCACGCTTTTTGTTAAAAATGATAAATTATATTGTTCTTGAAAATAGTTTTTGTTTGGGGGAGAGAATGAAAAAATGGTAGAACATATTTTATGTAGAATAAAACAGTCTTATCTTTAATCGTACGACTATTTAAAATTGTTTACAAACTATTTACAAACTTAAATAATAGAATTTATTTAGTTCGATGAAAATAGCTTAATTTTGAGTCTTAATATGGAATAACAATTTCGTCTAGAGAATTTGTCGAGTGAGAAGTTTTGATGTGATGCCTCACGCAAAATTGTTCAATTCTGTTGCATGCCTCTTCCAACATGTCTATAGGTGGAGATATTACCAGTCTTATGTACGAAGGATAATCGAAACACTGAAACATTAAAAAAAAATTAATTAACTCTATTAATAAGAGTTAGTTGATTAGATTATTATTTATTTAAATTGTTAATATTTACTTTTTTATTATTATTTTAATTCTTTTATTATTAATTTTTTAGTTATTGATTAACTGAATTAATTATTTTAATTCAATAGCAATGTGAAAATCAGATATAGATTTTTATTTCATAAAACTTTTTAAGTAAAGAAAGGAAAATGATTGATTCTCACCTTTCCAGGAAGGCAAAACACTAATTCCTCTGCTAACAATCGTTGCACGAATTCAAGATCTGATTGAAATTCCGGAAATGAATCCAGATCTATTTGTACCTGAAATATTCATTTACAAAATTAGTGAGTTTTCAAAGTACACTAGTTTTAATTAAAGTGAAATATTAAAAATTATACATTGATAGTAATTTATTACTATTATATTATTACTATGATAATATTATAATATTAATTAAGATACAAAAGCGACAAAAAAAATTAATTGTCAAGAAAAAGTATTATTTATTTATTGATAATAATTATAATTTTAATAATGGATATGATGAAAAATAAATATTACTATTATTACAATTATATATAATAATAATTATACATTATTATTGTATTATGATACTATTATGTATAATATAAATATTAGTAATAATTAATTCTTAATTAAAATTAAAATTTTATTGTAGCTAACTAATTAGTTCACTTTTAATTAGGTTGAAAGCAACTAGAACAAGTTAATTATATTATACATTCACTATTTTAGTATTTTTGGTATAAGTTTATATTTGAAACAAATTTATTTAAAATTTAATTAATTAATGAGCAAAAAGAAAAATTTGTGGGTTTTAATTATTAATGTAAAAAAAAATAAAGAGAAGAGTAAAAGATTTTTACCATCATGTACATTGCGCCGTCTGGCATGATTGGTTTAAGTCCGGGAATATTTACGATGTAATTAAACATCAACTTGGAGTGATTCTGCAAAGTAAAAAAGAAAAAAATGTAAAAAATTAAAATGTAAATTTAGTGTTCGTTTTAGTTATGACGTTTTTGTGCGTATTTCTATAGTTATGTTTTAACTTCAATTATCATGATTTGTGTTTATTCATGAAACACCTCTCATTTCCATTGCATCAGAACTATAACAAAAATCAATAAACAAGTACGAGCAATTGTCCTGATTTTCATATTCGCTGTTCTAATTTGTGTTCATATTAAACATGTTGAACATATTTCTGATTTTTTATTTAGAAATTGCTTTTTTTTCTTTTTCTGTTTAATTACTTTTTTTCATTTTCATATTGTTTTTTTATTTTCTTGTTCCTTATTTTCATTTTTCTTTTAAAATTTTTTTTTTAATTTTTAATTTTTTTAATTTCTTTTCTTTTTCTTTTTATTTTTTTAAATTGTTTTTTCAACAATAAAAATATACACTGGAAAAGAATTTATTTGATTCAAATAAGAATAACCAATTACTTGACTATTATAAATTAAATATTTACTTGAATGAAATCATTTTTATTTGAATCAATTAAATTGTACCTATTTAAATCAATAATTTCAGTATTTAAACCAAAATATTGACTCAAATAAAAATTATTTAGTGAATATTTAATTGATAATAGTCAAGTAATCGGTTATTTGAATCAAACAAATTTTTGATAGTGTTGCAAAATAGAACGTAAATGAAAAATTAATAATTAGTTAATAATAATTAATTATTTAATATACTGAGAAGAAAAAATGGTAAATTTTCCTCTTTAAAGGTTTTTGTCTCGATTGGTCTGAATTATTATTTCGAAAATTGATTATATATTTAGAAATGTAGTAATAATTATTATTATATTATTATTACTATTATCGAATGAGACAGACAAGTTCCATTAACTTGTTGCAATTGTCCATTCTATCAAGTGGATGTAGTTATTTGATGCTTAGTTACTTTGAAACTATTGTAGCACGTCTGGCTGCTCGATCGTGGTTCTACGTGTGTAATAACAAGTTCTTGTGTCTAAAGCGGATATCCCGGAATTGCTTTCTACTGTTATAGATACACCACCACACAATGAAAATTTTTATGGATTCGAATCATGATATTCTTGAAACCAAACTCGACACAGTTTTTCCTATTCATTCCCCATGCAAACTACTTTTTATGATTATTGATATCGCTTATTTATTAATTAGAAAAATAGCAAAAATCGAAATACAAAATTTTTTTTTATTATAACGTTGACAAAAAAATTCTGCATTTTACTATTTATTAGTTAAAAAAATATTTGTTGGTCGCTTTTTATTTCAATTTTTATAGATATTATACGTGAGTAAATTAAATTACGTAATTACGTAACTAAATATTATTTTAGTTTTTAAATAATAATTCTGTTTTAAAAGTAAATAACTAAATTTAAATTTCGTTATTGAATATTAATTTAATTACTGAATGGAGAAATAATATTTATTTAGTTACCTAGTTTTTTTTACTTCATACACTAAGTAACTAATAACTAAATTCAAAATAAAAAATCAATTACAAATAATAATTTTTCTATCGTGTAAATTAAGAATTCTATTCTTTTTGGAGAAAAGAAAAATAATTTCTTCTGTTTTAGTTTCTAGGGAATTTATTTCCATTACATGATAATTATTGTCGATTGCTTTGAACTTATTTACTTACATATAAAGTTTGTATAATCTCCTCGAAATAATTCTGCGGCGTTTCGCTCAAAATTCGTGGAAGCGCTCCTTGAATTAACGTATTACTGCCAATTATTCGCTGACTTAAGCAATTCAGTCCTTTTCGAATCTAGAAATTCAAATATTTCTCTATGAGTTTTGATAATAGTTTTGATATCATTACCGAAAGTTCACCAAAAATAATTCTGCTTTCAAAATGTTTTTGTTAAAAAATTTTGTATTTTTTATTAGAAATTATTTGTAGTATTTTTTTTTGTTAAAAATAGATTTTTATTATTTTTTTATGACAAATTATTTTTATTTTTTGTATTAAAAATTACTTTTATTATATTAAAAATAATTTTTTTTATTATGATTTCAGAACTAATAAATTTTCCAAAAAATTTTTAGATTAAAAAACTATCACATTTTGTTTAATAATTATTCGTATGCATATATGAACAATTTTTGAAACATTCATCAAGTTAAAATTTTTATTTCTCTTTTTGAAAAAAAAGAAAAGAAAATTATGTTATTTGGCTCTCGTTTTACTTTTCAGTAGAAATATTATTGTAATTGATAGAAATAATATTTAAAATCGAGAAAAAAGCTGGAAAATTATAAATGTGGGGAAAACCCAATTGAAGGAGGAGAATTGAAAAAAAAATCCTCTCAGGATTAAAATTCTCCGCGAAGGTTATAGAGAGTCGAACAATTCGTCAGGAGTAAAAGTTCCATTTAATTCTCGCCAATTTCTTTTAATCCACATTGTGGAAAGTGAATTACATTGAAAGCGTCTGAGTCTTGGCCGGAGGTGAATTTTAATCGTGAAATTAATCTTTAAGCGCAACTGAACTCTATAATCGCGGAAGCTTTTTTTTGTTTTAAAAAAAGAAAAGAAAAATCCCCTTCGTCTTTACTCGACAAAAAACATGCTCGTTTAGACTTTATTATCAAAAATTTATTTCTCTTCTCCCTTTCCTACCAATTTATAGTAATAGTTTGTATATACAGTATGAAAGTTTGTAACTTTTGCCCCATGTTTCATTAAAAAACAAATGTACACACCTCTTTTCCTAAAATATTCTGCCGGTCGTTGATAATAATCCAACCCATTCGCCAGCCAGGTACGAGAAACCTACACAGAAAAAAAGAGGGAAATAAAAAGAAAAATTGTAAATATGCGAGAAAAATTTATGTTATTGCCTACGTTGACCCCATAGTCTCTGGGGCCAAAGAGAAAGTAATTAAAAAAAAACTTGTCTACAATTCTCTTTTTTGAAATATTGCAATTTTTTATTTTTATTATTGTTATGTGTATTCTTCAAATTCATAAAAATTAATTATTTTCGTTTGGATTTTACCTTTTTTTTTTGATCGATAGAACTTTAATTACCTTTTGGTCAAGCCACTGCAGGATAATATCGGAACTTCCGTTGATAACGATGCCAAAGAATAGTATTTTCGTCCGGGAAAAACCTGCCGGGAAACGAAGTTAATTAAATAAGAGTTTTTTGTTGTATTTTTCTCAATACATTTTTTTAGTTTTATAAACAGCGACTTATAGATTAAAAATTGACACATTTTTTAAAAGAAAAATATTAATGTTAAGGATTAAAAAATTATTAAGCATTTTTAGTTATTCGTTCTTAAATAATTAATGAAGAATAAATTATTAATTTATTTGTCGTTAAGTATTTATTAATTAATAAATAATTGAGTTAACATTTATTTATCAGTTATTCAGCAATTACTAAATTGTCAATAATTTAGTAATGATCAATTATTCAGCAATTACTAAATTGTTAATAATTTAGTAATTATTAATTATTTAGCAATTACTAAATTGTTAATAATTTAGCAATTATTAATTATTCATCAATTATTAATTTTTTAGTAGTTAACTATTTATTGATTAATAAATAATTGAGTAATTGTTAATTTATTAACTCTTCAGCAATTATTGATTTACTAGTAGTTAACTATTTTTTAATTAATAAATAATTATGTAGTTGTTAATTTATTCATTATTCAGCAATTATTAATTTACCAATAATTGCCTTTTCATTTATTAATAAATTATTATTGATTAATTAGTTACTTGCCATTAAGAAATTAATGTCCCATTTTAAATAAATAATTTAAATAGAAATAAATATAATTTTAAATAATTATTTATTCAGTTGTCATTAAATGATTATTTAATCAACATTATTTAATTATCTAATTAAATAAATAAATAATTGACACTTATTAGTTGACAATTAACAAATAATAATAATAAAAAGTGAATTAGACAACAAATTATAATTAATTAATTAAAATGTTATTTATGACAAATAATATAATTAAATAATGACATTTAAATAATGAATTCTATTTAAATAATTATTTAGTGTCAATAATTAAAATGCGGAGAGTGTAAATAAAGATAATGTAAATTAAATAATTTTTTGACACTTAAATAAGTGTCAATAATTAACTAAAAACTTAGTGACATAATTGGTTGTCTAATTATGAGTAATTAGTTGTCTAATTGACAATTACTGATAAATTCTTGTTATTAGATCATTTTCTAATTGTCGCTAATTATTAATCAGAGTGGAATTAATTATTTGATTTAAGTAAATATTTTTTCGATTCAAACAAAAATTATTTGATTTAAGGAAAATTATTTTATTCAAGTGAAAAACAGTTGATTCAAGCAAAATAATATCTGTTAATGTATAACTGTCTAATTAAAATTCGTTATTTGTCTAATTGGCTTTAATTGATTATCTAATTTGAATTCCTAAATTGCTTCAAATGGTATTATTTTATTTATTTATAAATTTATTTCTATTTATAAATACAAATAAATAAAAATTGGCATTAAAACTAATTTGAAAAATTGTCATTTATTAATTACCTAATTATCAATTAATTAATTATTTGATTAATTGAATAATAAATTATTTATTTATTGAATTATTTAATTAACATTGGTTAATTATCGAATTACTTTAAATGATAATTTTATTTGTCTTTTAAGAAAATGAATTTAAGTAGAGTAATAATTATAATTAATTAATTAATTAATTAATTAAAAAAAGTAAGAAAAAAATCGTACCATGTGTTCGTATATTTCATCGGCAATAATTGGCACATAATATTTGGCAGCAATGTCAAGAATATCGAGAAGATGATTTTTACTAAAAACTGAGCCACAGGGATTCGAGGGATTATTTACAATAATTGCAGCAGTCGATTCATCGATTTGCGATTCTAAATCGTCGAGATCAATTTCCCAGGCACGATCGGGCTGAAATTAGAACAATAATAAAAAATGATAAAAATAATAATAATAATAATAATAAAAATTAAAATGATAATAATTATGTCATGAAGTATATAATAATTATAGAAGTTAATATTAAGAATAATAATAATTGTAATTATAATTTTATTATCAATTTAATTATTACTTTTGAAAATAATTGAATTTCTGCGACGAGTTTTATTATTTCTAAAAATAATTTAATTATTGAGAAGAAACTTGAGAAAAAAGAGTAGATATTGAAAATCATTGAAATGAGGAGAATTTTTGAAAATAATTGAATTTTTCCGAAGAATTTTATTGTTTTATGAAAATAATTGAATTTTGATGAATTTTTTATTTATAAAGATAATAATTGGAATTTTGTCGAGATTTTTTTGTAAATTTTGAACATAATTGAATTTTGTGATAAGAATTTTATTACTTTTTAATATAATTGAAAATAATTGAATTTCTGCAATCATTAAAATTTCTAATTAAATTCATTCAACATTGTAATTTTATAAAATTTCAAATTAAAACCGTTTGAAGTTAATTTACTTATGAAAATTGTAGACGAAACTCTTTTAAAATTGAATTAATTTTGAAATATTTAAGTAAAATTATTCATTAAAATTGATTTATTTTAAGATAGTTGTTCAAGAATTAAGTTATTTAAAAAGAAATTTTGTCAGAAATTTGAAAAAAATTGAAGTAGGTTTTCGATTAGAATTCGTGGTAATTTTATAGGTAGTTTGAGTCAAACAAAAAAGACAAAAATTCAGAATTTTCTTATGAATTCTAAAAATTAAATTTTTTCACTACTTTTAATAAAAATTCCTGACTTTTCCCTGAATTCTCAATGTCAGAATATGTGATTATTATAATTATAATAATATTAAATATATTCGAATTCATATTTTATTTTTATAAAAATAAAATTTGAATTAAAAATTAAAAGTTATGATTTAACATTAATTAATTAATTATAATATAAAATATAAAATTTGAAATTTTGACGTTCTATTATTTTTAAAATTGCTAGATTTATTTTAAAAAAAGCAAGTGAGAACACAGCCGCACACTTGCTAGTTTAATTTAATTATCAATTTAATTAGCAACAGAAGGCTATTGACAATTAAATTTCGGTCATTTACATATATAATGTTTGAAAAGAAAAATACAATACCCCAAAATGGTTCTAGCATCAATTGTTAATATAATGAGATTTCCCGTTCAGATATACATATATATTGTGCGAGAATAATAGTGAATGTAGTAATTTGACGACATACATATATATGTATATATAGAAATGCTCACCCTTAGATTATAGGATCTCACTGTAATTCCAAGACCCTCGGCGAGTGTTCGATATATCGAGAAACCCGGTTTTGGAATTAGTATATTTTGTCCTTCACGTGCCACTGCTGTAATACAGAGATCCAGAGCGCACGAACATCCACTACAAAGGATTACATCCTATAAACATTTTCCTATTTTAATTTCACTTCATTCTTTTTTATTCTTATTATATTATTAATTCTAGTTTTTTTCTTAAATTATTATTCAGAAAAAGAAATTTTTTTTATCAAAATTAAAAAAAAATTAATTAAGTACATAATTAGTTTATTAAACTAATTAATAAACAGGGTTTCTACAAGTCGGATCAATTAATTTTTTTTTTAAATATTTAAAAATAATTTTTGAACGATAATAGTATTTCAATTTTGAAAAATTTCCAAATTATTAAAATTTGGTAAAATCTTTTAAAAATAGTTGAATTTTTTTGAAAAGTATAAATAAAAATGATCAAATTTTTGAAGAATTTTAATTATAAACAGGACCATGATTTCTTAAAAATTTTAATAAGTCCATAGAATTTTTATATAATTTAAAAAAACTAATAAATTTTTTTGATGAATTTTAATTAAAATTTTTGAACACTATTGTTTTCTCACAAAATGTTAAAAATAATTCTAAAATGTTATTATTTTTGTAATTGAAAATATGTAATTGAAAATATGAAAAATATTGAATTTTAAAAAATTAGTAGCTAATTTTCATTTTTAAATTTACCTTTAAAGATTTTTCATTAAAATTTTTGATAATTCAATTATTTTCAAAATTTGCAATTAAAATTCTTCAAAAGTTGATTTTCAAAAATTGTAATAAAATACTTGAAATAAATTAATTATTTTCAATTTAATTTTACAAAATTTTAACTGTTAAAAAACAAAAATAGCTATTATTGTTATTATAAACAGTATGCAAGAAAAAAATTACAATGGACTCTGAATAAATTGAATCTCAAGGAAAATAAAATAGTTTAATTAGTTAATTAGCGAAGATTTTATTTATCGAATATTTTTAGTATACAAATTTTTTTTTAAGGACCCAAAATCAACTTCAATGTTTAATTGTTGAGAGATGACTGAATTATTTATATTATTATTATTAATCTCTCGATTTTTATTATTATTATTAAATTTTGTAAAAATTGTTCTCATGGTTTCCTTGAACAAATAAAAAAATTCTAATTCTAATTCTAAATTTAATTTCGATTTAATAAAAGGGCGTTTTTCTTTTTTGTGAGCCCGTATAAATTGTTAAATAAAAAAATAAAAATAAATAAATAATAATAATAATAATAATAATAATAATAATAATAATAATAATAGTAATAATAATAATAATGGTAATAATAATGATGATAATAGTGGTTGTTGTTATAATTACATAATTGCAAGTTGTATGCGTTTAATCTTAATTAAAAATCAGAAAATGAAATTCGGAAGTTTAATTAAAATTTCAACTCGATTCAGATTTTATAAAATGAAAAAGCACGTTTCGGTTTGTGTCACTGAAAGTAACAAGGTTCGCGGCAGAAAACGATTTTCTCATCAAATTTCATTTTCAAAGGATTAATAGCTTAACCGACTTTCTATTCACACCAATGTAAACGTATAGATGAGAGAGAGAGAGAAAAGGGAATAAAGAAAGAGAGAATGAGACGTTATAGAGTAGTTATAATTCAGGGAGAGTCGAAAATGAGGACTTGAGATAAGCTCACAAACTATATACTTCCACTGTAAGCAGAATAAATCTCCTTAAAATCTACAAAAAAAAAAAATAAAAAGAAAGGAAAAGAGTAGAAAAAACAGAAGAAAGGGAAAAAATCACCTTTCCTTTAGTGAGAGACTATTCTCTTTAGGAATTACACTTTATTAAGTCACTAATTAATTTATCGTATGATGATTAATTTATTTATTGTATTTTTTCAGTAGTTCTGTTAATTTTAGAACTAGCTTGAGAAAATTTGACTGAATTTATTGTCATCTTATAAAAACAATGAGAAAAAATTTGTTTGAGACGAATAAACGACTAATTGTCTTGCATCAAATAAATATTTACTTGAATCAAATAATTTTTACTTGAATCAAATAGTTTTTAACTTGAAACAAATAATTCTGCTTGAATTAAATAATTTTTGCTTGATTCAACTATTTTTTACTTTAATAAAATAGTTTTTGTTTCAATCAACTAATTTTTATTTGAATCAAATATTTTTTACTTGAATCAAACAATTTTTGCTTGAATCAAAACATTTGACTTGAATAAACTATTTTTTACTTTAATAAAATAGTTTTTGCTTGAATCAACTAAATATTTACTTGAATCAAATAATTTTTGCTTGAATCAAATAAATTTTGATTAAAGCAAAAAAATATTTAGGTACTCGAATCAAATAAATTTTGGTTGATTGCAAAAAATATTTACATGAATCAAATAATTTTTGTTTGAATCAACTATTTTTTACTCGAATCAAATAATTTTGCTTGAATCAAATAGTATTTTCTTGAATCAAATAATTTTTGCTTAAATCAACTATTTTTTAATTGAATCTAATAGTCTTTACTTCAATCAAATAATTTTTGCTTGAATCAAAAAATTTTGCCTGAATCAACTATTTTTTACTTGAATAAAATAGTTTTTGTTTGAACTTTTTTATTTGAATCAAATAATTTTTGCTTGAGTCAACTAATTATTTACTTGAATAAAATAATTATTTTTGATTGAACTATTTTATTTGAATCAAATAGTTTTTACTTGAATCGAATAATTTTTACTTGAATCAACTATTATTTCCTTGAATCAAATAATTTTACTAAAATTAATTAATTTTTGCTTGAATGCAAAAAATATTTACTTAAATCAATTAATTTTTGTTTAAATCAACTTTTATTTACTTGATTCAAATAATTTTGCTTGAATCAATTATTTTTTTACTTTAAAAAAATAGTTTTTGCTTAAACCAACTAAATATTTACTTGAATCAAATAATTTTTGCTTGAATCAATTATTTTTTATTTAAATCAAATAGTTTTTACCTGAATCAAATAATTTTGCTTGAATCAACTAAATATTTACTTGAATCAAATAATTTTTTCTTCAATTATTTTTTATTTGAATCAAATTTTTTTTTTAGTGTGTAATCGATACATTTAATTTCAATGTTTGGACATTTTTATTATTTACTTTTATTCTAATAATATAATATTTATTAACTAATAAATTATTAATAATAAAATTTTATTAATTAATAATAATTACTATTACTATTATTAATAGTAAATTATTTTTCCTAATATAAAATACAAAAACAAAAAAAGTGGTTTTTCTGTTTTTGTTGTACGTATAAACAGTTTATGGAAAAAATTGAATTAGAGAAACAATTATCAAATTTATTACGTAAAATTAGTTTTAACATACCTGAGGATCCACTTTTAAAAATTCATTTGAGCTGTAATGAGCAACTGCCTCTCGAGCTTCTTGATAGCCTTGGAAAACAACAATTTTACATATAAATATCGTGTAATGTTTACAGTTTTTTTTATATTTTTCAAAAGTGGAAAATTCCAGGAAATTAGTGTTTTTGTTGTTTTGTTTGTTTGTTATCTTATTTCTTAAATTTTTTTTTTTGAAATTAAAAATAAAATTACCTGTACAGGGCGCATATCCATTATATAATTGCGAGCTAACACTTTCTTGAACTGCCTCAATGACTTCTTTTGCGGGTTTTAAATTCCCAAACGTCGTTGGATCACCTGTTAACGTATTTCTAATTAGTAACTGAAGAAAAATCAATTTGTGTGAAATTAGTAGACAATTGTTCATTAATTTATAATTACTTTTACTAATTAAAATTATTGTAAAGTATTGTATAATAATAATAATAATTAGAAAAATAAATTTGATAAAGTAAATAATAAAAGTTTATAGGAAAAAAAAATAAGCGAAATGAAAATATGAATTGTAAAGGAAAAATAGAAAACTTTGAACTTTTAGTGCAATCATAAGAATGAATGATTGATTTTTCATTATAAAATTGAATTACGTTTTAAAACGAATTGAGTGCTAGTTTCTATTCACAAACATCGAGTTAACATGCACAAAATTTTGGAGAATATATGTTCTGAAATTGAATTCAAGAAGGTCTATCAGCCACTAATCCAAACCTAGATTTTCCTCTCAAATCCATCCAACGGCTAATCGAAAATTCATTTCTCATTTTCTTGCATCGAGAAAGCCTGATGCTAATGAAAGCTCTCAAAGTTCAAAGTTTAATTCGAAAATCCCCCTAAAGCGCTTTATAAATCGATTTCTTCCAAATTTAACAATATTGTTTTTGTTTTATTTTTAGTTTATTCGCATTCGAACAAATAAAAGAAAAATATTCACTCTTTAAATAACGTGTGCTCTCAGCTTGAAAATTTGTTTTTACAATTAATAAAAATAATTAAAATAAAAATACACTGAAACAAAATTTATTTAATTAAAGTAGATTACTTGTTTGTTGTCAAATTAATATTTACTTGAATGGAATAATAATATTTACTTAAATCAAATAATAATTTTTACTTGAATCAAATAAGTCTTAATTAAATCAAATAAATTTCACAAAACATTAAATTTTTTCCATCTCTGACAATAATTTTAAAATTCTTCCCAGAAATTCAATTATTTTCAAAAATTTTTAAAAAGTTCTCGTCAGCATTTCAATTATCTTTATAAATATCAAAATTCTTCGCCAATCTTGAATTTTATTCAGGAATTTTAATAAAATTCATTATAAAATTCAATTATTTTCAAAATTAATAAAATTCTTCGCAGAAATTTAATTACTTTCAAAAAATCATAAAAAAATTGTCGTCAATATTTCAATTATCTTTATAAATGAGTAGCAAAATTTTTCGACAAAATTCAATTATTTTTAGGAATTTTAATAAAATTGATTGCAAAATTCAATTAATTTCAAAAACATTTATTAATTCAATGATTTTCAATATTCTACTATTTTAATAAAATTTTTAAATTCTTTTCAGGGATTTATTTATCATACACAACAATATCCATTACAAGAATTCAATTATTTTCAAAAGTAATAAAATTCATTGCAACAATTATTTTCAAAAAATTTTCTTAATTCAATAATTTGTATATCTATTATTTTAATAAAATTTCCTAAAAGAATTCAATTATTTAAAAGCAATAAATTATCTGTTTTTATTTAAATAATTTAATTCTCGTAGAATTTTTTAATAAAAATTGATTTAAAAATTAATTTCAGTAAAAGTTTTAGATAATAATTGAATTTGAGAGAAGTTACTAATGATTTCATTTTTGAGAAATAATTGAATTTTATAAAAGTTTCAAATTAAAATCTTTAAAAATTTGAATTTTTCATACATTTAATTAAAAATTCTATAAAACTAATTTTTTTCAAAAAGCTTAATCGAAATTTTTTAAAATTATTTCCACTTTTTATTTTCTAATGTACATTTAATTGAAGAATTTCCAAATAATTAAAATTTCACGTAAAATTGAATTGTAAACAAATGATTTGAAAATTCTCATCAGAACTTTATTAAAAATTTATAAAAATAATTGATTTAAAGAAGAATTTTATTTAAAAATTGTAGAAAGTAATAATCATAATTCCTATGGAAAAATAATAACCTAATTAAATATTTATTTGAAAAAGAAGTTATTCGTGTTTTTGAATAATTTTACAATGAATAAGGAAATTCCTAAATAAATATTTGCATTAAATAATTTCAATATTTGAATCAAAAATTTTTTTTCTTTAAACAAATAATTTTGACCTAAGATAAATAATAGATTTTACTTGAATTAAGTAATTTTTACTTGAATCAATAAATTTTTGCTCGATTCAAATAATTTTTGTTTAAATCAAATAAATTATATATTTGAACCAATAATTTCAGTATTTGAAGCAAATACAATTTAAGTAATTTAAATAAATATTATTCACTGCAAAGAAATATTTATTTAATAATAAACTAATCGTTTTTTGAATAAAATAAATTTCTTTTTCCATGTATATGATAATGAAAATAATAAAAATTAATAATGAAAATAATTATAGGAATAAGAATAAAATTAAGAAAAATAAAAATAATTATAGTAAAAATAATGCAATTATTAAATAAATCATTTAAAGAATAGTAATTTTCTTGTAGCTTACCAATAGAAAGTGCAATCATTTTTTTATTGGGATTAGGATCGACAACAATATTTTCCACAATAGATCTTATTGGATTGTGAGTTCTCTTTGCAATATTCGACGCCAGTACGCGCCATTTTTCTCGCGAACTACCAAAATTATTAGACATCTTGGAATAAAAATGAAATTTTCAAAATTATTCCTAATTTTGAAAAATTTATTCCAATTCTCTTAAATAGCAGAATTTTAAAACCGTTTCTCTTTTTTGCTTTCGCACTTTTTACAATTTTTTGTAATAAAAGCCCCCGTTTGCAATACAAAATAAACTTTTTCAAAAAAATTTTTTTCTCTATTAAAAAATCGAAGAGAAAAAAATTGTCACATGAAAAAATTGTCAATAACCGAAATTCAAAAAATATTTTGTGAATTTCAATATTAAAAAAACAAATAAACACAACTGAAAAAAAATTAGTGTAAATATATAGGAAGGTTGCTTTCTGAATACTAAACTAAAAGTCTAGATGAGCGAGATCTTGAAATACTGGATGCTAGAAGGAAAGAATGAGGGGAAGATTTTGATTGGTCGGTGGGTTCCACACCTTTGCTTTTTTTTCTCTTAATAATTAATTACATACTGAATTTTAAACGATAAATTCTGTGTTCTGGTATAAAGGAAAAAAACAAACATTACGCATGACGCAGAAAAGAGGTGTGATAATGTTAAGTAGGTTCAAGCCTCCAGTTTCAACCAATCAGATTCCTTGTAATAAAAATCAAAAATTTCTTTGGAATGTTGAATCCCCCACCTATTGCCTTTCTTTTTTTTACACTTATCGTCCATGGATGACTAGTAATTTTTTCAGATGTCATAATTTACCTGTTATTTTGTATTTCTTTGATGTCCTTTCCTCCCTCATTTTCTTGTAATTACCCTCCTCCCCCCCCTTTCCCCCCTTCGAACCAAGAGAATGAAATTATTAAAATTGCAATAAATTGAATTTTGGAATATTTTTTCAGAATTTAGTAAATAAATAATTTTTTATTTTTCTATTTATATTTATTTATTTGTTTACTATATATATTTATTTGAAAATATGCAATTCATCAGCTATTCGTAATCAGATTTATTTTATTTTTATTTCTTTATTTTATTTTTATTTATTTGTTTATTATATTATTTTTAATTTTTATTTATTATATTTTGTTATTAACATATTTACTTTGTTTTTATATTCATATTTCTTTCAAAATAATTAATAAATAAATTACTAGTCTCGTTTATTAACAAATAAATAACACAAATAATAATAATAATAACAATCATTGTTAATAATCTAATTATATATTTATTTAATTTCTATTCATTTGTTTATTACGTTTATTTGTTATTATTTATTTATTTCAAAATATGCGGTCATTGAACTTTTCTTATTTTTATTTCGCTGTTTATTGAATTAACTTTTTAATTATAGGTATTTTTTTTATTTATTATATTTATCTAAATGTTCATTTAAAAATAAATAGGAAAAGTAGTTTTAATTAATGGTAAATTTTTTTGAAAATAAAAACAGAAAAGTTAATAAAAAATGCTCTGTAAAGAAACATTTTTTTACTAAAATTTTTTTCTATTATTATTATTATTTTTGTTGTTGTTATTATTATTATTATTATTATCATTATTATTATTATTATTATTATTATTATTATTATTATTATTATTATTATTATTATTATTATTATTATTATTATTTCATTTTTTTATTAATTATTATTTTTATTATTTTTATTGTTATTGTTGTTCTTGTTATATAATATAAATAATAAATAACTATAAATATAAATCTCAATGCAAAAAAATAATTTCAACTTTATAAACATTTATTTATTCTTGATTTCATGATGTCAAACGCATTTTAATTTTTGTTTAATTATTTTTAAAATAAATGTGAAAATGAAAATTTAATTTCCGCTCTATTGGAATTTCCAGATGAAAGAATTATTTAATTGAAATTTTCATGAATTGTATTAATGCAATAACTAATAAATATTTTTATGATAACAAATAAAAGTTACAAAGCGGTTTTTCTTTTTTTTTTTTTTGAACACTTTTAGTTTTTTTTTCTTTTTGTTTTCTCTAAAGTAATTTAATGGTTTCTTAATATATTTTTTTAATTAGAATTTTATTACCATCACTTTTTATTATGCTATTTGTAATATTTCCTTTGTCATTTTACATTAAATGACACATTAAATGTTTTTTTAATTTGTAAAATTTTTTTTATTCGTACCTTTTTAAAATAGGAATCAATGATGTAAGTGCACTCATGAAAATCGTGATTGGAGAAATATTTTTCTCTCTGATAAAAAAAATAAATAAGTAGGTATGAGGCAAGATTTCCATTTATTGACAGGAATTTTGAAAACAATATAATAAACGAGTTTTTGTTTTTTTCAGAGTATTAGATGTGAATAAAAATATGTAATATAATAGTAAGATTATTGTAAAGAAGGAATAATATTTGGGAATTTAAATTTTAAAGTATTTTCAACTGTTTCGCAAAAAAAAAAAATTTAACATAAACAGTTTCTGCTGATGAGACGCAAATAAAACTGGTTTTACTGATTTTTAATTTATTGCATCTAATTTTGAATTAGAATTCGTGAAACTAAATAAACTTTTTTAAAATTTAATTTTGAAAAGTAATTTTTTGTTTGATATAAAAAATATTTTTTTAATTCAGAACAATCGTGGAAATGTCAATAATTTATTTAGTTGTATAAAAAATAAAAACTAAAGTAAATTTTATTTCCATAGGCCAATAATATTAATATATAAATAATTTATAGTAAATAAGTTTACAAAATTTTTTTTGTCACCGCTTTCAATTTTAAATTTTTATGCGAAAAAAATATTTTGAATACACCATAGAAATGCGCTAATTAAAAAAATTCAATCTTGATTGATGAGTGGTAGCGTCACCAATGGACACGACGTAAACATTGAATTCACTCGAATTTCTAGTCGTGTTCTCTCATTGACAATTCACATTTGCATACCAGCAGTGACAAACTGACTGGCGTCGTCCAGGCAATACCAGCATCACAAATAGATGCAAACAATGTTTCCTTGTAAAATAACAAACAATTTTTTTTTCTTTTTCAAAAAACAATATAGTGTTTTTTAATGAAAAATGGAGAAAATAATTATTTCTCATTTTACATGTGCAAATATTGAATAAAAAAATAAATTTTATTAATCATGTTAAATTAATTTAAATCAATTGTATTATTTAATAACTTTTTTTATTAAAATTTAATTCAAGTAAATTCTACGTTATTGAAATATTTTTATTTGATTCAAATGAATATTATTTCACTTAAAAATATTTTATTTAAATATTATTCAAATTTTTGGTTTATTAAAAAAATTTATTAAGAAATTAATTTAATTAATTTAATTCGATTAAATTCATTTAATAAATTTAATTCGACTAAATTTTATTTAAATTAAATTTAAGTTCAACTCAATTGGAAATAAATATTTTATTCAAATAAGTTTAATTTTATTTGGCTCAATGAAATTTTATTTCAATTTTTAATTTTATTATAAAAAAATTCACTGTTAAATACAAATTCGATTCAAATAAATATCATTTTGTTCCGAAGAAATTTCAATTTAATTAAAAGAATCTTATGTAATTGAAATAAATTTTTCTTGATTCAATTTCAAATATATTTTAATTAATTTTCAATTTCTCGTTAAGTTTTGTTTAATTTAAATTAATTTTATTAAATTAAAAAATAAATCTTTACTTTATTCAAATAACATTTATTTAAATACAATAAAATTGTTTGTATATCAAGTAAAATTTATTTTTATTAAATAACATTAATTTCAATCGTGCAGATATTTTTCTTTAATTTAATAAAACTAATTTAAATATTAAACAAAAGTTATTAAAAAAACGTTTAAAATTAATATTGTCAATTTAAATTAAAATGTTATTTAAATGAAATAAAATTTTTTTAATTGAAATAAATTTTAATTAAAATAAAGATTGTTTAATTAAAAAAACTTTTTTTGAAATTAAAATTAATTTTGATTAATCAAAGAAATTTTTGTTAGAGGCAAATAAGTTTTATTTAATTGAAATAAATTTCGATTTAAAATAAAGAATAAAATTGTAAACAATTTTATTTTGAAATAAAAAATTTTTGAATGAAAATATTTATTATTTAAAATTGCAAAAACAAAAAAGGGACAAACAAAGAAATTCGTTTTGCTATATAAAATTATTATAATAAAGTAAACATATTTTTTTTATTTAATAAAATTAAATTCTAAGCAAAGTTATCAAGGAAATTAATTGTTAATTTATATTAAAATGCCACTTTATTGAATTAAAATTTTTTTAATTGAAATAAATTTTAATCAAAATAAAGTTTGTTTAAAAAATAAAATTGAAACAAAATTTGTTTTATTTTAATTAAAATAAATTTCGAATAAATATTTTTCAAATAAAATGCAAGGAAACTTTTATCTGATTTAAATAAATTTTATTCAATTGAATTAAATTTTGATATAATATAAAGAATAAATTTTCTAAAATAACAGATTTTGGAATTAAAATTAATTTCCTAATAAAAATTAATTTTTGGAATTAAAATATTTAAAATGATTGAAAATTGAAAAAAAACAAGAAGGGGACGAATAAAGAATTTCGAATTGCTAAAATGTCAAAATATAATTTTATTGACTATGTAGCAAAATACCTATTTATTTAAATATTTGGCGTCACGCAATTACCAGACTAAGATCGTTTACATTAATATACAATATGTAAATGTGCCATATTGAATATGGGCAGTGTCTGTGGTAGTACGATATAAATGATCTTTGATCTCTTAATACGACTTTTTTATGATATAAATATGTATATATATATATTATTTTACATGTTAAGTAATATTCTAGGCACTTATTGGTACAAATTATTAATTAAAAAATAGAATGAGAATCGAGGAAAAATGGCAGCGAATTTGGGAGGGAAAAGAGAATGAGTCAATTTTTTTTTAAGGACTTGTATATTATTTCCGATATTAAGAGAAAAATTATTTCCTTTACTAAACGTTTTACTATTTATATTTTTTTACCATTTATACTTTTTTTACTCTTTATACTTTTTTTTACTATTTATACTTTTTTTTACTATTTATACTTTTTTGACTATTTATACTTTTTTTTACTATTTCAAGAAAATTTAATCATTTGATTTATATTTATAATACAAATTTTTATTATTATCAATATCAACTGAAATTATAAATTACAAATGACTAATTAGAATCTGCTTTATTTTTTCTCTCCTTAAAAATTCTCATTTCTCTTTGCCCTCCATTTTGGCGGGCAAATTATTATTTTTCTTAATAAATGTTTTTTTTTCTCTGAATTTAATTAATTATAAATTTCTTTTTTTAATGAATTAATTAGAATAAAAAAAAATTGTTTACAATTTCTCATGTGTTTCTTATACACACGGCACATCGACTTATTCGATTTCGTAGATTTCCAGCTTTTATTGTCTCCTTTTGAGGCTTCTGGAATTGTTGATTGTCTTGGATTGTTGCCATCCAAAAACTGTACTCGTTGGTATAATAATGGCAGTGTCCTTTGGCACCGTTACATTCGATAAATGGAACTGCTCGGAAGTCCTCTAGACAGGATCCAGGACTAGATAAAGATTGTCCTCCACCCTGCGCTCCAGCGCCCGTGTGCTGAAAATAAATCAATCATTACTTTTTTTGTTCTTTCAATATTTTTGTATTTTTCTTTTTATTTGCAGACTTTTTTTTGTTTTTTTCCTATTTTAATATTTTTATACTATCTCAATGTTCATTTTTGGTAGAACTGTAATTTTTTATTTTATTGTTCGTTTCTTAGGTTTTTTAATTTTTTTGTTACTTTTTATCTTTTTTAATATTTTTATTATTTTATTTATTTTTTTGTTATTTTAATATTTGAATTATTTTCTTGTTCATTTCTTTAATGTTCTATTATTTTTTTAATTTAATTTATTTTTTGATATTTTAATTGTTTATTTTATTTTTTTTATAGTTTTTATCCTTTTTAATATTTTATTTATTTTTTCATTCTTCAAACAATTTTTTTTCTTTGGTATTTTCTTGTTTTTATTACTTTATTATTTATTCTTTGTTAACATAATTTCTTATTAATTTCTTTGTTGTTTTTCGGCACTTTATTTTTAATTATTTTTTTGTTAATTCAATATTTAAAATATTATACTAATAATTTTTGGTTTTTTTCAATATTTGAATTATTTTATTATTTATTTCGTAGATACTCCTAATATTTTTATTTTTTTAATTTTTTGCTAGTTTAATCCTTTTGTTTATTTATTTGTTATTTTTTTATTTTAATATTTATTTTTGTTATCTTAAGTATTTTTATTATATATTTTTTCTTCTTTAATATTTGAATTATTTGTTATTTGAATTCTTCGCTTATTTTTTATTATATTTTTTTATTTTATTTCTAAAGAAAGTGTATGATTGGTTTAAAAAAAATGTTGACACTTGCCATTATGAAACTGTATCCAATCCAGAGATTGGACCAGCCATTTGGACAATCTGGAATGGCAGTTGATTGACTGTGGACCGCTAAGACACTTGCTGGCACTTCACACACGACACATCTGCAAAAAAACAAAAAAAATTTACTGTTATGAAATTCAGCTGAAGTAGTTTTTTCAATTATTGGCATTTTTTCTCGATAATACTGCAAAACATAGAAATAATAATAAAAAATAATAATACTAATAATAATTAGAATAATTTATTATTTCTTTATTTTTAATTATTATTATTTTTATTAATAGTAATAATAATTTACTATTTCCATTATTTTTGAATTGAAGAAAACAATTCGTCATGAACCAAAAGTTAACTATTATTGTTAATATTATTATGTGAATGATGATTAAAATCATAATTAATTCTTTAAATCCTGTAATTGATTCATCAGCATAGCAGGATCTTGAGAAATCTCTTAAAAGTAGAAATAAACAATGAATAATTATTTAATTATTGAATGTGCAATTTAATATGTTGATAAGAATTAAAGAAAAAGAAAAAAAAATGCAATTCTGTCATTTTTCATCATGTGAAATACTTGACAATCAGGTCTCAATAACAAGAATGTTGTTTACATACCTGGAAATATATTCTTCAATGCCTGATTCTTCAACAGGCATCATTGGTATTGGACTATTGGTGGAGAGCCAATAAGAACGATCATTTCGACTTGCATAGTGACAGACGTCATTGACGTCGCAGAACAAGAACGGCATCGTCGAGAACTTTCTCACACACGAGCCAGCATAACCTGTTCCAAAGAAATTTATAGGACAAGTTAGTTTTATATAGGAACCAAAGACCCCGTGATTCTCTCCACTAATACCAGTATCACTCTCTATCGTCTCTTTAAAGCGCGTGCAATAGAAATCCTTTCAGCAAAAAAATCGACACTAATAATCCTTGATTTATTTTTTCTCTTTTTTTGATTCTTTTTTGTTATCAAAATAATTTCAATCTTGAAAATTCTGGTTCCTTTTTAAAATTTTAGTGGAAAATTTAAGAAGTAATTAAATTGAACTAAAATTAGTTGAATGTTAATTTTTGCCAACAAACAAAAAGAAACCATTGAAATTGAAAATAGAAAAATATTCAGGAATGCAAATTTCCGCAAAGTGATCTTTTCATTTTACGAGAGAATATAATATATTCAATAAATAATTTATCAGGATTCTGAGAATTCTCCACCACCCGATGGTGAAACTCGTTTTTGAAATGATAGATTTTCAAAAGTAATTTGTTTTGAAAAAAAACAAAAAGTATATCGACAAGTTTCATTTAGAAGGAATAATTTTCAATTTGATTTTTTAGAAAGATTTCCCTTCACTATTCCAATTAAAGAAAAGACGAACTTTAAAAACGAATTGAGAATAATATAAAAAAAATTAAAGAAGACTTGCCTAAATCTTGAGAATGCGCCCTTTCGTCACCATCAGTAAATAAGAGACTGTATCCATCCCATAATTTGATATGTTCACGTTCGCAAGTTGGAACAGTTTGACTCTGACTGTGTTTGACTAATAAAATTCCAGTCAAATAATCTGGAGTAATTTCACAGGGCGCTCCTGCTTCGCCCTTAGAACCGGGGAATCCAGGCGAACCCGAAAGTCCAGCTTGTCCAGGGGGTCCATCTAATCCGGGTTGTCCGGGCAAACCAGGCGATCCTGGCGGACCAACAAATCCAGTGTCTCCCTTCGCCCCATCTCTGCCAGGGAAACCTGGTGGTCCAGACATTCCCTTCTCACCTGCCAGTCCGGGCATTCCAGGTGATCCTGATTTTTGATTATTAATTAGTAATGTTCGATTTATTTTACCTATTAATTACTTATAGTGATTGTCAATTTTTTTATTATTGTTTTTACCCGGATAGCCTCGATCTCCCTTTGGTCCAGGTGGCATTGTTTCGCAGTCGTCTCCCTTATCTCCCTTGATACCAGCGAAACCGACAGTTCCCATCAGTCCCGGTGAACCAGGATAGCCAGCGTCACCCTTTTCACCCGGGAAACCTGGAATTCCGTCAGGACCATTCCAGCCTCGATCTCCCTTCTCGCCGGGTAAACCGTCCAAACCGTTCAATCCTGAAAAATAGAAATTTCATTTATTCAATTCTGAAATACCGCTGAAAAATCTCAATTTGAGTTCTAAACCCACCAGCCACTCCTTGATCGCCCTTTTGGCCAGGAACACCGAAAGGTCCCGGTGGTCCTTGATCTCCCTTAGGTCCCCTATCGCCAGTAAGTCCAGGCATTCCCTCAATTCCAGGAGCACCATCACGACCGGGTAAACCAGGAGCACCGGATAATCCCAAATCACCCTTCTCACCCTGAGGACCCACTGGACCGTATGGTCCACGATCTCCCTTATGACCGGGCAATCCAGGCAAACCTGACTCTCCCTTCTCGCCAGGAATTCCCGGGAATCCGTCCTTTCCGTGTTTGCCCAAACGACCAGGAAGACCCTTTTCTCCCTTTACGGTGACACCTGTCAAACCAGGAAGTCCCTCTGGACCACGATCTCCTTTCGGTCCCAACGGACCCGGAGGTCCTGGATTTCCTATAAGACCGACTTCTCCTCTGTCTCCCTTTTCGCCCACAAATCCGGCAACTCCGTCAAAACCTCTGTCACCCTTCTGCCCAAAGTCACCTGGAAGACCCGGAAGACCGGGTTCGCCTTTCATTCCCTTGGTGTTTAGAGTCAGACCCGGTGGTCCTCGATCACCCTTCTCTCCCTCTGGACCCATTTCTCCAAATGCTCCAGGTGGACCTTAATATTAACAATTAAAAATTACCTTCCCGAAGTTAAGGAAACGATTTACTTTGTATTTTTTACTGTACAGTCAAATGCATATATGCTGTCCTTCCGCTTTGACGACGGAATCTATCAAAATTCGTGACTTACTCTTACGTCATGAATTTACTTTTGAAAATGCCGTCATACCAGAAGGACATATATGCGTTTGACTGTATATACAGTCAAGTGCATATATGCTGTCTCTTGAAACTACCTAATGGTCCTCTGTCTCCTTTGATGCCATCTAAACCAGGTTCTCCAGGAAGACCAACATCTCCCACCAGTCCCGGGAAACCAGGTGGACCCATGGGTCCAATCTCTCCATTATCGCCAGGCAAACCATCAATTCCAGGTGTTCCAGGTTCTCCAGGAAGACCCCCATATCCCTAAATCGAAACATTTTTACTAAAACGTTCCAACAATGAAAATTAGTAAATTAGGAATTCTATTACTGACAGTGTCTCCCTTTTGACCAACGAAACCACGAACGCCAGCATCGCCCTTCTCTCCCTGAAGTCCAATTAATCCTGGACGACCAGGTAATCCGGCATCACCTTTCACACCCGGCACGCCATCTCGTCCAAATATCACCAATCCCCTTTCGCCCTTCACTCCATCTAGTCCATCTCTACCAGGTGGACCCATAGGACCACGAATTCCAGGCATACCAACTTCTCCCTTTTGGCCCTTCTCAGAAACTTGACCTGGTTCTCCTTTTCTTCCCTATTTACAGAATTTATTATTTTTAGATATAATTTAATTACCATCATTGTTGATAATGATATCACGAATTTCATTAGTGAAGATTAGTTTAGCTTTTATAACAATATACTTACAGGGAAACCAGGAGGACCGTGATCTCCTTTCATTCCTTCGAATCCGTGAGGACCGTGTGGACCCGGAGGTCCTGGATATCCAACATCTCCTTTTAGTCCAGGCAGTCCAGGTCTTCCGACTTTTCCCTCAATTCCTGGCAGTCCAGGAAATCCGTAATCTCCTTTCGGTCCGGTCTCACCCTTCAAACCTGGACGACCCTCTTCGCCTGGAGTTCCTGGAAGACCAGGAGATCCTCTTCGTCCTGGATAGCCCTTCAGTCCATCACTACCGAGTTCGCCTCTTTCGCCCTTCGCTCCGGGGAATCCGGGTAAACCTTCTCTACCCGATTCTCCAGTGAGACCAGGTTCACCTGGAAGAAAAATGAATTTATTTGAATAAAATGTCTAGAGACCATCCTAGGCTATAGCATTCCACGGGGGTCACCCAAAGTACGATGCTTAACCACCGTCATTGCGAGCTAAAGCTAAAGCGACTATATTACCTTTAACTCCATCACTGCCGGGCATTCCCGGTACTCCAGGTGGTCCAACAGCTCCAACCGGCCCAGTGTCGCCCTTGTCTCCAGGTGCTCCTGGTAGACCGTCCAATCCGGGTACGCCGCCATCTCCTTTCTCGCCAGTGAAACCTGGCAAACCGGGTGGTCCATCCGGCCCTTCTTTTCCAGGTGGTCCTGGAAGTCCTCTCTCGCCCTTTATTCCCTGCGGTCCTGGGAATCCAATGCTTCCCTTGACAGACACTCCGGGTTCTCCTTTAACACCTTTGGGTGCAGCCTGACCAGGAAATCCTCTAGCTCCCTCTTTTCCTGGTTCACCAGGGAAACCAAAGGGTCCCATGTTACCCTTGTCTCCCCTGGGTCCTGGTTCTCCTCTGGGACCAGGTGGTCCTGGTGGTCCAATTGATCCGGTAGCACCGATAAGTCCTTCGAGACCCATGTCTCCCTTATCTCCTGATGGTCCATCTCTTCCAGGTGGTCCGGGTTCACCTTTCGTACCTTGCTCTCCTCGATCACCTTTCAGACCTTCCGTAATGTTGCACGGTGCACACTCACCTTGAAAATAAATTATAATTAATCGTCCGTCCAGCCAAACCCCTACGATTCAATGCAACAACTCGTTCGACGCTCGAAAATTTTCCGAGCGTTGAACGAGTTGTTGCATTGGAGCGTTCAATTGCCGCCGTAACGTACCAGCTTGTCCTTTCTCGCCAGGAAAACCTGGGTCACCTTTCATTCCGAAATAGCCATCCCGACCTGGTTCTCCAGGTTCTCCCTTTATGCTCAAACCTCTCTCTCCCTTCCACCCAGGAGCACCTGGTCTTCCAGCGACTCCATCCTGACCAGGAAAACCGCGATCTCCCTAAATGGATCAAATTCTCTTTTATAGTAAAATTAGAAGAAGAATTACATTAGAAATACTAAAAGTAGTCCAGATTAATCTAGAGTTGTCTAGATTAGTCTAGAGTAGTCTAGATAAGTCTGGAGTAGTCTAGATTAGTCCAGAGTAGTCGAGTAGTCTAGAGTGAACTAAATTAGTCTAGAAGAAGACTTCATTCGAATACGTACAGGTTCTCCCTTAAGACCAGGGAATCCTTCGTATCCTTGTCGTCCTTTCTCGCCAATAGGTCCTTCGGGACCAAAGGGTCCCACACGTCCCGCATCTCCTCGAACGCCCTTGTCGCCCTTAATTGGTTTCAATGCATCTCTGGAAATAAATGCAGGTGTTCCAGGCTGTCCTTGTCCTCCAGGTGCTCCAGGCAAGCCATCTTTTCCCTAAAATCAATTCTATCATTGCAAAAAAATGTCATTTGATAATGGAGGATGTATATTCTAAGGAAACTCACGGGAAAACCGGGTGGTCCTTGAAGTCCAGGATTTCCGTCTATTCCGGGTTCACCAAATGGTCCAAGTTCACCAGGTGGTCCTCGAAGTCCCGGAATACCTGGCGCTCCATCAAATCCTCTCTCTCCCTTCAGACCCGGATGTCCAGGTGTACAGTCTATGCATCTTCCGCCAATGTCACCCTTCTCGCCAGGAAGTCCCGGAAATCCGGGCATACCGTCTTTTCCCGATGTTCCAACTTCGCCGGGCTGTCCAGGCGCTCCTGGCGAACCTGGAATTCCTTCCAATGAATCGCCTGGACGACCTCTTACACCCTGATAACCCCTCTCTCCCTTTTGGCCCTTTCCACCGTCGTTGCCGGGTAGACCGTCCAATCCTTTGGGTCCCTAATTATTTGTTCCATTAGGAGGAAGTGATTAAATAAATATTTCTTGTTTGGAAATGTTTTGTTGATTCTTAGGTGGGTTAATCAAAAGAAAACGAAAATTGGGTGAAGAATCAATTAAAAATGTTTGACTCACTCAATTTTTGCTTCCTTTTGATTGAACAAGTTTAGGGGGCGAGGAAACTTACTATGATTGATAGTCCTTTTTCTCCTGGAGGACCTCGGAGTCCGGCTGGACCAGGAGCTCCGTCAAATCCACGTGATCCGATTTCACCTGGAAAGCCTGGTAGACCGGACTCTCCTTTGTGTCCCTTTTCACCTGGGAGTCCTTCGGGTCCCGGAATTCCAGCGAGCCCAGGTCCGCCTTGTAAACCAATTGGTCCTCTCACTCCAGGTTCGCCAGGGAAACCATCGGATCCTCTGGGTCCCACTGGACCAGGGAAACCTCTCGGTCCCTTTTCTCCCGGGGGACCGGGTCGTCCTTTGCCACCCTAAAACATAATTTATACATTTTACTTTTTACACTTTCTCCGATTTTTTATTTTTCGTTCAGCCCTTTCCATGATTCTTCGACTCCCCTTCAAAATTCTTGATTCTTTACAATGAAACTATTATTTCTTTCGTAAGATTTTTTGAAAATTAGTGATGATAGTACTCACTCCAGGTGGTCCTGGAGGTCCGCGAATACCGGAAATACCCATGGGACCATCATTTCCGGGATGACCTTTAGCTCCCGGACGTCCATCAAGACCTGGAAGACCATCGTAACCTCTGTCACCCTTTAAGCCAAGGGGTCCTGGAGGACCCGAAAATCCATCTCTGCCCTGGTGAATAAATAAAAATTGATTAGTTGGTAAAATTAAAATTTAAAGGAAGGAAAAAATTTGATTTTCAAGGGGAAACTCACCCGAACTCCTGGAACTCCAGGTAGACCTTTTTCACCCTTCATTCCGGCAGCTCCTGTAAGACCGTAATCACCTGGAGGACCTGCTTCTCCTCTGGGTCCCTCTGTACCTCTATCACCCTGTAAATAATAAATGTTTGCTCTACATTCCGGAAAACAGTGAATTCAGGAAAAAGTCAGGGAAAAACAAAGTTAAATTTTTGTGGCAACCCTGATAAAGTGGTAATTATTGCCCTAGGGCAATAAAGTACGCATTATTACCCTAAGGTAATAATGGGCGAAATTTACTTTGCTTGTAGGTCAATAAAGTACTCATTATTACCCTAGGGCAATAATGGGTACTTTATTGACAAGCTGGACTATATGGAGAAATTTATGGAGTATGATTGTAATGAATGGAATGATTTTAATTACGAAAAAGGTTTAATTACTCGGTCTCCTTTTGGTCCCGGTTCGCCTGGTGATCCGACTGTTGTTTTCGTTCCGGTTGATGTCTCCAATTTTCCTGGTGGTCCCGGCGGTCCTCTTAGACCTTTATCTCCCTTTGGTCCCTCGAAGCCAAGACCCATGTGACCTTTTTCACCTTTTTGCCCAAGACTTCCTGGTAAACCCTGTATAACATTTTATTATCAATAAATTATCAAAATAGGAACTCAATATTTTTTTTTTACAAATATTTGCTGTTAATCTTTATTTTTGGAATCGTTGCTGATGTTTATATAGCAACTGTTAATTTGAAATTATTTGTTTTTTCAATTTCGAATTTATTTTTTATTAATTTGAAATTAAGTAATTAATTGATTCGAAATTAATTAATCAATTAATAATTTGAAGTTAACTAATTAATTAAAAATTAATTAATTACATTGAAATCAATTAATTAATTTAGGAATTTTAATGTACGTACGTATTGTCCACGTTCTCCTTTCATTCCAGGAGGACCTCGGGGTCCTTCAGGTCCTGGATTTCCAGGTGGACCGCGGACCCCGTCGAGACCTGGTTCACCCTTTTCTCCCACCGGAAATGGTCCTACGTAAGCTGGCGTTCCCTTTTCTCCTTTTGGTCCTGAAATTCCGGGTAAACCTCGCGGACCCGGTTCTCCATGGCGACCATCAATACCCGGTAGTCCCTAAAAATTTCAATTAATACACAAAATAGAGAAGTTAATTTTTATAATTAAATAAATTAAGTAGTTAAAAATTTTAATTTTAGATAAATAATAAAATCTTACATCAGTTCCATTGCATCCATCGCGACCAGGTAAACCTGAATTTCCTGGTGGTCCTTGAACTCCTGGAACACCGTCGATTCCAGGGTATCCAGGAACTCCAGTCATACCCTAAGGATTAATTATTTTTGTAATTAATCACTCTTTGTAAACTTTTTAGCAATTTCTTAAAACTTGGATATTATCTGGATTATTTAATTATTTTTTCATCGAAAAAAAATTATTGAAAAATGTGTTTTCTGACTTAAAGAAATTATTTCACGACTGGAAAATATATTTTCCAAACTGTTAATAAATTTTTCCGTCAACAAATATTTATTACGATCAGAAAATAATGTTTTCTAGTCGTAAAATATTTATTTAAGTTAAATGATAATTATATTTTCTGACTTAAAGAAAATATTTTACGACTGGAAAATATATTTTCTAAACTGTTAATAAATTCTTTCGTCGACAAATATTTATTCTGGTCAGAAAATAATTTTCTTCCAGCCGTAAAATATTTATTTAAGTCAAATGATATATTTTTTGAATTAAAGAAAATAATTTACGATTGAAAAATACATTTTCCGACCAAAATAAGCATCTGTTCGCTGAAAATTATATTTTCCGACCAAAATTATCATTTGTGTACTGAAAAATATATTTTTCGGTTTAAAAAAAAATTGTTAATAACTGAAAGAAATATTTTTCGACTGAAAAAAATTTTTCCTAACTCTAAAAAATCGATTCCGACCTTTCAAAGAGAGGAAAAATTTTCTTAATTTTTTAAAGGACTTCGTAATTCTGTGCCTTACTCGATCACCCTTATATCCTCTTGGTCCTTGAGGGCCGGGATCACCTTTATCACCTTTCTGACCAACGAGACCTTCTATACCAGGAAATCCGGTTTGACCCCGAGGTCCTTGAATTCCAGGGGTACCAGGAGGACCCTAAAATTAATTATTTTTAATTATAATGTAATTATTTATTTATAATTAATTGTAGTGCAATTAATAATGTAATTAATTAATTATAATGTAACTAATTATTATTATAGTGTAATTAATTATTAATTATATTGTAATTAATAATTAATAGTTAATAATTATAGCTAATTTATAGTTAGTTATAATTAATTAATAAATAGTTAATTAATTATTAATAAATAGTTAATTAATTATTAATAAATAGTTAATTAATTAATAAATAATTAATTAATTATCATGTAATAATTAATAATGTAACTAATTATTAAATATAAAGTAATTAATTATTAATTACAATGTAATTAATTATTAATTACAATGTAATTAATTATTATATAAAAATTATTCAACGATTACTTTAATAATTAATTATTTACACAATTAGCTAAAATTATTGAAAAAAGTTTTTTTTCATTTTCTTTTTTTTCTAAACAATTTCTGTCATCTTACTCGTGATCCCTTTTCGGCGTAGCATTTCGGAGCGCAATTTCCACCTCCTGTACAATTTTTTGCACCTCCGGGATGCGGATAGACCGCGTATCTTCCGCCGCCGTCTTCTCTTTCCGCTCCCGATGGCGAGTAACGATCTCGATCATATTGCGAAGAGCCTTGTTGACCTCGATGAAAATTTCGGTCATAAGTCTCTCCATAATTTCTCGAGTCACCATATCCTTCTCTATTGTTATTGTAGTACGTTTGATTCCATGAGGAACCACTATTGTATGATGTTTCGTAGTTCCTGTCGTTTCCATCTGTAGGAAATTTAATTTTTCAGTATTTATTTAAATAATTAATATTTTCAAATATTTTCAAATTTTTTATTATAATTATTATAATAAATTTTATTTTAACACCTTTTTCAGTAATTGAATTTTTAATAATTTTTTTTATTACTAATTGTTTGGATTTTCTGGTTTATTTTCTGATTTTTTTACTGTCAAAAAAATTTCCATTGATAATTTTCCAAATAGCAATAAAAAAAAATGATTATTTATTTATTTATAATAATTAATAATAACCATCATAATCGTCGGGTTGTTCTTCTTCATAAGGCCGATATGTATCATCTTCATCCGCATTCGGAAGTTTCTCAATGTCACCTCTGTGTTGAAACCTTTGTCGAGCCGATAAATTTTGCTGAAAAATAATTTTTTTCTGTTAATATTTTTTTTTCTTCTTCTTAAGTTAAGAGAAAATAGAATACAAAATAAATAGAAATACGCAAAGAAATTATATTAGTGATAACGGAAATTTTTTTATTCATTTTTTTTTTTGTTCTTCTATAGTAAAGAGGGGAAAATTTTTTCTAGAAATTAATCTACACTTATTTGTATAATGGAAACAAGGAATAAGAAGAACAAATTTCAAGCACATGTTGTAGATAAAATGTAAATGACAAATCTAAAACGATGACCTATGAACTTGATCGACCCTGCGTATAAATAATCTCAGTACAAAACGAGTTCGTTTCTTTAAATATATATTTATATAAACATGTAAATATATATACATTGAAAAATGATGTCATACACACAATGAAATGATGTACTCGGCATTATTTAATAACTACAATTTAATAATTGTTTATCGCTCCTATTTATAAGAATATAAAAGTTTGTTTAAATTAAATAAAATAAAAAATTCTATAAATATGGGAAAATTATCGATCGTAATCGAAATTAAGATTAAAATACAGTTTAAAGAAAAATTTGTAAAATATATAAATAATAATAAATAATAATAAATAATAATAATATATTCTAATTAAATAAAATATTCTTAATACAAATAAATATTTATTTAATAACGGACAAGTAATAATTTATTTGAATTAAATAAATTTTTTCAGTGTAATTTATAATTAATACGTTAAAAAATAAAATTAAATAAATAAACAAAAATAAAATAAAAAAGAGAAATAAAAATAATTATAATTTAATTATTTCTGTCTAAAATGTTGAGAATATAATAAAAATAAAATTATAATATAATATAATACAATTATGATAGAATAATTGTAAATATAAACCAAATTGTAATTAACAATTAAATTTTACATGAATGTGAAAAAGTCGAAGACAATAGAAAAAAAAATTCATCAAAATAATTAAAAGCAAACAAAAGTATAAAATTCACCTGATAAACAAAAATAAAATCGACTATAAAAAAGAAAACAATGAAAAAATTAACAATATCCAAATATTTTTTCTATTATTTCTCGTGGCAGAATCAAATGAATAATAAAAAAGAAAACAAAAGAAAAATTATTTTAATTTCGTTATTTCGTAATTTTTAAAAATCGATTTATTCAAATACTCCTTTGGCAATGACGTTGGGAAATGAGGTTAGTATTTAACATTGAAAATCATCGCAAACTTATTACGCAACATGAATATCAAATGACGTAAGAAAAATATTGTCTGTGATATTAAAATTATGAGAATTTAAAATCAAAAAAGAGAAAAAAAAATTTCTTTCTTTTTTTTTTTTGATAACTCACACACTGAACGCGTCTTTTTTTTTGACAATTTTTGTTTTCAATAACAACTTGAGATGGAGAAAAATATGTTATTGAATGAAATTATTATTTTTCTTTTTTGTCACGTTCCTTATTTGACAGGATTTCATTCATTTGCGAATGTTCACTTCTAATCCCTAATCAAGCTAAGCCCAATTATTCTCAACTCACCGATGACCTCGTGCTCTGTGCGACAACGAGATTGAAAATAATTGGATTCAATTCCCAGAATCTTATATTGCAAAATTTTGTTCAGTTATTCCTTTCCGTTTTTTCAAAAAAATTTATGTTTTATACTTTTGTCTTGAGTTTTTATGGTGTTATTTTCATTTTTTTTCTTTGATTTTGGTCGTATTTTGGTTTCTGGTTGTTTTTTTGGTTCCTAGTAATAATTTATTGCTATTTGAATACTGTTTCTAATTTCTACCGTTACTTGTAACTTTTGTGACAAGACAATTGTTATTATTTGCAACAATTGTTATTTGTAACAATGAATATTTGTAATAATTGTAATTTGTAACAATTGTTATTTGTAATAATTGTTATTTGCAACAATTTTTATTTGTTACAATTGTTATTTGTAACAATTGTTATTTGCAACAATTGTTATTATTTGTAACAATCGTTATTTATAACAACTGTTATTTGCAACAATTTATTCTTATTATTTGTAACAATTTTTATTTGTTACAATTGTTAAAAATAACAATTGTTATAAATAACGATTATAATAAATAACAATTGTTACAAATAACAATTGTTATAAATAACGATTGTTACAAACAATAACAATTGTTGCAAATAATAACAATAAATTGTTGCAAATAACAGTTGTTATAAATAACGATTGTTACAAATAATAACAATTGTTGCAAATAACAATTGTTATAAATAACGATTGTAATAACAATTGTTATAAATAACGATTGTTACAAATAATAATTGTTGCAAATAACAATTGTTAAAAATAACAATTGTTACAAATAATAATTGTTGCAAATAACAATTGTTATAAATAACGTTTGTTACAAACAATAACAATTGTTGCAAATATTAATTGTTATAAATAACCATTGTTACAAATAATAACAATTGTTGCAAATAACCATTGTAACTAATAACCATTATTACAAATAAGAACAATTGTTACAAATAATAACAATTGTTACAAATATTAACAATTGTTACAAATAATAACAATTCTTACAAATAAAAATGGTTACAAATAAAAATGGTTACAAATAACAATTGTTACAAATAACAATTGTTACAAATAGCAATTATTACAAATAGCAATTGTTACAAATAACAATTGTTACAAATAACAATTATTACAAATAGTTATAGTCACAAACAATGGTTGTTACAAAAACATTGACCAGTTTCGGGAAAAATTACCCAAGATCTCAATCAAAAACGAAAAAAAACCCCAAGAAAAAGAATCATTTTGCAAAAAAAAAAATTTGAAACTTCATTATTAAAAATTCTTTTTCCATTTTTTTGGTGTGTAAAAATTCATAAACTAGATTAGCAAGCGACAATTCGTGCAACGAAGCTATAACCCAATTTTCTCAGATAGAAGATATCTCGTCGTGCCGGTTCAACAATTGTTCCTTTTTATCGTTTTTCTGACCGCCTTCATGAAACCAAGATTACGCAATGCAATATATGCGTCGAGACAAGTGTATTGTGACAAGACGTTCTCCACTACATACCTTCTTCTCGCATGATACTCACACACTTGTATTATTCTCCAGCTTCCTTTGCATCTTCATCTCAAAGACACTTTTCTCTCTTCTCCCACCCTCTCTCTCACTCTCTCACTCTCTCTTTATCCCTTTCTCAAGTCTCACCAATCTCTGACTTTTTCTACTTTTTCCTATCACTTATGTGATGCCCATTAGGCACACGTAATGAATATTAATACATTTATAAACCGTAATATTCCAACGTCATTGCAGAATCAACGACAGATTAATTTTATTTTTTTAAACAAAAAAAAAAAAAAGAAGAAGAGAATTGAAAGTAAATTAAGTAAATTAAGTAAATTTGTAATTTATTTATATACGTTTGTAATTATTTATTATAAATAATTAATATAAATAAATAAATAATTTCTTTTATTATTATTATTATTATTATTATTATTATTATTACTATTATTATTATTATTATTATTATTATTATTATTATTATTATTATTATTATTATTATTATTATTATTTTATTAATATTATTATTATTATTATTCATAATTTATTTTGTTTTTGAATTTTTAACAAATAAATAACAAACAAGTCAAAATTATTTATTAATTTTATTATTTGAAGAGTTACTCAATTTTCCAAAAATAAATAACAAATAAATCTAAATTGTTTATTAATTTTATTATTTGAACAGTTAATCAATTTTCCAAAAATAAGTAACAAACAAGTCTAAATTGTTTATTAATTTTATAATTTAAACAGTTATTCAATTTTCCAAAAATGAATAACAAGCAAGTATTAATTATTTTCTAATTAGTAAACAATTAATATTTGCTTCTTATTTGTTTATTAATTAATTGTTAACTAATTAGTGAACAGTTAATACTTGTTATTCATTTTTTAAATCAACTGCTTAAATAAATAACCAAAAAAGTAATAAAATAGTAATTATTTAATGGTATTATTAATTAAATTTAATTTACTTAATAATTAATTAGTTATAATTATAATTATAACTATAGTATTAAATAATTAATTTAATAATTTTATTTTTATTTATAAAGATAATGAACTTTCAAAAAATAAATAATAATGAAGTAATAATTAGTTACTAATTAGTAAACAATTTATACATATTGCTAGTTGAAATCTTTTACCAATAAATAATAATATAATTAATAAACAAATTATACTTTTTTGTTATCTATTTTTAAAAAATTCCATAACCAAATATAATAATAATGATAAACAATAGTAATAAATCATAATAAAATTAATAACAATTACCTACTTGTTTATTAAGGATTTTTTTGAATATTCAATAACGAAATAAACAATGAATAATAATAACAGCAATAAATCATAATAAAATTAATAACAATTACCCACTTGCTTGCTATGGGTTTTTTTTGAATTTTCAATAACGAAATAATCAATGGATAATAATAATAGTAGTAATAACTAATAATCATAATAATAATAATAGTAATAAATAATACTGATAGTATTAAATAATAATAAAATTAATACTGATAGCAATAAATAATAGTAAAATTAATAAACAATCATTTATTTTTATTGAAATAAAATTCTAATATAAAAAATTTATTTTTCTTTTTTTTTTTTTTTTGAAGTAAAATTATCAAAAAAATACGAAATGAAATTGTAAGTAAAAAAATAGTGATTGAATTGTTATTTGCGTAGAGAGAAAAAAAATTTCATGACCTCCATTGGTGGCCTTTGCCTCAGATGTAAAACAATAGTGTTTGTAGTTGTATAATCCTGTATTATGTTTATTAACGAATAATATTGAAATAAGTGAAACTATTTTAAGTAAATGAGTAAGTGAAATATACACGAGTACGATGATTATTATACATCCAGAAATGAGAATTTATTGAGGGAGACCAATCGTAGGCGAACAGGATTTTCACCAACTGCACCCTAACTCTTTAAATATCACAAATCTAGGTCCACTTCTTGTTACTAAATGTCTTTATATACACGAATTACCTATTTCAATTTCTATAGTTTCTGAACGAATTTATTTTCTCATTTACAAAGACGCCCTATTTTTCTATAAAAAACAAAATATTTTTCGAAAAAATAAATAATAATAACCTTATAATAACAATATAGTAATAACAATAACAATAAATTATTAGCCATTAATTATTGTTATACAAAAAAAAATTTGTAGTAGATTATTTATTAATAATATTAGCATTAGAAACAAGTAATGCAATAATATTATAATTGCTCGTATATGCGAATAAATAAATTATCATTTATTACTATTTTTTATTTTTATTATTCTAATTGAAATAATTTGTAAATATTGTAAAATTTACAATTTTTTCGGCTATTGGAAAAATTAATTTTTTATAAATTGGTAATTTTCATTTTTTATTTGATACGAATTCTCTCTCTGACAGTGGGGTAAGAACGGTTGTCATCATTCAGGAGAAAACTAGATTAAAATACGTAAAAAAAATTCTCCAAGTATAAAACTTTTTGTCGCTGTCAATTATAATTATTTTAATTGTATCATTGTATTATAATCGTATTATTTTATCATATATAATAATAGAATTATTTATATTATTATTATTTGTAAAATTTATTATTAATGTTAATAATATACAATATTAGTAATATAAAATATTATAAATAATATAATATTATAAATAACATAATATTATTTTTATTATTATTATTTATTTTTGGTAATTATAAGTAAATTTAAATTAATTTAATTAATTAATTTTTGTAATTTAAAATTTTTCTTTTCAAGATGAATTTTCGTTTATCGTATAGAAAAGGTAAAAAATTTGACTGAGTTGGATAAAGGCGTAAAATTAATTTGATTTTTCAATTTTTGCCAAGTTTTTTAAACTTTAAAATTCGAAAAGTAGGAATAGAACAACTGGGAGGAAGAAAATAGTTTATGGGAATGTGTATTTTCATACCCTCTGTTTATATACATAATATATATTTTTTAGCAACGCACAAAAAAGGCACTAGCATTGTTTATGGCTTCAGAACCGTATATGCAGATAAGGTAAAAAGTACTTGGCATAAATCTTTCCGTCGGTTAAAGACACCTTAGCATTTTTTCCCCCCATACGAAAAAGGTATAAGAATATCCCATTATAAGTTCGAGGAATTTTTATAATCAATTTTAATATTAGTGAAACGATTTTTATTTCGTATTTTGTAATTAGTAATTCTTTACTATTATTGCCATTATTATTATCATAATAATATTACCATAATTAATATCATATTAATAACAATAATAAAAGACGATATTTTTGTTAAAAAAATGTTATCCTAAATTTTTTTTTACTTTCATAATTTTGAATTTGAAATATAATTTATTTCTTGTATAGAATTTTATTAAAGTTTTTGAAAACAATTCAATTATTTCGAGGGAATTTATTTAAAACTTTTGAAAATAATTAAATTCTTTTCAGGAATATGGAATTAAAATTGTTTTGAAATTAATTGAATTCTTCTAAAGAATTTTATTAAATTTTTTGAATTTAATTTCATTCCTTTTTAAGGAATTTTATTAAACGTTTATGGAAATAATTGAATTTTGTGAAATGAAATTTTATTGAAATTGTATTGAAAATAATTAAATTTGTCAGAATAATTTTATACTTTATAAAAACAATTGAAATTGTTGCGATGAATTTTATTAAAATTTTCGAAAATAATTGAATTGTTTGGAAGAAAATTGAAATTCTTTTTTGGGAAATTCAGTTAAAATTATATTGAAAGTAATTGAATTCGTCTGAATAATTTTCTAATTTATGAAAACAATTCAATTCTTAAGACAAATTTTATTAAAATTTTCGGAAATAATTGAATTGTTTGGAAGAATTTAATTAAAAATTTTGAAAATAATTGAATTCTCTCAAATGAAATTTTATTAAAATTGGATTAAAAATAATTGAATTCGTCTGAATCATTTTATAATTTATGAAAACAATTCAATTTTTGAGACGAATTTTTTAAAAATTTTCGAAAATAATTGAATTGTTTTGAAAGAATTTCATTAAAACTTTTGAAAATAATTGAATTCTCTCAAATGAATTATTTTAAAATTGCATTTAAAATAATTAAATTAGTCTGCATAATTTTAAAAATGAATGGAAAAAATTCAATTCTTGTGACGAATTTTATTAAATTTTTTGAAAATAATTGAATTGTTTTAAAGAATTTCATTAAAAGTTCGGAAAATAATTTATTTGTGTCGAAGAAAATAAAATTTTTTTTAAGCAATTTAATTAAAATTTTATTGAAAATAATTAAATTCTTCTGATTAATTTTATAATTTATGAGAACATTTCAATTCTTGTGATGAATTTAATTAAAATTTTCGAAAATAATTGAATTGTTTTGGATGAAAGTTAAAATTCTTTTTTCTGAAATTTAGTTAAAATTATTGTTTGGAAAGTAATTGAATTTGTCTGAATAATTTTATAATTTATAAAAAAAAATTTAATTCTTGAGATGAATTTTATTAAAATGTTTGAAAATAATTGTATTGTTTTAAAGAATTTCATTAAAAGTTCGAAAAATAATTGATTTGTGTCGAAGAAAATTACAATTTTTTTTGAGGAATTTAGTTGAAATTGTATTGAAAATAATTGAATTTGTCTGAATAATTTGAAAAATTAATGAAAAAAAAATTCAATTATTCTTGTGACGAATTTTATTAAAATTTTTGAAAATAATTTAATTGTTTGGATGAATTTCATTAAAAGTTTGTAAAATAATTGAATTGTGTCGAAGAAAATTAAAATTCTTTTTAAGGAATTTAATTAAAATTGTATTGGAAATAATTGAATTTTTATAAAGAATTGTATCAAAGTTTTTGATAAATTGAATTCTACGAAGAAATTTCGTTGAACTTATATTAAAAATAATTTAATTCCCCCAAAGAATTTTATTATTTAAGAATATAATTGAATATTTGCAAAGAATTTTATTAATAATAAATAATATTAATATTATTAATATAGTTAATTAATAATTTTAATTGAAATAATAATTATATTATAATAAATTAAATTAGCAAAACAATTAAAATAATGACTAAAGTACTTGTAAAAATTTTATTGAACTAAACGTATATAATGTGACAAAAATAAAAAAATTTTCCTAAACAAAATTTTGGAAATTAATTCCATTATAATTCGGGAAAATAATACGATGATTGATTGTTAATGAAAATTGAGAAAAAAAATTTATAACTGTTACAATTGAAATATATGTAAAATATGTAAATTAATTTATTAATCGCAGAGAAGCGGAAATGAAATGCTCTCGATGGATAAACAGCTTGAATATTTATCAAGGGAACTATTGAGAAGTGTAGTATTTGTTTAATACTAAAACAGTTTCCAATTCATGCATAGGGATAAAGTGCAAATTTATATGAACCGTTCGCTCGAACAACGGCTTAAGTTGATTTAAGCCGTTTTTCAAAAGACGCTTACCATCCTGTTAATTAACATCTAAATTATAATGTTTGATTGGAATTGTTTAAAGCAAAACCTATTAAATTAAATAGTAATGCTTTAAATTACTAAGAATTTATAAATTAGTGTTAATTTTAAGACTTTCCAAAATGCCTCAAAAACACTTAAGCCGTTATTCGAGCGAACGGTTCATATATGCCGCATATAATTACACACATACATATAATCTCAACAGACATGCGTGTGACTCACAATATTCGTGATGAATGAATGAGTATAAATATGATAAAAAATATTATTGTCCTTATAGTTATTTGGTATTATATTTTCCAACTATAAATATTGTATTTAAAACGTGAAAAACATTCTCGAAATTTATTTTTCGTGAAAAATATTGAAAATAAACTTACCCCTTTTACTAAAGTGGCGAGGCAAGCCAGGGTCGCGAGCCATCTGTAAAAATAGAGAACTTTTATTAAAGTATTTATTTTGGTATTTTTTAGTGTATTAATAATAATTTTTGTAGTAGTTTTTTGTATTTTTTTGGTATTTTTTTTTGTATATGATAATACTTTTGTAGTACTTTTTTGTATTATTTTAGTATTTTTGTACACGATAGTATTTTGTAGTACTTTTTAGTATTGTAAACATTACAAAAAAGTACTATAAAAATACTATAGTATTTTTTGTATACGATAGTATTTTTTATATTGTTTTGGTATTTTTTCTGTATATAATAGTATTTTTTGTATTGTTTACAATACAAAAAAACAATACAATAAAGTACTACAAAAATACTATTATATACAGACAAAATACTAAAACAATACAAAAAAGTACTACAAAAATACTATGGTATTTTTTGTATAGTTTTAGTATTTATTTGTATACTATAGTATTTTCGTAGTACTTTTTTGTATTGTTTTAGTATTTTTTCTGTACATAATAGTATTTTTGTAGTACTTTTTGTATTGTTTACAATATAAAAAGCACTATACAAAAAAGTGCTACTAAAATACTATTATATACAGACAAAATACTAAAACAATACAAAAAAGTACTACAAAAATACTATGGTATTTTTTGTATAGTTTTAGTATTTATTTGTATACTATAGTATTTTCGTAGTACTTTTTTGTATTGTTTTAGTATTTTTTCTGTACATAATAGTATTTTTGTAGTACTTTTTGTATTGTTTACAATATAAAAAGCACTATACAAAAAAGTGCTACTAAAATACTATTATATACAGAAAAAATACTAAAACAATACGAAAAAGTACTACGAAAATACTATAGTACTTTTTTGTATTTTTATTACTTTTGTTTGCTACAAAAATTTTTTATATATTGAAATATAGATAGGAAAATTTTTTTAGTACTTTTACTAATTTTAAGTATTTTTTTTGTTTACTGTTACAGTAGTGACAATTATTATTATTAGATTTAAATTATTTACACTCTTAGCAAGCACAGAGTTTATCTAAAAAAAAAAGAATCGTTTTCTATAAAAAGCCACAAATCCAAAGCAGTAAATCAGAATGATTTAGAAGCATTCGGTATAGATTTTTATTTTAAAATAGATTACATAAAAATAGTATTTTTATTATTACAACACTTTTATTTTATTTCTCTATATTCATAATTAATATGATGGAAAAAATATTCTCTCAATTTTTTCTGATTAATGATGACATTTTCTTTATATTGAATATATTGATACGCACAGAGAAATATTTTATTTGAATCAAATATAATTTAGTTCTGTTAAATAAAAGAGTATTTTTGTCAGAACTTAGAAAATTTATTATTTCTTCTGTATATAACATTTATTCGACAAAGAAAGAATTTTTTATTTGAACCAAATAAAATTTAATTTGATCAAAAAAGAAAATTTAATTTGATCAAAAAAGAAAATTTAATTTGAAGAAAATAAAATGTATTTAAATCAAATCAGAACCGGAATCGAATCATTGCTTTAAATAATTTTTATTTGATTTAAATAAATTATCGGTTCAAAGAAATTTTCTTGGTTCACGAAAATTTTATTTGGTTCAAATAAATTTTGTTGGTTCAAATGCATATATTATTTGTGTCGAATAAAACTTGTTTTAAATAAATTCTATTAGGTTCGAAGAAATTCTATTTGATTCAAAAACATTTTTGTGCTTCAAAGACAAATTTTATTTTCATTGAATAAAATTTTCCTTGGTTTAAATAAATTTTCTTTGGTTCAAATAAATTTTCTTTTAATTAAAATAATTTTATCTTGGTTGAAATAAAAATTTGATTAGTGTTTAATAGAATTTTCTTTGGTTCAATTTTTGTTGTTTCAAATACATTTTTTTTCGTTTAAAATTTTTGGTTAAAAATCTTGAAAAAAAATGTTGGTTCAGATAAATTTTTGGTGGTTTAAATAAATTCTATTTGATTTAAATAAATTTTTATAGTTTTCAATAAATTCTTTTTGGTTCAAAAAAATTTTATTTGATTCGAAGCCATTTTTGTGGTTCAAATACAAATTTTATTTGTGTTGAATAAAATTTTTATTAGTTTAAATAAATTTTCCTTGGTTTAAATAAATTTTGTTTGAATCAAATAAATTTTTTTAGTTTATAAGTTTAAATAGATTTTTGTTACTGGTTCAAATAAACATTTTATTCCTGATAAATAAAAGTTTGCTTGATTTAAATAAATTCTAATTTATTTGATTCAATTTAAATTTCATTTCATTGAACCCGTGCAGAAAAATGGTGAGGGCCCCCGGCGGGGCCCTCGTGGATTGCCCTCTTGCCATGTGGAATCCGCAGGGGCAATCCACGCGGAGCCCTCGAAGGCGTGACATGCTTTCCCTCATGGGTGCCCTCGAGGAAAATCCTCATGGATTCCATATGGATTTTCCACGCGGTGCCCTCGTGGATTTCATAAAATGCCCTTAACTTTATTTTCAATTAAATTAATGAATTAATTATTTATTAATAACAAATTAGTCCAATTATTGACAAATAACATTCTTATTTAACAATTTTTACTTTTTTAATTAAATCGTGACCAAAAAAAAAAAAAAAAAATCTGACGCACGCGGGAATTGAGCCTACGACCTACTGACTACCAGACAACACTCTTACCACTATGCTACGGGACCTACTTGAAAATTTTTGCTTTAATGTAGGTGACTTGCTGACTTGCTTTTGATGATTCAATAAATTATTTATTAACACTAATACACCATGACAAATAATTAAATAGTTTAATGATAATAATAACAATATTAATAATATAATAATTGACCATTAATATTCATAAATTAATATTTTTATAATTTCAAAAAAAAAAAAAAATGTCAAAACATTTGTGTTAAAAACGCGTTTTTCATAGTTTAAAATCATTATAAACATTAATTTTTTTATGTAAAAAAAAATTTTTTTTTTGGACTTAGAAATTTTTTCTAGTTAATGATGTGGGCAATCCATGAGGGCCCTCGCGTGGGCCCTCATGGATTTGCCCTTAGGTAAGTTCAATATTTTCAAAAAAAGTAACATTAAATATTTGTTAAAAACGTGTTTTTCATTGTTTAAAATCATTATAAACATTAATTTGTTGATGAAAAAAAAATTTTTTTTTTTGGACTTAGAAATTTTTTCTAGTTAATGATGTGGGCAATCCATGAGGGCCCTCGCGTGGGCCCTCATGGATTTGCCCTTAGGTAAGTTTAATATTTTCAAAAAAAGTAACATTAAATATTTGTTAAAAACGTGTTTTTCAGTGTTTAAAATGATAGTAAACAATAATTTTTTGTTGTAAAAAAAATTTTTCGTTTTGACTTAGAAAAATTGTTGAGCAGGGCATTCATAATGGCTAAGAGCAGGGGCCCTGCTGGTGCCCTCGTAAATTTCCATAACTTTGTGATAGGATTTCTGGAAAAATGTCACTTAATGTTTATTTCAGGTGCTTTGAAACGTAATTTAATGCATTCTGAACTAAAGTTTTTCAACAAAAAAATTTTTTTTTAAAACTTAGATAAATTTTTGAGCAGGGCAACCGTAAGGGCAAAGAACGGGGCCCCTGCTGGTGCCCTCGTGGATTTCTCCTCATGGATCTTCCACGAGGGCCCCCGACGGGGGCCCCGGAGCTGTGGGGCTCGAACGTGGCTTTTTCCACACGGGAAGTAAAAGTTTTATTTGTGTTGAATGGAATTTTTCTTGGTTCAACTAAATTTTATTTGATTCAAATAGATTGTTTTTTGGTTTAAATAAATTTTTTCTTTGTTTAAATAAATTTTCTGTTGTTTAAATAATTTGATCTTGGTTAAAATAAAAATTTTATTTGTGTTAAATAGAATTTTCCTTGATTCAAATAAATTTTGTTTAAATCAAGTGGATTTTTTTTTAATTTTAAAAGTTTAAATAAATTTTTGTTGGTTCAAAAATAACAATTTTATTCGTGTTGATTAATATTTTGCTTGATTTAAATAAATTCTAGTTTATTTGGTTCTAATTAAATTTCATTTTGTTCAAATGAAAATTTTATTTGTGATAAATAAAATTTACGTTGGTTGAAATAAATTTTGTTTAATTCAAATAGATTTTCTTTGATTTAAATATTTTTTTTATTTATACAAATAAATTTTTTGTTTGTTCAAATAAATTTTGTTTGATTGAAATAGATTTTCTTTGATTTAAATAGATTTTCTTTGATTCAAATAGATTTTCTTTTATTTAAATAATTTTTTGTTGGTCCAAATAAAGATAAAATAAAAGATAAGATAAAATAATTGCACTAAATAAAATTTTGCTTTTAAACAAATGCCCAAAATGATTTATTAGTCACCATGAAAAAAATACTTTTATTTACCTCAAATAAATAATATTTCGTTAAAATTAAAAATTAAATTAATTAATTAATTAAAAATTTCTCTCCACATGCGAATAAAATATTTAGTTGAACTAAATAAATTTTCCTTGGTTCAGATAAAATTATTGGTTCAAATAAAAATTTAGTTCCTCGATTCAACCAAAGTTTGATTATTTCAAATAAATTTCTCTTCCTGAGTCTATAAATAAGAAAAAAAATTGAAATTGAAATTACTTGAAATAAATTTCATCTCCTGAGTCTCTAAATGAGAGAAAAAAAAATTGAAATTGGAATGAGAATCGTAATAGAATTGTGGATATTTATATATGTGTTAGTATGTAAACAGTGGGTGTTCTAAATAAAACGCCTCAACTTGTTAACTCGATTGGAATATTTCCGGTATGGGGCCAACTAAACGCAGGGGTACAAAAATATCCCGTTGGATAATGGCGGATGATCGTGAGGCAAATGGTGTATATGTAAAGTCTTGCCTGAGAGAGTCTGTTTCACGAGTTTATAGTCGAGAGTCAAAGGGTGGAAAGGTTGCTGAGAATAGTGGGGGGATCGCACGTGAAAGGAACAAGGATCAGGTGGATGAGCATGTGGGTGAAGAAACATATCATGTAGCAGAAGAGAAAGATTCCAGGATAACAAGAAGGCTCGTCTTCCATCCCCGCAATGTTTATGCGATGATCAAAAAAGGAATTTTCGGTGTCTCGGAAGCACACTGTATTCACGAGATCAGACATCGATCGAGGAAGAGGAAAAAAGAATGAGACGAAGAAAAAGACGGATAATAACGATAATGATGATGAAGAGTATATGATGAGTATACTTTGCCAATCGGACCGTTATCGGAATTTTTTTTTCTCTTCTTTCTTTTTTCTTTTTTGAATTTATGAACTGATCGTGAGACAAAAAAATGTAGATCAATTCGTTGCTCTTTTTTTTGGTGGTAATCCTTTTTTTTTGACTTTAGAAGAAAATCTTTTTACTTTTGAAAAAATCGTTTATACTAAAAAAAAAATTATTTAGTTTAATTTGAAAAAAATATTTTTTACTCGAAAAAAATCTCTTTTTTTACTTAGGAAACAAATTTTACTTAAGAAAAAAAAATTTACTCTAAAAAAATTCCTTTGTTTACTTAAGAAACAAATTTTACTTTAGCAAAAAAATTTACGTATAAAAAATCTCTTTCTTTACTTGGAAAAATTATTTTACTTCGGAAAAAAATTTACTTTTGAAAAAAGTCTTTTTTTTCAAAAAGGTTTTTGTTTCTTTGAGAAACAAATTTTACTTTGGAAAAAAATTTACATCTGAAAAAAATCTTTTTTACTCGAAAAAAAATCTCTTTCTTTACTTGGAAAAATAATTTTACTTCGGAAAAAAATTTACTTTTGAATAAAAATCTGTTTTGCTAAAAAAAACCTTTTGTTTATTAAAAAAAAAATGTTTACTTTGGAGAAAAAATTTACTTATGAAAAAAAAACTTTTACTGGGCAAAAATTGTTTTGTTTGCTTGGAAACAAAATTTTTACTTCAGAAGAAAATTTACTTTTGAAAAATATATTTTACACTGAAAAAAAACTATTTTACTCAAAAAAAAATCACTTTGTTTACTTAAGAAATTAATTTTACTTTGGAAAAAAAATTACTTTGAAAAAAATTATTTTTACTCGAAAAAATCTCCTTATTTACTTGGGAAACAAATTTTACTTGGAAAAAAAATTTACTTATAAAAAAAATCCCTTCCTTTACTAAAGAAACAAATTTTACTTTGTCAAAAAAATTTACTTTTGAAAAAAATCTTTTTTACTCGAAAATAAATCTCTTGCCTTACTTGGAACAATAATTTTACTTCGAAAAAAAATTTACTTTTGAATAAAAATCTGTTTTGCTCAAGAAAACCTATTGTTTACTTTTGAGAAAAAAAAATTTACTTTTGAATAAAAATCTGTTTTGCTCAAAAAAACCTATTGTTTACTTTTGAGAAAAAAAAATTTACTTTTGAATAAAAATCTGTTTTACTCGAATAAAAATCTCTTTCTTTACTTGAAAAAATAAATTTACTTTTGAAAAAAATGTTTTTCACTGAAAAAAAATCCCTTTGTTTACTTAAGAAACAAATTTTACTTTCGAAAAAAAATTTACTTTTGAAAAAAATCTTTTTTATTCGAAAAAAAGGTTTTTGTTTCTTTGGGAAACAAATTTTAATTTGGAAAAGAAATTAACTTTTAAAAAAAATATTTTTTACTCGAAGAAAAATTTACTTTTGAATAAAAATCTGTTTTGCTCGAAAAAAAAATTATTTGTTGACTTTGAAAAAAAATTTCTACTTTAGAGAAAAAATTTACTTTTGAAAGAAATCTTTTTTTTTTTTTTAGAAAAAATGTTTTCGTCTCCTTGGGAAACAAATTTTACTTCGGAAAAAAATTAACTTTTGAAGGAAATCTGTTTTACTTTAAACACTGAATTAAAAGAAAAATTTTTAAGGAAAAAGAGGAATAGAAGTGAAAAAATTGAAGAAATGGAAAAAAAAGTTTTGAAAAAAGAAATGAAGACTGTAAGGGATGTTGTAAAATTTGAAGGAAACAAATGAAGATCATCGTTGAAATTATCGAAAGCAAAGATCCTTGTAATATAGAGATGAGAAAATTACTGATATAAACTTACAATTTTTAGAAGTTGAGAAGTGTGAGAAAATGCTGAAGACATAATGTCGGGAGAATTTTAAAAATGTCTGAATTTGCAAAAAAAAAATTTTTTTCTCTTTTGATTTTTTTGTAAAAAAAACATCAACCAATTACAGAGAAAGAAACGGAAAATTATAAAGCGAAAAAAGTTAATGCAATAAATAAATATAAATTAATAAATAATCGTAGCAAATGAATAATAAAACTGAAGTTGTTAATTAATTAAATAATTAAACAATTAGATAATTATATTTAATAATAATTAATAAGTATAAAAGTAATTAATTATAATTAAATAATTAAATTAACTAAATATTGTAAATAATAGCAACAACAAAAATAATAATAATAATAATAACAAAAATAATACTAATAAAAATAAATAATAATAAATAATTAATTAATAATTAATTAATAAAAGGTGTAAAATATAATAATTGTAAATGAAAAATAAAAAAAATAAACAAATTTTTATTTATTTCTATAAATATTATAAATAATAAGAAATAAATAATAAAAATTTGATAAATATAATAATTATAAATGAATAATATAAAAAAGGAATTACAAGTGTAATAAATAAATAGAAAAAATATAAAAAGAAAAATTAATTTATTAGTTTCAATAATTAATTAAATTAATAATTAAATAGCAAGAAAAAAATAAGAGAAAACACAAAATGATTACATGAGAATGAATTATACTAGGAATTGAACTGATAATTCCGAATTATGAAGAGAAAGAAAAAAATTAATAATCGAAAATATAAGAAGAAATAGAAAAAAAGTATTTAATGAGATAACCAGAAATGAAGCAAATGCAAATAACATATTGTCTTCAAACGGAATTGATTATTAAAGTGAGGAAAAAAAAAATTTCTTTTTGTAAATATTCACTGATAAATAATTAAAATTAAAGTAATTAAATTAAAATATAATTATTTTCTTTTTCTTTCTTTAAATGTATAATTTTTCAAAAAGTATTTTAATTATTTTTGAATACATTCAAAACACATGTTCAACATGTGTTTTAAATAAATTTAGTCCGGAAAAAAGTGGGTCAAAATGATTCACATTTAGACTGATAAAATTTTTTCTGTGTTTTCTTTTTGGTATTTTCTTGAGAAATTAAAAAAAAATCTTAAATTAGAGAAAAAAGAATTTATTATTTTTATCATAAATGAAAAGTTTTGAATATTTTCTTGTGAAGCAGAAGAAGAAGAAGAAGACTTAGATGCAAATTCTGACGGAACAAATTATGGAAAACGGAATAAAAAAAAGGATTATTTGGTATTATAGAAAATAAGAAAAGAGGAAAAAAAAGATTAAACAATTGTGAGAAAAAATTTTAATGAATGAAAATGAAGTGATAAGAGAAAAAAGAGATGATTCTTCAGCATTGAGAGATATGAAGAATGAGAGAGGAAGAGGAAGTAGATGAAAGTGAGAGTATGTCAGTGGTGATCAACCGATGGAAATTTAAGTTTGTCGAATGGAAAGAGAAGAAATGAAATAATTACGAAAGAAAAAAATTATTTTTTTTTTTTTGAAATCGGAACATATTAGAAATTTACAATCGCGATTAATTTTTTAAACTGATGATTTTTTTCTTCCGTATTTCCTTTCGCTGAGAAAAAAAAGGTGAAGAAGAAAATGAAGATAAACAAAAATAAATATCGAAGAAAATGAAAAAAACAGGAAAATTTAATTTCAAAGAAAATGAAAAGGAAGAAAAATTAAAAACGAAGAATATGGAGAAAATGGAGAAAAATAGAAAGTAAGAAAAAATGCAGAAAAAAAGAAGAATTAATATCACAGAAAATGAAGAGAAACGAGAAGAAATAATATAAGAGAAAATGAGGAAAAACGAGAAGAATAAATATCGAAGAAAACGAAGAGAAACAAGAAGAGTAAATTTGAAAGGAAATTAAAAGAAATAAAAATCAATAAATAACAAATTTAGAAAATTTAGTAAAATGAAGAGAGCAAAAAAAAAATGATAAAAATTGAGGACAATCAAGAGAATCATTTAAAAAAAATGAAAAGAAACGAAAGTAAATAAAAGAAAATTGAAAAAATGTCGAATTAAAAAAATTAATTAAATTAAATTAAAGAAATTAAAGAAATAAAAAGAATTAAAGAAAATTTTAAAAAATTAAGAATTAAAGAATTTGAATAAATGAAAATTAAACGAAATTGAGGAAAATGAAGAGAATAAAGAAAAATGATGAAAATTGAGGATGACCAAAAGAACCATAAAATAACAAAATTTTCCATGTGAGGAAGCAAAATTGAAAAGAATCGAAATGTAAATAAAAGAAACTTGAGAAAAGATTTCGAATTAGAGAAAATGAAGAGAAACAAAAAAAATTGAGGAAAATGAATAGAATCAAAGATTCTCAATCACAGAAAAGAGTGATTCAATATTAATAGAAGAAACATTAAAGAAGACGCGAAATGTAAATAAGAATAAAATAAATAATAAAAGAAGATTATTTTTAATAATAATAAGATGAAGAACAAAAAGAAGAAGAAGAAGAAAAAATAAAACTAATAATAATAAAAATAATATTAAAAGTAATAATAATTATAATAATAATGATGATTATGATGATAATAATAATAATAATAATAATAATAATAATAATAATAATAATAATAATAATAATAATAATAATAATAATAATAATAATCTTAAATAAATAAATAATAAGAATAAAAAAATTTTAATTTAGAATAAAAGAAAATAAAATAAAACAAGTTTAATATAGAAAAAATTCAACGAAGATAAAGAAGGAAGAGAAAAATAGAGAAATAAAATTAATGAAGAATATTAAAAAATGACAAATGTTAAAGAATACGAATATCAAGAATGATAAAAGAATAAAGAAAATGAGAATATTGTATACAAATACTCGAATAATATAAGAAACGGAAAAAATTTTTTTTTAATATTATAGAACGGAAATAATGTATAAAAAATTAAAACAATTAATTATTAAACCAAGAAATTAATTAATTATTAAATAAGTTTAGAATTAAATTAATCATTAAAATAGTTGAGGGTTAAACTAATTATTATCATAAAAATTAAATTAATCATTAAAATTGTTAATCATTAAAATAGTTAAATAAATAAGTAAATTAAGAAATATTTAATTTCCCCGAATAATCGTAAATTGATTTGTGTAAAAATAGTGAACAATTTAAAAAAAAAAAAAATTTCCCCAAAAGTTTCAAAAGTTAATATTTTTATTGCTTCTTTGAACTTGAATTTTATTCAGAAAATTTTGTTTAATAATTAAAAAATAATTTCGAACTAAATATTCATTTGCAATATTCATTTATTTCAGTTTAGTAATTTTTAAATTAAGGCAAATTAAACGAAAGTAATTTTTTAAAATATCGAGAAAAAAATATTTCCTTCATTTTGAACGTTGAAAATTTTATGAAAAGAAAAGGAAAATTTAAGAAACAGTATAATAGAGAAGAAAAACACTAGGATGGAAAATAATCACTAGTAGTAAAGCTAGTAGACAAAAAAAAATTATGAAAAAAGAAGATTAAAAAAAAAAATTAAAAAATATCGAAAAGATACGAAAACAGGAAAAAAGAATTTGAATGAATGTCTAATGAATCGTTCGGATAGATGTAAATTAACATTGAAGAAAATTGAATTGATGAAAATTGATAACAATATTGAAGAGATGTGTTAAAAATAAGGGTTGAGAAATGAGAACTCACCGCAATCCCGGCCGGATCATCTCGACCCCCCTATTCCTGTGAGGTCTAGGGAGTCGACTTTGGCAGGAGCCTTATTAAGTCCGTTTACGGATGGACTGTCGGGCAAATAATCTCGGGCAGCAGTGGCACCGTGGTGAGGAGACGTGTGCGGAGTCGTCCCATCCAGGGAGGACTCTGAATGAACTGAGGAGGGAAGGAAGGTGGAGGCGGTGGACACGAGCCACGCCAGCTAGGATTCCTCCGCGGCGAGGAGGTTGCTGCCGCCGGTGGTGGTGGTGCAACTTCTTCTTCTTCTTCTTTTTCTTTTTCTTTTTTCCAACCCCTTTTTTCCTTCTTTAGCACCCTCTGCTTTTTTCTTTCTTTTCTCTTACTCTTCTTTTTTCTTTATTTCTTCTTTCCCGTCTTCCCTCTGTTTTCTTCTTTCTCTTTTTTAGCACCCTTTGTTTTTTCTTCTTCTTTCTTTTTTTCTTCTTTCTCTTCTTTAGCACTCTCTGTTTTTTCTTCTTCTTTCTTTTTTTCTTCTTTCTCTTCTTTAGCACCTTCTGCTTTTTTCTTCTTTCGCTTCTTTATCACTCTCCGTTTTTTGCTTCTTCTGTCTTTTTTTCCTCTTTCGCTTCTTTCTTCACCTTTTTTGCTTCTTTTCTCTTTTTATTCTTATGCTTCTTCTTTAGCACTCTTTCTTTGCTTCACTTTTCTTTTTTCTTTTTCTTCTCTTGCTTCTTTGGTACCCTTTTTTCTTTTTCTTCTCTTTTACTTCTCTTCTTTTTCTTTTTTTCTTCTTTTCTCTATTTCCTTTATTCTCTTTTTACTTCGTTTGCTTCTCAAGCATCGCCTTCTTTCTTTGGTCTTTCTCTTCTTCTTCTTCTTTCTTTTTCCTTCTTATTAATTTAGTCGTGTGTTCTTTGACTTCTTTTCGAAATTTATTTTCTTTTTCTTCGTCTCTTTGCCTTCTTTTCAGAATTTATTTTCCTCTTCTTTGCCTCGTTTTCTATTATTCGAAATTAATTTTCCTCTCCTTCGTCACTTCTCCTTCTTTTTCGATTTTTAGTTTCCTCTCCTTTCACACCCCAGGGGGCGGGGGGGATTCCCCTTCCTTCCTCTTCGGCTAATTTTTGCTTTTTTCTTTTATGAAGGAAATGGAAAATCTCTTCTTCTCGTCTCCATTTTCCTCTCTTGTTCTCCTCCTTCTTTTATTTTCCTCTTCTTCTTGGGGGTTTTTCCTTTTCTCTTTGGAGTTTTCCACCTCTCTTTGGAGTTTTCCTCTTCTTTTTGTAGTTTTCCACTTATTTTTGGGGTTTTCCTCCTCTTTTTTTGAGTTTTCCACCTCTTTTTGAGGTTTTTCCCCTTCTTTGGGGTTTCCTCTTCTCTTTTGGGTTTTTTATCCTTTTCTTGGGGTTTCCTCTCTCTTTTGGGTTTTTTTTATCCTTTTTCCTGGGTTTTCCCTCCTCTTTTGGCTTTTTTATCCTTCTTTCGGCTTTTCCTGTTCGTTTCGTTTCGCCTCTCGGCGCTTCCCTCGTTCTCCTGAGTGATTATAAGCTTCTTATTCTCGTGACTAAACAGACTCCAGACTCAGCGCTCTCGGTCCAGACTAGCAACCGCGAACAGTTCACCAATGAACCCAAGAGGCTGAGAGAACAGATCGCGCATCTCCCCGTGACTGTTGCGCGGTTCCAACTCCCTCTCTCTCTTTCTCTCTTTGATTGGCTCTCTACTCCTCCAACTCTTGGTGGACACACACTCTCTCTCCTTATCTCTCTTTTACCCCCCTGTTTCCTCTCTCTTTTCCTCTCTTGTTTCCTCTCTCTTTTCCTCTCTTGTTTCCTCTCTCTTTTCCTCTCTTTTACTCTCTTGTTTTCTCTCTCTTTTACTCTCTTGTTTCCCCTCTCTTTCTCTCTCTCTCACTCGCTCGCTCCTCGACTCGCGGGCAAGGCGAGTGTGTGATCGGTTGAAATGTGTTATAGTTGTACGAATATCGGACCGCGCGACAGCAGCGAAACGCGCAAGGATACAAAAGAAAAATAAAAGGGCGGAAGAAGAGCGACGAAAGCGTTTGGCTTTTGAGGAAAAAAGATTCCACCACTCACTCGAATGAAGCGTGAGACGTGGAGTGTGTGTTGAGGAGAGCGAAGGGACACTGGTGAAAAATCGTCATCATCATCATCATCATCTTCTTCTTCTTCTTCTTCATCTTGTTCAGAGAGAGAGAGAGAGAGAGAAAGAAAAAAAGAGAGCGAGAGAGAGAAGGAAGAGATAGGGGAGACTAGAAACTCCCGACACGACAGAACGAAACAAGGCACGGCGAGACGATATCCTCCGAGACTCTCGACGCGGTGGTGGACCAAACTTTAAAAACAAAAAACAAAAAAAAAATTTCTTTTTCTCCCTCGTGATTTTTTTTCCACCTTTAAAAAGAAAGAAAACGACATGACGTGTAGTTTTGGTCGAGAATCGCGGTAGTATCATCCCTCCCCCCCACCCCTCTCTTTCTTCATCACTTGTCCCTACCCCCCTCCAAAATTTTTTTCCAATCGGGATTTTTTTCTTCTTTAATTTTTTGACCGCGAAAGAAGAGACAAGATGCGGCCGAAGGGTCGCATCTTAATATTCAAAGTTGCGGAACTTTTATGGATTGTCTTTCTTTTCACTGGATGGATTACAGGTGTTGAGAGTGTGGTGAGTAGTATTTTTTTCCTTTTTCTTGTTATGATTTTTGAATCGGAAAATAAAAAAATTTTTTTTTGGGGTGGGAAATGAATGAGAACCACTGTATGATGTGTCGCAAGATTTTTTTTTTTTGAGAGGGAAAAATGATTTGAAATGAGTGTTCGAGATTAGATTATTGTATATATTGTATGTATGTATAGAGATGTGTAATAATTTGCGTGAAGAGGATGCTGTGGATTTGAATGGGAGATTTTGCTTTTAGATTTATTGGGTGTTTGTGCGTTGATCAATTGTCGATTAATTTTATATTCTTATTATTATTTCGCTTCGCGACTTCTGTTTAATGACGGATTCATTTTTCTTGGACCAATTTTTTTTCAATACAGTTTTTATATTTATTTTCTTTGTTTTAGTTTTTGTTTATTTAAATCCTGTTAAATTATTAATTTATTATTTTTATTATTATTGTTATTTTAATATTATTATTTATTATTTTATTTTATTAATTTTTATTTATAAATAATTTTAATAATTTTTATTTATAAATAATTTTAATAATTTTTATTTATAAATGATTTTAATAATTTTTATTTATAAATAATTTTAATAATTTTTATTTACAAATAATTTTACTAATAAATGTATAATTTCTTTTTATATATTTACATTATTTAAATTTTTTGTTTATATTTATTTTACAATTTTTATATTCAATTCATTTTTTTGGATTTTTTATTTATTTTTATTTTATTTAACAATATTTCTATTGTTTTCTTGTATTTTTTTTTTTTTGCTTTCTTGTATTTTTCATTTATTGTTTTAATTTATTTATTATTAAAATTACTTTTTATTTAAATTATTCATTTATTAATTATTAGAATTATTTGTTTACTATAATTATTAAAATTATTTGATTACAAATGTTTTCATATTTGTTGTAATTATTTTTATTTTACAACTTTTCGTTTTATTTAATTTGTTGCATTTTTTGTTGAATTTCCTTTTATTTAAAAAATTTTCTACTTAATTTATTTTTTTGATTTTTGGTTCATTTTTATTCTATTTTACAATTTTTCTATTTATTTGCTATCTTGTAGATTTATTTTGTTTTAAAATTCTACGAATTTATACAAACTACATGTATTTGTAGTTTATTAATTAATTCATTTATTTGTTATCAAAATTATTTATTTATTTGTTATTAAAATTATTTATTTATTTGTTATTAAAATTATTCATTTATAAATTATTAAAATTATTCATCTATTAAATATTACAATTATTTATTTACTATTTACTACAATTATTTACCTACTATTAAATGTTTCTACTTTTGTTAAATTAATTTTTATTTTTATTTTACAACTTTTTTATTATTTAATTTTTTGCAATTTTGGTTAATTTTCATTTTATTCAAAAACTTTTCCATTTAATTGATTTGTTCTATTTTTGGTCTGGTTTTATTCTATTTCACAATTTTTCTATTTATTTGCTTTCTTGTATTTTTGGCTTATTTATTTATTAAAATTATTCATTTATTAATTATTATAATTATTTGTTTATTAATTATTAAAATTATTCATTTATTAATTATTAAAATTATTCATTTATTAATTACTAAATTTATTTATTTTTAAATATTTCCTATTTATTTGTTGTCAGTATTTTTATTTTACAACTCTTCTATTTAATTGATTTGTTGAAATTTTGGTCCAGTTTTGTTCTATTTTATAATTTTTCAATTCATTTTTGCTGGTAAAAAATCTTGTTTTATTTATTTATTATTAAAATTATTTATTTATCATTAAAATTATTTATTTCGAAATTTCACCGTTTATTTTATTTATAGTTATTTATTTATTTATTTATTTATTTATTTTGCAATTTCTCTATTTATTCAAACCGTTGCATTTTTAGTACACTTTTAATAATTGAATATTTTAATTAATCCTAGTTTGTTGTTGGTAAAGAAACAAACTTATTACAATACAAATTAAATTTGTCGAATCCATTTGAATCAATTTTTAAAAATTCATATTTTCTTTTTTCACTGAATTGATTTATTATTGATAAAGAAAAGATTAAAGGCACACCGGATGGTTATTATAAATTTTATGGTACTTTATCTTCAGATGTCATCTGGATAAAGGAACCTTGATTGGTTATGCAGCAGGAATTGAGGATTTGCGTTTAAACATTATTTGCCGGTCACTTTTTATAACTGTAGAGTCTATATTATGTGATGTAATAATTAAAAATAATTTTTATACGTTTTTGTCAATTTTCGTAAATTAAATTTAATATTTTGTGGCTTTTTTTTTAATTTAAGAACAAATTTCTTGTTATTTTCGGACATAAAATTTAAAAATATTTTACAAATTATCATTGGGACAATTAATTTGTAGTTGCAAATAATAATAGTTGTATTTACTAGTAGTTGCTAAAAATAATTGTTGAATTTACTAGTCGTTGCAAGTAATAGTTGTATTTACTGGTAGTTGCAAAAATAATAGCTACATTCACTAGTAGTTAAAAATAATAATAGTTGTATAAAAATATAGTAGGTAATAGTAAACACTAGTAGTTTTAAATAATAGTAATTGCAAATATTGGTAGTTGCAAACACTAGTAGTTACAAATAATAATAGTTGTGTTTACTAGTATTTGCAAAAATAATAGTTGCATTTACTAGTCCTTGCAAATAATAATAGCTATATTTGCTAGTAGTTGCAAATAATCATAATTGTAAACACTAGTAGTTTTAAATAATAGTAGTTGCAAATAATAATAGTTGCATTTACTAGTAGTCTCTAGTAGTTGTAATTTCAAACACTAGTAGTTCCAAAATACACTAATTGCAAACAATGAAAATTGAAAATACTAGTATTTACAAAAATTGGCAATTACAAAACTTGGCAGTTTGAAAAAAATTAGTAAAACCGCAAACAATGTTAGTTAAAAAAGCACGTTAATTTTCAAGCGACTCTTGTAAAATACATTAAACAGTTAATTGAATTGCTAATGAAGCAAGGCGAGTGAAAAAGGTTTTCGAAGAGTGGGAGGGAGGGAATGAGCATTTAAGGAATCTGTATAAGAAGTTCTTGTTGGTTTTTCTTTGAAAATTATAATTGGTGATAATCGGACAATTCATAAGAGCACTCTGCAAATGAATATACATACATTTACCCCGGATGTGATGCTTGCAGCTAAGAATCAAATGCAAAATATGTACAAAAACTATCTTTGCTATATTATAATATTATGCTCGAGTCGAGTTACACGCACCACCAAGATTGAAAAATTGCATATCATCAACTTTGATGGAGATAAATAATATTTTACATATGTTTCGTATATCATATAATATATACATTTAAATGAAAAGATTTTTCAGAATCGTTTATTTGCATCACAGATTCTTCTAGTGAGGAAAAGGAGAAAATGAAAAAGAAACAAGTAACTTCTGTTTTTCTTTTTGTTTTTTTTTAATGAATATTTTATTATGTAATATGAAGATTTTTATTATTTATCAAGTAATAAATAAATTAATTAAAAAATAAATTAATTAAAAAATAAATTAATGAATAAAAGAAAAATAAATAATAAAATAAATTAATAAATAAAATAAAAATAAATAATAAAATAAAAAAAAATTATTAAAATTAAAATATAATTAATACAATATTATAGCACGCGAAACATGATATTGAAATTTATTATTTTTTTCCAAATTTACAATATTTTTTATTTTCGAATATAAATTTCAATTGTTGCGATTAATTTCAAATTCGAAATTTTAAAAATTTACTTCTTACGTACTTCGATAATTAATTATTCTTGTTTATTGTTTCCAACAATTTTAATAAAATTCTTCGCAAGAATTCAATTATTTTCATATGTAAATAATAACATTCTTCGGAAGAATGCAATTATTTTTATAAATAGTAAAATTTATTGCGGAAATTCAATTATTTTCAATACAATTTTAATAAAATTGTATTTAATTTCGCAAAAGGATTCAATTGTTTTTAAAGTTTTTAAAAAAAATTTTCCAATGGAATTCAATTATTTTCTAGAATTCAATTATTTTTAATACAATATTTTAATAAAATTCAATAATCAATTTTTTAATTATTATTACTTACAAAATTTTCATTAAAAAATATTAAAGAAACTGTTATTTAAAAAAAAAAATCAAAGAAATTCTTCAAAAGAATTTAATTAGGATTTTCAAAAATTCAAAAATTTTAATAAAATTCTTTGGGAGAATTTTTATAAATTTTAACATTCTTCGGAAGAATTAAATTATATTAAAAAATTAGAAAAAATTCTCATCAAAATTCAATTATCTTTAAAAATAATAAAATTCTTCTCTGAATTTTAATTATTTTCAAAAATTTAAATAAAATTCTTTCAAAATTTCGATTATTATCTAAAATTTCAATAAATTCTTCAAAACAATTCAATTATTTCAATAAATAGTAAAATTCTTTACGAGAATAAAATTTTTTTTATAAATAATAAAATTCTTTTCTAGAATTCAATTATTTTCAATACAATATTTTAATAAAATTCAATAATCAATTTTTTTAATTATTATTACTTTCAAAATTTTCATTCAAAAATATTAAAAAAAACTCTGCTATTTCATAAAAAATTTCAAAGAAATTCTTCAAAAGAATTTAATTAGGATTTTCAAAAATTTTAATAAAATTCTTTGGGAGAATTAAATTATTTTCATGAATAATAACATTCTTCGGAAGAATTCAATTATTTTCAAATACAATTTTAATAAAATTCAATAATCAATGAAATACAATTTTTAATTAAAATTTTAATTATAATAATTAAAAATTTCTAAAGAATACTTGAAAGAAATTCTTCGTAAAATTCAATTACTTCAAAAATATGTAATTAAAATTATTAAGGAAACTCCATTGTTAAATTAAATAATTAAATAAAAATTTTAATAAAATTCTTCAGAAAAATGTAATTATTTTCATAAATAATAAAATTTTTCGATGGAATTCAATTATTTTCTATTTAATTGAAATAAATTATTACTTTTCTATTAATTAATAAATATTTACTTGAAACAAATAATATTTACTTGAAACAAACAATATTTATTTAAATCAAATAAATTTGAATCAATAATTATTTGAGCCAAAAATTTCAGTATTTGAATCAAATATACATTTTTTCAGTATTTTATTACACTTATTTATAAAATTATAATGTTATCATTTTTATTATTATAATTTATCATAAAATTTAAAAAATTAATTTCGAAAATTATTTTATTAATAAACAAAAATTTGATTTGATTATTTTCATTATTATTATTTTTAATAATTATAATAATGGGAATAATTAAATAAAATTTTTGTTTATTAACAAAAATTATTTATATTATATTATTATTATTCTTAATAATAATGATGATTGTTAAAATTATTACTATTACAATAGAAAATATTTAATAAAAAAAATTTAATTACTCCTATTCATTCTTTTCGGGTAATTAATTAATTTATATATAAAAATTTTAATAGTGGGTCATTTTTCTCGTTATAGAATCTAATAATTAGTGAAGTACTTTATGCCTATATGGTATTATGTGATAAGACAAATTTTAATAAGTATGTCTCGCTTTTTGTTCTTTGTCATACATATATGTATATGCTACATATATTGCTTATTAAGAGCAAGATGTGGATGCTGCTTATTGTCACTTCGCGAATAGTACTTTAAATTTATATTCGACATAATGATAATCAGCAGATGAAAATTATTATCGCTCATCACTACCCTATACTTATATATGTCGGGATTAAATTGACAATTATTTAGGTACATTTCACAATGATAATTTTCATCAATCATCATTGGTACAGTTGTAATGATTCTTTTAAATTAACGAATAATTTGCGAAACATCAGTCCTTCGTTTTCAATTTTTTTTTTTTTTTTTTTTTGGAGGAAAATTTCAATTTTCCTGCGCATTTTTCTTTTTTTTGACTCGTGAATTTTATTTTACTTACAGGAATAAATAAATAAAAAAAAAGAAAGTAATAATAATAATATTTAAATAATAATTATTTTCATGCTAATTTATTGTTAATAAATTAACATGAAATTTTTTAATTATTTAAATTTAATTTAAATTATTATTATTAAATAAATATTAAATATATTATTTATTTTTATTGTTTCATAATACTAAACAATATTTATAAATAAATATTTATAAATATATTATAAATATTCGTCTTCATTAAAAAATAAAATAAATAAATTCGTTATTATTTTATTTTTGATATTTTCAAAATTGAACAAAATTTTTTTTTTTTATTAAATAAATTCTATTTTATTATTTTTTAATTTAAATATTCATTTATATTAAATAAATTATTATTTAATTTATTTTATTTATTTATTAATAAATAAAATAAATAAATTATGTATTATTTTTTTTTAAATCAGAACGTTTTGAATTTTTTTTTTTTTTGTTTAATAAAAAGAAAACAATCGCGGTATTCAAAAAGAGGAAAAAAAAAAGAAAAAACAAATGTATAAATGTTGATGAAAAATAAATGTTGAATGTGTGTTTTAATGAAATTTTTTAATGAAAATAAATCTGTTCCTGGGATTTTTCGCATGACGGCTCGTTGAAGTCACCCGGCAGGTTGTTCCGGTGGGCGACTTCGACGCCCGATTGGGAGACTGCTGCTGCTTCAACGATGATACACTTAAAGCAGAAGCGAACAACTTATATATACGATGTATCGGCCCTTTTATAGCAACTCACAACTAACACTCACGTGATTTCATGAACTCGAATCAAGAATTAAAAGGCCGGCTCAAATTCCTCGAATAAATCCATGGCACGCGATACTGGAATACTAAATGACATATTCACTCTCATTATTATTATTATTATCATTATCATTAAGCTTTGATGGAATTCATTTTTGTCCCCCATTTTCTCTTTTTTTGCAAAATACGATGAAAAAAGAAATTTTTAAATTTCGTATTGGAAAAAAAGAAACAAACGTGATTTTTATTAAATTTCGATGGATAAATTTTATCATAAAAAAAGGAAAAGAAGAAATTAAAAATTTACGTTCTTGAAAAAAAAACACGATTTATATTAAGTTTCGAAGGAATTTTTTTTTCCTAAATTTTATCAATAAGAAAAAAGAAGAATAAAAAGGAAAAGAGGAAATTAAAAATTTTATTTTTCATTTCTGGAAAAAAACGAGAATTTTATTGTTTCGAAGTAGTTCTTTTTTCTAAATTTAAAGCATTAAAAAAGAAGAAATTAAATAATTAATTTCTTTTGTTCTGGAAAAAAGAAAAGTGATTTTTATTAAGTTTCCAAGAAATTTTTTTTCTTAATTTACAGAAAAGGAAAAAGAAGAAATTAAAAATTTATGTTCTTGAAAGACACGATTTTTATTAAATTTCGAAGGAATTTTTTCCCCTTAATTTTTTATCTATAAAAAATAAGAAGAATAAAAAGGAAAAGAGGAAATTAAAAATTTCATTTTTCATTTCTGGAAAAAAACGCAATTTTTATTAAGTTCAGAAGGGATTTTTTTTCTAAATTTAAAAAACAAAAAAGTAAAAGAAAAAGATTTATTTTTTGTTTTGGAAAAAGAAACGCGATTTTTACTGGGTTTCGAAGGAATTATCTTTTTTATACACTGAGAAAAAAAATTTATTTGATTCAAATAACCGATTACTTGAACATTGTCTAAAATTATTTATTTATTTATTTATTTGAACATTATTATTGGTTGTGGTTTAATAATTTTTACTTGAATCAAATAAATTCTATTTGAATAAATTATTTCAGTATTTGAAGTAAATATCATTTAATTGATTCAATTAACAATTATTTGATTCAAGTAAATATTTATTTAATAATAGTCGAGTAATTGGTTATTTGAATCAAATAAATTTTTTTTCTATGTAAATTTTATCAGTAAAAAATAAAACGAAAAGAAGAAATTAAAAATTTCGTACTGGAAAAAAGAAAACCGATTTTTATCAAGATTCTAAGGAATTTATTGTCTTTTTTCTAAATTTTATCAACAAAAATAAAAAGAAAAGAAGAAATTAAAAATTTCGTGCTTGAAAAAAGAAACATGATTTTTCTTAGATTTCGAAGATATTTTTTTTTTAATTATAAAAATTTATTTATTTACTTATTATTTATTTTATTAATAAAAGATAAAAAGAAAAGAAGAAATTAAAAATTTCGTGCTTGAAAAAGGAGACACGATTTTTCTTAGATTTCGAAAATATTTTTTTTTTTATTATAAAAATTTATCAATTTACCTATTATTTATTTTATCATTAAAAAATAAAACAATATAAAGGAAATAATGAAGAAATTAAAAATTTCGTCCCGGAATAAAAACGCGACTTTTTATTAGGTTTCGATGAAATTATTTCTTTTTTGTGAATGAAAAATAATAGAAAAAAAGAGAAAATTAAGAAAATAGAACAGAAGTATAGAAGTAGAAAGAAAGACTAAAAAATACAGTAAAAAATTATTTCAAAGAAAAGATACAAATTTTCCTATTAAAATCGAAATGTTGAAAAAAAATGACAGAAATATTGTCTCAATTTTTATCTTTTTTTTTTTTTTAATACAAGATTACGATTCTATTTTTGTGTAGCTGATAAAAATAGAATTTTGTAATTTTGTCATTTCTAATAATAAATTTACATTTGAGAAATAGTTGCAAACATTGATTTGACGGGAAAAGTTAGAATCGTGCGATAATTCACTACAGGCGAAAATCTATTTTGAGAATTAAAACTTGAACCAAAGTTCGTTCACGTTTAATAATATATTTATAGGAATAGGGGGTAAATGCATTGTCGATGGTAATTTGACAATAAATTTTACACAGATTGAAGTATTGCATTATTCTAAGAAAATTTCAGTTTAATTTACTCCATAGTTCTGGGGTGAATCGACAGAAGATATACGCACATCAGTCCGGATTAAAGCTTGAATCGACGGTAGTTAATTAAAAAGTATATTTATAAATTTAATAATAATTTGTTAACAATTAAAAAAAATGTTATTGACGGTATTTTTAGAATTTTGAATACTATTTCACAATTTTGAAACTTTTGAGAGATATCGTCTATTATCGACGGTACCGTTTTCTGTCGATGGTAGTTAGAATTTATATAATCACTCATAACATCAATCGACGGTATTTATAATCAGTCATAACCGACGGTAGTTACAATCAATTATAGCTTCAATCGACGGTATTTATATTAAATTATCTCTTCAATTGACGGTATTTATAGTCACTCGACGGTAGTTACAATTAATTATATCTTCAATCGACGGTATTTATATTAAATTATATCTTCAGTTGACGGTATTTATAGTCACAGGACGGTAGTTACAATTAATTATTTCTTCAATCGACGGTATTTATATTAAATTATATCTTCAATTGACGGTATTGATAGTCACTCGACGGTAGTTAAAATAAATTATAGCTTCAATCGACGGTATTTATTTAAATTATCACTTCAATTGACGGTATTTATAGTCACTCGACGGTAGTTAAAATAAATTATAACTTCAATCGATGGTATTTATATTAAATTATCTCTTCAATTGACGGTATTTATAATCACTCGACGGTAGTTACAATAAATTATAGCTTCAATCGACGGTAGTACAATAAAGGATAAAAAAATACTTTAAGTCAACAGTAGTTACAATCAATTCCTAATTCTATGGACTGTAAATAATAATAATAATAATAATAATAATAATAATAATAATAATAATAATAATAATAAAATAATTTTAAAAAAAATAATAATAATAATAAAAATAATAATGTGGTGAACAATTGAAGTTGACTAATTTCATAAAATATAAATCTCGATCAAGAAGAGAATGTGTTTTCTGAATAAGAATAATAATTATTATTGTCAACTTGAACATGAATGAAGCTTTTCAGTGTCCCTGTAATAAATGATAAGACCTTTTTTTTGAAAATGCTATTGGGTTAGGAAGTTCGTTTATAGGCTCATTCGATGATAACCCATCCCGTTTGATCTCATTCCAGTTTCTTGGAATCTTGAAGGAGAAAAAAATGAGTGTAATAAATTTATTGAACCTCGCAGAGTTTATCGCACATACAACTCAATTCGATAACTCATATATATGTATATGCATATATATTATAAATTCATTACACGCACTTTAGAGAATTTTAATATTATAATTATATATATATATAGAAATTGAATCACAACTAATTTCTCATTAAAATTCATTTTTATAGTCGCAGTAATTGAAAACTATTAATATTGAACTATTAAGTACTGAAAAATTATTATTTAAAATATATAGTTAATATTTAGTTAATAATTGAAAATGATGGAAAACAATTTAATTGTTAATTTTAAACTATAAATTAAAAATAATTTTTAATTAATAACTGAATTATTATGAACTAATATTTAGTTAATGAATAAACTAAATATTTTCAATTATTCATTAATAATTATTTTCAATTATAAATTTTCATTTATTCGTTAAATATTATTTTTAATTAATATTTTTTAATAATTAACTAAAAATTTTAATTAAAAATTTTCAATTATTCATTAGATATTATTCTTAGTATTAACTAAATTAATAACTAAATTGATAACTAAATTAATAATAATTTTTAATTATAAATTTTCAATTATTTGTTAAATGCTATTTTTATTAATATTTTTCAATAATTTTATTAACTAAATAATAAAGAATAATAAACTAAATAGTCTTTTATTCACTAACTAAATATTTTTTATTAATGATTTTCAATTATTCGTTGAAAATTATTCTTAATTATTAATTTAAAAATATTTATTAATAATTATTTTTTACTACAAATTTCCAATTATTGATAAAAAATTATTTTTAATTTATAGTTTCAAATAATTAACAAAATAGTTTTTGAAAATTTTAATAAAATTCTTAAGTAACTTTTCAATTATTTTCATAATTTATAAAATTAATCGCAGAATTTCAATTATTTTGAATAAAATTTTACAGGAATTACAATAATATTAGAATTTTTCACAAGAATTCAATTATTTTCAAATATTTTAATAAAATTTTTCGAAAGAAATCAATTATTTTAAATATAATTTTTATTAAATTTTTTTGAAATAATTCAATTATTCTTTTAGATTTTGATGAAACTCTTTCCAAGATTTTAATTATTCACATAAATAATATTTTTCCAAATAATTCAATTATGTCGATAAATAAAAAAATTATTCCCAAAAATTCAATTATTTTGAAACATTTTAATAAAATTGTTCGCGAAAATCAATTATTTTCATAAATAATAATATTCATCACAAAAATTCGATTATTTTTAAAAGTAATAAATTTTTTCTTGGAAATTCAATTATTTTACAAAATTCTAATAAAATCGTTGACAAGTAATCAATTATTTTCATAAATAATAAAATGCTTTTTAGGAATTTAATTATTTTCATAAATAAAACTCATCACAGAATTTCAATTACTTTTTAATAAAATTTTAATCCAATTTCTTCGAAAAATGTAATTATTCTTAAAAATTTGATTTGATTTCGTCAAAAGAATTTAAAAAATTTTTTTATAAAAATCTTCGTAATAATTTAATTGTTTCCGTGAATAATAAAAATTTCTCAGGAATTAAATTATTTAAATTAGAATTTGCATAAAATTAGTCCGAAATTGATAATAATTAAATCAATTATTTAGAAAAATTATTTTTGTAAATATTTAAATTCTTTTATAAATAATAAAATTCGTTGCAAGAATTCAATTTATTAGCAGGATAAGAAAGAACTAAATTTTTTTTTATGAAAATTAGGAAATAGTCAGGAAAATAAAATATATTGAAGGGAATTTTTGTCAGTTTTGTAAAGTGTCTGAAACAAGTTTTTTTGATCGTCAAGTTTAATTTTTCGATAACTACTTTTCTTTACTACTTTTTTGCTACTTTTTTAAAATTAATTATCGAGTGCGAAGTCTGCAATATTAAAAAAAGAAAAAAAAACTTGGTTGATCAGTAAAGTGACTATTATTGCCCTAGGGAAATAATAAGTAGTTTATTGACCTTAACAAGGACTATAAAGTGCCCATTATTGCTCTAGGGTAATAAAGTATTCATTATTGACCTAGGACAATAAAACATCCATTATTGCTCTAGGGTAATAATGGTCACTTTGCTCACAGTACTCACATTATTACCCTAGGGCAATAATAGTCACATTATTTTGCATTTTTTGCTTTTTATTGCATTTTTAACTCATTATTGACCTAGGGCAATAATAGTCTCATTAATTTGGCTTTTTTTGCTTTTTTTTGCATTTTTAACTCATTATTCCCCTGGAAAGTGGATTATTTAACTACTATTCTTTTATTTAATTGCAATTATCATCAATTGAACGAGAAATAAATGTCTAACGTTAGGTAAATTGTAATTCTAATTCAATTTAGTTTTTTCTCTTCCTCATTCCGAAAACGACTTCATAAACCTAAATAAGTGAAGGGGGAAGAAGTTTTCCTTTAACCAAAAATACAAATTCTGAATAGAACTATTAAAGAATCTGGCTAGCACTAAAATTATATACTTAACCCTAATAAACAATAAACTCTGTTATTTTGACATTATATAGCCGTGAAGAACTGAAATTTTAACGTTGGGTTAAGTTCGGAGGTAAAACGTGAAAATGGTGCTGCAATTCAACCACCTCCCCCTCCCTCCCCCCTTGCCTAATTGCTTGGCCGCGAGCCACAATCGATTCGAAAACGAATGAGAGACTTGAAGATTGGTGGAGGCACGTTCCCAGTGTGTCTCATGGTTTTTACACTCACACACAAAAACACATACAAAGACAAAAAAAAAAAATACACATGTTCGAGAAAATATTTTACAGTGCAACACATTTACAATCGGTTTCGCCGCTCAAAAATAGGAACTATATAACTTGTCCAAGAATAGGGAGGGAAAAAGGGATCGCTTCGAACATTCTCGTGAAATTGTGTTATAATCTATAATTAGCCACTGGAGAATTGAAGAGAGAAGCATCATGGAAACCGCAGTGTGCCTGCATATTTTGTTAACTAATTTTTTTTTCCCTCTTTTTCTTCTCTTTTTTTGCCACTTGTAAACTGTCACTTCTTTTTTTTTCTATTAACGAGGAAAAACTGACAGCTTGGTTATATGAGAAATTTCTCCTTTTTTTTTGACAATTTTTCTTTCATCTATCCAATTAGATGGTACATTTTTAAAAAAAGAAATATCTCCATCTCGATATAAATAATGAAATATGAGGGGGAAAATTTAGAAAAATTCTAATTAACTATAATAATTTGAATGTTCTTTCATTCTTTTATTCACTTTTTCTGTCCCTCACCCTCTGAAGTCGTCTTTTGTTTATACTTTTCTTTTTTGTTATCTTCAGATAGATTGTATATTATATTATTATTAACAATTTATTCATTCAATTTATTATTGTTATGCAAATTACAAAATTTTTTATTTTCAAATATAAATTTTTTAATTAATTTCATAATCAAAATTTTAAAAATTCACTTATTAAGTACAAAAATTAATTATTACTGTTCGTATTTTTAAAAATTTCACGAAAAAATTCAATTATTTTCTAAAATTTTAATAAATCCTTTTAAACAATTCAATTATTTCTTTAAATAGTAAAATCTTTACGAAAATTCAATGATTTTCAAAACAATTTTAATTGAATTCCTCGGAAGAATTTAATATTTTGAAAAAAATGTTAACACATTTCGAAAAAATTCAATTTTTTTCTAAAATTTTAATAAATCCTAGGAAAAAATTCAATTATTTTTATATATAGTAAAATCCTTTGCAGGAATTCAATTATTTTCAAAACAATTTTAATTGAATTCCTCGGATGAATTTCAAATATTTTTGAATATTTCCACAAATTTCAATTATGTCCGAAAATTTTAAGAAATTCTTCGAAACAATTCAACTATTTTTAAAAATAGTAAAATTCTTTACAAGAATTAAATTATTTTCAATTCACTTTTAATAAAGTTCTTCTTTATAAAATTCAATTTCTTTCAAAATTGTCAATTAAAATTATTAAAGAAACTTCATTAGTTTAAAAAAGAAAAAATTCAAAGAAATTCTGCAAAAGAATTAAAATTGGAATTTTTAAAAATTAATAAAATTCTTTGCGAGAATTCAGTTATTTTACTAAATAATAAAATTCTTTGAAGGAATTCTATTATTATCACATTTTTTGATAAAATAAATATTTGAAAAGAAAAATTGTAAAAAAGTTAAGAAACAAAAAAGCAAACAGCAACTAACTTCAAACTGCGAACAGATTACCGGAACATGTACTTTATTATTATTAATTAATGTTATAATTATTTTTATTTTAATTATAAAATAAAAATAATTATAACATTAATTAATTCAAAATTGTAATGACAAATAAAAATTATAAGAATTTTTTTCACTTCTTTTCATTGAAAGACTAAAATTTTGTTAAATATTATGTTTTGTCAAATTGAAATTATTTTTGTTCTTTACTGCTAAAGAAAATTAGAAAATTAAATTGTCAAACAACTGTGATTAAGAAATAGAAAATTTATTTATTTTGCATTATTCTTGTTTATGAATCACAATTTTTAAAAAAAAATTATTATTTTGTTTTAGAAAAAGAAGAAAAGAACTTATAAAAGGATTGTTATAAAATATGAAGATTCATGTGAAAATTTTATTATTTATGAAAATAATTGAATTCTTTCACAAAATTTTGTGCAAATGCTAGATATTGAAAATAATTGAATTTCAAATATTTTTGAAAATAATTTAATCGTTTTAAAAAAACTTGATTATAATTTTTGAAAATAGTTTTTTGATTTCTAGTATTAGCGAATTTAAAGTAGTGGAAATTCTAAAAAAAACTGCAGTTTATATCTTTAGACAAAATATAATACGCGTGGGAGTTTTTTCTTTATTCTTTCAACTGAAAAATGGTGTATAAAATATAATTTATTTAATTTATATTCAAAATATATTTAAAAAAAAAAATAAATAAAAATAAAATTTTTAATAAAAATATAAATAACAAGAAATAGAAAAATGTAATTCATTTTAATAAATCAAAGGAAATAGTTTCAATTTTTTTTCTTTACGTAACGAACCAAAGCTTACAAGTTCAATTCTATTCTAACATTAATAAATTTTTGTTCTTCATTTGCACAAGTATATCTGTCAATTATTTCAATGCAACTCAATAGATTGTCCTTGAAAAAAGCAAAAATAGTAACGCATAATCAAAGCATTGATTTGTAAAAAAAAAAAAACCAAGTTTGTTTATTATATAGAACCAATAAAACCATTTCTCAGCAATTTTTGTTTTTTAAAAATATCTAAAAATTTATTTAACTCACACATAAAATATATCATATTCTACATTTCGCAATCATTGTCTAAGAGAGAAAAAAAAAGGATTTCGATTCTTTGTAATTTTAATGTCAAATGTTCAAAGTCGATAATTTTAATATCAAGCAGTTTATTTCGTAAGAGATTGCGTTTACCCTTAATCCAAGCGTCATCTTCTGCACATTGACATAAGAATCGTGAAAAAAAGCACGTTACATATTCACACAATTATCGTTATTCTCTGGGACATGATAAATTTTCTTTTCTTCTTTCTTTCACCAAAAAAAAAAATTAAAAAAGAAATTTGAAAAAATGAAACTACTCTCTAATTTCGAAATAGGAAAAATGTTTATTAATTTGAATTAGTAATTGATTGTTTGCTTATGAATTAGTAAATTTTACTAATAAATTAGTAGGAATTATTATTTATTTAGTAGAAATTACTATTCATTTAGTAAAATTTACTATTCATTTGGTAAAATTTATAATTTATTTTAGGAAAATTTTACCAATTCAAAAGAAATTATAAAATTAGTGAGTTTTACTAATAAACAGTAATTTCTACTAATTTATTAGTAAAATTTACTAATTCAAAAGAAAAAAATCAGTTACTAATTCGAATTAGTAAATATTTTTACAAATTCAAATTTAGAGAGTGAAATAAGGAAAATTGAGAAAAATGGTAAAAAGATATGAAGAGAAAAATTAATATTCATTCTTTACAGGAAAACAAATGTTTATAATACATTAATGAATTATTATTGACGATTTCAATTTCTGATATGAACAATATTCTTGTTAAATAATATCTTGTCAACGACTCATTTCTTTGAAATGATAGCAAAGCGCTAAAAATACAATTTATACTGCTTACAAGACATGTGATTGTATTTATTATCAATCAAATACGTATAGACAATATTAAAGACGTCGTTCCCCTTTTAAATAATATATTTTATACACTATTTTTCAATCGAAAAAATAAAGAAAAAGCTCCCACGCGTATTATATTTTTTTCTCAAGATATAAACATTGTTTTGTTTTAGTAGCGCCGCATTTACATAAAGTGTCAATATTATTATTCTAGCTTTTATTAGAACAATTTTTAATAGTAAAAAAATAAAAATAAATAAAAATAAATAAATAATTCAATAATAAATAAATAAAGTCAATAAAGTGACTATTAATGCCCTAGGGAAATAATAAGTAGTTTATTGACCTTAACAAGGACAATAAAATGCCCATTATTGACCTAGGGTAATAAAGTATCAATTATTGCCCTAGGACAATAAAACATCCATTATTACTCTAGAGCAATAATGAGCACTTTGCTCACAGTACTCATTATTACCCTAGGGCAATAATAGTCACATTATTGATTAATTAGGAAAATGTTTATAATTAAATAATATAAATAAACAATTTTTAATTTTTGTTCCTTACATTCTTATGATTATAATAATAAATGTAATAATTATTAATTACTACAGAAAATGTTACTGTTCCATTTATTATTTTGTAAATTAAAAAAATTTTATATTTTTAAATATAAACATTAATTTTTGAATAATTTCAGATTGAAAATTTAAAAAATTCACCTATTAACTACATAATAATTCATGTTTGTTATTTTTAAAAATGTTAATAACATTTTTCGCAAGAATTAAATTAGTTAAAAAAAATTTCAATTATAAGAATTAAGTTATTTTTAAAAATTTGAATAAAACATTCTTTGGAAGAATTCAATTATTTTTATAAACAGTAAAATTCATCGCAGGGATTTAATTATTTTCAAAACAATTTTAATAAAATTTCACGAAAAGTTTCAGTTATTTAAAAAATTTTTATTAAAATTCTTGTTAAGAATTAAATTATGTATTTTCAATAATTTTAATAACATTCTTTGGAAGAATTCGATTCTTTTTATAAACAAATAATATTTTTTGCTAGAATTCAATATTATTTTCAATACAATTTTAATAAAATTTCACGAAAAGATTCAATTATTTTAAAAAAAATTTTAATAAAATTCTTGTTAGGAATTAAATTATTATCAATAATTTTAATAACATTCTTTGGAAGAATTCGATTCTTTTTTATAAACAAATAATATTTTTTGCGAGAATTCAATACAATTTTAATTAAATTTTCTCGAAAGAAAATTATTTGAAAAAAATTTTAATAAAATTCGTGAAATGACTAATTATTTACAAAATTTTTGGATAAAAAAACTTTGCAAGAATTTAGTAATTTTCAGTGCATTAATTTTTAAAATTTAAAACATTGAAATATAAAATTTATTAAAAAAAAGTTGAGAAGCAAACAAAAAGTAACTTCAAACTGTGAACTGATTCAAACACAAGGATATTAATTTATTTCTCTGAAATTGTTTGTGAAATTTAATTTCATTTATCATATTTTAGAAAAAATTATAACCAAAATCTGAAGAAATTTTTTTTGATTAGTTTAAAGATTTCTGAAGATAAATAAGAAAAGTTTGAAGATTTGTCGTTTTAATCGTCTGGCAGCACTGATATAAGTGTCTGCCTTTTTTTCTTTTGAATTAGTAAATTTTACTAATAAATAATAATTTCTACTAATTTATTAGTAAAATTTGCTAAATCAAATGCAAAAAATAATATAATTATAGAATATTTTACTAATAAATATTAATCTCTACTAATTTATTAGTAAAATTTACTAAATCAAATGCGAAAAATAATATAATTATATAATATTTTACTACTAAATATTAATCTCTACTAATTTATTAGTAAAATTTACGAATTCAGAAGCAAAAAGTCGGTTAGTAAAATTTTCTAATTCAATACCTAACAATTTTTGCTTAAAAAGTCCGAAAAATAATTAAATTTTGAAAAATTGGATTTACACTTTTTATAAATAATTATTTTTCATAAGGTTAGCGTTTTTAAAAAATTTTATTCATTTTTTTTTAAATTAGTTAAATTATAAAAAAAATTTAATAGAAAACAGTTTAAAGTCTTGGATATTTTAAAATAAATTTTCTTTTTGTAAATAAAATAATTCAATAAATTGGATTAAAAACAAATAAAGTTTTGAACAGTTTAAAATAAACGTTCTTTCTTCAAATAAAATAATATATAAATTGAATAATTGATAATTTTCAAAGAATTCTCTCAAAATTATTTTTAAAAAAATGATTTAGAAAAGAATTTTAATTAAAAATTCAAGGAAATAATTGAATTGTAATAGTGTTATTAGTAGAAATTTCTTGAAAATAATTCAAAAAGGGTTCAAATAAAAACTTTTGTAAATTTCAATTTTGAGAATTTTTTCTTTTTTTATTAATTTTTTTTTTTTTAAGAATATTTGTAATTATAAATACAAAAGATTTTTTTAAATAAATAATACAAAAGATTTTTCTTTAATTGTATAATTAAATGAATAATTTAATTTAATTAGAAAAAAAATTACTAAATTTTCTAATAATAAACAAAATAGAAAATAATTAGAAACATTTATTTTCTTTTGAATGTCCTTTTTTCTCATCGCTAAACGATTGGAAATTATTTTCATTTCCTTGTTGACAAATCAAGATAGTGTTGGTTAAAAGCACGTAAACTGCAGCTGTCCGTGGGTGTCAATGCTTTCGCCGCATGTGCAGAGTGAAACGCATGATTACACGTGTCTACAAGTTTCTGTCTACGTGCTGTCTACTTTTTCTCTCATTCCCCACAAATGCTCAAATGTATAGAAACACACTGAAAACACACTTTTTTCCTTCATTTTTAACAAACACTTTGCAAAAATTCACGATTTAATAAAAACTCGTTACTTTTCGATGTTTGCTCTTCTTCTTCTTCTTCTCTTAATCCTCACTTTTGTGTCATGTGGCGATTGTCTCAAATTATTTTGTCAGGAATTTTTTCGCCAAATTAAAAAATTTTTTATTATTTTAATTTGTTTTTAAAAAATCTCTTTTTATTTCAATTTTTATAGATATTTATTTATACTGTTCTCTAAATTTCAATTAGTTAAAATTAAAAATAATTAATTTGATAGTAAAAAATCAGTCACTGATTCAAAAAAAGTGTGTAAATAAATTTAAAAAAAATTCTTCACAAGAATTCAATTATTTTTATAAATTTACATAACATTCTAAAAAAAGCAATTCAATTATTTTCAAAAGTAATAAAATTCTTCGCCGTATTTTTTTTTCTTTGATAACAATTTTTAAAAAAAAAATGGAAAATAAAAGAGGAAATGGAATGGAAAATGTTTTTAAATAACTGAAATTGGGTAAAATTGGTAAATGTCGTTTGCTCTTTGCTCCAAATATCAGGTAAAATGTTTGAGATGATCTCTCGCGAATTATCTACCTACAGCCTACCCACAGTTCCGTTTAGCTTGCGTCATTCGCTCGAGGACGCTTAATATTACGGCACATTATGCAGTTACCGAAGAGCAAAGGCAAACCGCCTCACACCCCTTCCTTTAGGAATTCTTTCATTCAACGAGCGCATTGATCATTTTCATTTTGCTTATTCATATAGAATTAAAAAAAAAATGAAATGTATTTATAAGATTATAAATTTTTTTTCCACTAACATAACGGTATAAAAGGAATTATTTTTTTTTTATCAATTTCTTCTCGATAATTCAAATAGCAAAGAAGAAAATATAAAAAAATCTACAAATTAAAAAGGAATTAAAAAAAATTATTAGAATTATTATTATTATTATTATTATTATTATTATTATTATTATTATTATTATTATTAATATTATTATTATTAGAAAAATTATTTTGATAATTTGACTTTTTTTAAATTAGTTTAAAAGGGTTGAAAATTAAAAAAAAAGACAAGAAGGAAATATGAAGCGATAAGAGAAGATATGGAGAAAAGGAGAAAACTATGGTGGAAATTTAATAAAATTTTATGATAAATTACTTCTTTTTTTAAATTTATCTTAGATTATTGAAATAATATATGTGTTCCTTGACTTTACGAAACAATAAACGCACTCTCTCGTGTGTAACCCTTTGAGAACAATTGGCATTCACCCATATCGACCTCCTCACAATGCTGAAGCGATAAGAATAATATGGCGCCTTTTCAAGTGGTCCTGCTTTAATACAATAACTCAATTCCGCATTGCTGGTCGCACAGTTACTGTTTCTCTGATAAAGCTTGCAGAAAAATTTCTTCTTTTTTACCTCCATACACACACGCAGAAATACTGGCAATTGTCTTATTTTTTCCGTCATTTCAAAATTTACATTTTAATTTTCACTATTTTCATACCCCACGTCGAAAAATTCCACTGAATTTCCATGGAGTTTCCATGGAAAATTAATTAATTAAAAAAGTTTTAAGTTTTTTATTTTAAAAATATTTTAACATTTCCAGGTTTTGTCATAGGTCAGGAAAAGTCAGGGAAAAGTCAGAGATTTTTATTAAAGTACTGAAAAAAATTGAATTTACAAAAATTTTAATAAAATTCTTGACAAAATTTCAATTATTTTGTCAAAAATTTTCCTCAATTTAATCATTTTCAATGTCTATTATTTTATAGTAAAATTTTTCAAAATATTTCAATTATTTAAAAAAAGTGTTGATAAACTTTAAAGCAAACATTAGATACATTATTTTCGAAAATAATAAAATTTTTTTCAATTATTTTCATGAATAATAAAACTTATCATAGAATTTCAATTATTTTTAATATGATTTTAATTGAATTCCACCGAAAAATGTAGTTATTCTTAAAGATTTTATTATTTGTCGAAAAATAATTGAATTATTTAAAAATTTGTTGATAAAATTCTTTATGAGGATTCAATTTTCAGAAACATTCAAATTACTCAATAAATTGTTTTTTTTAATTTAAATAATTGAATTCTTGTAGATTTATTAAATAAAAATTTATTTAAAAATGAAGTTCATTCGAAATTTTAGATAATAATTAAATATTAAAAGCATTAAAGCATGAATTTTCAAAAATAATTGAATTTTGAATATTTTTGAAAATAATTACATTTTTCGAAGAATTTACTTAAAATTGTATTAAAAATAATTGAAATTCTATGAAGAATTTTATTATTTAGGAAAATAATTGAATTATAGTAAAGAATTTTTATTTCATTTTTTTTTAAATAATTGAAGTCTTGTAAAGAATTTTATTATTTATGAAAATAATTGAATTCTTTCAAACGAATTTTTATTAAATTTTTTTTAAATAATTGAAATCCTGTCAAGAATTGTATTATTTTTGAAAATAAATAAATTTTTTGAGAAATTTATTTAAAATTGTATTGAAAATAATTGAAATCTTGTAAAGAATTTTGTTATTTAGGAAAATAATTGAAATCTTGTAAAGAATTTTTATTACATTTCTTTAAATAATTGAAATCCTGTCAAGAATTGTATTCTTTATGAAAATAATTGAAATCCTGTCAAAAATTGTATTCTTTATGAAAATAATTGAAATCCTGTCAAAAATTGTATTCTTTATGAAAATAATTGAAATCCTGTCAAGAATTGTATTATTTATAAAAATAATTGAATTCTTACAATGCATTTTATTACACTTTTTTTTAAATAATTGAATTCATTTAAGAAATTTTATTAAAATAGTAGATTTTGAAAATATTTGAATTTCATTGAAGAATTTCATTATGTATTTGTGAAATGTAATTGAATTCTTGTAAAAAAATTTTGAATCCAATTATTTAAAAATTTGTTGATAAAATTCTTTATGAGAATTCAAATTTAAGAAACTTTAAGAAAATTCAATAAATTGTTTTTTTTGTATTTAAATAATTGAAATCGAGTAGAATTTTTGAATAAAAATTGATTTAAAAATGAATTTTAGTTAAAATTTTAAATAATAATTGAAAATTAACAGCATTATAGAATGAATTAATAGAAATAATTGAATTTTGAAAAGATTCCAAATTATTTTCAAAATTTTAATAGAATTCTTCACAAAAATTTTATTATTTGTATAAACAATAAAATTCTTCGAGAAAAATTAAATTATTTTCGAAATTTTAACAAAATCCTTCGCAAAAATACAATTATTATTTTGATGAATTCAAAAAATAATAGCAACACTGAGAAAACTGGAGAGTCAAATTCAGAGGTTCAAAAAGTGTATGTTTCCTTTGCTTATGAAGAGAGTTAAATAGTCCTTCTAAAATAAATTTTGAATTGATAATGGAAATCTACTTGTATATTCTCTCCCATTATATCTGAGGGTTAAAAGTTGCGCAGAAAATGTGTACGATCTGATGCGCGCGAAATTATTTTTCTGACATTTTATGTATTTAATTTAGGGGTTAGGTTGCCATATTTATTCATTTCGCGCCGGATAAGGAAGGGATTTCTCAAGATGGTTAATTTGTCCCTCTGTTAGAGAAATGGCACGAATATCTGTCAATGGTGAATTTGAACATTTAGATTGTTATCCAATAGCTAACTCTCAAATATCAACGATTTGTCCCTCCAGATGTTTAGTCCAATACTCCAGTTTTCTCAGTGAAGAATTGAATTATTTTCAAAATTTAAATAGAATTCTTGATAAATATCCAATTATTTGTATAAATATTAAAATTCTTAAAAACAATTCAATTATCTTCAAAATTTTAATAAAATTGTTCTTAAAAATTTATTTATTTTTATAAATAAAAAAATTCTTTTCAGAAATTAAATTATTTGTATAAATAAATAATATTCCTCTGAGAAATTCAATTACTTTTAAAATTTTAATAAAATTCTTCTCAGAAATTAAATTATTTGTATAAATATTTAAAATTTATCTAAAATAATTGAATTCTTGTAGAGAATTTTTATTACATTTTTTTTAAATAATTGAAGTCTTGTGAAGAATTTTATTATTTATGAAAATAATTGAATTCTTGCAATGCATTTTATTACACTTTTTTTAAAACAATTGAATTCATTTAAGAAATTTTATTAAAATAGTAGATTTTGAAAATATTTGAATTTCATCGAAGAATTTCATTATTTGTAAAATGTAATTAAATTCTTGCAAAAAATTTTTGATAATAATGAATTTTTTTGGGGAATTTATTTAAAATTGTATTAAAAATAATTGAAATCCTGTCAAAAATTTTATTATTTATGAAAATAATTGAATTCATGTGAAAAAGCTTTTTTGGAATTTTTTAGCAAAATTCGTATTTCATTCAAGTTTTGTAAAAAAATTTTAACAAACCTTATTATTAAACTCTAATCATAATAGAAATGTTAAAATAATATTAAAATTTTAATTACAAAATTTCATGCTAATTTTTTTAGTAAAAAAATTAATTTTCTAATAATGAACGTAAAAAAAAATTAGGCCAACTTTAGAATAGACATAAAATTTAAAAGAAATAACAATTAATTGACGACTGTAGACAATTCTAATTATAGAGACGCGTAAGTCAATGGAATTCAAAGTCTTTCATGTGTACAGAATTTAACCGCGAAATTATGTCATTTATACATGAAACAATATTATCTAATTACACATTTATCTCGCGTCATCGCTTTTAATTCATGTGAAAAATCTCTCACTGTCCAAAAGACAAAAAAATAAAAAATAAAAATAAAAATTTAAAATAGAGAAAAAAAAACAGGAAAAATTTAACTTTATTTTTTTTTTCTTTTAAATTCATGTATGTTTTATAAAAGAGGATGTGGTCACAAAGATCCAGACCCGCAAAACAGAGATCTAATTGACGGTACATAAAGAAACTAGAGATGAATGAAAGGAAAAGAGTTAAAGGAATATCAAATAACTTATTCCCCATGGCACGTGACTTTATTCGAGCGTGACTCAAAAAAAATAATCTGTATCACTTTCTCGCAAAAGTCACATAAGAATATTATTTTTACAGAAAAATGTTTATCAAAGAAAAAATAATTTCGTTTTTTTTAGCAAATTTTTTTCATTTTTGGAAACTTGGAAACTACAAATAATAAAAATTACCGTCAGTTTTATTTTATTTTTATTTATTTATTTTATTTTAACCACCAAAATTGAAAATACAAGTAATAAAAAAACTATCGTTAAGTAGGTAGTTATTAGTTTTATTGGCGGTAGTTTTTTATTGTTTGTATTTTTTATTATTTTATGATTATTTTTTGTATTTTTAATGGAAGGTAGTTTTTATTATTTGTATTTTCAATGGAAAGTATTTTTTTTTTGGTAATAGTTTTCTCTGACGGTAGATTTTATTATTATTAGTTTCCATTGACGGTAATTTTTTTAATTCTTGTTTCCAGTAGCGGTAATTTTTATTATTTGTAGTTTCTATTGACGGTAATTTTTAAATAAATTAATTGATAATTTTCATTAATGAGCAAAAAATTAATTGAAGATAATTGAATTGTTAAATACATTTTCAAAAAAAAAAAAAAAAAAAAATTAAATGAACAAAAAAATAAAAATTGTATTCAAAAAGAAGAAGAACCACTGATGAATCTGGATTAAGAGACAATTTGAATCGAGGAGAAGTAAATAAAACGTCAATTAGATTGATAAATTGTAAATAAATGATGCGAAAGTCTATGAATCTGGTGTTCCTGGAAGAGTTAGAAGCAAAGTGCCGACTCTCGAGTTTGTATAGTATAATACCATAAGAAATTTCTGCGTCGACAGCAAATGGTTGGCTCAGAATATTTCTTCTTTTTTTTATTCTTCTTCTTCTTGCTTTATCTAAACAAAGCACCCGTCCTTCGAAACATCTTTGCATCCCACGCTCTCGAGGGTACTGTCGATTATCTGTTTTAAACAAAAAAAAAAAGAACAAAAAAAACCAAAACAAAAAAAACAAAAAACGAAACCAACTTAAATAAAATTCCCAACTACTGCTTTTTCGGAAACTTTGTTGAATTTCGGTATTTATTATATGAGTATTTGAACCGTTCGCTCGAATAACGGCTTAAGTGTTTTTGAGGCATTTTGGAAAGTCTTAAAATTAACACTAATTTATAAATTCTAAGTAATTTAAAGCATTACTATTTAATTTAATAGGTTTTGCTTTAAACAGTTCCAATCAAACATTATAATTCAGATGTTAATTAACAGGATGGTAAGCGTCTTTTGAAAAACGGCTTAAATCAACTTAAGCCGTTGTTCGAGCGAACGGTTCATTTGTATATTATACAAAAGAACTGATTTTTCGGGGAAGAATTTAAAAAATTCTTTTTTATTCTTCAATAAACTAAAATGGAAAAATAAAAAACTAAAAAAGTAAAAACTAACTACACTGAAGGAAAATTTGATTCAAATAAATATTTACTTGAAACAAATAATTTTTATTGAAGTCAGTTAAATTGTATTTGCTTTAAATACTGAAATTATTGGTTTAAAATTTAAATATTTATTGATTAAAATTTATTTCATTTAAATACAAATTATTTTATTCAAGCAAATATTTTTTTTTTGATAAAATAGACAAAATTATAATTTTAATAATTTAATAATTAAATTTTATTTTTAATTTAATTTAATATTTAGTTTTTTAATTTAATAATTAATTTAATATTTAATTTAATATTTAATTTAATATTTAATTTAATATTTAATTTAATATTTAATTTAATATTTAATTTAATATTTAATTTAATATTTAATTTAATTATTTAATTTAATAATTTTAATTATTTTTCTCTTTCTGTTTGTTTTTCGTTAGATATGCAACGACAGTGAGAAATGTAACTGCACGGGTATAAAAGGAGAGCCTGGACATCTTGGAATTCCAGGAGGAAGTGGAGCCCAAGGAATACCGGGAGAAGTTGGTCCAGATGGACCAGTGGGACCGAAAGGCGAAAAAGGAGCTGCTGGAGAACATGGCAGCACAGGAGAGAAGGGTTACCGAGTAAGTAGAATCATTTTTTCTTTTTTTTTTTTTTTCTATATCTGAACTTGTTTGTTCTTTTCTTTCTCAACCTCGAAGACATTTATGATGACCCTTTAAAAAAGAATCATGTTATTCCCCTACTGACCTCTTCAGTATTTCTACACACCCATGACCTTCAAAACAAAATGCTCTAATTTCAAGAATACTTTATCTCAAATATTATAATTTTTTTTCGAATTTAATAGAAATTTCATTATCTACAGTTAACACACATTATTACAAATAAACCATTAATTTCCTGATTTGATTAGAAAAAGCCATTTGTCTACGAGACGATGATGAAGATGATGACAAAAAAATTATTGTTGATCTTGAATTTCGGAAAATTTCGATAAAATTAAATTAATTAATAAATTTAGAATTAATGAATTAATTAAAAAATTAATTAATAAATTAATAAATAAATTTTTTGAGAAAGAAAAAAATAATTTTTGACAATATTAATAATATTAATAAATTTAGAATTATTTATTTATTTATTTACATAAACTTTCCCGCAGTCCAAGATGGACCATACATGAGTTACGAAAGAAAAAAAAAATGAATTAATAAATTAATTAATAAATTAATAAACTAATTAATAAAAATAAATTAATAAATAAAGTTGTTGAGAAAGAAAAAAATAATTTTTGACAATATTTATTGACTTCGTAAATTTTATACACAGAATTTTTATTTATTTATTGTTATTATTTTATTATTTACCAGCAACGTGATGTTCAATTTGTTATTATTGTGCAAAATTAAAAAATTTTCTATTTTGAAATATGAATTTTTGACTAATTTCAGATTCAAACTTTTAAAAAATTCAATTATTTACTAATTTACTAATTAATTATTCTTATTTATTCATTTAAAAAATTTTAATAAAATTCTTCGCAGGAATTCAGTTATTTTCATAAATAATAACATTCTTCTGAAGAATTCAATATTAAATAGTAAAAAGTTTTTGCAAAAATTCAATTACTTTTAAAAAAATTTTTTAATTAAATTGCACGAACGAATACAATTTTTTTTTTAATTTTAGTAAATCCTTCGAAACAATTCAATTATTTTTTTAAATAGTGAAATATTTGCAAAAATTCAATTATTTTCAAAAAAAAAATTCATGAATGATTTCAATTTTTTTTCTTAATTTGTTATAAGATCTTTGCAAAAATTCAATGTATTTTCAAAAAAAAATTTCATGAAAGAATTCAATTTTTTTTTAATTTGTACTAAAATATTTCAAAATAATTCAATTATTTTTTTAAATTCTAATAAATTTCTTCGCAATAATTCAATTTTATTTTTATAGTAAAATTCTTTGCAAAAATTCAATTTTTCAAAAATTTTTAATAATATTTTTCGAAAAAATTTAAATTAATTTGAAAAATTTTAATTAAATTCTTCACAATAATGCAATTATTTTCATAAATAATAATAATATTCTTCTGAAGAATTCAATATTAAATAGTAAAATTTTTTCCAAAAATTCAATTATTTTTAAACAAAATTTTAATAAAATTTTACGAACGAATACAATTTTTTTCTAAAATTTTAATAAATCCTTCAAAACAATTGAATTATTTTTTTAAATAGTGAAATATTTGCAAAAATTCAATTATTTTCAAACAAAAATTTCACGAAAGATTTCAATTTTTTTTCTTAATTTGTTATAAAATATTTGCAAAAATTCAATGTATTCTCAAAAAAAAATTTCATGATAAAATTCAATTTTTTTTTTAATTTGTTATAAAATATTTCAAAAGAATTCAATTATTTTTTTAAATTTTAATAATCTTCTTCGCAACAATTCAATATTATTTATGTAGTAAAATTTTTTGCAAAAATTCAATTATTTTTAAATACAATTTTAATAACATTTCATGAAAGAATTCAATTTTTAATCATATTTTTCGAAAAAATTCAAATTATTTTTTAAAAGTTTTATAAATTCTTCAAAACAATTCAATTATGTTTAAAAATAGTAAAATTCTTTGCAAAAATTAAATTATTTAAAAATTAGTCTAGTTAGAATATTTTTTAAAAGAATTCAATTATTTTCTAAAATTTTAGTAAAATTCAATAATTAAATGTTTAATTTCAATTATAACAAAAACGATTGTTTTAAAAAAATTGTAGAAAATTGTCTATAAAATTCAATTACATTTCAAATTTTCATTTCAAATTATTAAAAAAAACTCGATTATTTTTAAAAAATTTATAGAAATTCTTCGAAAAAAAAATTAATTAAAATTTTCAAACATTTTATCGAAATTCTTCGAATGAATTCAATTATTTTCCTAAATAATAATATTCTTCGAAGTAATTCTATTATTATCAAATTTTTTGATAAAATTCTCTGCAACAATTCGATGATTTTCAATAAATTAATTTTAAAATTAAAAATATTTAAAAAGAAAAATTATTAAAAAAATTAAGAAACAAAAAAGCAAACTTTACACATTTTCCATTTTTACCCTTAGAATTTCTTATAATTTTTTATAATTTTTCTTAATTTGTAATTCGGTGAGAAAATTTCCATTCGTTTAGAAAAAAATTGTTTATAAACAAAATGAAAATTATATTTATAGAGTTAAACAGTTAGTTGGATAAAAAAAAATCAAAAAGTGACTTTATTGCTTCCGTGTAAATTAGTAAAACTTAATTTACATATGTGTCACTCACTAGAAAATAAATTCATAATTATATCGAATCAATAATTTTTTAATGCTAATTTTTTGAGAATATAAAAAACTGAAGGATAAACTAATATAGAAGAACAATAGTGTAAAGAAATTAAAAATTGTTCTGAGGTATAATTAAATGAGCTAAATAAATAATAATAAATTAAATTAAATAAATTAATTAAATTTCTTTGAATTAGAAAATATATATTAATACAATTTTTTTAAATGTAAATTAACAATACACAAACTTTTAATAATAAATAAAATAATAAACAAAATACAATAAATAAAATTCCCCCCTCCTCCCTTTGAGACAAAATATCTACTAAATTATATAATAATGAGAGGAAAAAAAATAATAAATTGAATAAAATTTAAATTCAAATGAAATTTGAATAAATTTTATTTTTAATAAATATTTATTATTATTATTTTAATATTATCTATTATTTTTATTTTATTAACTTTAAAACTAAAACCAAATAATAGAAAATTAAATAAAGAAAAACAATTATTTCATCAACACTTTGAAACAATGAAAAATTTAAATCGATGTGTTTTAAATTGATTCGAATCAATATTAAGATCCTCATGATGAGAAAATTGAAAGTGATACTTATGTGAAGTTTAAGTCTCGAGTGGCCTGCATACATCATTTTTTTTCATTTTTCTTTTTCATTTTAATATTTATTAACTGACACTGATGCCTCAATAAAAGACCGAGTTGGTTAAAAGTCATTAAGAATATTGTCATTGCTGACTTCCAGGAATCGCATGTAAAGAATAGAATAGAGAAGGAAAAAAAAAATGCAAAATCGTAAATGTCGCATCGTATGAATTCCAAATGAGATATATATATATGAAAGTCAAAGATTCAATGAAAAACTGCCCACATGTGTTGTAGACTATTTTTCTTTTTTAGTAACGTGAATTTTTCAATTCGAAAAAATAGAATATAAAATTATGATTATATAATTAATGTGTCAAGTTATGTCGAACGTAAAATTAAAATTTTATTTTTTTTTTTCTTCTTTTTTTATTGATGATGAAGATGCGTTTGAGGGAGACCAAAAAAAGAATTGTGTGAGACATTACAATTGCGTCACCGCAAAGAAAGTGCATGAGGATGACCCAGCTGTTAATAAAATTGAATCACTATTTACTGCGCTCGCAAACAGAGTGAAATTACTTTTTCGCTGGTCAATTAGTCAGGTAATGGACTTTTTTTATAAAAACTTGTTTTTTTTTGGGTTTCAAGATTTTTGTTTCTTAATTGCTTTCTGTTGACATCAATATTATTATTATTTATTTCAATAAGTAGTAATTACAATAAAAAAAAATTAATGAATTTTTAATAAATTTATTATTAATTTATTTATTATTAATAAATTTTTAATAAATTTATTATTTATTTATTTATTATTAATAAATTTTTAATTAATTTATTATTAATTTATTTATTATTAATAAATGTTTAATAAATTTATTACTTGCACTCAGAGAAAAATTTTATTTATACCAAATATAATTTATTTGAGTTAAATAAAAGTATATTTGACTCAGAGCCAACTTTATTTATTTGTTACAACTATTTATTTGTTTTGAATAAAGGATTAAAAAAAAAATTCAAATAAATTTTTATTTCAACCAAATAAAATTTATTTTGAAACAAATAAAAACTCTAGTTGGCTCTGAGTCAAATATATATTTTTTTGGGGCGTAATAATATTTTAACTATACAATAATAAATAAGTTAATTTTTCAATAAAAATTATTATTAATTTTATTAATATTTTATTAATAGAAAATAAATATAAATTTTTTTTATTATCTTTGTTAATACTCGGTTTTTAATTTTTACTCCAAACACTATGCAAGCAACTGCCGGAAAGTATAACCACATACAAAATTCTTACTTGTGCGGCGGTTAGAATTTTATGTGTGGTTATACTTTCCGGCGACTGATTTTTTTTTCTACTTTCTGGATTTATTTATTTTTTTTTTTTTTTGACTACATTTATGCTTGACATTTTGTTTTTACAATCTTTATTATGTTCGATAATAAAGAATAAATATAAAAATAAATTAAAATTAATAAAAAAATAAATATAAAAATTAGTAAAAATTAATAAAAAATTAATAAAGAATAAATATTTTAAAAAAGGAATAAAAAGAAAAAATATCAAAAAGAAATAAGTAATAAATAAAAATGAATAAAATTAATAAATGGGAAAAAATAATAATACGATTTCTTGTTAGATTAGAAAAAACCAGGTCATTGGCACCGTTGAGATTCATAATTCTAATCATGAACAAATGCGTTGTTCTTCACTCTAGAAATTCCTTTATCGAATTACATTTTTCGATACCCTACTTGCTAGGAAAAACGCGTAGGAGAAAAACGGAAGTAAAATGTATAATTTAAGATTTTCAACGCGCTAGATAAAAACTAGGTTTTTCCCCCTGTTTCAACTGAATCTTCACCGAAAACAATATGGAAATAAAAGGATTCTTTATTATTAGAGGAAATCCTCTCCATAAAAAAAAAACTTTATCTGAATTTATTTTTCGGATATAGTTCTTCATCATGTTCTTCATCACTTATTTCAGTTTTCAAAAATATTTTTTCTTTTTATTCTTTACTATTTTTACACTCTAGCATTTTTACTCTTTAGTATATTTACTCTTAGTATTTTTTCTTTTTAGTATTTTTCACTAAATCGGATTTGGATTCTTTATTATTTTTGCTCTTTAATATTTTTAGTATTTTTACCCTTTAGTATTTTTATTCTTTACTATTTTCATTCTTTAGTATTTTTATTGTTTCGTATTTTCATTGCTTATAGTATTCTTACTCTTTACAATTTTTACCCTTTATTAATTTTACTATTTAATTTTTTTTTTCTTTTTAGTATTTTCACTTCTTAGTATTTTTACACTCTAGCATTTTTACTCTTTTTTTATTATAATTTCTTACTATACTTTTTCTCTTTAGCAATATTATTATTTTTACTCTTTAATATTATTTTTTTCTTAATATTTTCACCCATTAGTATTTTTATTTATTTGTTTATTTATTTATTTATTCAGAATAAACGGGTCAAGCCCTTTTGTACATTAAGTACTCTTACAATCTAAGAAAAATATACAAACTCAATAATATTTACCAAACGCTAGGCTTTTTAATATTTATCTGTTTTAAAAAATATTTTTTCTGTTTACTTTTTAGTATTTTTATTTCTTACTATTTTTATTCATTGTATTTTCACTCGACAGTTTTCTTACTCTTAAGTATTTTTTTCAATTTAGTATTTTCACTCCTTAGTATTTTTACATTTTACTATTTTTCCCCATTACTATTTTTACTCTTTAGTATTTTTTTTCTTTTTAGCATTTTCAATTCTTAGTATTTTTACTTTTCACTATTTTTACTATTTAGACTTTATAGACTTTAGTATTTTTTTATTTTTAGTAATTACAGTTTAGTATTTTTATTCTTTATTATTTTTACTCTTTAGTAATTTTTTCTCTTTAGTATTTTCAATTCTTTAGTATTTTTACTCTTTAGTCCTTCTACTCCTTAGTATTTTTTTATTTAAAGTATTTCTATTTTAGTATTTTTACTCTTTAGAATTTTTTAGTATTTTCACTAATTAGTATCTGTAATCTTTATTATTTTACTCCTTAGTATTTTGATTATTTTTAATATTTTGACGAAATAGTATTTTTATTCTTTACTATTTTCACTCTTTAGTATTTTCACTAATTAGTATTTTTACTCCTTACTATTTTTTACTATTTTTACACTTTAGTATTTTCAATTCTCAGTATTTTTACTTTTCACTATTTTTACTATTTAAACTTTAGTATTTTTTTATTTTTAGTAATTCCAGTTTAGTATTTTTCCTCTTTATTATTTTTACACTTTAGTCTTTCTACACCTTGGTATTTTTTTATTTATAGTATTTCTAGTTTAGTATTTTTAGTTTTTAGCTTTTTTTAGTATTTTAACTAATTAGTATTTGTACTCTTTATTATTTTTACTCTTTAGTATTTTTATTTTTAGTAATTCTAGTTTAGTATTTTTACTCTTTAGAATTTTTTTAGTATTTTTAGTATTTTCACTTCTTACTATTTTTACTATTTAGTATTTTTTTTCTTTTTAATATTTTCGTTTCTTAGCATTTTTTTTCTTTACTAGTTTTACTCTTTAGTATTTTTACTCTTTACTATTTTAGTATTTTTTACCCTTTACTATTTTTACACTTTAGTATTTTTTTCTTTTTAGTATTTTTACTTATCACTATTTTTACTATTTAGAATTTAGTACTTTAGTACTAAATTCTAAAGTACTATTTAGTACTTTAGTATTTTTTTATTTTTAGTAATTCCAGTTTAGTATTTTTACTCTTTAATATTTTCACTTCTTACTATTTTTACTCTAGTATTTTTTTCTTTTTAATATTTTTACTCTTCACTATTTTTACTCTTTAGTATTTTTATTTTTTACTCTTTACTATTTTTACTCTTCAGTATTTTTAAAATTTTTAGTAATTGCACTCTTTAGTATTTTTTTATTTTTAGTATTTTTACTTCTTTGTATTACTACTCTTCACAATTTTGACTCTTCACTATATTTTTACTCTTTAGTATTTTTACTCTTCACTATTTTTACTCTTTATTATTTTTATTATTATACTATTTTTACTCTTTAGTGTTTTTATTATTTACTATTTTTACTCTTTAGTAATTATTTTTCCCAGAATCTATACTAGAATTTTTATTTGTTTCGAATAAAAATTTGATTGGTTTAAAGAAAAATTTTAGATCCGAAAAAAATTTTCTTTTTTTTTGTAAATAAAAATTGTATTTATGACAAATTTAATTTAAATAAAATTTGAGCCTATGCGGAAACAGAAAAAAATGAAAACTATAAGACACGAAGCATAAAAGAATGAGTAAAAAAATAAAGTAATCCGAGAAATGGGAAGAAATTGCTTTGACTCTATCGAAAATAATGCAAATTAAGAATAAGCAACATTATGACGAATCGTATGCGCAAAGTCCCTTAATTAACGTTCATCAGTTCGCGCGGGTGGCAAACAAGTTTACGACTATACCGTTTCTCCCGTTTCGCCTCATGTTTAAACTTTATAAAGTCTGTACACTGAAATGACGTCATTTATCCTTTCTGAATGATATGCGAGCCTGAAAAATTGAAACTTTGTACACACAAAACAAAATATAATCTCTTGAAGTGCAAAGGGCAGACAATGCACTAAATATTAAATATAAAACCGGTGCATAATAATTATATTATGGGACTTGTGTGTATGTGCGCAAATTGCCGTAGGAGTGCACATGTGAGAATGGCACAATTTCTAGGCTCTTTGGGTTAACAATTTATTGTGGGCGGTGATGATAAATTGCGCTATCTTGCATTTGGCATTGATCTCTATCTGAGAGACGATTTTTCTACTTGTGTGTGAGTATATATATGACCTAAGTATCTGACCGGAAGGTTGATGAGGGTTAGATGACGCGTCTCTTATATATAAACTGGGTCGATTCTAATCGTGCATTTTCAGAGGAAACTCGCCGGTTTTTCTCTTGGAAATTTTTTTTTTTTTTTTACTCCTTTTCTAAGAGAAAAAAGAACAACTTTTTGCACAGTACTTTTTTTTTTGAAATAGGCAAAAAGGTGAATTATTATTTTTTTAAAGATAATAATAATTTTTTTTGCCAAAAATTCAATTATTTTCAAAAATTCAATTATTTTCAAAAATTCAATTATTTTCAAAAATTTTAATAAAATTCTTTGCAAAATTTTAATTATTTTCAAATATTTTCCTGAATTCAATCATTTTCAATATCTACTATTTTTGTCAAATTTATCAAAAAATTTAATTATTGAAAAAAAAATTTTTTGATACAATTCTACCGAAACATTCAATTATTTTCATAAATATTAAAATTTAATTTAATTTCAATTATTTTTACGGCTGAATTTCAAAATATTTTTAATATAATTTTTAAATGAATTCCTCGAAAAATGCAATTATTCTTAAAAATTTTATTAGAGCGAAAGCATTTTTGACGAAAGAATTTAAATTTAAAAAAGATTCAATTATTTAATAAATAATATAATTTGTGGCAAAGATTCAATTATTTCCGTAAATAACTTTTAATTCGTCGCAGAAAATCAATTATTTTCAAAAAATTTTATGTACTTCTGCAAAAGAATTCAATTATGTTGATAAAGAACAAAATTCTTCCCATAAAATCAATTACTTTAAGGAATTTTAATAAAATTTGTTTCTAAATTCAATTTTTTTGATAAATATCAATATTCATCGGAACAATTCAATTCTTTAGAAAAATAATAAAATACTTTGGAGAAATTAAACAATTTTCAAAATTTTTTAAAAATTCCCAAGAATGAAATTATTGTCAAAAATTTTAATAAAATTCTTGTCAAAATTTCAATTATTTAACCAAAATTTAATAAAATTCTTCGCATGAATTCAATTATTTTCATAAATTATTATTTAAAATCTTCTCAGGAATTCAAGTATTTTAATAAAATTAATAAAATTAATAATAATAATTAATAATAATAATTAATAATAATTATTAATAATAATTAATAATAATTATTAATAATAATTAATAAATAATAAAATTCTTCAAAGAGTTTTCAATTATTTTCAAAAATTGTTATAAAAATGATTATTATTATTATAAAACATGAAGAAATCGATCAGTCCGAGTCGAAGACTCGGAGTTATCGATATCTTCATGTTTTATAGTTATGAAAAATTTAATTTATAGTTTTAAGTAAAATTTTATTAAAAACTTTTTAACAAATCAAATTTTGTAAGTATTTTAATTTAATAATAATAGATAAATAAATGAATTTTATAAAGAAATTACATTCTAATGTATTCATGTTTCTTAGAGCGAAGATTAATAATTAAAATTTTTAGTAGTTAATTTAAAAAACGATACACACTTCATATTTTTTAATAAAATTGAATTTTCACAAAGTTTTTTTGAAAATTCTGAGAAATAAGATTTTTAAAATTTTTCAATTCTATTGTTTCAAGATAATTGAATTTTTATAAACAAATAATTGAAAATTTTTGAAATAATTGAAATTTCTTTACATTCTATTAAAAATAATTAAATTCTTATAAAAAATTTTATTTAAATTTTTCGAAAATAATCAAGGGAAGTTAGTCAACGTAATTATAATTTTATTTTTAAAAATTTCTTCGCAATATATTCAATTATTTTTATAAATATTAAATAGTAAAACTCTTTGCAGAATTTTAATTATTTTTAATACAATTTTTATCGAATTCATCGAAAAATGTAATTATTCTTAAGAATTTTATTAAAATTCGTCGAAAGAATTCAATTATTTCTAAAAACTGTAAAAAATTTTTTATTTCTAAAAACTGTAAAAAATTTTTCTCAAGAATTCAATTATTGTTTCTAAAAATAGCAAAATTCTTCAGATTTTCTAAATTCTGTTGAATATTATTTTTAAAAAAAATTCTTTACAAGAATTCAATTATTTTTTTATAAATTTCCATAAAATTCTAAAAAAAAATTCAATTATTTTCAAAAGTAATAAAATTCTTCGCAAAAATTCAATTATGTTTAAAATTTTTTTTTAAATTCTCCTTAAAATTTCAATTATCTTTATAAATAATTAAATTCTTTTCCAGAAATAAATTATTTTCAAAGATTTTAATAAAATTCTACGGAAACATTTAATTATTTCCATAAATAATAACATTCTTTGAAAGAATTCAATTACTTTTATAAATAGTAAAATTCTTTGCAGAAATTCAATTAGTATCAATACATTTTAATAAAATTGAATTAATCAAATTTTCAATTATAATTATGAACAGACAAGATTATTTTAAAAAATTTCTTAAAATTCTTTGTTTAATTCAATTATTTTCCAAATTTTTAATTAAAATTATTGAAAAAAAAAATTTTCAAAGAATTTAAAAAAAACTCGTCAAAAGAATTTAATTGTTTATAAAAACTCTAATTAAAATTTTTGAAGCCATTTGTAGATTTAATTCTCAATAGATTGAAATTCGAAAATTTAAAATTGAAAGAAAAATAAAAAAAAATTGAATAAATTTTCAATTAAAATGAAATTTGGATGGAATTGAAATTGTGATAAAATATATATTTTTAGTAAATTAAAAATTTTATAAATTATAATATTTGCAATAGAATTAAAATATGGAAAATTTTATTTGGATAGAATTGAAATTTATTTAAATTAGTTTTGATTTGATATTTTAAATTAATTTAAAATAAATTCTATACTGAAAATTGTTTTTGAGTGGCAAAAAAAAAAATTGTATTTTCTGATAAGAATTATAAATAATACAGGTTCCTTTTGAGAAACTTTCTCTTTGATCTTATGAAATTCGATATATCTATATACATTGAATTTATATTGATTTTCGTCGACGCACATACATCGCGGATTTTATATTCGTGATTTAACAATAATAAATAAAATTCTCCGAAGTGAGTGCGAGATCTTTAACTCAAAAGCAGAGGATCATCCTGAATCAACGAAAATTCTTAATATATATTTGGACATTCACCATTTTACGACTGATAAGAATGTGAATCTAAACGGATACGAGTGAGCTTTCGAACATTTTCTCTCTCATTCTGTGTATCTCATTCTCCGGAAGTTATAACTGCATTTCCGGCCAAGAGTCACAAAACTTTTAAGCCATTTACTATATTTCATCAGAAAAATAGAAGTCAATGTTTTTGATTTTTCTTAATGGTGATTTTTTTTATAATAATATTTAATAATAGCAATAATAATAAAAAAAATAATAATAACAATAATAATGTTATTATTATTTTTTTTCGACAAATAAATAAATTTATTTTTTTTCTTTCATTTAATTTAATAATTTAATTTAATCTAAACTAATCTGATTTAATCTAATTTAATCTAGATTTTTTATTCGAAACAGAATAATAATCTTAATAATAATTTCTGAAAGATAATTTATTTTTAATTTTTCTTTTCTACAAAAAAATTTAAATTCTTCAGGTTTATTTTCTTTTCTTCTATTAAAAAAATGTGGAAAATTGTTAATAAATTAGGATTATTGGATATCATAATCTTTTTGTGTTTCAAATATTTATTATGACTAAAATTTTTTTCCTAATCCGTATAAAAAATCTAGATTTAATATTAGATTAAATTAAATAATTAAATTGAATGAATAAAATAAATAAATGGAAAAAATTAACTTATTTTAACGAAAAATATTAGGTAAGTAAATAATTGAAAGTAAATCGAAAGTGAAAAATCGTAACTAAACGTGTTAAGCTGTATTCCGAACATTGATCTAAATTCCAGAATTCTGTTATCGTTGCGAGGAAGAGTAGGCGATTCATGCGACGCATTTCCTGCCTTCTCTGACTGGTTCACATGTCAAAATACAAAAAAAATTCATCTCCCCTCCCCCCCCCCAAAAAAAAAGAAAATGAAAAAGAATTAGAAATTGAAAGAAAAAAAGAAACAGTAAAAGAATTAATAAAACGAAAGAAAGAAAAAGTGTTTTTTTTTTAATTGAAAACGGAAAGAAAATCAGCGAGAAATTTCAGATAAAAGTTCATTGATTCTATTTTTTTTATAAAACATAAAAACAATAATTAAGCAATAAGTTTAATTAACAATTTAATTAACAATTATATTCAATAAATTGAATGATATGAATAAAATAATAATTAGAAATAATAAAATAACAAAAAAAGAATAAATAAATAATAAAATAACAAAAAAAGAATAAATAAATAATAAAATAACAAAAAAAGAATAAATAATTAATAAAATAACAAAAAAAGAATAAATAAATAATAAAATAACAAAAAAAGAATAAATAATTAATAACATAACAGAAAAAGAATAAATAAATAATAAAATAACAAAAAAAGAATAAATAATTAATAAAATAACAAAAAAAGAATAAATAAATAATAAAATAACAAAAAAAGAATAAATAATTAATAGAATAACAGAAAAAGAATAAATAAATAATAAAATAACAAAAAAAGAATAAATAAATAATAAAATAATTTTAAAAAAATAAATAAATAATAAAATAATTTTAAAAAAATAATGAAATAATTAATAATTGTGTATTAAAATAACTAAAATAATAAATTGACAGAATTTGCAATTTAAATACTAAGAAGAATAATGGATAATATTAAATAGATAAATTATTAACTAGTAAATATTAATTATCCTATTAATAATAATAAATAATTAATTTTTAACAATAGTCACTATAATAATACACAAAAAAATATTTTTTTTTATTGAAATAACCAATTACTTGTCTATAATCAAACAATTATTTACTTGAATCAAATAATTTTTATTTATATTAAATAAATTTTATTTGAATCAATAATTTCAATCTATACTACAATTTTAAAAAACTATATAGAAAAATTAAATGTTTTAAAAAAATGGAGAATTATTGAAATTTGAAAATTTGAAATTGAAAGAAAAAATTAACCTAATAAAATTTCAATTAAAATGAAATTTAGATAGATTATATTTAGATAGAAATGAAATTTAAAAAGAATTTATTTTCAATAGATTGATATTTCAAAATTTTAAATTGAATGAAAAGAAATTTAAAGAAAAATAAAAAAAAATTGAACAAAATTTCAATTAAAATGAAATTTTTATGGAATGGAAATTGTGATGAAATTTATTTTTAGTAAATTAAAATTTTTATAAATTATATTTGCAAATAGAATAATTGAAATATGGAAAATTTTATTTGGATAGAATTGGAATTTAGAGGAATTTTATTTTTAAAAGATTAAAATTGTTTGGAAATTAAAAATTGAAATTTAATATATAAAATTAATTATATAAAAATATTTCTATAAATTATATTTGAAATTGAATAGAATTAAAATTTGGATGATTTAATTTTAATGCAGTCTATAAAATTTAAAAATTGAAAGTTAAAATTAAAAAAATATAATTTATCCAAATTTCAATTCTATCCAAATTACAATTTATCCAAAATTCATTTCTATACAAACTTCAATTATTTAATGTAAATTTTTATCTATTTTAAGAAAAAATTTATTCAATTCTAGAATTTTTCTCAAAAATAATTGATTTCGTAAGTGATTCAATTCTATTCAAATTATCATTTATCGAAATTTGAATCGACAGCAAATAAAATTTATCCTAATTTGAATCAAAAATTCAATTTTAATTTAAATTTTATTCAATTTAAGTTACAATGAATCAAAATTTTAATTTCATTCAATTAAATTGTATTTGCAAAAAAAGAAAATGGAAAATTGTGTTCAAGGAAAAATTAAATTATTGATTTTAAATTTTATTAAATATTATGAATTAGAGAAGTATTGAAACTTGATAATATTCTTCCTTTTTAATAAAGAAAAATTTAATTTTAATTAATTTGTAATTTTTATTATATTTATATTTAAATTAAAATATTTTAATATTTTTATTAATTTTCGTTATTTTTTAATTTTTATTAATTTTCGTTATTTGTTAATTTCTATTAATTTTCGTTGTGCTTTTTTCTGTAAACAAAATTTCTGATTGATGATCAAATTAATAATAAAAATATACACGTATAAAAATTCAATTAAAAATAACTTTTTTACTGTAAAATTCATGAAGACAAAATTTTCGTTTAAAAAATCAAAAAAAAAGGAAAGAAATAAAACGATTTGTACCAGTTTTTACGAGGCTATTAAATCTAAGTTAAAATTAGGTCGTTTACATCATATATACATATAAGTTCTCATGGATTGTGTATGCGGGGATTTTTTTTTCTTCTTTTTGAAACGAAACGAAGTAATCCTCACTGATTCGCTTCATATTTTTTTAAGACTTCTATCGCGTTGCTGCCTGTTTATAAATGTTCGTTTACTCGGAAAATATCTTTGTAAGACGATCTTGAAATACTATTTCCGCGGGGATTTAGAAATTTTTTTTTTTCTTTTTTGCTCCTCTTTTTTTTGTAGATAGGCAAAGCGAGAGAAAGAGGGAGAGAAGAGAATGAAAAATAAATACAGGAAAAAGTTTAGACCCTAAAAGCAAGAATTTTCTCATTTATTTGTTTATTCTATAACAAAATCCCATAAAGAACACACATGAGGAAATAGTTTTGTATAAACGTTACGAAAATTTTCACTCAACATTTTTGGACATTTGTTTTCAATTCAAAGTCTGTTTTATATTTGATTATCTAGATTTCTTTTTTATACGGAGCAAAAGAAAAAAAAATTCTAGGCATAATAAATATTTGATAGACAAAATGTGAATTTTCGAGGAATTTTATTTGAAACTTGGAAAAATAATTAAATTCTTTCAAGGAATTTAATTGAGATTGTTAGTGAAATTTATTAAATTTACTATTATTTATTTATTCAATTTACCAAAGAATTTTATTAAAATTACATTTACAATACAACTGAATAATTTTTTTCTTTGGTTTAGTTTAAAACTTTATTTTTTAAATTTATATTCAAATTCGTATTGTAAATAATTTTTTTTTTATTGATTTAATTAAAAAATTTATAATTGAAAATATATTTAAAATTAATTACTTGACATTTTAAAATTTTTTTTCTATTCCAATAGTTTCATAAATCATAACAATCTGCCAGATGTTGAAAAACAAAATATCTTTTATACAAATCTATTCGTCTAATTTTAAATTTAAAATGAAAGAGAAATTTGTAAAATGTTCAAAAATCGTTTAGAGGTGAATTTATTTTTTCATTCAAATAGTAAGAATTTACAATTTTTTTTCTTTTTAAATTTAAAATAATTATTGAATTATAAATTTAATTCATTTAATTTAATTTAATTTAATTTAATTTAATTTAATTTAATTTAATTTAATCTAATCTAATTTAATTTAATTTAATTTAATTAATTTTTGTGGAGCAAGATTTTTTTAGGGCAAAAGTGTATTTCTCCAAGTAACTTTTTTTTTACTATTTTCTAAAGTATCAAACTTTTTGACATAATAAATAAAAAAATAATTTTTATTCTACAATCGAAATTGAAGTAAATCGAATAAAATTCCCTTCTTCTATTCTCATACACAAGTTTACATACTTGGGAATTTATATTGAATTGCAAATCATTTTCCCAGTGTTGTAACTTTTATAAAATTTCTTTGAAAAAAAGTTTATAAATATTTTGATCGCGAATCTTCGGCATAAATTTGTATGCTTCATTTCTAATAGCAATAAATTTTTTTTCTCCAATAGATTTATATGTATATATCTTATTGGCGAGTTAGAGTTTCTGTGTCGAAGGTTCAATGTCCGCCTATTTATTTTCCCTTCAGTCGTGTCGAATAAGCACACACCATTCCAAATTATCAAGTGGCCTCTGTGTATACATTTGTTTTTTTTTGCAATTTTTTCAAAGATGTAAATTCATTTTTTCGGGTCTGCAAAAAAATGTAATAAACAATTTTGCTCCTTGTGCGACTTCAAATGGTGAGAGAAATTATATTTAAAAAAAAGGAAGAAGCAAAAAAAAAAAAGAAAATGAAAAAAAATGACGCGAAATTATTAACAGGACATGCCATTTACGGAGAGAGAGTTTCTCTGCATCCAGGCAGCGTGTCAGGGCCATTTTTTGGGTTCACCTGATAGTCCGGTTCCAACAATTTTTTTTTCGATATTTTTTTTCACCCGTGAATCATCATCTCCACCTTACATGCGTAATTAAATGTGTTCACTTGCAAAGGAAGGTAAACGAAGTTTAAAAAAAGGAAAAAAAAAACCTTTTGCCGATGAATTTTTGCCTTGGTTGAAATTAATTTTAAAAAAAAGAAGAAGAATTTTTATCTTGATTAAAAAAAAGAATATTGATTAAAAATAATAATGTCTGTTTCGTGAAAGTTATCGTTAATTTATCAAATTTCTTAATTAAATCGCGATTGATGATTGTAGGGAATAATTTCTTTTTTTTCGCTTCATTTCTTTTCACTTTGAGTTCATTTTATCATTTTTTTCGTCTGATATCTTATTCAATTGCTAATGCTTCTGAATGCATAATTTTTCAATTTATTTTCTTTTTCATTTAAATATTTTCGTAATTTTCGTAATTATTTGCGATTGTAATTATATTATTATTTATTATATTATATTATTGTAATTATATTTTCGTTGTAAATATTAGAATTCTTTAATATATTTTTTTATTAATTATTATTCAATAAGCAATATAATAATATAACTCTAGAATCTTGAAAAAAAACCCTTCCGTTCAGAAAAAAAACTCTTGCGCCACAAGAAAAACCTTAGACAGCGAAATAAAAATTTTGCGCAACAAAAAAAACCCTTTTGACTGCAAAGAAAAACGATTGGACTACGAAAAAACTCTTGTTCCACAAAAAAATACCGCTAGACTCAAAAAAAATATTTTGCACCACAAAAAACTCTTGAACTGAGAAAAAAAACCCTTTTCGAATGCAAAGAAAAACTCTTACGCCACAAATAAAAATCTTGGACTGCAAAAAAAAAAAACTTGGTCCTCAAAAAAACCCTTAGACTCCGAAATAAATATTTTGCGCCACAAAAAAACTCTTGAACTCAGAAAAAAAATCTTGCACCACAAGAGAATACTTGAACTGCAAAGAAAAATTCTTTCTTCCTGAAAAAACTCTTGCGCCACAAGAAAAAAACTCTTGGACAACGAAATAAAAATTTTGCGCAACAAAAAAAACCTTTTTGACTGCAAAAAAAAAATTCTTGCGCTACAAAAGAAACTTGTACTGCGAAAAAAACTCTTGTTCCACAAAAAAAACCCTTAGACTCAGAAATAAATATTTTGCGCCACCAAAGAAACTCTTGAAGTGCGAAAAAAATATCTTGCATCACAAAAAAAACCCTTTTGACTACAAAGAAAATTTCTTGTACCAAAAAAAACCTGGGACTGAGAAAAAAAACTGTTGCGCCATTAAAAACCTTGGACTGCGAAAAAAAACTCTTAATCCACCAAAAAAAAAAAACCCCTTAGACTCTGAAATAAATATTTTGCGCCACAAAAAACTTTTGAATTGAGAAAAAAACTCTTGCTCCAAAAAATAACCGCTGGACTGGGAAATAAAAATTTTGCTTCTCGAAAAAAACTCTTTTTTACACCCGAACAGAAATTAAATATTGTGTAAAAAATGTATTTTAAAAAAATTGTTTTTTTCTTTTAGGGAGATGCCGGGGCAAGAGGATTTGTCGGTGATGCCGGAAGACCTGTAAGTAAAATAATTTGCTACTTCTTGTAATTTAAATTAATTTTGGAATATGTTTTTTTAATTATTTATTTAATTATATAACTCTTTTTTATTTGTTTGTCATTTATTTATTTATTCATTTTAGTACATAATTATATTATTTATTTATTCGTATATTATTATATTATTTATTTATTTATTTATTTAATATACATTTATTTATTTATTCAAAATAAACTTTTTATTATTTTTTACTTTTATATTTTTATTATTATTCTCCTCTTATTTTATTTTTTAAGAAATCAGACTTTATTAGAAATCGATTTTTTTTAAAAAAGGATTAGAAAATATTTTTTTAGAAAAAGTGACCACCTACCATTTTATTTTTTATTTTACTTATTTTTTTTTACTTATTATATTCGTATTTTTTTATTAATTTTACATTTTTTCTACTTTTCAATTATTTTTCTATTTCTCCTATTTTTGAGTTTTACTATTTTTTCTTTTTTTGGAGTTGTTTTTATTTTTTTTATTTTTGAGTTTTTTTTTATTTTTTCCATTTTTGAGTTATTTTTTATTTTCTCTATTTTTGAGTTGTTTTTTATTTTTCTATTTTTGAGTTGTTTTTTATTTTTTCTATTTTTGAGTATTTTATTATTTTCATATTTTTGCAACTATTTTTTTTTTACTTTTTAATTATCTTTTAATTATTCTTTTAATTATTTTTATTAATTATGAAAACAAAAAATTTTTTTTTGCAACTATTTTTTTATTTTTTATTATTTTTGAATTATTCTTTTAATTATTTTTATTATTTAAGGAATCAAAAATTGTGAGAAATAATTTTTTTTCTAGGGAATGATGGGCACTGCTGGTTTGAGAGGTCCAGATGGTTTGGAAGGTTGTAATGGAACCGATGGAACAATGGGTGGACCCGGAAGATCGGGTCATTATGGTGAACGAGGTCTTCCTGGTGGGCCAGGAAGTTATGGACCACGTGGTGAACCCGGAGAAGGCGGTGTCAATTCAAAGGGGAGCAAGGGAATCAGAGGAGAATTTGGAATTGATGGTCTTGAGGTAATTTTTTTACTATTAAATAATTTACTATTTTTTTATTTATTATTTTTTTTCTAAATTTATTTTATAAATAATAATTCCAATTTTATTTAAAAATTCCTAATTAATTCTTTTGTTATTTATTTCGATTTTAGTACTTTATTAATTCTTTGTTTCTTACTTTCAATATTAATTCATTTTTGTTATTTATTTTATCACACATTTTATTTTTATAACTTATTAATTTTTTTGTTATTCACTATCTTTTTTTATTTTTTTTTTATTACTTTTTTACTTTTAATTAGAAAATTATCCAAATGAAAAGAAAAAAATTAAATAAAAATCTTTTCTTATTTAATTTTTTTCTTTTTATTTTGATAATTTTCTAATTTTTATTTGCAACACAATTATTGCAATATATAAATAATTTCTTGCAATTTTTCTACTCTATATTTAATTTTAGTAATAAAGGAATGAATGAAGAATTAAATAATAAATTTGCCAACGAAATTAGATAATATAAGTTTAATCCAATATTTTCACTCGTAATACCAAATTAAGAATGAAAAAATGAAAAATAATTTTCATTTATTTTCCTACTCTTGCGAATAAATAAAATTCGAATGACAACTAATTTTCGAAATGTAATTTTCCAGGGTTTTCCGGGACAAGTGGGTTATACCGGTGATATGGGACTTCCAGGAGACAGAGGAGATCCGGTAAGTGTTCCTAGAGGAAGTGAATCTTTACAATAATCTTAAATATTGTCTTCAAAAATTCAGTGAAATTTATAAACTACGTTAAATTATTTGCAAAAAGTAGAAAAACAAATTTTTTTTTCTCTAAAGAAAATAATTTTGAAAATAATTTCAACACACTTTACATTTTACAATTTCACAATTATATAATGATAATTTTTCGCTTAATAGCCACTTTTTCAATTTAGAAAAACAGATTTGAAATTCCAGTCTAATTGTAAAAATGACCTAATATATATAGTAAGAGAGAGAGAAAGATATATAAATGTCTCGTTTGAAATAGTCGTGAACTACTTTGTAAAGCAATTCTTGACGAAATTTGAAATGATCAATCTGATACTGCAATTAGAGACGATTTCAGATAACCATTGTCTTATTCTAAGCAAATTTTATTCTCCTTAAATTTAATATTCTTTCGTCATTCTTTCTTTTACAATTTTTTACATTTTATTTTTTTTTTTACATAATTTTATCTTTTATTTGAAAATTTTATCTCATCTTTGAATTGATTTTTAATTATTTATTTTTCATGAGAAGAATTTCTATTAGAATTGTATATAATTACTCTATCGAAAAATTAAACTTGACGATTCAATTTTCTTATAATTTTTTAATTACATTCAAAAATAGAATAATTTTTTTAAATAAATAATTAAATACCTATTTATTTTATGTAGAATTAAAATATTTCAAATGATTTCAATGTAACGCATTTTGGAAATTGAACTATTTTTAAAAATTACAAAAGTAATTCTTTCAAAATTCAATCATTTTTCTGTTTAAAATTTATAAATAAAATTATTCAAAACTTTAATCATTTTATTTTATTCAATTCTAAATCAATTTTTATTACTTATTTTTTATTATTTCTAAAAATAATTGAATTCTTGTGAAGAATTTTATGAAAATCTATTTAAATTTAAATAATTGATTTTTTTTCGAAAAATATTAGGAAAATTCTGTTATAAATAATTGAATTCCTGTGAATAAAAATAAAAATTTAATCCTGGAAATAAAAATTGAAAAATAATATTTAAATAAAAAAAGTAAAAAAAAATGAATGAAAAGAGAATATTAAAATTTTATTTTTGCTAAAAATGAAAAAAATGCAGTTTGATGATTAAGTGGGTGAAGAATTTTCCAACAATTAGTCTAGTGTGTGATTAGTTTCACGCGTCTTGTGGATAAAAGATTAGCAGCGTCAGATCCTTGATGGTCACTTGATCATCTCGTGGTGACAAAAAAAAACCTTGCTGAAATCGGAACCCAAAAGACAACACTGAACATTATTTTTATACACTCACACTGTGCTATTCGCTGACACACGTGCACAAAAATAAAGGAGAATACTATTTATTATGTCCCGTTTGGAATAAATTGTTATTAAAAATTAATTTCTTTTTTTTTATTTTTATTACTTTTATTATTTTTATTATTAATTTATTAAAATTTATTACTAGTTCATTGCTAATTTATTGCTAATTTTTTTACTAATTTATTAAAATTTACTACCAGTTAATTAATAATTTATTACTAATTTTTTTACAAATTTATTGCTGATTTATTACTGATTAATTAATATCTTAAATTATTTCTCTGGAGTTTAAAAAATATACGTGTTGGAATTGGAAATTAAAATTACGAGACAATACAGTTATTTACTTACATTATTTTTATTATCACTATTTATTTATTTATTTATTTATTTATTTATTATTAACGGGCTTACAAAAAAAGCTTTTTCGTTATTATTATATTTATATTGTTATTTATATTTATTATAAATCGTTATATTATTCTACTAAATAAAATGTAAATAAATAAATATAAAGTAAATTGATAAATATTTTTTTTTTAAATAATATGAGTCAAATTTTATTTTATTTATTTTTTTAACCTTTTTTTTAGTATTTAGATAATTAACTCTTGTTAATTTAATTTTGTAGGGTGTCGATGGATTTCCGGGTCAACAGGGACCGATCGGTGAACCTGGTGAACCAGGAATTGGAATACAGGGATTTCCGGGTGACATGGGAGATATCGGAGAGCCTGGACAAGATTTTTTGCCTTGGACAATTATTAACCAAACAGTATTGCAAGGTAAACGAGGACCACCGGGACCAAAAGGTGACACCGGAAGTTATGGTCGACCTGGTGCACCTGGTGTCAAAGGACCGCAGGTGAAAATAATTTTACAATTATTTTTTTTATAACAAATATAAAAAACTAAATTGATAAAAATAATTTTTTACATTCTCATTTTTATACGAACTGAATCGAAAATAATAACACAATTTTTCTATAACAAATTAAAAAGTAAATTGATAAATATTTTTTTTTTAAAGTGAAATGAATCGAAATTAAATCGGAGAACAATAATTTGGATATTATTATTAAGTCCTTTTTAATTTGATAAAGAAAATATTTTTTTCAATTTAGTTTTTTAGTCGTTATAAATATTTGACACATTTTCATTTGTCTTTTATTATTATGTTAATTTTTCTGGCTTTAAATTTGATCAGGGTCGTTTGGGTCTACCGGGTTTCAAAGGAGTAAAGGGTGAGCAAGGAGACGATGGACCGAGAGGCAAACAAGGAGTTACGGGTCCAGATGGTCCGGCTGGTGAAAAGGGCGAGAAAGGAGCTCCGGGTTTTGAAGGACGACCAGGATCCGACGGTTTTGACGTAAGGCGCGCGTTTAGTGTCATGAAACAAAAATAAATTAATTAGTATTAATTTTTGAAGAAAGGAAAAAAATAATTTTCGTGGAATAAAAAATTATTTTTCACTGACAGGGAGAACCGGGAGAAGATGGCAATGCTGGACCACCTGGAAGACAAGGTGCTGAGGGTGAGAAGGGCAGTTATATTCCGGAACTCGATGAAATGGTGCCTGGAAGCATTGGACCTCAAGGAGATTTAGGTAAATAAAAATAAAATTAAGAAACGTGAATTAAAAAATTTTTCTTAGCTAAAATTTAAAAACAAAAATTCAAACTAAAATTTAAAAATAAAAGTTTTATCTAAAATTTAAAAACTAGATTTAAACTAAAATTTAAAAACAAAATTTAAAAAGATAATTTAAATTAAAATTTAAAAACTAAATTTTTTTCAACAGGACCGCCTGGCGATCAAGGAGAATCGGGAACGCCAGGACTTGCAGGAAATGTGGGATATATTGGACCAGCAGGTCCTCCGGGTCCTCCAGGAATTCCCGGATTATCTGGCAAAAAAGGAACGTCCGAAAAAGGAGAACGAGGAGACGATGGTAAATAATTTTTTCCACTTATTGAAATTCTTCGTTTTTTTCTTCACTTCCAAAATTTTCAATATTAAATTCTTTTTCTTCTTTTCCAAAATTAGCTCCAGCGGGACCAAGGGGACCAATCGGTCCTCCAGGTTTTCCAGGACTTCCTGGTATTGTTGGAGATAAAGGTTTTCCTGGTCTGGCGATCGTTGGTCCACCTGGACAAGAAGGAAAAAGAGGTTTTGATGGCTATCCTGGACTCCATGGAGATCGCGGTGATCCTGGACCACCTGGTAATTTAATTTATTTTTAATTTAATTATTTAACTATTTAATTATTAAAATAGTCAATTAATAATTGTTTACTTAATTAGTAATTAATTTAATTGACAAAAAGTATAAATTTCTAATTAGTAAATTTAACAATCTAATTGTCATTTAATTTATTTTTAATTTATTTATTTTAATTAATTAATTATTAAAGTAATTAATTCCTAATTTAATAATTAATTAATAATAAAGTTAATTGACAAAAAGCGTGGTTTTTTAGTAAATATTTAAATTGGCAAAATATTTATTGGTTAAATTTGATTTTCTACTAAATAATTTTTTTTCTGATAATAATTGAGAATTGGAAATTAATTATTTAAAAATTTAAAAATAGGTGAGAAGGGTTTCCCGGGAAAGGTGTGAGAATTCGAGGACCGCCTGGAGAAAATGGTCTTCCAGGAACTCCAGGTACTGCAGGAGTACCCGGATTTTCAGGACTTCCAGGATTTAAGGGCGACAAAGGAATTCATGGTGACGACTGCGGCGTTTGTACACCAGGTATTTAAAAAAAAAGATTTCTCTTATCTAAAAAATAATGTAATTCGTGGCAAGAATTTTATAAAAAATTCATTAAAAATAATTGAATTGTTTTGGAGAATTTATTTGAATTTTTGAAAATAATTGCATTTTTTGATAGAATTTTATTAAAATTTTTGAATTTCAGGATTACCGGGACTCAAGGGTGAGCGGGGAGAAAGTGGAAGGCAAGGATTTGCGGGAACTCCAGGTTATCCAGGATTTCCGGGACCAAGGGGACAGAAAGGTATTCGAGGAAAAGCTGGAGTCGTTGGTCCACCGGGTTTGGAAGGTACCAGTGGACGAACTGGAATCGCTGGTGTTACTGGTCCCAAAGGAGAGCCGGGAAGAATTGTTTGGCCTCCGCAAAATCAAACAGAATTTCTTGACGCAATCGGTGAAAAAGGTGATAAGGGTCTTCCTGGTCCGGAGGGATTAATTGGTCCCAGAGGTCGTCCCGGTTTACCCGGCGACGAAGGTATGCAAGGACCCAAAGGCGCCAAGGTAAATTGATTTTTTTTTCTTTTCAAAAATAAAGAAAAAAAATTTTATTGAAAAAAAACCTTTTTGAAATTAATCAATTCTAAAAATTTAATTTTTTTAGTATTTTTAATAAAAATTTTTACATTCTATTATTTTTAAAATTGCTAATTTTATTTTAAAAAGTGAGTGAGAAGTCAGAATTGTTGCTAGTCAGTTTATTATGGTTTAATATTGGTTTAATAATTATAATTAATTTCTAGGGCGAACATGGATTGCCCGGACTGTCCGGCAGAGACGGAGTGCCCGGAAAATATGGTCGCATTGGTGAAAAAGGAGACGATGCTTCAGTTGAAATTTATCTCCTGCGTGGTGAGGCAGGTATTCCTGGTTTACCTGGTCCAAAAGGTGAACGCGGTATTGTTGGCGTTAAAGGTGAACGGGGAAATTCAGCGTCGGCGTATTTCGAAAATATTAAAGGCTTGAGAGGTTATAAAGGAGAAGATGGAGAAGCCGGTACGTTTTTCATATTTATATATTGAAAAAAAAATTGAAAACAATTTTCAATTTTTTGCAAATATTTTTGAAAGAAGAAAATCTATACTTATAATAGAGAAATTTTTTCAGGATTCGATGGCTACAAAGGTTTTAAGGGACGAATGGGCGACGTAGGATTTATAGGATTGCCAGGACCTGCAGGACCACCAGGTCGTTCATTTCAAGGACCACCTGGTCTTAAAGGCTATCCGGGAATGCCAGGTGAAGAAGGACCTCGAGGAACTCCGGGACAACCGGGTCTTATGGGTCCTGAAGGTTTCCCAGTACGTATAATATTATTTTTTAGCTCTCATATTTATTTTTTCAAAATTTTTTCTCTTTTTGATTTTTTTCTCTCTGAAAAATTATTAACCCTCACGGGCTCGAGCCGGGTCCCTCGGACCCGGAGGAAAGTTTTTTTGATCTACTTCCGGTTAAAAAAATATTATTGGAAAATCAACTTCACATTAGGCTTGGGGACGTAAAAACACACATTTTTCATCAATATAAACAATTCTTTATTTATAAAATATTCTGGAAAAATTACCTTTTAAGTCGAACATACGTAAGGGCTCAAGCCGGGTCCGAGGGACCCGGGCTATGAAAAACAATTTAAAAATTTGAAATTTTTATGCAATATTGGATTTATTTATGGTATTTTTATCAACAACTGCCATAATAAGTGATAACATATGCTTAATACATCCGTAAATTTAATAGAACAAAAAATGCACATTAAAAAAATCTTGCTTAATAAGTATGTAGTTCGATTTATTCAAAATGACTCATTAAATTTATTAAACAAATTTTAGTTATATATTGATTACTTTTTAATATTTAAAATTTTTTATGCAATTATATCATTAAAATTGTATTAAATATGGAAAATATGAAACAATTTGCTATTAAATTTTATTTTTTATTGCATTGAAACATCCGGGTCCCTCGGACCCACCTTGTGCGCGCATTTCAAAAATCGAACTCGAGCCTGTGAGGGTTAAAGATCCATTTTCGATTTTATTTAATTTCCTATTCTTTTGAAGAGTTTCTATGAATTTCTTTTTAAATAATGGAGTTTTTTTCAATAATTTTAATTGAAAATAAAGTTTGAAAGTAATTGAATTTTATGAAGAATTTCTTTCAAGTTTTTAAAATAATCGTTTTTGTTGATAATTGAAAATTAAATATTCTCCAAAATTGAATTTTTTTTAGTGTTTTCAACAAAAATTTAAATTAGAAAATTTTTAAATTCTATTATTTTTAAAATTGATAATTTTATTTAAAAAAGGCAGTATGAAGTTTGCCGCACGAATTGTTGATAGTTTCAATTTAATTATTATGGATTTTTCCCACTAATTAATTAATTAAAAAAATAATAAATAAATAAAAATAATTTATAAATAAATAATTAATTAATTATTATAAATAAACTGTAGCGAGATTGGGATTTGTTTTTAGGGTTTCCCGGCACAGAAGGGAGAACGTGGTGATCCAGGAACTAATTTAATATATGGTGATACTGGAGAGATGGGTCTTCATGGAGAAAAGGGAGAATATGGTGAAGCTGGTCCACGAGGATATCCAGGAAGAGGTGGTTATGACGGACCGAAGGGAATGAAAGGTGCCAAAGGAGCTCCAGGTTTCACTGGACTCAGCGGTTTACAAGTACTTAGAAAAATACATAAAAAAAATTATACCCCATGTCTTTATAAAATAAAATTTTAATTTGCGATTTTTTAGGGATCGAAAGGCTCACGAGGTGACAGTATCCAAGGATCAAGAGGAATGCCTGGAATTCCAGGTTCACCTGGATTTAGAGGAGTTCCCGGTGACATGGGTTTTAAAGGCAAGTGTAAACATTTTTATTTTAATTTTTCTCATTTCTGCTGACTTTTGTTATCAGCAAAATAATTAATTGGAAGAATTGGAAATAATTGGAAAAAATAATAAATAGAAAAAAAATTTTTAGACGTGAGTAATTAAATGTTAATTCTGAAATTTTCTTATTTAGGACCTGATGGAGCACCTGGATTTGGTGGAATGAAAGGATTGAAGGGAGATACGGGCTTTCCGGGACGTCGTGGCGAGGATGGAGCAACGGGAATTATTGGATTTAGAGGAATGAATGGTGCTCCAGGTCTACCGGGTCTTCCGGGAATGGAGGGCGATGTTGGAATGCGCGGTGAACCTGGAACAGAAGGAAGACCAGGTTTAGACGGCGCCGATGGGGAAGTGGGACTCAAAGGGGAACGTGGTGACATTGGAGCCGAAGGACTTATGGGACCGGATGGTCCACCCGGATTTAAGGGTTCGTTCCTCTTTTTTGTCTATTTTACAAAAAGAAGAAAAATAGTAACAATTGTTAAATATATTTTCCCCTAAGGATAAGTTTAAAAGCTACTTTTTTAAAATTAATTATGGAGCGCGAAGTGTGAAAGGAGGGAGAAAGGAGAAATAAAAGAAAAAATTTGGAAATTTCAGGTGTTATTGGTGACATTGGACCTGACGGACCAGACGGACCACGAGGAGAAAATTCATTCAGCGGCCCTCAGGGTGTTAAGGGTGAACCAGGATTCATGGGTGAAGTGGGATCTCCAGGTAGGCCGGGAATTGACGGTCGACCTGGTCTTCCAGGAGAGCCTGGAATGGCGAAAGATGGCTTCGACGGCTTGAAAGGTGAGCAAGGAGACGCCGGTTTTGACGGCATCGATGGACTTAGAGGACTCAAGGTAGGTGCAAAATTTGCAGAATTAATTTTGCAGAATCGAACAATTAATATTCGGGTTAATTTTTAGGGGGAAATTGGAGACATGGGTTTGGATGGTGAGAAGGGAGAAAGAGGTGAAGAAGGATACAAAGGTTGGCCCGGAAAGCCTGGATTGCATGGAAGGCATGGCGAGAAAGGTAAACGGGGACCAATGGGACCTGCTGGTTTCGAAGGTCTAAAAGGTCAACACGGCATGGAAGGAGATCCAGGTCAAATGGGACGACCTGGTAAGTTTCTAAATACCTATAAATACTTTATTCCTAAAATAATAAAATAAAAAATAACGAAAATTGAGGGATTGAATAATTCTAAATTAACTAATTTAAATTCTAATTTCATGGCTATAATCACAACTTGAATAATTCATTAATCAGAAGAAGTGGATTTAACGTTCCGAATTTTGTAGGAATGCCCGGAGATGTAGGTTTCGTGGGATATCCCGGCGCTCTAGGTCCTCGGGGCCGAAAAGGTCAAGTTGGTGAACCAGGACACTCTCCATATTTGATAGGCACCAAGGGCGACTTTGGCATTCCTGGAATGCACGGATTTCCCGGAAGGAAGGGAGAAAGAGGAGAAGCTGGATACCCTGGTTTCGCTGGACTAAAGGTAATTGAGAATTTCCAAAAGTCTTTATTTCATTTTGATAAAATTCATTTCATTTAAGATAAAAAAAAATAAAACCAGGACTAAATTTTATATTTGCATTTAAAAAAATGTTTAATTATCTTCTCTCTTTAGGGAATGGAGGGAGATATTGGATTCAGAGGAGCAGACGGTTTTCCTGGGCTCGAAGGACTTCCAGGTCTTCCCGGAGATCGAGGAATGCCTGGAATGCCAGGTAAAATACAATCAGCTATAAACTTTATTGTTACTAGTAATAAAAATAATTAAACGAATATTTTAACTAGAAAATACAAAAAAGAGAAATAAATTAATAATTAAAAAATAGTGTTTTTTTCGGATTGTTTCATAAGTTTAAAAATGAATTTCTATCAGGACTACCCGGTCAATTTGCCGAACCTGGAGAACCTGGTCGCGATGGATTGGACGGACGAGTGGGAATACCCGGACGTCCGGGACAAAAGGGAGCACCAGGAGAGTATGGTCCTAATGGACCTAAGGGAATTCATGGCGATGAAGGTGAAATTATTCCCGGTCCTAAGGGAATGAAAGGCGACATTGGTTAGTGAAGATAATTGGTTTTAATTTAAAAAATAAAATCAGAGACAGAGTAAATAAGCATTTTTTTGCTTTCAATAGGTCATAGAGGATATGTCGGATATCCTGGGGAACCAGGTCTTCCAGGTCAACCGGGTTTCCCGGGACCTGTTGGTCCAAAGGGTTATAGAGGTGAGCCAGGAACTTCCGAGTTCAGTCACAAAGGAGAGAGAGGAGATGCCGGTTTATTAGGACTCGATGGTCTGCATGGTCCAAAGGGCGCGAGAGGCGACAGTGGAACTCAAGGAAGACCGGGAATTCATGGCGCTAAGGGCGAAAGGGGAATTGATGGATATGCTGGTGTTCCTGGACCACCCGGACCACCTGGTCCTCAGGTATAAAATTGTTTCTAAATTATCTTTATCAATAAATTCGTAATTTTCAATTTTCGTAATTAGCTTGAAACTAAATTTTTGTCGATGTTTTAGGGACCGAAAGGACATCGTGGAGTGATTCCATTCCCTTCAGTACCTAGACCAGGCTTACCTGGAGATGATGGACCACCTGGATTACCAGGTACAAAATTTATCTTTGGAAGAATTTCTCAAATGTTACTGAATCGAATGATAAAATTAAAGGGAAATTTTCATTGATTCTGCAGGTTTACCAGGAAGAAAGGGTGAGTCAGGAGAACCGGGTGAAGATGGTTTGCCGGGTCGCTTTGGAGATAGGGGAATGGATGGTCCAGTTGGTCCACCTGGTTTGTCAGGAAGAGACGGACCCAATGGTTTTCAAGGTCCACCTGGAACGAATGGACGTCCTGGAGTTCCTGGTAATTTTTACCTTTTTTCTCTCTAGAAAAAAAATTCTGTTTTTGCCAATTCTCATTTGGGATTTTCTGTCCATGAAAAAAAGGACATCCTGGTCAGGTTGGAGAACCGGCGCCAAGGCCTCGAGGTCCTCAAAATCGAGGATTTTTCTTCGCCAGGCATTCGCAGTCCGAAATGATTCCCACTTGTCCGAGAAACACTGTCAAATTGTGGGACGGATTTTCTCTTTTGCACATCATGGGCAATGGTCATCCATGGGCTCAGGACTTGGGTAACGCTTTTTCTTTTTAGATCATTGAATAATTGATTAATTAAATTCTGTAGTAGTTGATTTTGAAACTAAACTATTTTAGTATCAATAGATTATTATATTTAATAGAAATTACTAAATTGTTTTTGTTGATGAATTGGAAATGCAATTTAATTTTCGTGTAGGTCAAGCCGGAAGTTGCCTCCGAAAGTTCTCCACGATGCCGTTCTCGGTTTGCAATTTGAACGACGTTTGTGATTACGCCCAAAGAAACGATTACAGTTATTGGCTGAGTTCAACGGAGCCGATGCCAATGATGATGACACCGATTCCCGCGACCGAAGTTGGTCGTTACATTTCAAGATGCTCCGTCTGCGAAGCTCCCACAAGATTAATTGCCATTCACAGTCAAACCATGGACATTCCTCAATGTCCCGGCGGTTGGGAAGAAGCCTGGGTTGGCTACAGTTTCCTAATGGTAAACTAAAATTTCCCCAAACTAAATTTAAGTAAAATGTTTTTTTACTTTGACTCGGACTGGTTAAATTTTTAATTTTTGTCAGTAATAATTAGTCTGTAAATAGTTGGTAATTTTTCATTTTTGAAAAAGTCTTTGATATAAAGTCCGTATTTTGAAAAATACTTTCACTGCTTCGAGCCCTGCTAATTTAAAACTTCTAAATTAAAAAAAGAACCGTAAAATAATTTTCCTTTTCTTTCAGCATCGAGATTCTGGAGCAGCGGGCGGAGGACAATCGTTAGTCTCACCGGGTTCTTGTCTCGAGGAATTCCGAACACGGCCATTCATTGAGTGTCGTGGTCTTGGTACTTGCAATTACTTTGGAACTGCTATTTCCTATTGGCTGGCAACAGTGAAGGATTACGAGCAATTTAGAAAACCTCTACAGCAAACACTCAAAGCTGATCACACATCGAGAGTTAGTCGTTGCTCTGTTTGTCGACGACGACTCGTCAACGAGGACAATACGAACACATATCCTTTGAATTCACTAAGGGATAATCGTTATCATCACAGTAGTTATCATCCAGAGAGTCGCGAGGAACAAGATCGAACATTTGTCTCGCCACGCAATCAAAATCGTCCCTACGAGTGGCAACGAAATCAAAGACCAGCACAACAGCAAAGACATCCTTATAGACGTGTTCATCATCAAAATCCAAGGAGAAATCGCGTTCATTCTGAAAATGATTCACAATCTACATGAGAAATTTTTACTAGATAATCACGTTTTTTATCCAAGTGTTATGAATCAAATCGAAGAAAGGTAACTAAAATTTTCTTTTTCTTTCGTCTCATTCTTCGAAGGAAGAATTTTCTTTTAGCAAAAAGATTCTCTTAGAACAATTCTCTTAGCAAAAAGAGAATTGTTGATAAAAAAAATGTTGCTTCTTCTTATTATTAAAAAAGTTACAAACGTAAGGAATAGAGTTAAAAATATTGTTTCTACTATAAAATCAAAAATAAAAAAGGATTCAAACATTTTTGAATAATTTTCGTGATAGTCACAAGTATGTATATAAAATAATTTAGAAATTTACTTGAAAGTAATTAAGTTATATCTACTGATGTCAGATTGTGTCAAAAATATCTTTCATCTTGCGTGTTTCATACTTCGTAATATATAATTGTTATTAAAACAAAGAAAGAAATTACAATGGAAGAGCAATATTGCGCTGTGCCATAAATGAATTATCTTATATTAACATCTACGACTGCCAAATATTACTTCGATATAAATAATATAGTGCCTTGTGCGATTTTACAATTTATCATTTATATAAAACAAGAGAAAATATTTAAATTAACTTTATATATTGTAACGCTAATCCTAATTCTAAGGCAAAGTCAAATAAATTACTTTTATATAATCTGTAATTAACATTTTTTTTAAATCTACAAACTCTTCAATATTTTTATATTTCAATTCAATATCTTAATGATTTAAACTATATTTTATTTTTTAATAATTAGAAATTATTATAAAATTAAAATTATTTATCATTACAAAATTATTTAAAAAAAAACGTTTTTCACAAAAAATAAATATTCTTTACTTTTATTTTAAACTAATTTTTATTTCATTTATTTTGGCTTCGGATTCATCTACTAAAATCAATTTATTACTTTTTTTACAATTTGTTATTATTTGGATACTTTCCCCTTAGAATTAAAATTTTTAAATTAAAATAATTTAATTATTGAAAATAATTAAATTTCAAAAAGTTTTAAATTAAAATTTTTGAATTTAAACCATCATTTATAAATTTTTTATAAAAATTTTTCAAAAAAATTTTAAAAACCTAATTCAATAGAATTTTTTATCGTAATTTTTTAATTTTCAATTATGATTTTTTAAAATTAAATTTACATTTAAATTAAATTCAAATGAAAATATTTTCAATTTAAAATTATTTTTAAAAATAATTAATAATTGATTCAGAAAAGAATTTTAGGAAAAAATTTGGAAATTAATTGAATATTTAAAGTGTTATAGTAAAAATTTTTCAAAAATTCCACTTGTAATTTTTAAAAATAATTTAATTTCAAAAGATTTGGATTTAAAAATCATTTGAAATTTAATTATTTCTAAAAATCAGAACTGAAATTCGTCCATAATTCAATTATTTTTCATGATCTCAATTCTTAAATATTTCTATTTAAACATTATTAATTTAATTATTTTATTAAAAAGTTATCGTTTAGTTTAATTTACAATTTCAGTTTTAGAAAATTTTACTCAAAAATTCTAAAAAATAATTTAATTTTGGAAGAATTTCAATTGTAATTTTTAGAAATAATTACATACATTTCCAAAGAAATTAAAATTTCAATTTTTTATTTTCAATAATTTTCATTTTAATAATCCCAATGTAAAAAATATTGAAATTATCAAAAATTTCAATTCCTGACAAAAAAAATGAATATAGAAAAGTATTTAAATATTCATCTAACAAAAATTACTAAATTTTTGAGTAATTTAAATTTGGAAATTTTGAAAAAATGAAGTTTTTGAAAAATTGTAATTAAACTTTTTTTGAATTTAGTTTGAATTTCCGAAAACAGTTTTTAAAAAATTGAAACAATTCAAAATTTTGACTAATTTCATTAAATTAAATTTTATGTTTTACAAAATTTAATTTTTTTACTTTTAAAAATAATTTTTAAATATAATCGTATTTTTAAAAAAATATTCTAAGTGAAATTTTGATAATTAATTTAATTTCTGCTGCTTTTTTAAAAATTAATCGAGTGCAAGTGCAAAATTTTCTTTTCAAATGAATTTCTCATTTCATTTCTTTCATTACAATTTTTCTTCTATAATAAAAATACATAAATCTAAGAAAATACAAGAAGAAATGAAAATTAATGAAATTTCCAGTATCTCTTGAAGTCAAATTTTCATTTTATTTAATTTCTTTCATTAATAATTTTTCTTTCACAAATCTAAAAAAAATATGAAATTTTCAGTTTCTCTTGAAATTAAATGTTAATTTAATTCCTTTCTTTCGTATAATTTTAATTTCTGCTGCTTTTTTTAAATTAATCGAGTGCAAAATTCATTTTTTTTCATTTTCTTTTTAAATGAAATTCTTATTTAATTTTCTTTCATTAAAAATTTGTCTTCTCTAATAAAAATATAAATCTAAGAAAATACAAGGAAAAATGAAATATAATTAAATTTTCAGTTTCTCTTGAAAGGAAATTTTCATTTTATTTAATTTCTTTAATTAAAAATTTTTCTTTCACAAAATCTGAAATAATGAAATTTTCCGTTTCTCTTAAAATGAAATTTTAATTTCATTTCATTTCTTTCGTATAATTTTAATTTAATTTCATTTCACAAATTTTTCTTCTTTCACCTAAACTAAAAACCAAATAATTGGGGGAGAAATGGAATTTAAAAAAAAATTACCAAAAAATTGCATATAAACGTTTTTTCACATTTTATTACACTTTTATTCGATCGCCCAGCTAAAAAATATATGTATATATTTTCATATATATATATTAACAGCGATCAACGCAAATCGATGCACGACCAATAAATTACTTCTCACAACTAGGAATAATTTTTTCGGCCCGATAAACGTCGAATATAATAATATATATATTATTATATATATATCTTCGTCGGATGCACATTATTTATTAATGAGAGATTAAGAGATTAAGAGAAAAAGACAGACAGAGATTATAGAGATAGAGACAGAGAATGAGAAAGAGAGATAGAGAGAGATAGAGAGAAAGAGAAAAAAAAAGAATTGAACATACACTTGAAACATCGGTATTATATTTATATTTATAAAATTATTCATCATTAGAAAGCACATATCATCTATCTATATGACATAACTCACTAATATATACACGCACGCGCATACAAACACACACACACTTCCGACTCCTATTAATCTACTTATACACACACACACACACACACATATCTACGTATCAAATTATACGCAATAATGTATGCAAATGTACATATGTTTGTATGTACACGTACATCTCTCAAAGGAATTGTTTTTATTTCCTTAATTTTCATTTTCTTTTGTCCCAACTCTCACTTTTTAAATAGAGACAAAATTCTCTATTTTTTTTATAAGTGGAGGAAAATGCAGCTGAGCGGTAAAAACAGGCGAGAAAAAAACTATATACATTTTTTTTTTAAGTTTTAAAAACGTAACTTGAAAGTAGTCTTCGGTGCTCTTCCTACACTTTGAAAATCACAGACAAGAGATCAAAACTACTAGCGTTTCGTGTTCACTCGAAAACTTCTTTTTTTCTCCTTTCTCTCTTTTTCTTCGTTTAATATTCCAAATTTTCTTTTTTTTATGTCGTTATTATTTATTTCTCTGCTTTATTTTAAAATTGTCACAAATTCTAAATTCTAAAATTCGAAGCCTCGAGAACTTTTTTTCTTTTTAACAATACTCTATTTTATTGTGCAAAGCTTTACTTATTACATAATATTGTGTTTCAAGTTTCAAAAATTCGTATCTTTAAGGCGAAGAACAGTTTTCTTTTTCAATTCTCTAATTTCTAGGTTCATCTACAATTTTAGAAAAAAAATTTCGAAATATTACACGAAGAATGACAACACAGATTGTAAACATTTCCATCAATTAATTAAACACAATTTATCGTGATTTCAATTTGTAATAAATATTATTAATAAATAATTATTACCCATTTTATTATACTTTTATATAGTAATATTAGTAATCATACTTTTCGACAGATAATTTTTTGTAATTATTTTTTATCTTCTTCCTTTTTTTTACATCAAAATTTTGTTTACAACTATTTCTTCTTATGGGAATTTTTTTTACCTTTTTTGTTTAATTTCTTTTACAATTATTCGTCTAGGAATTTTTTTTTTACAATTATTCCTTTGTCTCGAAATTTTTCGTAATTAATTCGTAATTATTCGTAATTATCATATAAAAATATAATGTATTCAAGTAATCGTGTTTAATTAATTGATTAAAAATCGAAATCATTAACTAATCCAACAATTTCAATAATTAATCATTAATCAATTCTTATCAAATAAAAAAATTCCAAACATAATTAAATTTAAAAAATTTTCAATTCATTATAATAATTATTATATAGTCCAAATATTTAAATTAGATTCTTAAAAAAAATTTGTATTGCACAAATTTTGCATAACATGAAATTTTTAATTGCTTGGATTAACGAAAGCAATATTCAAAGCACCTTAAATAGTTTTACAAAGATTTACAACAAAAAAAAAAAGAAAAAAAACACATAATTACGTTATTGCAAAAATATTCTTTTTTTCAATTAAAGACAATTTCTACTGTCATATTAACAACAAAACTTAGAAGAATAATTAAAGACGTAATTTACATTTATCACAAAGATAATAATAGTTTTCTTTGATTAATAATAATTTTTTTTACATAAAGAGTAGAAATAAAGTTACATTAATATTATATTTAGAAGAAAAGAAAGTTAAATTCTCGATAAGCGAGTAAACATAATTTTTAACAATTTGGCAAATATTTTTGAAATATTCAGCGAAATTGAGATTAGAATAAATTTTTTTTCTAGTGAAATTATATTTTAAGGAAAGAAATTTTTATAAACAAATTTCTAAAATTTCTAAACCAATTTTTAAACAAATTTCTAAACAAATTTCTAAACCAATTTTTGAACAAATTTTTAAATAAATTTTTGAACAAATTTCTAAACAAATTTTTATACAAATTTTTATAAAAAAAAAATAATTAAAGAAAGTTGAAATATGTTTTTGACAAAGAAAATTAAAAAAATAGATTTAATACAAAAATTAGAGAGATAAAATTAATGAAGAGAATTTTAATCGAAAAAATTAGAGAAATAATGTTAATAATGAAAATTTTGATAGAAAAAATAAAGAAATTTAATAATGAGAATTTTGATTAAAAAAAGTAAAGAAAGAATATTAATAAAGAGAAATTTAATCGAAAAATTTGAAGAAAAAATTTTAATAAAAAAATTAGAGATAAAGTTATAATAAAGAAAATTTTATTAAAAAAATTGAAAAAGTTTTAACAAAGAGAATTTTAATAAAAAAAATAGAGATAAATTACAGATAAAATTATAATAAAGAGAATTTTAATAAAAAAATTCCAAAAAAAATTTTAACAACGAGAATTTTGAATGAAAAAAAAATTAATAAAGAAATTTAACAAATTATTAATAGAAAAATTAGAAAAAAATTTCCAGAAAAAGAATTTTTATATCAAAGTTGGAAAAAAATTTTATGAAATAAAAAAAATTAGAGTAAAAATTGTAATGAGAATTTTAATAGAAAATTTTAAGAAAAAATTCTAATTTAAAGTAAATTTTAATAAAAAGAAATATAGAAAAATACTACAAGAGAATTTGAATAGAAAAAAAAATAAATTTCTTTTGTAAAGAAATAGAAACATTAAATTTTAGTTACAAAATTAAAATACCTAACATTCTGACAAAGAATAAAAATAGAAATTTGTCCGATTTTTGAATAAATTACAAAAAAAAAAACAATTCAAATAAATTAGAAACGTTTGAAGAGAAAAATTACAATTTCAAACTAATTCTTCTCTTTTTTTCGAAAAAAATAAATTTACAGTGCTTCGAGGAACACGATTCCTTTTGTCTTATACAAAAACACAAAACTCTCAGTAAACCGATGTGCATTTTCATCCAATGTCAGATAAAAGCCAATGTCATTGAAAAAAAAAGATTAAAAAAACTAATCCACTATTTCTCTATAAATTTTTCTGTTTCTAGGTGAATGCAAAACACCTTTTTTTTAATAATTATTATAATTATGAACAACTCTATAATTAAAAATTTAAATTTTTTCTTTTCTTTTTTTTATCATTTGTGTTTAACAACTTTTGTCGTTTAGAAGTAATTTAGTGTGCATCTAAGATTTGAAAAAGAGAATTACCGAGCTATGCAAAATAGAAGGTCGATTTCTTTTTCTTCCATACACGAATATATACATTTTGTTTTGTTTTTTTTTTTTGCTCAGGGTTGTCCAAAAAATAGACGTTTTACTACTTTTTCCCCTCAATTTTTCTTTTCTTTTCTTTTTAGGAAAGATAATAAACTTTTTAGCGAGCGTCGGCTCTCTCATGAAAATCCGAGACAATCGGAGCCCTTGGGGCTTCTTCAAAAAAAAAAAAAAAAATGGTAAAAAAAGAAAGAAGAACGATGGTCGATATGTCTACAAAAAAAATCTATCCTTACGAACGCAAACACTATCTTTAAAAGCTTTTTCGACCATCGAAACACAGCCACATGCAAAACCGTAAACCGACGTAAAGAAATTTTTCCCGTAAAAAGGCGGCCAATTGAAATATTTTTCTTTCTTTGTCCGTTTTGCTCCCTAAGAATTATGCCGCTTTGTTTCTTTTTTTTTAATGAAAAAGGAGAAAAAATTACGCAAATTTTTTAAACTACCCTGGTACCCTTACTATCGAATAGAAATATGCATACGCCAAGTGTTTCACAATATTAATAGTAATATAATAATTAATATAATATAATATAATATAATAATATAATATAATAATAATAATATAATAATAATATAATAATAATAATATAATAATAATAATAAAATAATAAACCTTACTATTATAATAATATTGTAGTTGTAACAATAATATTGGTAATAATAATGATAATGATGATGTCAATAAAATAATAGTAATAATCGTTATTATAATCATATTAACAACAACAAGTATTCTTTGTCACATTTTGGTTGCAGATTCTTACAATCACAAATATATTATTCATAATATAATATAGTCAAAAAGATGTTAAATTAAGGGAAAACATGATAGTGCTCTATTTTTTTTTCTGTGTACAATAATTAATCCTATTTAATAGTTTCTATGTTCAACAGCCAGTGGTATAGTAAAGTATACCTTTGAGGTACCTACGTAGTTTTTTTTCTTTTTTTAAATGGTACCAAATACAATGCCAACAAAAAAAACGACAAAAAAATTAAATTGAAAATATGCAAAAATTTTCAAAAAAAAAGAAAAGTTAAATAGCTTCCGGGCGTCTTTTTTTTGTTTTCAAGAATAAAACTACTTCGCTTTCTTTTTTATAAGCATTTTTTTTGTTTTGTACATCCTGAATAAATTCGCTCGGATTTGAACTTCGGAACAACAGCCTTTTTCCCTGAAAAGCTTCTCTTATTTCGAAAAAACATTTTTCCAAGAGATTTTCCCTTTTTTTCGGAAAAACATATTCATTCGGGGGGAAATTATTCGGGATTTTTTCTTTCTCTATTTTTAGATATTTGCTATCTAGTTTCTGGAAAATTTCGAAAAAAAGAAATTTGTTCATAAAAATATGTTTATTTTTAAAATAATTGAAATTTAAAAATAGTTTTTTTTATCCAAATTTAATATTTGGTATCATAAAAATATGTTTATTTTTAAATAATCAAATTTAATATTTTTTCCAATTTTATCCAAATTTAAATTTAAATTTAAATTTAATTTAGACTAAATTTAATAGTTTTTAAAACTATCCAAATTTAAATTCTTTAAAAGAATTAAAAAATAATTTTCTCTTCGCGTGAGAAACAAAAAATTTTCCCAAATAATTTCCTCCCGTGTTCCCGTTTCCTTTCACCAAAAATAAAATTCCATAACCTCTTTTTTGTAATAAATTCTTTTTGTACTCACAAAAAAGTTATCCTTCCTCTCCACACACACAACAACAAAAAAATAGTTTTTCCTCTTCTCGTGAAAATTGCAATTCTCTTGGAAAGTGGTTTTTTCAAATTCTCTTCTTCACTTGGAAATTTTTCCTTTTTTTTCAGAAACAATTTTCTGCCATCACGAGAAAATTTCATTTTTAAAAATAATTTCTCTCTTCATTTGCAATTTCTTCTTTTTTTATCCGCGGGAGAATAACTATTTTTCCCTATTTAGAAAGGAAATTTTTGTTTTCCTTTTTAGAAAATTTTGCCCGCAACTACAGGGTCCACACTACTTTCTTCTTCTTCTTTCCTTCTCTTCTTCTTCTTTTTTTTACAGAAAAATATCTTTCTGAAAATGTGAAATTCATTTTTTTTTCTTTCACGGGACACAATTCCTCTCTCTCTGGGAAAATATTTTTTATCGAAACCTTTTGTGTGATTGTTCGCATTGTACTTGGGGATACGTATCTGTATACTGCTTTTACGTGTAGTATTACATATAATACAATAGTATCCGTTACGTATAGTGTTTTTTTTATGTAAATGTAGGTGTGTATGTATATACTCTTTTCATCACTCAAATATATATTACATATATTTCCTTCATTCGCGAGATGCTAGCCAGCAGTCACTCGGATAAAAGTTTCTGCAACAGTGACGCTTTTGGATCACCTTGGGCCACTTCTTCGATAGTAGTCTGAAATCAAAATCAAAATTATGTTCAATTTGCTTTTCAATTTTTTATCAAAGAATTTTATAAGAGAAGAGAAGACAAAAAAAATTCTTTTTTTTCTCTCTTATTTATTCTCTTATTTTTATTTCTCTTATTTATTTTTTCTTATTGTTTTTTTTTGAAGCCTGAGACAAGAACAAGGAACTCTCTATCGCTTTCTAAATGCATAATATTTTTTATAAATGTAAAAAATTGTCGATTAAAAAAAAAAATTCACTGCTTTTGCGAAGCAACTAGAATAAGAACAATAACAGTGTTGAAAAGCAACATAAAAATTTTTCTTTCCATAAATTGTGGAATTTATCTTCAGATTTGTTTTTTATTTACCAAGAAACAAATTTTTGGAAATATGTCATTTTCCTTCTTCAAAGGAAACTAATTTTCTTTATAAAAATAAAAGACGTTTTTATTTCATTTACTTTTCAGAAAAGTATTTTTTATTCTTCTTTTTATTTTTAAGGAAAAAATTTGTGTACAAAACAAAAGATGTTTCCATTCTTTTTTATTTTCAAAAATGTATTTTCTATTTTTTTCTTTAAATTTTTATTTAAAAAATTCAATAATGTAATAAAAAAATATTTTATCAACATTGAGAGAAATTAGGAAAAAAAATACAAAAGCAGGACAAATTTCACAAACTAATGATATTTTAAGTTATGATGAATTAAACGGAAAATTATAACTCGATCAATAAAATAAATTGTAAATAAATTCAAATATTACGTTTAGTTTTCTTTTTGTTTGTTTACATTTTTTTATTTTATCTCATTTTTTCTTTTATTTACATTTAAAAAAAACAGATAAGATGTAATTTTAATAATTCTTCAAATTATTTTCCAAAAAACTTCATTTCTAAAAGTGTGTTTATAATAAAAGTTGAAACAATAAAATTCTTATTCGAAAATTATTAGTCTCAATGATTTTTCTTTTGTTTCATTATAAAATAAAGAATCAAGACAAAAAAAATGAATGAAAAATAATTTGAAAATTAAACTTTATGATAAATACATAAAAATGAACTAAACAAACAAAACAATTTGACAATGGTTGCATATTTTCTAATTAGATATAAATTTGAAAATAATTTAAGTGCTACTTAATGTCAGTAAATATATTTATTTAAATAAGAAATAAAAATTTAAATAAGAAATGAATTAGAAAAAAATATATTGTAAAGAAAAAATTTGTGAACAAAAAAAAATAAATAAAAAAATAAAATATAAACAAGAACATAAAATATAAATAAGAAAAAAAATATAAATAGGAAAAAAATACAAAAATAAAACAATTAAATTCTAATTATAAAAATAATTAATCCAATTTTATAAAAATAGAAACCAATTCAAAAATATAGTAAAAATTAATTATTTGACAAAAATAAATTTACTAGAAATTAATTTTTTAAAATAATTTCCTAATTTCTCGAGTCCGACAATTAAATCGTCTCAATTTACCGGACACGTTAACTTTAAAGAATTCAATTTTAATTTTTCATTCGCAATTATAAATTACAAAATTTCATAAAATAAAAAAATAATGCATTCCATTACAACTATTTGAATCATAACTTAAAAAAAATTCGAATTATGAAAAATTTAGAGTTCCTCATCTATTAAAATCTATTTTTTTTATCAAAATTTGCTTACCTGTTTTACAAAAAATTTAATAATCATGCATTTAAAGAATTTACGTTTGGAAAAAAATAGAAATAAAGAAATAAGCAGTAAAAAAATTTTCTGATTTCGAAAGAAGTGTTACGTTTTCTTTTTTTTTCTCAATTAAAATTAAAATTTTGCATTTTTTTATTGTTGTTGTTTTTAATGATGAAATATGTTAAAGCATTCTGAACCATCACCAATATTTGTAAACTAAAAAATTTCATTGCAATAAGAATGTTTTTTTTTAAAATAGTATAGTGATCTAATTAGAGTGTAAAAAGTTTGTCTCTCAAACCTTAATTAATAAATTTCTTAAATAATTTCTAATCTAATGTCAAAATATTTTCACCAAAGGTGTCCTTCTCAAAAATATACAAATAACAAAAGTTTTTCTCTTTTCTGCAAAATTAAAAGTTTTTCTTTCTTTCTTTATTCAAAAAAATTAATGAATTTAATTAATTAATAATAATTTTAAATTATTTAAATAATTTAAATAATTTTAAATTTTCTTAATCTTTAAGTTGAAAATTAAAGGAAAGAAAAATTTTGTATTTCACAAAAAAGAAAATTCTCTTGTTGAATAAAAATCAATTTTATAAATTCCCATTCCCATTTTTTATAAAAATCAATAGTTTTCGTGCTAAATTAATGAAAGATTAATCGAACGGAGATAAAACTGTCTATTTATATAGAAAAAAAAATTATTAAATATTTCTAAAAAATTTTGTTCATTGCGTCACAGCTTCTGAATTCAATTAAATTTATTTGTTCACTTAACAAACAGGAAGTAGATTCTCAGAGAAGTAAATTGGAAATCCTTAGGAAGTAGGAAAAAAATTATTTCTCAAATGGACGAATATTTTAAATTTCAAACTTTTTATTTTGTTAAAAAAACAAAAATTGACAAAAAATTGTCAAAAATTAAATATTAATTTTTATTAATTTGAAAAAAATATATATTTTTATCAGTAAAAAATTTTACCGAATGGGTTCAATCATACCTGACTGAAAAATTGCACGCATAATACGGAAAGGATTTTCATCGTCCTCAATAAATCGAATTTTTTTTTCTTTTTCATCAAAAAATAAATAAATAAAATAAATAAAATTGAAACCTAAATTCGCTATCGCGGATTAAATTAGTACTTTTTCAGATAAAAAAAAGCTGTTACGTGAAGAAGATTCGTTTTACTGAATTCTAAATAATGTGAAAAACTGAGTGTAAATCTTGATTCAATTTTATTATTTTTTTTTACTATTTCATTAATTTACTCTTTTATTATTTTATTAATTTACTCTTTTACTATTTTATTAATTTACTCTTTTACTATTTTATTAATTTACTCTTTTATTATTTCGTTAATTTACTCTTTTATTATTTCATTAATTTACTCTTTTATTATTTCGTTAATTTACTCTTTTATTATTTCATTAATTTACTCTTTTATTATTTTACTATTTTCTCATTCTAATATTTTACTAATTTATCATTTTAATATATTATTAATTTATTTTCAATTCAATTTCAATTTAAAAAAGAAATTTTGAATCGAATTTAAAAAGTGAACCGCACAAAAATTGCACTATTGACTTTAAATAAAGACGAAATTGAATAGAAAATAGAAAGTTGAAAAAGAGATTAAAAAAAAATGAAATTTATTTCACAAGTTTTTTTTCAATCGCAAAAAGGAATTTTGAAAAATTTTTCACTGACAAGAAATTCGCAAATTTTATCATTTTTTTAAATTCAATAATAAATTCAGAAAACTAATTTACAAAACTACATTTTATTTGTATATGAATGGATTAATTATTAATAAATAATAACTAATAAATAAAGTAATTGTTAATTATGATTATTATTTTAATTATTAAATGATAATATTATATAATATTAATTGTATTATTAATTATTAATGATAATTTATAATTGATACAAAAATTGATTTAGATGAAAAAAAGCCAAAACTCACGATTAGTATAAAGAATATTTTTTTCGTTTACAAGAATTATAAAATTTCTCTATGAGGAATCTATGAATTGAAAATTAATTTAAAATTCAATAAAAAATATTCTCTGGATTATTTTTATTATTAATTTGTATTATTATTTTTTAGACAAATTAAAAAAAAAATACTACCACAAAATTGTGGCAAATTTTGGTGAATAAAATGAGTGAAATTTTTTGCGATTGAAAGTATTTTTTTTTATGAAATAAATTTTCTAAATAATTGTCAAAATGTAGAATTACTATTATTATAAAGAAATAATATTATGTAAAATATTGTCTCTTATCAGCCATTTGAAAAACTCAAGCATGCAGAATATATAAATATAAGTACACTACCCTCTACAAGTTTTACGCTCAGTATCTGAAGAAATAATTAACATGTCGTGCACAATAATGAGTTCTAAAGCCAAGCAAAGAGGGAAGACAGAGCATACAAAATCAAAAAATACGTAAAGTAAATTGTCGGAAAAGGGATTCTTACCCTGGAGGAGGAGGGGGCGCTTCCGGCACTCCCAATGGCCCAGCTCTTTGCAGGGCCATCGCTAACCACAGGCTCACCTGGTTGGGACATTGTAACAATACTTGTTACCATAATCTTTAAACAACTGTTGCCTTTTCTTACAAAATGCACGCATGTTAAAGCTCTATCGGTTCTAAAACTTTTTTTTCCTTTTTTTTTCTTTTTTAAACCCCTGACTCGTTTTTCTAATTTTTTTTTTTTTAATTCAATAAATATTGTGGTTTGTGTACGTGTATCAGATTTTATTGAAAAAAAAATTATTATAATCGTCAGAATCAATTCAACGCCCTTGGTGAAAAAGATTTTCTCATGTTCATTTTGTTCAAATTTAAAAATTTTTATTTTTATTTCAAATTTTCACAATTTTTTTTTCAAACTTTTATAATTTTTGAAATTTTTCATTATTTTCTGAAATTTTTTGTTTTAGTGACAAAAAAATAGGCATTTTATTCTTTTTTTTGTCTTTAGAGATTGAAAATAGTTTAATTTCGTTTTATTAAAACAACTTTGAAATTTGGGAAATAATTTATTTCTATTTTTTTCATTTTCAAAATTTTGTAAAAAATTCAACAAAAAAGGAAAAAATGTAGAAAATATGAATTGTAATTTTCTACTCGAAAAATAAAATCGTTGACGTAAAAAAAGTTGCCTTTCCAATTTTTAAACGCTCGTTTTCAAAAATATTATTGAAAATTTCAAACACAAAAATTTCTTTCATCGAAAAAATTGAAAAACAAATTCTTATTTATTTTTTATTATTACAAATTTATAAATTTATTTATTTGATTCTGTTATTTTCATTTTAGCTCTTTGCGAATTAAAAATTTTAAATGAACAATTTTTTGTATTTTAATTTATTTCATTAGTTTCGAAACAAAAAACAAATAATTTGAAAAAATAAATAATCAATTAAATTAAAGTAATTGAAAAATTATACCCACTCTGTAATTAAAAGATGAAATTTTAATTTTAATTTTAAAATTATAATTAAGATTTGAAATTTAAATTGATAAAAATAATTAAAATTTGAATTGTGATTTGCAAATAATAATTAATTTTAATTTGAAAATTGTAATTGAAATTTGAAATTTTAATTTTAATTGAAATTGAAATTTTAATTTTAACTTGCAAATTATAATTGAAATTTGAAATTTTAATTTGCTAAAAATAATTGAAATTTGAATTGTGATTTGCAAATAATAATTAATTCTAATTTGCATAATGTAATTGAAATTAAAAATGTTAATTTTAATTTGCAAATTGCAATTGAAATTTGAAATTTGAACTTTTTTTTGCTAAAAATAATTGAAATTAGAAATTTTAATTTTCTAAAAATAATTGATATTTGAAATTTCATTTGCTAAAAATAATTGAAATTTAAAATTTTTATTTGTTAAAAATAATTGAAATTTGAAATTTTAATTTGCTAAAAATAATAAATTTTCTCAATAAAAAAAATTATCAAAATTTTCCTGTTCTATAAATATTTTCAAAATAAGTATAAATTGATAAATAATAATTAATAAATAAATAAATAATAAATTTTTAATAATTAATAAATAATTTTCTTCAAACAATAAACATAAATTTATAAATAAATATAATTTTTATCCACAAAAGTGTCAATTATCCCCGAATTTTTCCATGTGTAACATTTTGCAGAAACATATTTTTTTAAACCGAATTTTCTAATTGTTTTTAATAATTAATAATAATTTTTTAAAAGAAACCGACTGAATAAAAATATTTTGTCAGTTCGTTTTTCTTTTTTTTGCTTTAATTTTTAAATAAATAGAAAAGAATGAAAAACCTACCTGCAGAAGACATCTCGAAAGTAAGTCCAAGAGCGTCGAGATCATCCTGAGAAACTTGACCAGACAAGTTATTCTGAAGACTATTAGGCACCCTTTGCTGTTGTTGCTGCGTCCTGGCACCGACAATTGCTCTCAGCTCTTGACGAACAAACTCCGATGTCATTGTAACAGTACTGCTCGCATTTCCTGAAAACAATTGTTTCAATTAATATTTACACTTCAACTTAAATATCTTAATTACCTGACTTTTAAAATATTTTTTTAACAATTTATTTAGATCCATGAATATTTATACTCGAAATAGAAAAAAAAATTATTTCCACCAAACGAATTCAGTACTAATTATTATAAGAAAATTAATAATTAATAAATCAATAATTATAATAATTCAATTCATAAATATATTTGTCTAAAATTTAAAATGTTTTAAATACACATAAATATTAATAAACTCCATTATTTTCAATTGAAATTTTTTATAAAATTCTACAAAAAAAAAGTATAATAGTACATAAAATTTTCAATAAGTAGAACCAGAAATTCGTTAATAATTAAAATATAGAAACTACAATCTAAATAATTACAGATATAGAAAAAATGCAAATATACAAATTACAAATATAATAATTGTAGGGAAAAAAATCTCATAAAATACTAGGAAAATTCTAATTCTAAAACTAAAAGAGAAAAAAATCTCTATAGAAAAAAATGCAAGTGAAAAACAAACAGCAATTTTGTAAGCAGCAATTGTAGAAAAAATTGTAAAATAAATTTTCTAGAAAAATTACACACAAAAAACTAATTAACAAAAATTTTCTATGCAATATAAAAGTGCAATTAAAATTCTACACAAAAATTCTATTCTATATTTAAATTCTATTCAAGATTTTAATCTTTAATAGAATTTAAATAGAAAGATTAAAATCTGAATAAAAAATATTAAAGATTTTAATCTTTAATTTTCTATTTAAATTTTTAATTTAATTTTAAATCTTTCTATTTAAATTCTATCAAATTCTATAAAAATCCCCATCAACTTCCATTAAATTCTACATTTCTAATTAAAAAATTAATAATAATTGTAATAATAAATAAAATTTAATTAATAAATTCCATTAAAACTCCGCATAATTCTATAAAAACTATTTAAAAAAATTGTTTCTCCAAAAATAATTTTCTAAATAAAAATATTAATAATCTGCCGCAAGTATTCTCAGAAATTTCATCTTCGATCCAATGAAATAATTATTCTGCACAATTGTCTATACATATAAGTTTAAAAAAAAAGACAAGAAATATTACATGGATTTTCTTAAAAATTTTAAAATACAATTCTAGAAATATAAATGATTTTGAATAAACATGACAATGAAATTCAAACATTGATGACACACATTGAGGAATTATTATTTTTGGTTATAATAATTAAGAAATAGTTAATATCACATTATGCTATAGCAACGAATGAAAAATGATTTTTTGAGATAAATGATGGAGCTGTAAAAATTTTCAGGATAATATTTTGGTGCAACTGGACTGTTTGATTCTTCTTCAAGTACTATATACAAATATATACAACTAGGACTTTTTCTCCAACGTACGTTTCACTTTTGGTGAATTTTTTTCAGTCAATTATTAGAAAAAAACGCTAAAAATTCTTTCCTTCTTCGATTTTATTTTTATTTTATTTATTGTTTTTGTTATTAGCTATTTTTATTTTATTTTCTCTTAATTTTATTCAAAATTTAATTTAATTTAATTTAATTTTAATTTTACATAATTTCAATTTATTTTTATTTAATTTTATTTTAATTGAATTTAAATTAAATTGAATTTTTATTGAATTTTATAGAATTTCAATTTTCCATTAATAAATTTTTCAATATTACTATTTTTTTTTAATTTATTAATTTTCTTTTTTTTAGTAAACGTATGTTGGATGAAAAAATTAATGCAAATTATTACCACTAAAATTATCATCTACGTTCAAAAATATTTCATTGATTTTTGAAGCAAAAAAAAAAAAAAAAAACACTACTTTTCTGATCATAATGAAAAATTATTATTTTTCACGAAGCAGTTTAAAATTTTCAATATTTAAAACAATGAATTTAAAATTTAAATCCAATATTTAAAATAACGAAAGAATTAGAATAAAATTTATCTTCAGGAAATTAAAAATTTTATAAAAAAGGTAAATTATTTTAAAATCATTTTTTTGTCTTCAATTTCAATTTAACTTTAGTTAAATTTGAAATTGAGGACAAAAAATTGAATGGAATAATAAAAATTAAAATTTGTCAAAAAAAAAATTGATTTTTTTTGCATTTTTAAACATTGAAAATTTGAGCTTCATAAAATTTCTAACATTTTAATTTAACGATTAAAAGAATTTCTCTTGTTTTATAAACACTGGTGCTTCTATTTTTTTTTTAGTTTTATTTTTTTATTTTATTATTTACTTATTTGAATCGAATTCTTTTGATCAAAAAGTAATCGGATTTTTTTTGCAATTCGATTTCAAAGTTACAATTAAATTATATTTTATTAATTAAACTATAAATAATGAATTATGAATTATTTGAATCGAATTTTTCCTCAAAGTAAAATCAAATTTTTTTTCAATTCGATTTAAAGTTACAATTAAATTAAATCTTATTTATTAAATTTCAAATTATAAATATATTATAAATTTTAAATACGAAATTTAAGAACTTAAGAATGAATCTACAAATAAATAATATAGGAATAAATAAATATATAAAACTAAATTAATACTAAATTCATAATTTAGTTTCATTTATTTATATAGTATTAAATTAATTTAATTTATTTTATAAATATTATAAAATAATTTACAAATTTAAATATTTTTTAATTTTTTTTCAATTTTTAATTTAAATATTAATTGCTTAAAGTAATTTAATATTAAATTTGAAGAAATTCTTTCAATACACCCTTTACGAAGAGGACAAAAAATTCTAATTCTGAAAGATTGAATGCTAGAGAATTAAAAATATTGTGGTAATCATCAATTAATTAAATTATGATTATCACATGAGAAGACAGCGCATCCAGTGGGCATGGTTATGACACATGTGGTGCTGGAAACTGTGAATAAAGCTTCATGCAACACTTAATAGTAATTTACAATAATAATAGTAACAATTTTTTTTTTTCATGAAGAAGAAGTGCCATTGCAGTTTCTAGTAGTTTTGTTGTAATTTGCAATTCGTTGACGATACTGCAAAACAAGAAAATGCGTAGAAGATAATTTATTTATTTTTTTAAAAGATGTTCTCCTTTTCAAAAAAATATTATAAAAAAAATAAACATTTACCAACAAACAAAAAAAAATGTCTTTTTTCTTCTTCTGCAAAAGAGAGAGAGAGAGAGAGAAAGAGAGAGAAAGAGAGAGTAGAGAGAGAGAGAGAGAGAGTAAAAGAGAAATAATCTTCCACAGACATTTATGGGATACGTAGAGAAAGAGAGAGAAAATTTTCGGGTGAAGTGAATTTTATGAAAATAGATGATGAAGAAATTCTTCATTATAACAAGAGAATATGATTTTGTTTGTGTTTGTGGAGAAAGAAAAAATTCGACCGTGGTGGTGTTTTTTTTAGCAACATCAGTAAATTCTAAAGTTAGAGTTGATGAGTGGCACATGATAAATATTATATTTACGAATATGAAATATGTCACTTGGGTGCAATGAAATTTTTTTTTTCGGTGAAAAACACTCAATATGGGTCATTTATGTACACAAATGTTTTGGAGATAAAAAAAATGCAAATTTTGCTTTTTTGGAAAAGTGCTTTTTTAGGGTTAGAGACTCGAGATAAGCATGCGAACCAATGATTATAATTATATTATTACGGGAGCAAATTTAATCATCAAATTGAATAATTTTTCTCAAATTTCAGATTTTCTATATATTCGAATTTTTAATTTGTATTCATTCTTTTATAATTTATTCCCTCTTTTATTAATTACAATTTTTATTTTTTAATTTTCGTTCGAAATTTTTTATGAGAATACAAGTTACTATAAGTAAGTTTTACTATACAAGTTTAATTAAATTCCTCGCAAAAATTTAATTATTTTCATGTAATTAAATAAAAATTTTTGCACGAATTTAATTATTTTAAAGAATTTAAATAAAATTCTGGGCGAAAATTTTATTATTTTTAAAGATTTCAATAAAATTCTTGACAAGATTTCAATTATTTTTATAAATGATAAAATTTCTCGTGAGAATTCAATTAAAAAAAATGTCAACATTCTTCGCAGAAATTATATTATTTTAAAAATTTTTAATAAAACTCTTTATAAGAATTTAAATATTTTGAATATTATTTTAATTAAATTTTTCTCAAGAGAAATAATATTTCAAAACTTAAGAATTTTAATTACTATTTTTCAATTTCTATTCAGAATTTCACTCTTTTATTAATTGCAACTTTTATTTTTCAATTTTCATTCATAATTCTGCTCTTTCATTATTTATAATTTTTATTAAAAATACTTAATTATAAATTTTGTTTTCAAATTTTCATTCAAAATTCTGCTTTTTTATTAATTATAATTTCTATTATTCAATTTTTATTCGAAATTCTACTCTTTTATTAATTTTAATTTTTCAATTTTTCGATATTTATTAAAAATTATTGAAATAAATTTTCAAAACTTGCAATTTTCATTCATTTTTTTTTTGTTCCATTTTGCATAATGAAAATTATTGAAATTTATTTTCAAATCACTACGAATTCCAATTATTATTTTTGCAATTTTTATTCATATTTTTGTTCAATTTTGTATAACGAAAATTATTGATATAAATTTTCAAAACTTTATACGAATTATAATTCTTATGTTTCTGTTTTTCGTTCAAAATTATTTAAATCAATTTCCAAAATTACGAATTTTAATTCTTATTTTTGCAATTTTCGCTCTTCTTTTTTTTCATTTTCTACTCAAAATTAATTGAAATTATTTTTTAGAACTTATGATTTCAAATAATTTGATTTCCAATTATTTTCAGATAATTAAAAATAGAAATCGTAATTCACTAAAAAAAAAAATTAGTTTCACGTTTTTAAATTAATGTGAGAATTTACCTTTTTTCCCCCGAAAGAAGATAAATTCAATTATTAATTTTATAAATTTACGAAATTATAAAAAAATAGAAAAATTATTTTTTCTATACAGATAAAAATTGAAAATTTTGTTATACATAAATTACAAAATTGTATAGTTGTACAAACTATATAAACATCCGTTTATAAATATATAAATAAGTAAATAAATAAATATATAAATAAGTAAATAAATATATAAACAAATAAAATTTAAATTTATTTTAAGGACCTTAATTGTATAAAAAATAATTGTGACTTTTTTGTGGTCTTTGGTCCAAAAAGTAAATAAATAAATACAGAAGAAATAACGAATTCGAATATAGAAAATCTTTTCTCAATCGAGAGAAACTTCAAATTTAGAGGAAAAAATCCACGCGACCGAAAATAATAAAAAAAAATGAAGTGCAGAGCGAGACACAATGAATTTATCGAAATGATTGTGTTAGCACGTTATTTAAACAGAACGAAACAAACAGGCAAAATACATCGATGAGACGATAACACAAGGGTGAGAAACGATAACTGAATGAAATATGTTCCCCCAACAAATAAAAAAGGATGAAGAAAAAAATCACGATGAACGATGTGTGAAGTTAGGTTTTTCTTTTTTTTTGGAAAAGAGAGTGAAATGGTATTGTTTTTTCTTGGGAATTCCATGCCTGAAATATATGTATAAATGCGTGATTTTTTTTTAAATAACGAGTGAGGGAATATGATGACATAGCGAAGGTCACATGACATGAAGAGGTCACATGACTTACCACCCATTTGGTGACTAGCAGGATTACTGGGAGGCAGAGGCCTAGTGTCCTGCCCATCCCCAGGCCCCATTTGATAGAGTGGAACGGACGTCCGATCATAACAGTACTGATTTTGATTCTGTACGTCAGCAGTGTTGATAGTATTGGCGGTGTTGTGATATATCATAGATGAGTGTTGCTGATTGGAGAAGTGTTGGGTATTGGTGACGTTATGCTGATTATGGGTCGGTGTTGCGGGACAACCCGAGTGGGGATGACTAGGTGATAAAAGAGCCTGTTCCTTATTTACTCCACCATAATGACGCGGTGAACCAATTCCACCTGTAACATTAACATTGTCTACCTCCTTTTGCTTTAGATAATTCAAAAAAAAAAATTTCACTCCTTAATCTTTTTTTGTGATAAAAAAAGATTATTTTTTTCCACGATTCCTATAGAAGACTTCTGTAAATAGTAAATATTTTCAAAAAAAAAAAAATATACAAAGAAGACGCATTTCCTATTTTGTATCGCGAAAGCACAAAATACAATTAGGCTGAATTAAAAATTCACTTATTGCTATAATATGCATAAAACGTTTTTTTTCTTTTGTTTAATTGACAAAAATTCTGCTTTATTTTCTATTTTAAATACTTACCGCGAATCAATAGGGTGTCTACTTATTTATTTTATTTTACATTAGACAATTTCTTCAGGCATAATTTTTAAAAAGAAGATAAAAAGGATAGAAAGTAACAGTGAAAATATTTTTCAAGAAGTTAAAAAGTAATTGCATTTCATTAAATAATTTAATAAAATATTATTTGAAAGTTTTTCCTTCCATTATAATATTTATAAAAAATGTTTTTTCGTCTCGAAACGTAATGTCATATTTTTTCCCGAAAAAGATTTAAAATACTTTTCAATTTTTTCAAATCTAAAAGAATATTTTACCAGGACTTTAATTCTTTCCTCCCACAAGTAGACACCCTATAGAAAAAAAAATGAAAAAATCGTGCTAAAAAATTGACACACAAAGGAAAAAAGAGCAAGTAAAAGTCACACATAAATTCTAAAACTAAATAAAGAACAATCCGATAGCATTTCAAAGAAAGAAGTTACACTAATAGTAAAGTAAAAAAAAAGGACTAAAATAAAAAAATTACCTGGCAACTGTGTAGTGGCCGATGGAGTAGACGTAGTTCTCTGGAGTCTGTACTGCGTGGAAGGATTGTTAGCGTTTGGGATTTGAACAGGGGGAAACTGGCTAGCAGTGGGACTTGCAGGCGGTGGGAAAGTTTCAGCGGGGAATGGCGACTGCCGCGCCGACGCTGGTGTTCCAGGTGAAGGCATCGATCTCTGTTGCTGTTGAAGTTGTTGCTGGGTTGTTGGTTGTTGCTGTTGTCGAACTTGATTAACGTTAAACATTCTTGGACTGTTACCATAATTGCCCTACAAAAAAGAAGAAGAAGAATAAGAAAATTAAGAGAAAATCAGAGAGGAAAACTTTTTGTATTATTTATTACTGATTATATTTTATACTATTTATTATAATTTATTACCTATTGATACTGTATTAATTTATTGATTGCTTATGACTAAAAAATCCCTTTCTGTGAAAATTCGCGATAATTACCTGCGAGACTCGAGGCGACAGAGGTTGCGGATGAGAGAAGGAGAGAATGCCAGCAGGAGAGTGCGGCGATAGTCTCGCCGTCGCGGAAACTTGCTGGCCACTACTGAAGTTATTATTTACGGGGCTGGAAATTTTTGTTTTAAACATTTTAATCAATCATGTCTCTCTAAACAATTCAAACGATAGAGGAAATAAAATGAAACAATTTCTACCGAAAAAAGTAGAACAGAAAGTAAAAGGAAAAAAACTAAAGAAAGAAAGTAAAAAAAAAATGTTAAAGGATATAATCAAAAACAAGAAAAATAAAAAATTAGAGAAAGAAAATTAAAAAAGGAAAAGTAAAAAAAAAATTAAAAATTAAAGAAGGAAAGTAAAAACAAGAAATATAGAAAAAGTAAACAGAAGAAAAATAAAAAAATAGAAGAAGAAAAGAAAAGGAAATTAAAGAAGGAAAGTAAAAACAAGAAAAATAGAAAAAGTAAATAGAAGAAAAATAAAAAGTTAGAAGAAGAAAAGAAAATTAAAGAAGGAAAGTAAAAACAAGAAAAAGTAAAAAAAGGAAAGTAAAAAGAAGAAAAGGGAAAGTAAAAAAGAAATGAAAGAAAAGTAAAGAAAAATAAAAAATCTACAGTAGAAAATAAGTGGTAAAATCTTTTTCGACAGGACTTACTGCTGAGATAACGTGGAAGGATGAGAATAGGAGTGAGCAAGCCGGTGCCCAGAAGGCATTTGGACGGAACCCCCATATCCTGGAGACACTTGCGAATCCGTTACACTTGACCTCTGAAAAAATTATTTCAATACAATTATTAATTACAGTTCTTCTAAAATTCAAACAAAATCAATTTCTAATTTAGTATTCAATAACTTTCTTGCACTTTCGTTTAAAAAAAGAAATCCTAGACAGTAGAATAAATTTATTTATAAAATATTATACTATTTATTTTATTAATTTATTTTTAACTAGCAAATGCGGAACGTGATAATTTAATTTATTGTTATTGTGCAAATTACAAAATTCCAAAATTTTCATAAATAATAACATTCATCAGAAGAATTCAATTATTTTCTAAAATTTTAATAAATCCATTAGAAAAATTCCATTATTTTTTTAAATAGTAAAGTCTTTGCAAAAAATAAATTATTTTTAATCAAATTTCAAGAAGAAATTCAATAATTTAATTCCTTCTTGAAATTTGTTTGAAAATAATTTATTTTGTAACGAATTAAGAAAAAGTCGAAATTAAAGAAAAGTCTAAAATATAAATTTTAAAGAATATATAAAAGAATTAATTCTGAAGAGAGTTTAAAAAATAAATTCTAGAGAGTATAATTCTGCAAATAATGTTATCTAATTTGCATTGAAGGAGAAAACAAAAATAGATAAATTACCTGTAGAGATACATTTGGAGCAACAGTGTTGTTCAATAAACTGTCAATGTTATGAATTCCAGTGTTTATTTGGTCCGTAGCTGTAGCATTGGAAGGTATAAGCAACTGTTGTTGTTGCTGTTGCTGGAGCAATCGTTGTTTCATTTGTTGTTGCTGAATATGATTACTCCTCTGTTGTTGCTGTATGTGCAATTGTTGTTGAGGCGTAAATTGCGCAGCGCTCTGTCGAATTCCCGGCTGGGCATTAAATCTCATTCTTGGCTGTTGCTGCTGTTGATACAATGCCGCCGCTTGATAATTATGGCTTGTTGTAACAACAGGCGCATTGCCCAACTGCAACAAAAAACAAAAATTCTCTATTATTGCTTTTTTTATTTCTGGAAATTTAATATTTTCCTCTTTGGAAATTTATTTTTCTCTTTGAAAATTTATTTTCCTCTCTGAAAATTTATTTTTATTTTTGAAAATTACTATTTCGTAAATTATATTTTAAAAATTACAATATAATTTTAATTTGAATTAAAATTCTCCGCTATTTTCTTTTCGAAAATTACTGTTTTGTAAATATTTTATAATCAAAACATAATTCACCAAACAGTAATTTTTGAAATGAAAAATAGTGGAGTATTATAATAATTACAATTATTAAATAAATAGAAACTGAAATAGTATTTTTAATATAATCAAGAAATCGATTACTTAACGGAATGTGAGAGAATTAATTTGACAAGGGAAATTTCGTGTGAATTAATTTACAAATGAGAATACGTACCGCTGTGGAATAAGCTGGAGGTGTACCCGGTATCGTGATGCTGGAAGACGTTGAATTGACTTTAGCCTCGATAAGCATTAATGACTTCTGTATGGCGTTGATTGCCATTGTCTCATTCACGACAATGTCATGTGGTACTTCAGCAACACTCAGCAAATCGTTGGTTGTTTCAGACGAATCTAAAATTTAATTAATTTATTTTAATTACTCTCTCAACTCACTTCCGTTTCTTCATAATTCAATTTATTATTATTGTGCAAATTACAAAATTTTTTATTTTCAAATATAAATTTTTGAATAATTTCCGAATCAAAAATTTTAAAAATTCACTTAAGTACAAAATTAATTATTATTGTTTATATTTTCAAAAAATTTTAAAAATAGACAAAAATAGACATTTAAGGCAAAGTTTGCAGCGTCAAGAAGTGAAAATTCTATTCTAATCTTATAAAAATAAAAAATAGATAACAAATGAAGTACAAATAGAAACATAAATGAAAAATTCACCTTCATTGGTCTGATTGGAAGTAAAGTCGACAAACTGCTCTAAAATATCGTTAAGATCTGGATCAGTTGATTGATTATTCCAAACGTTGGGGTCTGTGTTGGGTTGTCGATATTCACCGCCGCTTATAAATTCCGAATCTATTTGTTCTACTTGAGGCCTTTGTTGCTGCGTCTAAAATTGCGACGATTAATTAATATAATCGAAGATTGTGAGAGAGGGAAAAAGAGAAGAAATAGTTGATAAATATTTAATAAATTAAATTCTTTTTTTTTACTCACTTGACTCACTTGACTTAGCATATGACTGAGGTAGACATTGGCTGCTTGGCGAGGTAGTTGTTGTCTAGGTAGGTTTTGGAGAGGAGTACGGGCCGAAGTTGCAGTTGTGGTAATTGTGTTGTTGCCAATTGGCTGCTGCATTCTACTTGTAGTCCATGGCTGCTGTTGTTGCTGCTGTTGCGGCGGTTGCTTCAAGCGATCCGTCACTCGGGGGAGTTTGTCCTGAAAAAGGAGCTAATACTCTTTTTGACAAATGCAAGCCAAAACGCATGATTATTCCCCAAATTTTACTTTCCCTAAAGAGTTTTCTATTTTTATTTTTTCAATTTAAATTTTCATTTCTTAAATTTATAAACTTAAATTTCTATTTTAGAAATCAGTTAATAATTTACCATTCATTCTTCTTTTTGTCATCTATCACAAAATTTTGATTTTTTCCCTAAGCCAAAGAATATTTCTGATCCACTCTAATTAAGTTTATACTTTATTTATTTTAGAAACTAGAAGAAGAAAAAACGAGAAATAAAATAGGTCAAAGAAAATTAATAACAAAAATTCGATTCAATAAGAAGTATGGTAAATTATTATTACTTATATTAATCAATTTTAGGTAGATTGAATATTAGGGGAAGTGTATAATTTGGGAAATAATCATGCGATTCACCAAAAGGGGATTGTTTATATTGAATATAAAAGGCTAAAACGTACGATATAATTTTCTTTTCTTCTAAATATGAACAAAAATTTTTCCAAAAAATCCATTTTAATTTTGAAAAATTAAAGACTGTTTTTAACTATAAATTCTTTTTTAAATTTAATAATAACAATTTTAAGAAAATTTTACTAGAATTTAATTATTCAACTTTTTTCTTTACAAATAAAAAATGTTCTTCTCAGCAAGTGAATTTTCCAAAAATATAGTTTAAAATATTTGAGAAATTTTAATTTGACTTTAATTATTTTTAGAAATAAAAGATGAATTCGTCTTTGAAAATGAACTACCTGTGGGGTCGCTGATATCACAGATGCATCGATCGGTGGGATTTTGGTTGGTTGCTCGGGTTGCTTGGCCAAAAGCGAAGCAAGCATTTTGTTCTTTTCCCACAAATGTTTGTTCGTAGAAGTTGGAGCAGACGCTGGGGGATGCGTTCCGTCCCTTGGTCGTTTCATCGACGAATTCATATTCATTTCTTCGCCCGGTCGCTTTCGCGGAACTTGAGAATTTTCATTTGGCTGCGACGGTGACGGCGTGGTATTTTGGAAACCAAGACTTCTCAATAGAGGATCATCCTCCTGATTCTGTTTCAATAAATCAAAAAAGCAAAACATTAAATAAAACACATTATTAAATATTACATATTTCTATTTTTTTATTATATAGACTATTTCTATTCTATTTCTATTTTAATATTTACATCATCTCTATTTTCACAATATTCAAATGTATATGCAAGTTAATTCAAATGATTCTTGAATCATTTCTTTATTTTTTTTTTTGGCATTTTTGGAATAAAAAATTTAGAAAACGTGTCATTTACCGTTTGTTCTTTCTGTTTCCTCTCTTCGTCTTGGTTTTTCAATAGCTTTTGAAGAAGTTCATTACTCTTCTTCAATCCAACCCTTGCCTCTTCATCGTCGTCGTCGTTTTTCTCATTTAATAACTTAAAATGCGAAAAATTTTAGTATCAAGGATTTTTGAAAAAGAGCAAATCAATTTTGTCAAGTGTTTTTTTTTAAAAACAGAAAAGGGAATTAACTTGCAAAAGTACTTTCTCTATGCGAGAAAGCAAGAAACGTAATAAAAAAAGTAAAAAGAAGAAAAAAAAAGAAAAAAAGAAAAAAAAATTTTTAAATAAAAAAAGTAATAAAAAATAAAAAATAAAAATAAAAAAAAAATAAAAAAAGTAATTAAACAAAAAAGCAGGATTGCCACAAAAATTTTATTTCATTTTTCCCTGATTTCTCCCTGATTTCCAGACAGAACATCGACTTTTTCCCTGGCCCTAAAAAATATTTTACTTCACTCTAAAAATTTCAATTTTCAAATCTATTGAATTATTTTCCAAATTTTTTGTTAGAATACTTCAGAAATATTTAAATCCAACTTATGAAAGAAATAAAATAAAATTGATTAAAATATAAAATTAATTTCTATTAAATCTCAATTATTTGAAAATATAATTGAATTCTTGCGAAAAATTTTCTTTTCAAAAAAAGATTTTTGAAAATAATTTGGTCGTTTCAAAGAATTTTCTTAATTATTGAAAATAATTGAATTCTTGCAAAGAATTTTAATATTTTTAAAAATAATTGAATTCTTTCGAGAAATTCTATTGAAAATAATTGAATTTCAGTGCAGAATTTTATTATTAAGAAAATTATAGAAATCTTGGAAAAAATTTCATTAAATATTTGAAAATAATTGAATTCTTGCAAAGAATTTAAATATTTCGAGAAATTGTATTAAATATAATTGAATTTTAGTGCAGAATTTTATTATTAAGAAAATTATTGAAATCTTGGAAAAAATTTCATTAAATATTTGAAAATAATTGAATTCTTGAAAAGAATTTTAGTGCAGAATTTTATGATTAAGAAAATTATTGAATTCTTGCAAAGAATTTCAGAAAATATTTGAAAATAATTGAATCCTTGCAAAAAATTTTAATGTTTTTGAAAATAATTGAATTCTTTCGAAAAATTGCATTAAATTTTATTAAAAATAATTGAATTTCAGTGCAGATTTTTTTTATTTATGAAAATTATTGAATTCTTGGAAAAAATTTTATTAAATATTTGAAAGTAATTGAATGTCAACGTTGAATTTTATTGTTTGTAAATATAATTGAATTTCAGTGAAAAGAATTTCATTATTTGTATTTATTTGCACTAATTTAAAATCGCTAATAGTTAAAAAAAATTATATTCTATAAAATTTTAATAAATATTCTTTGAAACGATCCAATTCTTTTTAAAAAAAGATTTTTGAAAATAATTGGATCGTTTGAAAGAGTATTATTAAAATTTTATAGAATAATTTTTTTTTAACTATCAGCGATTTTAAATTAGTGCAAATTATCAAAAAAAAGAAAGTAGATTTTAGTGTCACAAATCTAAAAAAACTATTCAAAATAGTATCAAATCGTGAAAAAAGTAGGTTTTTAGTAGATGAGTGCGAAGTCTGAATTCTGGAAATCGAGTATTTTTCCAGTACTTTAGTTAAAATTCTCCGACTTTTCCCTGATTAATTTTACTTTTCCTGACAATTCCCCGATCTGTGGCAACCCTGAAAGCAGTAAAAAAAGAGAATAAGTCAATAAAATATGGGAAAAAATAGATTACCTGGAGAAGCATAATGTTGGGCTGTTCCGTATTTTGTTTCGGCGCACTGCTTGGACTAGTACGCACTCTAGAACTATGCTCCGAATGATACTCATCGTCGTCTTGTTGATTCAACAAAGTCTTTAATATCCTATGCTTATTCGGTTTGTCCGCGTCATTAATAGGATTGTCCTGACTGTCCTCACTAGCACTGGCTCCCTTGGTTAACAAGTTCCTGAGCCTAACCGACTCGGTGGACACAACACTATTTTGAGTCTCGACACTTGGCGTATTGGGTGCGCTCGTTCCACTCGTACTCGGACAGCCCTTGTCCTGACTCTCGATTCGTTTACACAGCGAAGAAGTCGTCGCGCCATTAGCTCCAGCAGCAGCGGCAGCGGCGGCGGCAGCAACAGCTCCGGCAATGTTGTTCATCGGCGTCGGCGATTCCTGAAGTGGACTGAATGGGAACGAATTACTGAAGGTAGGATTCCCAGATGTTGGGCTGTACGCACGCAGGGGACTGCAGTGTGAGGGTTGCACCGCTGAATTCGAGTTGAATGTCGTCGTCCCCTGCGGACTTGGCGATGCGGCAGCCGGTTGGGAAGGCGGTCGTGAATTTGGTGGCCCGCTTGCTCTCGATTCGGGCCTTTCGACCCACCCACTACTACTGTCCAAGTCCCACGTGGAACTCGGGAATAGTTCAAACTCCAAATCCATATTCCCGGAAAATTGGTTGAAGGGATTACTCGATGTTGTGAGCGATGTTAATGGATTGCAACTATTATCGCTCGTATTAAATGTTACCGAGTTGTTTGATGTTGTCGCGTTTTGCGATGTCAAACCACGACCACTGACACCACTCACTTGACCGTTTAGATGCGCCACCGACATTAGCGGGCCACCCACGTTATTATTATTGTTACCATTATTATTATTACTATTATTCGCACAACGATTACTAGAGTGTCCTGAGCACAATTTGTTGTTGGAAAGCTGACCACCCTCGAGAGGCGTTAAGTCATTGTCTCTATCATTGGACAAGAAAACAAAACATTTCAGTTTATTGACAATCCTCACACCACCATTTTCAATTTTTTTTTTTTTTTTTTGCTTTTTTGCTTTTGCTTTTGCTACCCCCAAATTCTCAACAAATCCTCCCGTGGAAACTCAACTTTCGTGCGGATCAAATTAAATACATTCAAGTTCATGTTCCTCTGTTTATATATTTTTAGTAGAAAATATAATTTAGTAAAAATTACTTTTCAGAAATCTTGAAATTTGAGACGCGATAAATGAAAGAAAAAGGTAAAAACAAATTTTACGCGTAAGAAAAAATTGCTTTTTACTTCAATAATAGGAAACGGCAAAAAAGAAACAAAAAAGTCAAGAAAAAAATTTTGTAAACTAATAAATGGAACAATAAATAAAAATTAAAAAAAAAGCTTCCTTTCAAAATATAAAAAAAAAATTTAATCGAAAAATAATTCAATAATGCAGTAAAAAAAGGAAATAATTGCCAAAAACAATTTTTGAGAAATGAAAAAATAATTGAAATATATTAAAAGAATAATTCAAAAATTAAAAAAAAGGTAAAGATAAAAAAAATCTTTCAAAACTAATAAATGGACAAAAAACTAAAAATTAAACAAAATTTTCCTTTTCCAAATAAAAAGCAAACTTAAAAATTAGAAATCAGCAAATAATTGAAAAAAACAATATTTGCCATCAAAGGATAAATTTATTTTTACTAGCAAAAAATACCTTTTTATTTAAATCGAAATGACATTCAATCGTTTAACTATTAAATTACTTTAATATTAAATTGTCAAACTGTTAAATAATTTAAGTTATCAAAAAATTGAATTATTAAATTATTGAACCATTAAATTATTGAACTATTAACCTATTTTCAAGTTCCCAAAAATTAATTCTCATCAAACATCTGTGTGATAACGATTTTTCATGAGCTGTCAAATGGTGCTCTTTAAATTTTCTATTTATAATTGATTTGATTTATTTGATTTAATTTATTCGGAATGTTTGCTTAACAATATAAATCACGGGAAAAAAGAAATTTTTCATTCATAAATTTATTGCTCCATTTAATTAAAAAGTATTAAATAGAATTTGTAAAAATAGTCTTAAATGGCAAAAAAAAAGAAAAGAAAAAAATTTCAAATACTCGTAAAATTATTTAAATATTACACAATTACAAAATTGATAATAAACTGATGAAATATTATTTAATAATAAATTGATGATGATGATGATTATGATGATATAGTAATGATGAAATATTCTTCAATATTTATTTAGTTGGAAAGAAAAACATTAATTCAGAGGAATGTTTTTAAAGATTGAAAGAAAAAAAATTTATATTATATTCACACGTTGAATGTAAATTTCCACATGAAGGATTTGTATGAAAACAATTTTTCGAGTTCCACATATTTTCTCTATTGGAATGAAAAATAATTTTACTCTTCAGCATCAAATTCAATCAATTTTCATTAATTAATTGACTAGTTTTATTAATTCATCAATGATATTTTTAATTAATTTTAATTCATTAAATTAATTTTGAGTAATTAAATTCATTCCTGATAATTATTAATATTAATTTCTAGTAATTATTAATAATAATAGAAATAAATATTTAGGTAATAATTTTATTCAGTTTGTTAATATTTCTAAATAAATTCACTTTATTCCTAATTTATTTATTCAAATTTAGATTTTGTTAATAAAAAATTTTGAAAGAATTTAGCCGAATTGATAAAACAGAATTATTATTTAATCAAAAAATTTTAATTGACTTAAAATATTTATTATCTGCATGACAATTTAAAAAACAAGTTTCTATTTTTATTTATTTATATATCGCATTCATTAAATATTTTTTCTTTATTTAGCAAATTTTCCAAAATAAGAATTTTCTATTAATGCAATTGATCGAATTTGTGGTTCCGCTGTTACAATTAATTCTATCTATTAATGAAGCGTGATGTTGAATTTCTAGTGCAGACACTTATTTAATGATTATTGCAACTTAATTAAAAAAGCTAATTTTTATTTTGTGCACGTTTATCACATTTTTAATTTCCTTCCTTCTTTTGTTTTATTCTCGATTTTTTCTACTACATTTACCTTTATTTTAATGTAATTTAATTAATTAATTAATTAATAATTATTCAATTAATTATTTTTCTATTTAAAAAAGACTGTAAAAAATCACTGCTTTTCAAAATTTATTTCTTTTAAATTAAAATATTTATCTATAATTAAATTTAATTTAATAAATAAATTAACACCACTATTCACGCTTCAAAAAAAAAATTACCTCTCACCCGCATCGAAAACATCAAAAATGAAGAAAATTTCTGTGAATCAGTGTTGTGTGTGTTAAGGCGTCGCATATAATTAAAAGTGCTCTGCATTCATGTCACATTAATATTAATAGGGAATTTATAAATTACTAAATTAATAAGACTTAATTATTAAATTAAATTTGTTAAATCGTGTAATTTTGATTATTGAATATCAATAATGTTAATTATTAATTAAAGTTAAAAGTTAATTTTAGTTTTGTCAATTATTAAAATAAAATAGAAAATGTTAATTATCGTAATATTCTATTAGAGAGATTTTTTAAACCAATTACCAGAAAATTTTCAATTAATTAATAAAAATTTTACTAGTTAATTTTAATGAGAAAAAAAAATATTACGAGGGTTTCTTTGATGACAAAAAAAAATAAATTCAATGCGATGGAAAAATTAACAATCAGCCATCTAAATTTTCTATAAATTTGCAAGAATACCTTCACATTGATTGAGAAAAAAAATAAATGAAAGCGACAATGATAAAATTAAAAAAAATCTATGTACACTGGGATTTTATTTTGCATCTAAATAATCTAAGAGCGAAAGATAGTTTGTATATTCAAGAGTGGCCAGATCTCCAACACCGACGGAAAAAACGCCCTTTAATAAATGCATGCAAGTTAAATATTATGCATCTTGTTTTCTTTTTTTTTTTTGTTTTTGTATTTTTTTTTGTAATTTAAAGCCTGTAAATTAAATTCGCCGTCGCTTCAGGCCAGTGTCAATAAGCAGTGCAACGATAACTTAATTCGAATGGTGAGCGATGGGAATTCCAGAAAAAGAGAAACAAGAATTAACAAATTTTTTTTCCGCGTCATTAATTAATAAAATTAATTATTAATTCAATGTAAATTTATCCCCGAAAAAATTAATCTTGGGCTAAAAATAATTCAACAGTATTTTTTCTATTTTTTCTAGTTCAAAATTTTAATTTTCTTCCGATTTTTTCATTCATGATATAAATTAATTAATTTCAGAAAACAATTAATAATCAAATTTATTATTCGACAAAAATTTTGAAATGAAAATATTAATTATAAAAAATTATACAAAATTATACAAAATATTATGTATTAGATAAAAATTTGAAATTAGTAAAAGAAATTAAAATTTATTAACGATTGTTTCTCCTTTACTGAACGAAAAAGATAATTTTATTGCAGTAATAACTGTTATGAAAAAAAACTTTGTGTATTGTGCATAAATGCTGTGAAATTGAAGGCATTAAACCCGCGCCGTTTTTTTTTAAGGAAAAAAGAACCTAAAACTAGTGCGAAATTTGATGATGATAAAACCCTCGGCTGAATTGGAGGAACGAGTGGATTAAACAAAAAGGAAACCTTCATGCAAAATGTAGCTCTTGCACCACATTGTGTATAAGAGTTTCTCACTTATTCAATAAAACGCTACAAGCTCTCTCCATCAGGTGAACATCCTCGTAAACAATTTACAAAATAGAATTATCAACTATTTATCATTTTTCTACAATTTTAGATTTTTTTTCTTTTTTGAAACTGATTTTACATATTTTAGGAGAAAATTAGAATTTTGTGATTATTTAATTTTAATAAAGAGAATTTTACTAAATTGAAAATTTACTAAATAGAAATTTTAATAAATACAAATTTTACTAAATAGGAAATTTATTAAATAGAAATTTTATGAAATAGAAATTTTACTAAATAATAAAAATTTTAAATCGAATTTAATTCTGAATCGAGAATGAGAACAAAAAGAAAAAAAAATAGTAACGAAAGGAAATTGCGAAGAAATTTTTTGTAAAGGAGGCATTTTTAATAAGAAGGGTTTTTCTTGGAGAAAAGAAAAGTTGACGTTTTGAGGAATATATTGAATTTTCTCAAGAGTGTTCGTGACCGAGGAAGAGAACTTGGCGCGTCTATTGTTCTAATCTCTCGCTACTCGAGATTGGTATGTCGTCCACTTACCCTATAATAGAGTTGATGGACATCACGTAGTCCGTGTCGTATCCACTCATCTCAGTCCCTTTGAATAATTTTGAATTTGCTTTAACGTTGAGAAATTTGTCTTGACTGACGCAAAGTCGATACATGGGACTTGAGCGTTCGCCGCCTTCCAGCGTGCCCTTCAAATGAGCAGTCAGCTCACTGAGATCAAGCGGGTGACACAAGTCCTGAATTGCAGTTCCAACCAGGTCCTTGTAAAAAAAAGAAAGAAAGACAATCAACGTTAAGAAAGAAATCATCGCACTATCTCTTTATCTCTTTGTTATCGCTTTGTGAATTTTCCCCCAAATTCCAATCTTAATTCTTTCGTTTCTTTTTCTCAATTCTTTTTTTCTTCTCTTAATTTTTCTTTTTTTTCTTCTAATTCTCCTCTGAATTTTTTTTTCCTCGTTTCTTTAAATTTTCTTCAAAGAGAAAAAAGAAGAATTGAGAGGAGAATTTAAAGAAAAAAAATCGAAGGAAAAGAAGAATTGAGAATTGAAAGAAAAATGAATGCAACGAGGACAGGACAAAAATTTAATTTTGTTTTTCCCTGAATTCCCTGACCTATGGCAACCCTGGAGGAAAAAGGATTGAAAATTTGAAGAAAAATGAATAAAAAGAGGAATTGAGAGGAGAATTTGATGAAAAATGAATTAAAATTGAAATTCACCTTGTTTAGGTACGTAGAGTAAGATTGTGACAACCAACTGTTATCTAGAGCGAGGATTTTGCCAGACGGGTCCAATTTGACAGTGAATTGTTGGATGGCGGTGGTGATGGGTTTCTCATTATGAGGAATTCGTCGGGCAACGCACATCACGCATGGACCAATGTCTGATGATTCTGAAGATACATCGCCACTCTCAAGACGATCACTATTATTTGTAAGAAGCGCAGAACAAATTTGCATAGTCTCGTACTTATTTACGCGTTGTTGCTTCTCTTCCATAGTCTCTTCTTTGTCATCGGGAGGCTTCACTAGAAAGCGACAATTAAAAACACGATTCTTTGTCTGCGGTTGAGGCTCGCTCGTCCAGCCTGCTAATTAAAAAAAGAAACGAAAATCATGTCAAAAATTACTCCAAAATAATTTAAATACAAAAATTTCCCTCATGGGGAAGCAAAATGATTCAAACATAATTTAAATACAAAGCTTCCTCATGAGGAAGCAAAAAAAAAAATTGTTTCTTACAAAAAATAGTTCTTTTTGAAAATAATTTTGACAAATTAATTCCAAATGAGTAAAAATGTGTTCTCTTGTAAATTGGTATTTGGAACATTATAAAAAAAAGAGAAACGAAAAAAGAAATACAAACCTAATGATGACATTGGCAGCAAACTAGGCATGAAGGTGTTGTGATCTCCATGATGAATTATATTATAAATATCCTTTCCAAACACATCTTCTTTAGTATAATTTATATACTGGGATATATTATCCGTTACGTACTCAACGCGCCCCTCAGTGTTTACAACAAATAGAAAGCCATCTAACGCCTAAAAAAAATTGTTTCATAAGAAAACAAAATTTAGAAGAAAGGAATATTTTTCGAGAAAAAAAACAATTTCAGTATTCCAAAGAGAAAAATTTGGGGAAAAATTTACTTAATTGTAAAAAATATAATAGTAAATCTACTCAATAAAAGGAAGAAAAATTAACAAAATAATATAAAAATAAGGGAATAAAGAAAATAGAAATTAAATAAAAATAAAAATAGTAACGATAAGTAAATAAAAAAATTAAATAAAAATAAAATCAGTAACGAAGTAAATAAAGAAAAAAGAATAAATAAACTAAAAAATATAAATAAAATAAAGAAGAATAAATGAAAAAAATAAAAAAACTAAAGGTAGTAATAAATTAAATAATTAAACAAATCAAACAAACTAAAAAAGTAAAATAAAGTAAAAAAGTGTAAAAGAAACATATAAAAGAAACAAAAGAATAAAAGAACAAAAGAATAAAAGAAAAAAACTAAAAATAAAGTACAAAAATAAAAAAAATAAATAAAAATAAAATAAAAAAACTAAAAATGTCGATAAACTAAATGAATAAACTTAACTAAAAACTAAAAAATACTATAAAATAAAAAAGAATAAAAGAAAAAAAAATTAAGAAAATAATTAAAAAACAAAAATAAAAGAGAATAAAATATTTTATTATAATTTTTTTTATGAAAAATAAGAGAGTAAAATAAAAAAATAAAGAAAATAAAAAAATAAAAAAAACAATAAAAAATACTAAAAATCAAAGTAAATAAATAAACCAATTTAATAAACTAAAAAATAGAATAAAGAAAAAAGAATAAAAGAGACAAATACAAGAAAAAAATACAAATAAATAATACAAAACTAAAAAAATAAATAAAAATGTATAAAAATAAAATCAATAAAATAAAAAGTTAAAAATGTCTATAAACTAAACTAAAAACTAAAAAATAGACTAATAATGAAAAATAAAACCAAGAAAATATAAAAACTAAAAATAAAATAAAAATGTACTAAAAAAAACCTAAAAATAGTAATAATTAAAAAAAAAATAAATAAAAATAAAAACAATAAAAAAAATTTTTAAAACGAAAAGAAAATGGTAAATAAAAATATTTCGCGAAAAGGAATTTCTATAAACGCAAAAAAAGCAAAAAAAAATTCTCTCTGAAGTTTAATGTAACAGTTAAATAATACTATTTCTAAAATATGAATTTTCCTTACGATAAATCAATATAAACGTTTTATCGCATTCGTTACACTGATAATGTAAAATAATAAACATAAATAAAAAAAAAAAAAAATCCACTGCCAAAAAATAAATTGACAATCATTTGAAAGATTTTTTTTGGAAAAAATGAGATAAATTTAAATCCGCGTTTATCTTATTTTAGTTTAAAGACAAGAGAAAACGACAAATGTTTTTTTTCTCTCTCTCTCTCTCTCAATTTCTCGATGAAGAATAAAACGAAAAGAACTATTTAATGACTGAGTTGATAATATTTTCTGGGTCACTGGCCAAAGGTTAAGAATTTTTTTTTCCTTTTTTTTCATTTTAATGTATATAAATGAACAGCAAACGAGAAAAATGTTTATGAAATACTGATAGTTCTCTCTTATCGTTAAACTGTATCTTCAGGCGCTTTTCATTTCCTTTTTTTTCTCTTTGGGTCCCTAAAAAGTCCACTCACTTTGAACTTCATTGTCAGTTTATTATCATTCACGACAATCGCAATTGAATTACAAATATGAAAATTAACATTAAATGTTGTCAATTTAATATTATTAACTATTAATTTTTTTCAATTTATTTAATTATTCAACTATTAATAATTATCAACTATCAACTATTATTAATAATTAATTTAATATTTTTATTTCTTGACATTTTTAATTAATTTAATATTAATTATTAATTATTAATTTAATGTTATTATTCAATTATTAATTATTGTTAGTCATTAATTAATAATTAATAAATTAATAATATTAACTCTTTACAATACAAAATTACAATTTGACAATTAAATAATTAACATAATTAAATTTATTTAATTATTAATATGTAATTAAATATGAATTTTTTATTTATTAATTAATTTATTAATTAATTATTTTATTAATAAATTCATGAATAAATTTTACCAATAAACAAAAAATAATTTACTGCAATTAGTATTCAGTTAATATTATTAATTTGACTAAATTAACTAAATTAACTAAATTAACTAAATTCGTGCCTAACAATTGTTGTCGAGAAAAAAATTAAAATACCTGCGTGGAAAAATAAATAAAAAAAATCTCACCTCAAGTAACATAGGGCCAACTTGATCGTTGGAAATAATGTTAGGATTCGATGAGGAAACTTCTCCCTGCTGAACAGCATGACTGTTGGAATTCTCTTGTTGCCTGATGTGCCGAATCTAAAAATAAATTATCCTGTTAATAAATTTAGAAAAATAATAAACAAACAATTATTTATAATTGATTTTTTTTTCTTTGAAAAACAAATTTAGAATTTTAAAAAAATTTCCAAATCAAAAATGAATATTTTATAGTTCAAAAAATCAATTTCTATTTTGATAATTTTCGAAATTAAAAATAATGGAAATTAGAAAATAATTATTTTTTTGTTATTTTTAATACAGTTTGGAAATCAAACAATATTAAACTTAACTAAAAAAAATTAATTAAAATGATTAAAAAAATAAATTTTGATTTTACATTCTTTTCATTAAATAAAAATTCTTTTTTGCCGAAATTAACATAATAAATAATTTTAATACATATTTTATTTTGTCGGGATCATTAGTCTGTTTAGACTATGAATAATGCTGATAAGAGGGTTCTGAATTCTTTTCTCATTAATCATTCTCGAGGTATTCCGTGGTTGGTTCCGTGCTGTATTTCCGGGGTGTAACAAAGGAATCGTGAAATTAATGGTCTTTATACTATTCAATAATGTCCATTGATTTTAGGCTTTTACAAATACCTCAATATTGATTATTCATTTCTATAATATCAAAAATGTAATTTGTCGTCTAAATAAGTCGTGCTCAATAAGGAAACAAATACAAAAAAAAGTTCCCTTATTTATTCGAAAATTTTTTACGTTCGTTAAATAAAAATGAATTTCTTTTTCAACTTCCTTAGAATGTAGAAAAATAAATTGTAAATGATTATTATTCACAATTATTAACATTAGTTAACATAATAATAAGAATGAATAAAAGATTATTTTTAGTAATTTTTGAATTGAAAATTATCAATGAGCCACGTGGCTCTTATATTCCTGCTACTTCATCTTGCTTGTGAGAGAGATTTGTTGCCCTCTAACGGTCAATTACAAAAAAAAAAAATTGGCGCGAAATTCAAATTATGCGAAAACAAAAAAGCAAACTTAGTAAATTAATTTGATAAATAACAATTAGTAATTATTAAATTAATTCAATAATAATAAATTAATAAGATTATAATATATAATTATATTATATAATTATAATTAATAATAATAAAAAATTCCTTGGTTTCACCTCCTTTCAGAGAAAATAAGAAATTAAATTTACAAAATCGAATATTTAATTTGAAATTTAATTATTTATAATAATTATTATTTATATATACTTAATATAATATATAAATAATAAATAAATTATGTAAATTTTATATAAATGTAACGTGTGTGATAAAATGACTTTTATATTGCTTCTATTTCAACTCGTTTATGAGAGAGATTTGTCGCCATCTGAACAGATAGTTGGAGAAACTATTGGCGCGAAATTTAAACTGAACGTAAGAAAAAAAATTTATTTCGGAACTTTTTTTGAAAAGAAAGAATAAATTATATTAAATTATTATTATAAATTAAATTACTAATCATAACTAATAATAAAAAACAATAAAAATAGAATATAAAACCAAAGTAAAGAATCTTTACGAGCCAGTGACTATTATACTGCTTCTAGTTCATCTCGTTTATGAGAGAGATTTGTCGCCATCTGAACGGATAGTTGTAGAAACTATTGGCACGAAATTCAAAAAGCGAAATAAGTGAAAATAAATAAATTTGTCAACATTTCTATTAAAATCAGAGAATTAAAAAAAGATTCAAGACAAAATATCAGAAATATCGCAGCAAACAAATGTCCCTCAATTCAAAATTGCCAAATAAAAACAAAATCAATAGAAATATTTAAAAAGAGCAGAATTTTTCTGCAGTGCGTTGAAAAAGAATGTCTGACTTCGCAGTTAATCTATCTCAGCGGGTCATTGAATCCAGGCCTCCCTTTTCCGGAGTCATTGACCCCAGAGAGGCAAAAAAAAAATAAAATAAACTAAACTTGACACCCTTAATTTAATTTCCATACAAAAGTACGACTCTTAAAGAGAGACAAAAAAAAGATTCCTTTTATATTCGACTAACAATTCAAAAAAAGGATGAAGCAAGGAAAGTCGCAAAGTGTTAAAAGAAGAATTCTGATAACTCATAAGTTAGCATTTTCCGTAATCGCGAACTCGTTTCGTTGCAAATATAGATAGAAGGAAGGAGGATCAAGCAACTACAGCAGCAGCAGCACCAGTGAGCACAAGAGAGTGAATTGCGTTAAATGCAATCTCTGTTTTACCGTCAGGGGTTCACGGTCGATTCGAGGGAATGACCTTGAGCTCGTATTTCCCGCGGCCGACAGATCGCGTCGTAATCGCAATGAGTTAACATGTGGCCTCGAAAAGTCGGTGACTTCGCGGTAGTACAAGGAGTTCGACTGGCGGCATGATGCGACGTTGCCACTATTTTCACGGCGCTTATTTCGTGCATCGTGCTGCGATTTGTTGTAAAAATTCTTCCGGCGTCACCTTCTTCTTCTTCTTCTCTTCTCTCTTTAAAACCGTGGCGAATCGACCGTCCCATTTTCATTAACTTACAAATATCTTCCGTGTATTTTTTTTCCCACCGAACAAAAAAAAAATTCATCAAAAACAGAGGTAAGAAAAAATATTCGCATTTTTTAACTTCTCATTTTTTTTCCCCCTAGAAACTAGAGATTTGAACAAGATTTTCACAGGTGGTCGTTGAGTAAAGACGCCAAAGACAAGGAAGCAATATCAGATCGACGTTATTCGCACCTAGAGACACGCACACAAATCTCTCGTAGGACTTGTGACAACAGAAAAAAAAAGAAGTTACTTGTGATAATTAATATGAGTAAGGCAGAAACAGTTATCCGGGATGGCGAACTTTTTCGTGAGGTCAACAATTTGAAGAAATGAATCACATATATTAGCGAACGAACTGGAGACATTGTTCTACTCCTACGAGGCAGTGTTTTATGAGCGTATTAACATTTACACTTCCTGTAACTTGTTTGCGCATTCTGATTATAATTGTATTCAATATGTAATACAATTACTTAACCAGATGACCATAAAGTACTCTCTGGTCCTCAACAAAAGGTGGTTTTTTTAGGAAACTAAATCGTAAATTTCAGAAATCTTCCCATTCAACAGCAAGGTAATAATAATCATTATTAATTAATTAATAATTAAAGAAATATTAATCCAAAGTTTCTATTTTTGGAATTTTCTTTTCTAATCGAAATTAATTTTATTAACACATTCTTCATTTAATTTTATACTTTCGTAATTTAATTCTCTAATCGAAATAAATTTTATTAACGTATTTTTTATTTAATTTTCTATTTTCGTAATTTCATTTTCTAATCGGAATTAATTTTATTAATATGTTTTTCATTTAATACTTGATTCGAACTATTCTTTAATTAATGGCAATCAGGCCTCACAGTCAACTCCATCTCGCTTGTGAGCGAGATTTGTCGCCACCTGACGGACACTTACACAAAATAAAGGCGCGAAATTCAAATTGTACGAAACAAAAAAGCGAAATAGAAGAAAATAAATCAATAACTATTTTTGAAAGTTGAGAAATACCTAAATTTACTATTTTTTTTTTACCAAATACTAAAAAATTCTAATAAATTATTTTCTTTTCGTAACTAATACGGAAATACTAATAAAATGTGATGATTGCAATAATAGTTAATAAATTAATTTTACAAAATACAGAATTTTTTTTTCGACTGTAAAATAATTCCCAGGGTGGATAAAAAAAATTCACGCGAAAAATTCTTTACTGTCACTGACAGATGTTAGAAGAAGAAACATCAACTTCTTTTTTGATTCCTGGAATAAGGAATGAATACAGACAGAGGCGCATAGTCAATTATTAAAAACAACTTGAGATTCGACCCCCGTACTGGAAACCTTGCTCTCGATTCATGAAGAGGGGCAGCATATAAAAATCATATTTTTGAATATTTTTATTTATAAACATCAAGTGTAGTCGTCATCGTTTGTGGGATATATTCGGGAGTTAAAAATAAAAAAATTATTGCAAAATCATTTTCAATCAAAGAAAAAATTGTGACTGTAGACTTTGAAGTCTTTATAGGGTCTTCACTCAGTCATAGACATTTTTATTATGAGATATTTAAATTTTTAAAAATTATTTCCAATACAACTTTAATTACATTTTCTCGAATAGAATTCAATATTATTAAAAAAAAAATGTTGATAAAGTTCTTGAAATTATTTCAATTATTTTCAAGAATTTTTTTGATAAATACTTTGCAAGAATTCAATGATTTTCAGTAATCAATTTTAAAATTAATATTTGAAAATTGAAAATATTTAAAAAGGAAAATTGTTTCTAAAGTTAGGAAACAAAAAAGCAAACAGTAACAGATTACCGAAATACAACGATTATTAATAATTATAGATTTTTTTTCTTATTGTTTTTCTCAACTTATGTTCAATTTTTTATTTTTTGCCTATTTCTTCAGTGCGAAGAATAAAAGAAAATTAATTTTCGATCAGAGTTTAGAGGAGGAAGACCGAATCAATTGAACTTTTGTGACAAAAACAATCTGTACCAATAAATTAAGATTCTCTTTTTCATTTATTTATCGCATTCATGGTCACTTATCATTCACGCCTTTCCGTCGCACTTGAGCTTCGTAAGAGGAAGAGATTGCTGAATAGGATACAACCAATTGTCGCACCGAAGTCTCTCGTATTGTAAAATATTGTCAATTTTCCCCGACGAATTTCAAAAAAACACTGGAAATTTTTTTTTATTTGAATTCTAAAATATAACTCTGAGTTTTTTTTAATAAAATAATTTTTTGTTTAATGGAAAATTTTCAATAGTAAAACTATTGAAAACTATTTAACAAAAATAATTATTTTCTGTAACTCCCTAATAGTTTTTTAATGAAACTATAAATTATAATCACGGTGGAGAAAAATGAGGACAAGAAAAAAAAAATTGAAAAGAAATACTGTTTAAATTGTTAAAATTCTTGAGTGTAAAATAAACAATGGTACTTCTTCTTTTTTCTTTTTTTATAATAAAGAAGATTAGTCAATAAATATTACGCGTAGAAATTGAATGACGACAGTTGGACTCTTTCCATGGTCTCTCGACACAATATATAGATATATAATTTGTGTGTGCAACTTTTATGAGGCGATAACTAATCATCGCTTGATCATAAGCACAATATGTTGCATCGTGCAACACATTTCACTTTTCTTCGGTGCTCACGAGGAAAAATATATATTATATCTCTTTCAGTGCTCTATACACGAGTCACTCGATTGCTCATATCAGTATAATAAGTATTACGCTGGCATAGTTTCACTTTATACACTGAACTTCAAAATTAAGTGTCGTAAACATCTATAAATATAGATATACTTTCACAAAAAATTTTAGTCTCCAAAGAATCTCGTACCAAGAAAAAAATATTTACGAGTTTTCTTCAGAAACAAAAAAATATGTTCAGTTTTTTTATTTTGTTTCAAATTTCAAACAATTTGTTTATTAATTTTTCTCCTTAGTGAAAATCGGATAATTTGTAAAATAAATATTTACAGTTAAATAGGATTTAAATTATAATTTAATTGCAATAAAAAGATATTTTTAACTTGCAAAATCCTTATGAAATAATAAATTAAATTAATGCACTGAAAATTACTAAATTCTTGCAAAGTTTTTATCCAAAAATTTTGAAAATAATTAAAGTCACTAGAGACGAATTTTATCAAAATATTTATTCAAATTCAATTATTTTCAAGAGTTTTTATAAAAATTCAACTATTTTGACAAAAAAAATTCTTCAAAACAATTTAATTCTTTTAATAAAATGTAAAATTCTTGGCAAAAATTCAATTATTTTCATAAATAATAAAATGCTTAGGAGAAATTCAATTATTTTCAATTCAATTATATATTTCCAAATTTTTTAGTAAAAATTATTAAAAAAAACTCCATTATTTCCAAGAAAATTGAAATAAATTCTTCAAAACAATTTAATTATTTTTTTAAAGAATTTTAATATAAATTTTGACAAGAATTAAATTATTTTTAAAAATATTATTTAAATTCAATTATTTTCAAGTGTTTTCATAAAAATTCAATTATTTTCAATTATTTTGATTAAAAAATTCTTTGAAAAAATTCAATTCTTTTTATAAAATGTAAAATTCTTGGCAAGAATTCAATTATTTTCATAAATAATAAAATGTTTCGGAGAAATTCAATTATTTTTAATTCAATTATGTTTTTCAAAATTTTCAGTCAAAATTATTTTTAAAAAAACTCCTTTATTTCCAAGAAAATTGAAATAAATTCTTCAAAAAAATGCAATTAAATTTCGTTGAAAAAATTCAATTATCTTTATAAATATTATTCTTCACAGGATTTCAATTATTTAATAAAAATGTAATAAAAATTCATTGCAAGACTTCAAATATTTTCCCAAATAATAAAATTCCTCACAGGATTTCAATTATTTTGAATACAATTTAAGTAAATTCTTAAATTTATTTAAATTCACAATTTAAAGTAAATTCTTCGAAAAACATAATTAATTTCAAAATTTTTTTTAAAATTCTTCGTAGAAAATAAATGAACAATTATTATCAATTATTTTTAATAATTTTTGCAAAAGTTTCAGGAGAATTTTCAAATACATTTGTTTACAATTCAATTTTAGGAATTTTTTTAATTATTCAGAAATTCTTCAATTCAATATTTAGAACATAAAAACTTGAAATAATTTTTTAAAAAAAATTTAATTAAAATTTTTCAAAATACAATTATTTCTAATAATTCATGCTGTAAAACGTTTAATATTCAATTATCATCTAAAATTTAAACTAAAATTTATTTTTAAATCAATTTTTATTAGAAAATTCAACGATAATTCAATTTTTCTAAAACAAAAGTGAATAATTATTGAATAATTGAATGTTTTTCAAAATTCAATTCTTATAAAGAATTTTATCAACAAATTTTTAAATAATTCAATTCTTTCGACGAATTTTAATAAAAATTTCAAGAATAATTACATATTTCAATAATTGAATCTCTGTGAAAAAATTTTACCTATTTATGAAAATAATTGAATTTTTGCGAAAAAATTTATTAAAAAAATTTAAATAGTTGAATTCCTGTGATATTTTTATTATTTATGAAAATAATTTAATTTTGAAGAAGAATTTTATTATTTTTAAAGATAATTGAAATTTTGAAGAGAATTTCTAAAATTTTTGAACATAATTGAATTTTTGCAAATATTTGTAATTTCTTTAAAATTTAAATTTTTTAGTGTTTTTTTTTTACTAAAATTCTTCTATAAATCCATGATTTTTAATAATTAATTAAATATCTGTATATTTAAAAAAATTCAATAAATCTAATCATGAATCCTGCAAATTTAATTCTTTTTCAGGAATTTAATAATAATCCCGGACTTTTCCCTGATTTTCTTGACCAATTCTACTTTCCCTGACTTTTCCCTGAATTCTCAGAAATTCTAATTTAAAATTTTTTAAAATTTTTTTTGTAATTTTATTTTTTTATTTTTATTATATTAAAAAATTTTTTGTTGATAATAAAAGTTGCATAAAAGTCTTAAAATATTGGAAATTTTTGTTCGTTTCAAATTCTAAATTAGGTAAAAACTTAATTTAAATAATTCTCACAATAATATTTTTTTTTTTAAATTTTTAAACTATTAGAAAAAGGGGAATTATTTATTATTAATAGGGGGATTATTAATAATATTAATTATTATTATTATTATTATTATTATTAAGGGGAATTATTAATTATTAATTATTTCCTTTTTATTTTTTTTCATTTTATTTTTATCCCTTTCAAATTTTCTTTCAACTTTTTTAGAGTCTTGGAATTAATTTCTTCACTTTAAAATTGATATTAAAATAACGTTTTCAGAAATTAGTGGCTTTTCTAACGAAATGAGTAACTTATTAATAAAAATATTAGCTAAATAGTTGCACGAGGTGAAAAGTGGAATAAAATTCCGGAGAGAAAATAATTTTCTCGTTAAGAATTGGCGCGTGTATATTCAAAGGGGAAAGAGTGGAAAAAATGACGTCTCAAACGAAGAGAAGAAGATAAAGAAGAAGAAGAAGAAGAAGAAAAATCGTCATGGCAACGAGCCATGATCTCCACTCAATCAAGGACTGTTTACTACTTTCTCATGGTCCTCAAGAGTCGCAAGGATATGAGAAAAAAATCTTTATTTCTGAATTTAATAAAGAAAAAAAAACTAATCCAGAAAAATTGAATTCAACTTCACTATTTATATAAGAAACAATTCTCAAATAAAAAAAAAAGAAAAAAAAATTTTTCTTTCTCTACAAAGAAAATATTAAAAAGAGAAAAAAAAATTCTCTCAAACAAAACAAAATCGATCACTAACTTTTTTTTCCGCCCTCACACACTTCTACTGCGCAAAAATTTTCATCTCGAGAGAGAACATCAATATATACATTGTACGCGGAATATATTAAAAGTAGTTAATCATATTTAGCCAACGCCCACAACTAAAAATCTATGTCTGAGCAAACTTTTTAAACATAAATTTTATTCACTGGACGAAAACAATTCGAAAACTATAATAAACTATTTTTCTTTCAAATGAAATTGATGATAAAATTTAAAAAAAATTAGAAATATTTTATTTTTCTTTTTTTGGGGAGTTTTTTAGAATTTTATTCTCCGTTTTTGGTATAGTTGAAATTGAAAATAGAAAATTTCCAAAGGAGATTGAAAATGGTGAAAATTGAAAAAGAAAATGATTTCTTACCTGATCGACGGTTCTCTGGAGGATTTGACATTTATCAGTCTTGCCAGAGCTCATATCCGTGGCGGAAATCAGCTCGGCAAGCTCATCGATATACTGGTTCTCCTGGGTCCGTCGTCGTTTCTCGTTAAGGCACTTGTTGCTAAAAAAAAGAAGAAAATTTTAATGTCAAAATTGACCGAAAACAAATTCAAAATTTTCAATTTTATTATATTATTTTATTATTGTTAATTATTACAATTTAAATTATTAAAATGTTCACAAAATCATCAATGTCATTATAACAATTTCAAAACAAATTTTTTTTTTAATACAATTTTAATAAAATTTCTCCAAAGAATACAATTATTTGTAAAAATATTATTCAAATTTAATTATTTTTAACCAATTTGATAAAAAAAATTCTTCGAAACAATTCAATTCTTTTTATAAAATGTAAAATTCTTGTCAAGTATTCAATTATTTTCATAAACATTAAAATGTTTCAGAGAAATTCAATTATTTTCAATTCAATTATTTTCACGAGTTTTCATAAAAATTCCATTTTTTTCAACTATTTTGACAAAAAAATTCCTCGAAACAATTAAATTCTTTTTATAAAATTATAAAATTCTTGCCAAGAAATCAATTATTTTCATAAATATTAAAATGTTTCAGAGAAATTCAATTATTTTCAATTCAGTTATATATTTCAATATTTTCATCAAAAATCATTAAAAAAACTCCATTACTGCCAAGAAAATTGAATTAAATTCTTCAAAACAATTCAATTATTATTTTAAAGAATTTAAATATTTCTTTAAATATTAAATTAAATTTTTTCGATGAATTTAAAAAAAAGAGGTTTAAGAATAATTTAATTTTCCCTGGAATTCAATTGAAATTATATTAAAATAATTGAATAATTGAATTCCAGCGAAAATTTAATTATTTTTAAAAATAATTGAATTCTTGAATTGGATTTTATTAAATTTTTTTTAAATAATTGAACTCCTGTGAAAAATTTAATTATTTTTTAAAATAATTGAATTTTCTCGGCCAATTTTTACAAGATTTTAAAAAATAATTGAAATTTTCGAAGAAATTTATTAAAATTGTATTGAAAATAAGTGAAATCCTGATAAGAATTTTATTATTTATATATATATAAATAATGGAATTTTTTACGAAGATTTTTATTATTTATAAATTGACTAAAGAATTTTATTACAATGATTGAAAATAATTGAATTTTATAAAGAATTCAATTACTTTCAAAATTCTTTTATAAATACTTTACAGGAATCCAATGATTTTTAGTAAATTAATTTAAAAATTTTAAACATTCAAAAAGAAAATAAATAAATTTATTTCAAATAAATTTTTTTTTTCTCCTTCAAATAAATTCTTTTTATTTTTTATTTCCATTTATTTTTATTCTATATACTTATTTCTATTTTATTTTTTAAACTCTTTTTTCTATTCCATTTTTTATGTTTTAACTTTAATTTACTTTTTGCCGAAAAAATGAACTTTTCAACTACAATATCAAATTTAAAAATAAAAAGAACTACAAGTAGTTGTAATTTATAATCTATTGTTAATCATTTTAACCAAAACGAACGTTATTTTGTTGATTTGTGACTTATTCTATTTTTAAAAACCATTCCGTCTTTATTGGTTTAACTTATCTTTAGTGAGTTTTTAAAGCGTTTTTTTTTTATTTATTTTGGAAATGAAAATTGAAGAAAAATTTTTTCAATGAAAACTATTGATAAAATTCAGTAAAATTCGAAATATATTTCAGTAAAAACATTTTTTAGTAACCAACTTACATAAAATGTGGCAATTTTATTATTTTATCAATTATTTTAATTGCAATTTCAATTTTTTTCAATTCAATTGTACATATTATTTTAATAATTATTTTAATTGTAATTTCAATTTTATATTATAAAATATTTCAATTGTAATTCCAACTGTATTATTTAATTAATTATTTTAATTGTAATTTCAATTTTATTAATTGGTTAAATTAAATATTTCAATTGTTATTCCAATTGTATTATTTGATTAATTATTTTAATTGTAATTTCAATTTTATTATTTAATTAAATATTTCAATTTTTTTTCAATTCAATAGTATTATTTTGTTATTTTAACTGCAATTTCAATTTTATTAATTTGTTAAATTAAATATTTCCATTGTAATTCCAATTGTATTATTTTATTAATTATTTTAATTGTAATTACAAGTGTGCAATTTCATTAATTATTATATCTCTAATTTGATTGATAGAAAAATTTCTCAAAACGCAAAAAGAAAAAATGATTTAATTATTTTCTAAACTAATTTCCAAACAAAGATGGAAGGGATGATCTCTACAATTTCACAGCTGATAGTTTTGTGATTATTTTCGTTTTAATAAAAAGAGAAAAAAAGTTCGAACTTTGAGCTTTATTATTGGAATGATATGCCATTGTGACATTGGAGATATAGAAACTGGATATTACGTTTGAATAATTTTTCTCGAATATTTTCATCTGTCAAGATTGAAATACGAATCGTATTCTCTTTCGGGATGGAAGATTATTTCAATGTGAGATCTCTTGGACTTTCTTTATTTATTATTATTTTTATTATTACTATTATTACTATATTTATCAAAGAATATTCTGACGACGACTATATATTGACCAATTGAATTTACGACGTAAATTATTAAAAATTATTATTGTCGATATCGCTCTTCATCATACGAAGAAATAGTTTTTAATCGAACTCTTTATGAAGTTTGTTTCTTTAATCGAACTTTCCGTTTTTTCTCCGTTGTATAGAAAAAAAAACTTTTTTCTTTGTCAATTTTTTTCTTTCTAAGAAAATTTTTCTATCGTTTCGAGGAGAATTATTTATTTCTTTTTTATTTTGCTTTAATTTCTTCTTTTGGGAATAAAATAATTTTCCCTTTTTGTCTCGAAGAGAATCTTTATAATTTTTTCTTTGGAAATAAAATAATTTTCCCATTTTGTCTCAAAAAGGATCTTTATAATTTTTTTTTTATTTTTTTTTTTCTTTTGGAAATAAAATAATTTTTCCTCGCGAACAGGATCGTTTCAATTAATAATTTTTTCTTTTGTAAATAAAAAATAAAATTTCCTATTTCAAGTAGAAATAAAAATAAATAGAAATAAAAAACTAAACTTTATTTATTTGAATAAATTTCAAGGAAAAAAGAATTTAAAAATAAAATATCAATTTATAAATTTAATACCTACAAAAAATATTAAAATTTAAAAAAATTCTCCCAAGAATTTATTGAAATATAAGAACAAAAAATAAAAGAAGTTGCATGCACTCTTTTTGAGAACCTGAATTGCAATGTCAATAGAAATAGAACTCGATGGAGGAAATGACGTTTCAAAAAGAAGAGAAAAAAGAGAAAGAGAAAAAAAATAAGAAATGAGAAATACGAAACTTACATTTGTGACTGTGGCTTTGCATCTGATTTCTTTCTCTTCTTAGTGACACTGCCAGTAATTGCACTCATTTTGACCCACAATGGGTCCTGCAGGTCACACGGGCCAGGCCTAAAAAAAAGAAAGAAAAAATTTCGATTAAAAAAATTTTTCTTTTTTTTCCCTCCCTAAATTCCATATAAATATCTAACAACAGACAAAATTTCTCACTCAAACAAGAGAAAAAAAAGAGAAAAAAAAACCGTATGCGTTTCCATATTATCATACAGTCTGTGATCAAGATAAAGTAGCAAAAACAGTTTTTGCTGACGATGTCTGCCTTATTCCATATATTCCGGAACAGCAGGTCGATAAATATCTAAAAAGAATGAATTCCGTCGTATCAAAAAAAAGAGAAAAAAATTGACCATACGACGATCGAGAAACAAAAATCCCTCAAAAGGAATTGAAATAAATTTTAAATATATTTTACATTCTTAAAAACGAGGTTTCAATTACAATAAAGGAAATTTTTTTTTCCTTCTTTATTTTCTCTAATTTTATCCATTAATAGCTTTTTATTCTTTTAATTTTTTATTATTGGGTAGGTATTAATATTTTTATTGTTATTATTATTTTCTTATTGTTATTTGTTCAAAAAAGTTAATTATTTACAAAAATCCTAATAAAGTCCTACGCAAGAATTCAATTATTTTTACAAGTAGTAAAATTTCTCAAAAAAAATTCAATTAATTAAAAAAAAATAAAATGTAATAAAATTCGTTGCAAGAATTCAATTATTTTCATAAATAATAAATCGATAATTCGCAAATTCATTTTTAAATTAATTTTTATTAGAAAATTCTACGAGAATTCAATTATTTAAATACAAAAGTAAATTATTTATGGAATAATTGAATATTTGTTAAAATTAAATTCTCATAAAGAATGTTATCAACAAATTTTTAAATAATTGAATTGTTTGATAAATTTTAATAAAATTTTTAAAAATAATTACATTTTTCGAGGAATTCGATTAAAATATTGTATCAAAAATAATTAAAATCATGCGATGAGTTTTTTATTTATAAAAATCATTTAAATTTTCTCAAGAATTTTATTAAAAATTTTTTAAAATAACTGAATTTCGGAGAAGAATTTTATTATTTATAAAGATAATTGAAATTTTGACAAGAATTTCTTTTTAACTTTTGAACATAATTGAATTTGGGTGAAAAATTTTATTACTTTTGAAAATAATTTTATCAATTTTTTTTTCAATAATTGAATTCTGTTGAGAAAATGTAATTAAAATGGTATTGAAAATAATTAAATTTCTCTGGAAAATTTTATTATTCATGAAAATAATTGAATTCTTGACAAGAATTTTATAATTTTATAAAAAGAATTGAATTGTTTCGAAGAATTTTTTTGTCAAAATAGTTGAAAAAAATGGAATTTTTATGAAAACTCGTAAAAATAATTGAATTTGAATAAAATTTTTAAAAATAATTGAATTTTTAGAAAAACTCTTGAAAAGAATTGAATTTAAATAATATTTTAAAAAATTATTGATATCTTTTGAAAAAATATAATTGAAATGGTATTGGAAATTTTTTAATTCTTTGCAAATTTTATATTAAAATTATTTAAAATAATTAATGAATTATTTTGAAGAATTTATTTAAATTTTCTTGGAAATAAAGGAGTTTTTTTAAAATTATTTTTGCTGAAAATTTTGAAATATATAATTGAATTGAAAATAATTTAATTTCTCCGAAACATTTTATTATTTATGAAAATAATTGAAGTATTGACAAGAATTTTATAATTTTATAAAAAGAATTTAATTGTTTCGAGGAATTTTTTTGTCAAAATAGTTGAAAAAAATTGAATTTTTATGAAAACTCTTGAAAATAATTGAATTGGAATAATATTTTTTAAAATAATTGAATTTTTATGAAAACTCTTGAAAATAATTGAATTTGAATAATATTTTTAAAAATAATTGAATTTCTATGAAAACTTTTAAAAATAATTGAATTTAAACAAGATTTTTAAAAATAATTGAATTCTTTCATAAAATGTTATTAAAATTCTTCTAAAATAATTGAATTTCGGAGAAGAATTTTATTATTTATAAAGATACTTGAAATTTTTACAAGAATTTTTTTTTTAATTTTCGAATATAATTGAATTTGTGCGAAGAATTTTATTACTTTTGAATATAATTTAATTCTTCCAACGAATTTTATTCAAGTTTATAAAAATAATTGAATTTCAGTGAAAAATTTTATTATTTATAAAAATAATTGAATTCTTGAAAAGATCTTTGTTAAATTTTTTTTTTTAATAATTGAATTCTTGCGATGAATTTTATAAAAAATCTTTTTAAATAATTGATATTTTTCTAAAAATTTTATGAAATTTTGTATTTTAAACCATTAAAATCCTGTGAAAATTGTATTACTTACGAAAATAATTGAATTATTTCGAAGAAATTTATTAAAAATTTTGTAAATAATTGAATTCCTGTGAAATTTTGCCAAGAATTTTATTAAAATTTTTAAAAATAATTGAATTTCGAAGAAGAATTTTATTATTTATTAAGATAATTGCAATTCAATTTAATTTTTCTTTTTTATTTCATTCAATTTTGCAAAAATTAATTAACAAATATTTTTATTAATGTGAATTAATGGTTCAACTAAATTTTACGAAGAAAGAGAAAGTAAAAGAAAAATTACGAAAAAAAATAAAGAAATTATTGGGAAAAATAAAAGTATTTAAAAATTAAATTTAGTAATAGGAGAATCAACTGCGTTAAAGATTTTTTTTTTTTTTTTTGATTAGGAAATTCTTATTAGAAATTATCAAACCATCGTTACGTGGCACACTGTTATTACGAGCTTAGAGAAAACTGGGTTACCGTCTTGAAAAGAACCTCGAAAAAGGACAGAACAACTGTATAAACTTATCATTAATGAAATGGGTACTTGCAATTATGTGCAAGTACACTCACACAATTCTACACATATTTATCATTTTATTGCAACTATTAAATTTATTTTCAATCAATTTTTCACTCTTTCACGAAATTCGTAATTAATTATTTTAATAAAAATAACTCTTTAATTAAAAAATTGTTAAATTAGAATAATTTACTACTAATAAATAATTATAACCCCCCCCCCTCCCAAAATTTTAATTATTTTCAATTTTCGCTATTACAAAATAAAATAATTTTTATTTGTATATAAATTATTACATTTATAATATAAATTATTAAATAATGAATATTTATTTATTTATTTATTATTAAATAATATAAATTGTAAATGTGCGCTAAAAATACACAGTTTAAATTATTCTTACAAAAACATTTTTTGCATTTTATTAATTATAAAAAAAAAGTTTTTAGGGTTAAAATGAATTTTTCTCCACTTGAGAACGCCAAGGTCGCCACCAGATGTCAGTAAAAATTCCAAGAAAGAACTAAACTACCATCTAGCGGTAACCTTGGCGTTCGCAGGTGGAGAATAGCGTCTCCATATTGAATCTCAAAAATTTTAGTCAATATTTCTAATTCTATATTTATTTATTATTTAGAGAGTTTGACAATTAATACAAACAAATTTTAATTTTTAATTTACATTCTTTATCAATATTTTTATCCCTTTTAATTTTTTTTTTCGAGTCAGACATAATTTCTATCACAAAGAAAATTTTTCATCCATTATCCAAACGGAAAAATAAATAGCAAATTTTTTTTTTATTACCGAAATTAAGAATGTGATAACATTTTTAATTTCGGTAATGAAAAAAAAAAAATTTCTTTCATGGAAAATAGAAAAATGTTATTAAATTCCAACGAATTGAAAATGACATTAGCAATTTATTTCCATAAAATCAGAGTATGCAAACTGTAAATGTGTGTACGTAAAAATAGTACTCGTGTTTACGGCAATCGGGTCGTATTGCCCTTTATGAGGCTCATCAGTGGAATTGATACCGGAATCATATGGGAGATGAAACGGATGAATACAAATCAGCGTAATGCGCGCGAGATATATAGTAGGAAGGGAGTGAGAGAGTGAGTGAGTGAGTGCAAATGAAAAAGAGGTCGGGAAAAGCGTTTTGCAAGTGCATATAACCCACGTGTCGTATCAAGAGCACCAAGCACGTGCCAAATTCTCGTTCATTCGAACAAGCGAATTAATCCATTTCAAATAAGAGAAATTTATTCCAATTGAAGGGGTTTTCATTGAAAACTTATTTCATTTGTTATTTATAGACAAAAACAACAAACCACAGTAAATAATAATAATAATAACAATAAATACAAATTTTTATTATTAAGTAAAAAGTAAAATAAAATAAAAAAGTTGCGTTGCTAATAATAAAAAAATAACTAAATTCGAATTAGTAAATTTTACTGATAAATAGTAAATTCTACTAATCTACTAGTAAAATTTACTTACTGACATTTTGCTTTTAAATTAGTAAATTTTACTAATAAATAGTAAATTTTACTAAATTAATTAGTAAATTTTGCTAGTAAATAGTAATTTCTACTAATTTACAAGTAAAATTTACTTACTGACTTTTTGGTTTTGAATTAGTAAATTTTACTAATAAACAGTAAGTTCTACTAATTAATTAGTAAATTTTACTAATAAATACTAATTTCTGCTATTTTATTTGTAAATTTTACTAATAAATAGTAATTTCTAGAAATTTATGTTAAAATTTGTTTACTGACATTTTGCTTTTGAATTAATAAATTTTAACGAAGAGTAAGAATTTACACTGATTTATTAGTAAAATTTACTTACTAAATTTTTCCTATTGAATTAGTTAATTTTACTAATAAACAGTGACTTCTACTAATTTATTAGTAAAATTTACTAATAAATAATAGTTTACACTAATTTACTAGTAAAATTTACGTACTGACTGTTTGCTTTTAAATTAGTAAATTTTACTAATAAACAGTAACTTCTACTAATTTATTAGTAAATTTTACTAATAAATAGTAATTTCTAGAAATTTATGTTAAAATTTGCTTACTGACATTTTGCTTTTGAATTAATATATTTTAACGAAGAGTAAGAATTTACACTGATTTATTAGTAAAATTTACTTACTAAATTTTTCCCATTGAATTAGTTAATTTTACTAATAAACAGTGACTTCTACTAATTTATTAGTAAAATTTACTAATAAATAATAGTTTACACTAATTTACTAGTAAAATTTACGTACTGACTTTTTGCTTTTAAATTAGTAAATTTTACTAATAAACAGTAACTTCTACTAATTTATTAGTAAATTTTCCTAATAAATAGTAATTTCTAGAAATTTATGTTAAAATTTGCTTACTGACATTTTGCTTTTGAATTAATAAATTTTAAAGAAGAGTAAGAATTTACACTAATTTATTAGTAAAATTTACTTGCTAAATTTTTGCTATTGAATTAGTAAATTTTACTAACAAACAGTAACTTCTACTAATTTATTAGTCAATTTTACTAATGAATTGTAATTTCTACTAATTTACTTGTAAATTCTTGCTTTTGAATTAGTAAATTTCACTAATAAATAGTAACTTCTACTAAATAATCAGTTAATTTTTCTAATGAATACTAATTTCTACTAATTAAAAAAGCAAAAAATCAGTCACTAATTCTAATTGAATATCATTTTTACTAATTCAAAAGAGAGAATTATTCTAGGAAAGAATTTTATTTAAATTTTATGAAAATAATTAAAATCTTTCGTGAAATTTTATTAAATTTTATTAATTTATATTGTCAGTAGGTAATTGAATTGTTCTAAAGAATTTTATCAAATTTTTGGAAAATAATTGAATTCATTTATGCGAAGAATTTTTTATTCATAAAAATAATTGAATTACTGCGAAGAATTTTCTTAAAATTAAAAAAAATTTGAACCAAACAATTTTATATTAAAATTTTTGAAAATAATAAACAATATTAATAAAATAGTTATTATCGTTATTAAGAAGTGGATTTTTCTAAATTTTGAATCTGCGCAAAATTATTTAAAAATTAAATTTAATATCTAAAAACAAAGATTCTCTTATCTCTACAATGATAATAATAATAATAAATTGAATATCGCGTAACATTTGCTAATAAAAATAATAAAGTCAATAAATAATTGAAAATAAATTAAAAATAATAATTAACATTTCTTGACATTTCGATGGTATTTTTTCGTTCTCGTAAAATAAAAAACTGCCTTTTAGAAAAAAAAGAAAATATAAATAAAATTACATAAGAATATATAAAAGGTTGTAATATTATTTTTATAAAGAATTTTTAGCAAACGATAAAAATGGTTTTAACCTTGCCAACAAAATGTACGTGGGTGTTAAATTTAACAAATTCATCCTCATCTTTTTTAATAATCCATTGAATTTTATTTTACTCCCAAGTGCAATACACACACACACACACTAGAAAAACAGCAAATCAAAATTTTCATTTGAAAACAAAATTTGTTATTAATTTAAAAAAAAATGGAGAATTTTATTTGGAAAATAAATAATTTCTTTGAGAATTGATTACAATGACTTATAGTCATTAGTAAAAATTACTATTTATTAGTAAAATTTACTAATTAAAAAGCAAAAATTCAGGCAGGAAATTTTACTAGTTTAGTAAAAATTACTATTTATTAGTAAAAATGACTGATTCAAAAGCAAAAAGTCAGTCACTAATTCAAATTAGTAAGCATTTTTACTAATTCAAATTTGGGCAGTAATTATTAGTAATAATAATTAGGAATTATTATTAATTTTTATATTAATTAGTAATTGTTAGTAATTTAATTTAATTAGTAATTATTAGTCATTTTAATTAATTAATAACTCTAAATACCAAAAAATATAGTTTTTTTTTTATTTTTTGTTTCGCGAAACTTGTGTATGTAAAATTGTAATATACACCAATGTCCAGTTTTGTAAAATTTACGATCTGAAATAAATCAAAGAAACCTGACCCAAATCGCGGTTAAATAATCACGCCACGCCCGGAAGACGCCGTGAATATTCATATTCTCCAAAATACACTCAAGGCTTATCAGCCATTATCAAAACCTCGAAAATAATTGTCACTTCCCTTTCACCGTAAAAAAGAAAAAAAAAATAATGATAAGAATTTAAAAAGAAAAAAATTTTTTTTTTTGCAAAAGAAGTTTTTTTTGCAAATTCTTTTTTTTGCAAAAAAAAAGAACTTCTTTTGTGAAAAAAATGATCCTCCAAAGAAAATAAAAACATGAAATAAAATAATTTAAAATGTTCGCATAATTGGTAAAGAATACTTTTTCTTTATGCCCAGTTTTCTATTTTTATTTTTTTTTGACGAATTTTATAATTTTTTTTCTTTTTTTGTTGGTGAATTTTTGGCTAAATATTCTTTTGGTTTGATAACCACTGCTTTAGAGAGAGAATACTCTTCTTGGACTAGAAAGGAAGAGGCCCATCAAAAAATCCAGCCTAGATCCCTCGCGAAACTCGTCGAAGCAAGCGAGCTTCGTTGATTTTGGGCCGCCGGAAGCGAGGATTTATATTTTTTTTTCCTCTCTCTCTCTCTCTCTCTCTCTCTCTCTCTCTCTCTCTCTCTCTCTCTCTCTCTCTCTTTTTCTCTACTTTTTATTTAACATTTCGCGAAATCCTTTCTCGCTTTCAACCTTGTTTGAGAATTTTTTTTTTTATTTTTCCTTTTTTTTTAGAAAAAAATAAGAAACAAACTCTCCAAGAAACCACAAAATTTCAAACGAGAAATATAACAATTTTTTAACGATTCTTTTTTAATGGAATAGGAAGAAAAATAATTGGGACAGATGATTTTTTTTAATTTGAAGGTACAAATTATTGTAGTTTGAAAAAAATTATTTAATGAGAAAAAACATATTTTTTGGATTATTTTATTAATTGAAAAATAATTACTAATCACTTCTACGATTACAGGACAAAAAATCCAATTTAATAAATCCAGACCGGAAAGTCCAAGAAAAAAAGTCCAAAGTACAAAAAATCTAAAATAAAAGTGTCCAAAGTCAAAAAATAAAAAATAAATAAAATCGTCAAAAATAAATAATGAAACTTGTGAAAAAGACACATTTTTACTTTTACGCTATAAAATCGGAATTATTTTTAACATTTTTGATAAAATTCTTTACAAAAATTCAAAAATTCAATTATTTTCAAAAATAAAAAAATTCTTCACAAAAATTCAATTATTTTCATGAATAAAAAAATTTCTGGAAGAATTTCAATTATTCTATAAAATTTTTTATACAATTATTCCAAGAAATACAATTATTTTCAACAATTTTTATAAAATTTTTTACAAAAAGTCAAAAATTCAATTATTTTCAAAAATAAAAAAATTTTTCACAAAAATTCAATTAATTTCATAAATAAAAAAATTTCTAGAAGAATATTTCAATTATTCTATAAAATTTGTAATACAATTATTCCAAGAAATACAATTATTTTCAACAATTTTTATAAAATTCTTTACAAGAATTCAATTATTTTCAAAAATAAAAAAATTTTTCACAAAAATTCAATTAACTACATAAATAAAAAAATTTCTAGAAGAATTTCAATTATTCTATAAAATTTGTAATACAATTATTCCAAGAAATACAATTATTTTCAACAATTTTTATAAAATTCTTTACAAAAATTCAATTATTTTCAAAAATAAAAAAATTCTTCACAAAAATTCAATTATTTTTATAAATAAATAAATTTCTAGAAGAATTTCAATTATTCTATAAAATTTGTAATACAATTATTCCAAGAAATACAATTATTTTCAACAATTTTTATAAAATTCTTTACAAAAAGTCAAAAATTCAATTATTTTCAAAAATAAAAAAATTCTTCATAGAAATTCAATTATTTTCATAAATAAAAAAATTTCTAGAAGAATTTCGATTATTCTATAAAATGTTTCAAAAAAAGGAAAGGTACTTTTTGACCAGGACAAAAAATCAAAAAAAAAAAAAAAAATCCAAAGTAAAACTGTTTGTTATTTTAATTTTTTGTATTTCATTTACTATGAATTTTTTTATTTGGACTTTTTGTTTTGGACTTCTTGTCCGGATACCCACTTCTACTACTAGTTGTAATTATTACTAATTAAGTTTAATTAATTCTTGCGAAAAATGTTATTAACATTTTTGAAACTAATAAACATGAGTTATTATGTAGTTAATAGGTGAATTTTTGAAATTTTCAATTTTCAATTATTCAAAAATTAATGTTTTATTTGAAACATATAAAAATTTTTAATTTGCAAAATAATAAATGGAACAGTAACATTTACTTTAGTAATTAATAATTATTACATTTATTATTATAATCATTATTATTTATTAAATTATCATTTATTATTATAAAGAACAAAACACAAGAAAAAAAAAGAATTCACAAATAAAAAGTGTCGAATGAAATAATTTTTGAACTAAGTAATTTTTTTCTTGAAAAATTGCAAATATAACTTGAAGCTAAAAACAATTAAACGTATAATTGTAGTGAAAACAAATATGTGTGAGTAATGTTTATTGTAAAGCACGCACATAAAATTGCGTCCTTACGCGAGTGTGATTATATTTTCTAATCTAAATTAGAATCTAAGCACACTTATCAGTGTGTTTCTTGTCTTTAACAAGACGCGCGAGCAGATAAAATTGAATCACAGCGAATCACGCCTTGAAAATACAATATAAATTTGAATTTTACAATTTATTTTTTCTTCAATTTTCCACTATATTTTATATGTATATAAATGAACATTCTTTTTTATTATCTTTTCCATATTATCTTTTTATTTCACATTATATGCTTCTTAATCAGAAATTAGTTTAATGTTTCATAAAGCATTCTTTAACAATGCATCATAGGTTCATTAATCTTCTCATTTTTAACATAAAGCGAGATTTTAGATTAAAAAAAAGAAATGAAAGGAAAGAAAAAAATTTATGGAAGAATCATCTTTCAACTTCTCACTAATCGAAGATTTTTTTTTCTAAAACTTTGTAAATTATTATTAAAAAAATATAATAAATAATAATAAATGTATTTAATATAAATTATTATTATTATTATTATTATTATTAATTTAATTTACTAATAAATAGTAATTTCAACTAATTTATGAGTAGAATTTACTAATAAATAATTATTTTTTAATTTATTAGTAGAAATTACTATTTGTTAGCAAAATTAAATAAATCAAAAGCAAAAAGTCAGTCACTAATCAAATTAGTAAATATTTTTACCAATTAAAATTTAGAGAAAATATAATTAATAACTAATATAATTAGCATAATATATACAATAAAAAAAGTTTCACCTGAAACAACGAAAAGTTTCTCTAAAATAGCGAAAGTCTCAAAAAGAACTAAAAATTTCGCCAAAATAGTCGAAATTTTGTAGCAATTCCAGGAAAAAAAAATTTTATCCGGTTATAAAATTTATAAACATGTAATTAATTAATTATTTAATTAATTTATTAATAATAATGAAGTTTTTGCCACAAAGTGATACGAGATATTTAATACACGATCAAGTTCTTAAACCCCTTTTTTCTACACTCACAATTATCATCATATGATCCATAAGAACAATATTGTTACTTTTTCTTTTATCTTTCCGTTAAAATGATCATTAATTTATTATCAACAAACATTCTAGGCCATACTTACAAGGTATATTTTTATATACATATATATCTTGTTAGTTCTTTCATAATCACCTAATTAAAAAAAGTAAAGGCTAATGAACATTAAGTCCTTGAACTAATTGATTTCAATCTACACTTTAAAAAAATAAACAATGTCTCAAACTTTCCTTACATTTCCAGCTTATTATAATATTCGATCAATTATTATGCTTTTTTAGAAAAAAAATTTCACTAATGAATATAATTGTTTTCTAAAATAATCTTAAGAGTATTAAACAATTAGTAATGAAAAAAATAAGCCAAAAAAATAATAATCAAACACTGGAAAAAATTAATTTCATTTAAATAACTAATAATTAATCATTTTTAAATTAATAATTTTCCTATTATCAAATAAATAATTACTTGAGTGAAATAATTTTCATTTGTAACAATTAAATAGTATTTGCTTCAAATACCGAAATTCTTGAATCAAATATAATTTATTTGACTTTAATAAAATAACATTTCAAGAACGAATAAAATTATTTTCTAAAATTTTAATAAATCCTTCGAAACAATTCAATTATTTTTTTAAATAGTAAAATCTTTGCAAAAATTCAATGATTTTCAAAACGATTTTACTAAAGAATTAAATCTTTTTCTTAATTCATCGTTATAGAATATTTTAAAAGAATTTAATTATTTTCTAAAATTTAAATAAATTCTTCGAAACAATTCAATTTTATTTAAAAATAGTAAAATTCTTTGCAAAAATTCAATTATTTTCAATAAAATTTCACGAAAGAATTTAGTTTTATTCTTAATTGGTTCTAAAAAATTTCAATAGAATTCAATTATTATTTTCTAAACTTTTAATAAATCCTTCGAAAAAATTCAATTATATTTATAAACGCAGTAAAAATCTTTGGAGAAATTAAATTATTTTTCATACAATTTTAATAACATTTCACTAAAGAATTCAATTTTTTTTTAAATTTAATAATATTTTTTGAAAAAATTCAATTATTTTCTAAAATTTTCATAAATTTTTCAAAAAAATTCAATTATTTTCATAAAAAGTAAAATTCTTATAAAGATTTCAATTATTTCTTAAAATTTTCATAAATCCTTCGAAAAAATTCAATTATATTTATAAATAGTAAAATTCTTTGCAGAAATCAAATTATTTTTCATATACAATTTTAATAAAATTTCACTAAAGAATTAAATTTTTTTTTTAAATTTTAATAATATTTTTTGAAAAAATTCAATTATTTTCTAAACTTCTAATAAATTCTTCAAAAGGATTCAATTAATTTCTCAAATTTTAATAAAATGAAAGAAATTATTCCTAAAATTCAATTATTTTTAAAGTTTTTAATTAAAATTAGTAAAAAAAACTCCATTATTTAAAAAAAAAATTCAAAGAAATTCTTCAAAAAGAATTTAATCGAAATTTTTAAATTATCTTTTATAAATAATAAAATTCTTCGAAGATAATATTAATTAAAAATAATAATAATAAATAAAATAATAATAATAACAATAATAACAATAATAATATGAATAATACAAGCCTCGAACTGAATTTAGAAATAAAAAATATTTTTATAATTATTTATAAGCAAATTTATAGAATTTGGAAATTAATTTACACGATTTTCAATTTTTAATTTACTTTCCCTTTTATTATTTTTACTCTTAGAATTAATTTCTTCACTTTAAATTATTGATATTTAAAATCCTGATTTAAAGAATTTTTTAGTAAAAATTTTTAAAAATTAAAAATTTTTTTTAAGTAACTTATTTATAAAAATAGTAGAATTATTATTATTGTTACTATTATTATTATTATTATTGGAAATTAAAAATTTAGATTTAATAATAATATTTGGTTTAAAAATTTTTCCCATGCGAAATTACAAAAAAAAAAATAAGAATTTTTTTTATAAATAATAATAATTCAGAAGGTAATATTTCACTTTAGAGATATTTAAAAAAATATATACATGAAAAAAAGTGATGACAAATTTAAATAAAAAATTATTAAGTATACACACATTTTTTGCTAATGTAAATTGCAAAGAAAGCAAATTTCACGAGGCAACAAGTCGTGCTTCGAATTATGTGTCTGTTCATGATTGATCGCTACTACTTAAAATAGAAGTATATAATTCGTCTGACTTTGACTCTACATTTTCCTTAGAATAGAAATTACACTGTTATTATTCGTTTCATTTTATACACATTCACATCATTTTTCGCACAATTATTAAATATTTTTTGAACTTTCAAATAAAAAAATATCGAATTTGCAAAATTAAAAAATTCCAATAATTAAAAATTTTATTATAAAATCCATTGGAAGAATATTTTATTATTTCCATAAATGACATAAATAGTAAAATTCTTTACAGCAATTTAATTATTTTCAAGAATTTTAATAAAAATACAATTTTTCAGACGACTGACGTCAAAATAAATAGAAATTAAATTTCTATAAAAAAATTCAATTATTTGCTAAAAATAATAAAATTCTTCGAAAGTATTCAATTATTTTAAATACAATTTTAATTTAATTGTATAATAACAATTAATTTATTAATAATTAAGTAATCAAACGAAATTAATTAAACATTTAATTAAAAATTAAGTAATAATAAATATATTTAAATCAAATAAAGCATCAGACAAAAATTTTTGCTGACGTATAAATAATTAATTCGTGGAATTCAAAAGTAATTAAAAGCACGTGTACTTGAATAAATTACTAATTCCTTGAAAATTCAAAGAACACGTATATAATTGATTTGAAAATTAATTAAACTCTCGTGAAATTTCAAAGCATTTCTGATTTAAAATTTTTTTAAAATGCACAAAGAACTTCTTTTTTTTTAACACAAAACACGATTTTCCTAAATTCAATATTTTTATTCCATTTGTTTATAAAATTCAAATAATTTCAACAAAAATTCAATAAAATTTTTCCAAAAAAAAAAAATTAATTTGATTAATTAATTAATAAATTAATTCTACTTCTGTAGAATTAATTTTTTTTGAAAAAGTTTTATTGAATTTTTGTTGAAATTGAAATTATTTAAACTTTATAAACATGAAAGTATGAAAAATTCCAAATCCTAAAATTTGAAAAAATAATTGAATTTCGGAGAGGAATTTTATTATTTATAAAAATAATTTAAATTTTGAAAAATTTTTGAACATAATTAAATTTTTGCGAAGAATTTAATTATGTTCAAAATTTTTCAATTCTTTTAGTGTTTTTTTTTATTATTTACGAAAACAATTGAATTATTACGAAGAAATTTATTTTAAAAATTTGTAAATAATTGAATTATTGCGAAGAAATTTATTTAAAAAATTTGTAAATAATTAAATTCTTGTGAAATTTTTATTATTTCTGAAAATAACAAAATGTATTGCGTAGAATTTTATTAAAATTTTTTTAAAATAATTGATTTCATTTGGGTAGTTTTATTAAAATAGTATAGAGATATTGAAAATTAATAAAATTAATTTTCAAATTAAAACCTTTTGAAGTTCATCTATTTATGAAAATTAAATTGTATTTAATTATTTAAATATAATAAAATTGTTAGAATTCAATTAATTTTGAATTATTTAAGTAAAATTAGTCTTTAAATAATTGCTACAAACTCTAAATGTAAATCAGCGAAAATTCAGAAATTGAATTTGAAAGATTCAATTTTTTCCAGTACTTTTAATAAAATTTTCCGAATTTTCCCCAATTTCCCCGAAGTTTCCCTGACCTATGACAACCCTGTAATAATTAACACCCAAATAAATATTCAAAGTAAATAATTTTTTTCCCATTCAAAAAAAAAAAAATAAATAAGAAAAAAATAGGTAGTAAAATCTTCCATTGAATGTGAAATTTAATTAATTTTCACTGACCCATTTTCTCAGCGCATTTTAATCAATAAAAAGCAAGTGATTTTTCACTGATTTCCAGTGCAATTTTTCCCCCCTCGACAAAACTGGAACGTCTCCAAATGGGTCACTGAAAAAAAAGTTTTCCAAAGAAAAACTCCATGGAAAATTTTTCTTCCAAAAAAATCGAGAATTTTTTCCGAAACTTTCACTCATGAAGAGACTATGATCACAAAAAAAAAGAAAAAAAGAAAAAAGAAATAAAAGAAAAGTAAAGAAGAGTGTAAAATTGTGAACGAGGAAAAGCACCTTGCATCACAATCCCGGTATACACGCGGCCGTCACCTAGTTGCTGTAAAGCCTCCTCTCTTTTCGTTTGCATCGGCGTATCACCTCTCTCTCAATGCGCTCGCCGCCGTTGCCGCCATCGCGCCGCCCCCGCCAATGTTTCTCTCGTCATTCGTTCACTCGACAACGAGTACAACACACGTCGCTTCCAAAAAATAAAAAAACCCCCCTTCAAAAAAAAAAAAAAAAAACCAACACTCAAAATAAAAACCTTTTTTTTCAGTAAAAAACTTGGATTTTCCCAATCCATCTTTCACTTTGTATTTCCATTTTTGAGAGAAAAAAAAAGTGTGGAGAAAATTCACTCACAATTCACAAATTGCCTGTAGAAACACTTCAAGAGCCATTCTCATATCACACGCACCACTCTCAAGTTCAACACCAAAAAAAAACTATTATTCCAAAAAATGCCGCGTGATGAACAAGTGTGAGGGGGTTGAAAATGAAAGGAAAATTGAAAATTTTTTCGGCACCGACGTCAATTTCCGGAGCAACGTGGCCCGCGTTTTGTCGAGTGTTGCTTGATACTTACATCATGGTTGGTCCGACTTGTATGCGGGACCTGTACCCGTGTGTAATATAGGTCAGTGGGCCAGGGCGATCATGGCAACGCGGACATGCGCGCCGCCGTGGTGGCCCACCGAGGTTTGCGAACCAACAGAGCCGACAGCGAGCCGTGTATCGCGTATAGAGACTTTCCTCAACTCTACACACCACCACCCGTCCAATATACCTTTCCTAGTCGACTACACCTACGTATATAATAATACTGATGCCTGCCGCCAGCCTGCCCCTGCTGCTAGCCTGCTGCTGCTGCTGCTACTGCCACTCTTTTTTTTTTTTCTCTCTTCTCTTTTTGAAACGAAAGAACCCGAATGGACTAGCCTGAGACTCACTCACTGTGTGTAGTCTTCAACATACAGGTGCACACACAAGTGCGCATCAATGTACACACACATATTTTTATATACATACGCATAAATTATTATCGAGAAAACTAACATTGGAAAATAGTTTTCCTCATAGTCAGCGTTTGATTTTTTTTTTTTATTTTTCTCAATTGAACTCGAATTTTTAGTATTTGATTTTTTTTATATTATATTACTGATTTATTATTAACAGGGTTGCCACAAATATTTAATTTTAGTTTTCCCTGACTTTTCCCTGAGGGGCCGTTCAAAAAATACGTAACGCTTTAGGGGGGAGGGGGGGGGGTCAAGCTATTTGTTACGGTCAGCAGAAAAAATGGCGCTAATATATACAACATTGCGTTACATGGGGGGAGGGGGGGTCCAAATTTCCGAAAAATATCGTTACGTATTTTTTGAACGGCCCCTGATTTCCAGACTTTTTCCTGACTGATTTTGACTTTTTTCCTGACCATAAAGAATATTCTGATTCACTCTAAAAATTATTAGATACTCAAAAAAAAAAAAATGTTCTATAACATTTATTTACAAATTTCTCTAATTGTAAAATTATTCAAAAACATCAATAACTTCATTTTTAAATAAGTATTTAATTATTATTTTTCCATAGGAATTAAAATTCTTCAAAACATTCAAATTCAAACCTTTTTGAAATTAAACAACTTATAAGAATATATTATTACAAAACATGAAGAAGGCAATCACTCCGAGTCGAAGACTCGGAGTGATTGCCTTCTTCATGTTTTGTAATAATTTAAATTATTATAAAATTATTTTAAATATGTCAATTATTTACAAAAATTCTAAAAAAAAATCCTTCGCAAGAATTCAATTATTTTTACAAACAGTACAATTTCACAAAAAAAATTCAATTATTTAAATTAAAAAATTAATAATTTATTGAATAATTGAATGTTTGTTAAAATTTAATTATCATAAAGAATTTTATCAATAAATTTTTTAAATAATTGAATTCATTTGACAAATTTTAATAAAATTTTTAAGAATAATATTTTTTAAGAAATAAATAATATTAAATAATAAATATTAAATATTATTTAAATATTAAATAATATTAAATATTTCTTAAGAATAATATTACATTTATCGAGGAATTTGATTAAAATATTGTATAAAAAATAATTAAAATCCTGCGATGAATTTTATTATTTATCAAAATAATTAAAATTTCCTAAGAATTTTATTACTTTTGAAAATAATTTAATTCTTACAACGAATTTTATTCAAATTTATAAAAATAACTTTATTTCTGTGAAGAATTTTATTATTTATATAAATAATTAAATTCTTACAACGAATTTTATTCAAGTTTATAAAAATAATTGAATTTCGGTGAAAATTTTATTATTTATAAAAATAATTTAATTCTTGAAAAGAACTGTGTTAAATTTTTTTTAATAATTAAATTCTTGCGACGAATTTTATTAAAATCTTTTTAAATAATTGATATTTTTCGAAAAATTTTATGAAATTTTGTATTTTAAATAATTGAATTCCTGTTAAAATTTTATTACTTATGAAAATAATTGAATTATTTCAAAGAAATTTATTAAATATTAAATAATTGAATTCCTGTGGAATTTTGACAAGAATTTTATTAAAAATTTTTAAAATAATTGAATTTCGATGAAGAATTTTATTATTTATAAAGATAATTGAAATTTTGACAAAAAATTTTTTTTTAATTTTTGAACATAATTGGAATTCTGCGAAGAATTTTTGTAACTTTTGAAAATAATTGAATTTCTGGAATCATTTGTAACTTTTCAAAAATTCAATTTTTTTTTAGTATTTTTTACTAAAATTCTTCTATCAATCTAGTATTTATGAAAATTGGAAAAATTAAATTAAATTTTTAGAAAAATATCCATTATTTAAAATGATTTTTTATAAAATTCATCGCAAGAATTCAATTATTTTTTTAAAAAAATTAACAATGTTTATTGCAAGAATTCAATTATTTATATAAATAATAAAATTCTTCACAAAAACTCAGTTACTTTTATAAACTTAAATAAAATTCTTTGGAAGAATTCAATTATTTTCAAAAAGTAATCAAATTCTTCCCAAAATTTCAATAATGTTCAAAAGTATCTTTATAAATAATAAAATTCTTCTTGGAAATTCAATTATTTTTAAAAATTTTAATAAAATTCTTGTCAAAATTCACAGGAATTCGATTATTTAAAAACATTTTTATAAAATTCATCGCAATTCAATTATTTATATAAATAATAAAATTCTTCACAAAAACTCAGTTACTTTTATAAACTTAAATAAAATTCTTTGGAAGAATTAAATTATTTTCAAAAGTAATAAAATTCTTCTCCGAAATTCAATTATTATAGAAATATTTTAATAAAATTCTTGAGAAAATTTGAATTATTTTCATAAATAATAAAACTCATCGCAGAATTTTAATTATTTTTGATACCATTTTAATCAAATTTTTTGTAAGAATTCAATTATTTTCAATACAATTGTAATAAAATTTCACAAAAGGATTCAATTTTTTTTTAATTTTTAATAAAATTCCTTCAAAAGCTTCAATTATTTTCTAAAATTTTCATAAATTCTTCGAAACAATTCAATTTTTTTTATAAATCGTAAAATTTTGAGCAAGAATTCAATTATTTTCATAAATAATACAATTCTTCGAAGAAATTCAATAATATTCTAAAAATTTTAATAAAATGCTTAATTTCAATTATTGGCAAATACGATTATTTTAAAAACTTGAAAAAAATTCGTCATTAAAATTTAATTACTTTCATTTTCAATTAAAATTATTAAAGAAACTCCAATACTTAAAAAAATTACAGAAATTCTTCAAAAGAATTAAATTCAAAAGAATTTAATTATAGAAAGTTCAAAAACTTTAATCAAATTCTAGGAAAGAATTCAATTATTTTCAAAATTTTCAATTAAAATTATTAAAAAAAATTAATCACTTATAATTTATTCAATTTCAATTTAGTAATGAATTATAATTCATTAGTTAATTAAAATTGAATTAATTTACTCAATTGTAATTAATTAATCAATTTCAATTTATTTAGTTCTAACTAACAAATGAATCTTAATTTATTTTATTTTAGTTAATTAAACAATTTTAATCTGTTTAATTTTAATTAATTAAATTTACCGTTAACGAAAATTAAAATACTAAAAAAAAAGGAAAACACTATTTTTCAAATTTTGTTCATTAAAAAAAAAAAGTTTTAAAGTTTTAAAAAGGAAACAACTTGTTTTTTCTAAATAAATATAAGAACTAAAAAAAAAACTTGAAAATATATTGTAAAACAGCTGAATTTTTCCTCAATTTTACCGGAACATCGTGCTCCTAAATTGAAATTTTATTTTCTGATTTATTTTAAAACGGAAGCGGATCTTAAAATAAAGTGTATTATTTTTTCATGCTCTCAGATGCATAACTGATGATTGTATCATCACTTGAGGGGAAAAAGTCAATTCAAAATATTTCTAAAATTAACGAAAAAATAAAAATAATTTTTATACTTCTTTTTCACTCGCAATAATATATCAACTGTCAATTTTTAATTAATTTTGACATGTTAATTAAAACGTGTTAATTTTAATTAAATCACAACATTTGAAAAAAGGAAAAAAAAATTGAATATTTAGTTTTTGAAATATAATCGACATTTTTGAATATATAAAGAAAAAAAAACATATCTTAAAATATTGACCCAGTCATCAACAATAATAGAAGCTTATGCATTATACAAAAATAACGTTACAATTTTTTTTTTCTCTTTTTCATCAGATAATAATTTACATATGTATTCATAATTCACAAAAATAGAAATAAAAAAACAAATTGATTTTCAAGTTTCCAAGTTTTAACTCTTAAGAGAAAGATTCAATGTTTCTTAACTTTAAAATCGTAAAGTATCTCTCTCTCCAAGTTGAGAGTCAAGTTCACGTGTACGGAAAAAAGTTTCGAAAAAAAAAATTAAACTTGGTGAAGTTCACAATGTTTACACTTTACAGTCAACGATTCAAGAAGAAAATAAAATTTTTTACGCCAAAGACAACATTTTTTGTTTATAAACTTTTTCTTTTACATTTTTTTTTCAATTAGGGAAATTTTTTAACAAAATTTCTTTCAGACAAAGAATTTTTATTTCATAAATTTTTCCACATTATCTAATTAATCAAGAAGGAAAAAATTTGCTCCAAAGACAAAATTTTTGTTTCTTTTTTCCTTCTACATTTTTTTGGCCTTGGAAAAATTTTTGAACAAAATTTCTTTTAGACAGAATTTTTATTTATAAATTATTTCTTTTTACAATTTTTCCGAATAAAAAAACAGTTTTTCGAGAAATTTCTCTCAAATAAAAAATTTTTGTTTGCTATTTTTTTTCTTTTAGAATTTTTTGATTAGGAAATTTTTTTTAGAAAATTTCTTTCAGACAAAAATATTTTACAAAACTTTCCTTCAGAGGAAAATTTATAAAAACTTTTCTAAGATAAATATTTTTTTTCTTCTATATCGTTGATCATGAACTTTTTGCGAACTTTACTAAAGTCAAAAAAATACGAATCTCAAGAGACATAATAGTTTGTCATTTTTTTGTTTGAATTGTGGAAAAAAATTCAAACTTTGAAAAAATAAATTTTTTATAATTTAAGGTGGAAAAAATTCCCATTTAAAAAAAAATTTCTTTTAATTTAAAAGGTGGAAAAAAAATCCCTTTATTAACCCAATTTTCCAAATTTAAATTTTTTTCCGACCTTTACAGCAAAAAAAAAAAAAATCAAAACTTTGGAAAAATTAATTTCTTTTAATTTAATGCTGGAAAAAAATCCAAACTTTCAGAAAACAAATTCCTCTTATTATTTTATTTTTTAACAGTGGAAAAAATTGTAAAAAATTTCCTTTTATTCGAACGGTGAAAAAAATTCAAAAATAAATTTCTTTTTTGTTAATAAAAAATGAATAAAAGAATAAAAAGAGAAACAAACAATGAAGAGAAAAATGAAGTTATCATTTAAACCATACATAATTCTTTGATGAAAATTTGAATATAACTCTTATTATGGTAGAGATTATCCTTTCAAAATCTCTTTTACTGAGAGCTTTATTAGTGTTAACTGAGCACATTCCACTCTCTTTCTCCCTCGTTCATCACCTTTATGACTCAGTAAAAAAGTAAGGATCGTTTACAACACTGAGAGTTTCATTGCTACCACCACAAAATTTCAATCTTGATATAGCTTCCTGCTATACAAATCTTGAGCACAACACAAATTATTTTCTAAAAATAAATTTACAAAAAATTTTCTTCTACTTTTTAATTAAAAAAAAACTCCCACCAAAAATGGTAAATAATTCACTTTAATAATATTTCTATAATTAATTAATTAAAACAACAATAATTACTATTTTTTCTATTTTTTACTATTTTACTATTTACTATTTTCAACATCCAAAATGAAAATAATTTATTTTTATAAAATAATTACTATAATTTTTTTTTCTCCTTTTCACCTTTTTTGTTTATTAATAATTGGCAAAATTATTTTAATTTAATACATTAATCAATAAAATCTATAAAAAATCAAATCATCTTAAATTTCTTCGAAAATAATTAAATATTTCATTTATTAATATTAATAATAAATAACTTAATAAATAAATTTCTATTTTTTTTAACTAGAGAAAAAAATTCATTTTATTTTTATTTTAAAAAAAATCTTTTCTTACTAATTCATTTTTCAATTACATTTCAAAAAAAAAAAATTGAAATCTAAAAAGACCAATGTACATAAAAAAAAATAGAAAATAAAAATTATTCAACCGTGCCTCTGATATTTACTTCCAGGAAAGTGCTTTTAAAAACTTTTGTTATTGACATAAATAAAATTTTAAAAAAACTCTTTGATAAAGAACGCAATTTGCTCATTTCAACTTTTTGAAACAATTTTTCAAAATAAAAATCGCAAAAAAATAGAATAAATTTTTTTTTCCAGGAATATAAAAAATTTGTATAATTTCTTGTTTATAAAACGCAAAAAAAAAAGAAATAGGAAAAAAGATTTAAAAAATAAAAAAGGAAAGAAAAAAAAAGAAATAGGAAAAAAGATTTAAAAAATAAAAAAGGAAAAGAAAAAAAAATAGGAAGAAAAAAGAAAGAAAAATAGAAAGAAAAAATAAGAAAAAAAGAAAGAAAAAAAAGAAAAATAGAAAGAAAATAAGAAAGAAAAATAGAAAAAGGAAAGAAAAAAAGAAAGAAAGGAAAAGAAAAATAGAAAGAAAAAATAAGAAAAAAGAAAAATAGGAAAAAAAAGAAAAATAGAAAGAAAAGAAGAAGGAAAAATAAGAAAAAAAAGAAAAATAGACAGAAAAAAAGAAAGAAGAAGAAAAAAAACAAATTTGCAAAGACAAAACATAAAAAAAAATTCCAACAGTAAAATTTTCAAAAAGAAAAACTTCCAATATAGAAAAACTTTAAAAGAAAAACTCCAAAAAAAATTCAGCTCCAACCTAATTAATAATCGTTATATCTCCCTAATTGTGACACACACTTATCAAGCATACAACTATAAAAAAAAAATTGTGTAAAATATTTAACAAAAATATTACACAACCTTAAATGAAATAGAAAAAAAAATTATATATCTATATGTGTTAAGAAATATTTTCCAAACTTTGAATTAATTCCCCAAAAAAAAATTATTTACACAAGTGTTTGAAAAATTATAAACTAACAATAGAGTGTAATATTCACCTAAATTCGATATATGACCATTTGAAGTGTACAAAAAACAGTCTTTTCTAAATAAACGCGTTACGGTAACGTAACAAAAAAAGAAGAAAAGACAAAAAAAAATTTTTTTTTTTGACATAACTTGCGCGTTGTGTATGAAAAGGCAAAAGAATTACGGCGTTGCCATGTCGACGAGCGTCGCGCACCACGCGACGTCCCTCTCGCCTCCAAATGACGTAACTTGCGTCTTTGCGTCAAAGTCAGAGGAGAAGAGAGAAAAAGAGAAAGGGAGAGAAAAAGAAAACTTATTACAGTTGTTTAACTCATAAAATTATCAGAATCTTCCAACTTGCTCTCTTTTTTTTAAATATATATTTATAAATAAATATAGGAACAATTAAGAAAGAAAAACAAAATTGCACATTTTATGCGTAAAGAATGACAATAGAAAAAAATATATTAAGAATTAAGAAAAGAAAAAAAAATATTAAGAGTTAAGAAAAGAAAAAAATATCAAAAAGAAAAAAACTATTAAGAATTAAGAAAAGAAAAAAATATTAAGAAAGAAAAAAAATATTATGAATTAAGAAAAGAAAAAAATATTAAGAAAGAAAAAAAATATTATGAATTAAAGAAAAGAAAAAAATATTAATAATTAAGAAAAAAAAATATATTAGGAATTAAGAAAGAAAAAATATATATTAAAGAGAGGGAGAGAGAATACAGGGGGAGAAATTATCTGGATTACCAGAAAGCAAATAAAAAAAGAAAAATCCCCCCCACCCCCCTCCCCCTTCTATCAATTTTGTTTGTGTGTGCCAATATTTTCCAGCCCACGCAGAATACCTTTATTGGCAATCAGAGCAAACTCATTCAGACGTAAAATAACGTCCGATATGTGACTTTTTATCTCCTAAAAACAATTTTTTTTTCATCACTCTCATTTTATATTTTATAAAGGGAAAAATTAATTCTTTTCCAACTAAATTATTATAAAGAGACCAAAAAAAAAAAAAAAAAAAAAAAAAAAAAAAAAAAAAAAAAAAATGCATAAGTTTTTTTATACTTTGCAATTATATTTTATATTTAAATTTCGTAAAAAACTATTTTTACACTGAAAGGAAAATTTATTTGATTCAAATATAAACGATTATTTATCTATTTGTCAAATAAATATTTATTTATTTATTTGCAATAAATAATTTCTTATTTATTTGCAGTAAAAAATTTTTTTTAAATCAATTAAATGATATTTGTTTCAAATACTAAAATCGTTCTCATTGAGTGAAAATGAAATAGAATTAATTTGATTTAAATGAAAATTAATCGATTCAAGTCAATATTTATTTGATAGTAGACAAGTAATCGATTATTTGAATTAAAAAAAAAAAATTTGCTTTCAGTCAGACCAAAACGGAGCAAAATTCAATTTTACGAAATTTCAATTATTCGTCAATTCATCAATAAAATATAATTTTGTATAATTCAATACTTAAATATATTTACTTACGATATAAACTGAACATGAATCATTTGTTGTTTAACTCACCTGAAACAAAAAGAAAATAATTTATATTAATAAATTATTTTTAATTTATATTAAAAAATAATTAAAAATTTCTATAAAATATAAAAAAATATAAAACTATTTATTTAATTTAGTATTTTAAAAAATGTACTTTATTGTTTATTATATTATTATTATTATTATTATTATTATTATTATTATTATTATTATTATTATTATTATTATTTATAATAATTAGATATTATTTTTAATATCTAAAAATATTTACTAAATATCAAAAATATAAATATATTCTTTTAAGTAATTAAATTTAGTACTAGTAGTAGTTGAAAGAACTAGTAAAAAACTGAAATTAGTAAAAAAAAAAATTGTAAATTAATTCGACTGTTAGTATAATAATTTCGAAGAGATGAAATATAAATTTTTTTCCCATCATTATTTTTCGAATGAAGAACGAGAGAGTATTTTGATAAAGAATTTTTTTTGGAAGGCAGTTTTTTTTTATTTTGACAATGACAATTGTACTTTCTCGTTAAGTGCGTATTATATCCAGCATGGACAGTGAATCACGCTGACCTTGCTTGCGTATAATTAAATGTATGTAGGCGACGAGAAAGTACTAATCATTACATAAATTTAATGGCAAGAGATTATGTCAAAAAACTTCCTTTTACACGTTTACAACAAATTATTTATTTATTTTGTTTCATTTCTTTTTCAGAAAATAATATATATATATCACACGTTTATAAACCCACAATTTTTCATTAATATTATAAATTAATTTTTTTTTCTTTTTCTATTTTGACACTGAAAAAAAATGTATTGTAAAATTAGAAATAATATAATACTCTACCGTTACTTTCTTTTTATTCTTTTATTCTTTTTATTCCAATTATTGTTTCTTCCATTTTCAATTTTGTTTACTATTTTTATTAATTTCAAAAATTTTCCTTATTTCAATAATTTATTAATTTTCAATATCTCTACTGTTTTAATAAAATTTACCAAAAAGAATTCAATTATTTAAAAAAATAATTTTAATAAAATTGAATGCAAACATTTAATTATTTTCATAAATAATAAAAAATTCACAGGAATTCAATTATTTTCTAATTTTTTATAAGTTTCTTCTCAATAATTCAATTATTTTCATAAATAATAAAACTCGTCGGTGAATTTCAATTATTTTTAATACAATTTTAATCAAATTCCTTGAAAAATGTAACTATTCTTAAAAATTTTATTAAAGTTCGTCAAAAGAATTTAATTATTTAAAAATTTAGTAAAAAAATTCTTTATAAATTAGCAATCTTAAAAATAATAGAATTTTAAAATTCTACGAAAATATTTAATTATTTTCATAAAATAATAAAAATTTCAGAGGAATTCAATTATTTACAAATTTTTAAATAAATTTCTTCTAAATAGTTCAATTATTTTCAATAAATAATAAAATTTTTACAAGGATTGAATTATTTTCGAAAATAAAATTCTTTTTAGGAATTCAATTATTTTTATGAACAATAAAACTCATCGGAGAATTTCAATTATTTTTAATACAATTTTAATCAAATTCCTTGAAAAATGTAACTATTCTTAAAAATTTTATTAAAATTCCACAAAAGAATTCAATTATTTAGAAATTTAGTGAAAAATTCTTTATAAATTAGCAATCTTAAAAATAATAGAATTTTAAAATTTTCTAATTTAAATTTTTGTTGAAAACACTAAAAAAATTCAATTTTGGATAAATTACAAATAATTGCAGAAATTCAATGATTTTCAAAAAAAAAAAAAAAAAAATCTTATAAAATTCAACGATGTTCAAAATTTGAAAAAAATCCCAATTATCTTTATAAATAACAAAAGTTTGAATTCGTTCGCAGTTTGAAGTTAGTTTTTCTTTGCTTCTCAACATTTTTTTTAATAAATTTTCTTTTTCAATGTTTTGAATTTTAAAAATATAATGCACTGAAAATTACTAAATTCTTGCAAAGTTTTTATCCAAAAATTTTGAAAATAATTAGTCTTTTCACGAATTTTATCAAAAATTTTTTCAAATAATTGAATTCTTTCTAGAAAATTTAATTAAAATTGTATTGAAAATAATATTGAATTCTCGCAAAAAATATTATTTGTTTATAAAAAAGAATTGAATTCTTCTAAAGAATGTTATTAAAATTATTGAAAACAATTTAATTCTTAACAAGAATTTTATTAAAAAATTTTTTTTTAATAATTATTGAATCTTTTCGTGAAATTTTATTAAAATTGTTTTGAAAATAATTGAATCCCCCTGCGATGAATTTTACTGTTAATAAAAATAATTGAATTCTTCCAAAGAATGTTTTATTAAAATTTTTGAAAATAACTTAATTTTTATAATTACAAATTTTTTTAAACTAATTTTTAATTCTTGCGAAAAATGTTATTAACATTTTTTAAAATAATAAACATGAATTATTGTGTAGTTAATAGGTGAATTTTTTAAATTTTCAATCTGAAATTATTTAAAAATTAATGTTTATATTTGAAAATATAAAATTTTTTAATTTAATTTTTTAAATTTAATTAATTTTTTAAATTTAATTAATTTTTTAAATTTAATTAAATTTTTAAATTTAATTATTATTACTTGGTCATCTTTAATTAATAGAAAACATGAAGAAATCGATCACTCCGAGTCTTCGACTCGGAGCAATCGATATCTTCATGTTTTCTAACAATACTTTTATAAATTGTTTAATTATTATTATTATTATTATTATTATTGTTTAATTACAAAAAAGGTTTGAATTTGAATGTTTTAAATGTTTTAATTCCCGTGGAAAATTCTGCTCCAAAAATAAGATTAAAAAAATAGAAATTGTGCAAATAATTTTTCTTTTTTTTTCTAAAACAAAATAATAATTTTTTTTTTTAAATTGTGATTCATTAACAAAAATAATGCAAAATAAATAAAATTTCTATTACTTAATCACAGTTGTTTAAGAAACTAATTTTCTTTAGAAGTAAAGAACAAAAATAATTTCAATTTGACAAAACATAATATTTAACAAAATTTTAGTCTTTTAATAAAAAGAAGTGAAAAAAATTTTTCCTTACAATTACATTTATTTTAAGGGAAGAAAAAAATAAAAAATAAATAAAAATAAATAAAAATAAAATAAATAAAATAAAAAAAAATAAATAAAAAAAATAAAATAAAAAAAAGAAATTAAATAATTACACGAAGAGTGAAAAAAAAATGGTTAGAAAAATAATCAAATGAAAGCGAATGTAATGTTGTATGTGGAGAAACGCGAAAGTGTTGCGACGAACCCTGAAATCAGGCAGAAGGGCATATTCGTTACGCAAAGCGAGCACGAATTGTATTGTCGACACGATTATTTTTGGTTCCATTGTAGAAACAAAAAAAGAAGGAAAAAAGAGCGGTTCCGTCGATTCGGGCGGAAATCAATGACCCAGATTTAAAAAACAAGAGACTTGCACATGAGTCTCTCTCTCTCTTTTTTTTTAAGAGAGAGAGAAAGAGAGAGAGAGGCGCTCTCCTCTTGTCAGGAGAGCGAGTTGCAATCTTGAAGAAAAAAAGAATTTAATTCTCCACCGTAATCGAAACAGGAAGCAGATAGAGGCAACGATTTGTGTATCGCGCCATTGCCACTAAACTTTAAGCGAAATCATTCGAGATTTAGGTTTCGATTATAGAGGAACCTCTATTTTCAGATTTGTGACCAAGATTTTCGACTTTTCAGTCGTCAGCGGCTCATTTGACTTGGAACTTTTTTTTTCCCCTGCTTTTAAAAGCACTGCATGTTGTATTATAAAGTCTCAAGTCTCTGTATGTGTCTCGAGATACGAGACAAAGATTACAATTTCCTTCCCTGTTTTCTAATTAAATTAGAGAATTATATGTGTCAAGTGTACTTGACAAGTATCTTAATGAACTGCTAATTTATCTGGTAGTAATGTCACAAAGGATAGAAATTATTATTATTATTTTTTTTTCTTTAAAATTATTTCTTTTTTAGGACGAAAAATTGGCTGTTATTTTTAATGAGTGCACAGTTTTTTTTATATCAAATTGAGAAAAAAAACGAATCAAAAGTGTTGCAAACAATTATTAAAATTTTAAAAAATAATTGAATTACCGAGTAGAATTTTATTCCTATTTATAAAAATAATTGAATTCTTGCGAAGAATTTTATAAAAAATCTATTTAAATAATTACATTTTTTGAGAAATTTGATTAAAATTGTGTTATAAAAATAATTGAATTTCTAAAAAGAATTTTTTTTATTTATGAAAATAATTGAATTTGTGTAAAAAAATTGTATCATCTATGATAATACTTGAATTATTGTGAAAATATTTATAAACAATTCAATTCCTGTGAAATTTTTATTATTTATGAAAATAATTAAATGTTTGCGTAGAATTTTTTAAAGAATTGAATTCTTTTGAAAAATTTTTAAAAATAATTAAAATTTTGACAAGAATTTTATTAAAATTTCTGAATTTCGGAGAAAATTTTTATTACTTTTAAAAATAATTGAATTGTTGCGAAGAAATTCATAAAAAATTTGTAAATAATTGAATTTTTATTATTTTATGAAAATAATTAAATGTTTGCGTAGAATTTAATTACAATCTTTTTTAATAATTGAATTCTTTTGGAAAATTTTATAAAAATAGTAAATATTAAAACTCATTGAATTAAAGAAAATTTTTGAAAATAATTGGAATTTTGCCAAGAATTTTATAAAATTTTTGAAAATAATTGAATTTAGGAGAAGAATTTTATTATTTACGGATAATTGGAATTTTGACGTGAATTTAAAAAAAAGTGAAATTAAGTGAAATTCATTTTTGAATCAATTTTTATTAGAAAATTCTACTAGAATTCAATTATTTAAATAAAAAAATAATTAATTGCATAATTGAATTCTCCTAAAGAATTTCATCAACAAATTTTTAAATAATTGAATTCTTTTGACAAATTTTAATTAAAGTTTTAAAAATAATTACACTTTTTGAGGAATTCCAGTAAAATTGTATTCAAAATAATTGAAATTCATCAATGAGTTTTATTATTTGTGAAAATAATTGAATTCCTAAAAAGAATTTTTTTTACGAAAATAATGCAATCGTTGTAAAACTTTTATTATATTTATGAAAATAATTGAATTATTGTAAAGAAATTAAAAAAAAAATTTTTAATAATTGAATTCCTGTGGAAAATTTTATTATTTATGAAAATAATTAAATGTTTACGTAGAATTTTATTAACATTTTTATTTTGAATTATTGAATTCTTTTGGAAAATTTTTGAAAATAATTGAAATTTTGTCAAGAATTTTATTAAAATTTTGGAAAATAATTGAACTTCGGAGTTGAAATTAATTATTTCTAAAGATAATTGAAAGTTTGACAAGAATTTTTGAAAAATGTTTGAACATAATTGAAAATTATTAAATTGAGGAAATTTTTTTTGAAAATAATTGAAATTTTGCCAATTATTGCGAAGAAATTTATAAAAAAAATTGTAATAATTGAATTCCTGTGGAAATTTTTATTATTTTATGAAAATAATTAAATATTTGCGTAGAATTTTATTAAATTTTTTTTAAATAATTGAATTCTTCTGGATAATTTTATTGAAATAATAAATATTAAAAATAATTGAATTGAGGAAATTTTGTTTAAAATAATTAAAATTTTGACAAGAATTTTATTCAAATTTTGGAAAATAATTAAATGTCGGAGAGGAAATTAATTATTTCTAAAAATAATTGAAAGTTTGACAAGATTTTTGAAAATAATTGAAATTTTGCCAATTATTGCGAATTACTATTAATTAACTCAAAATCAAAAAGTATTATATAACAATACAATGTATAGCAAATTAATGTAAAATATTGTAATAACAGAATACATAAAATTACATAATTAAAATATGTTAACGAACAGCAATTACAATAGATAACAGTTATTTAATAAATTTTCAATTTATTTCCTTTTTTTGTTCAAGTACAAAAAAATTATTCAATTCAAATCTAAAATTGATAAAAATGTAACAATATAATATTTATCATCAATATAAAAAAAGTTATAAAACGTGGCAACGTCGAAAAAGACTTGAATATATTCCACTTTACATATACTCATATATCTCGGCATTAGGATACGTATATATTATTGTATTGTAATCTAAAACTAGTTTTTCTGCCTATACACATATAATTAAATGGACTGAAAGGCGTTAATATTATAAGTATTTATAATATTCTATCATTATTTAAAATTATATTTAGACCAGAAGAAGTCCCCCCCCTCCCCCTTAGCAACTTATTTTATTTTACAATTCATTCTGTTTTTTTTTTTCAAAAATATTTACCAAAAAAAAAAGAAGATGAAAAAAATTTGAATTATTCGACATTAATAACCAGACATTTCTGTCAACTAAAGCAGCTGAGTAAAGCACCGGGAAGAGTGAGAAGCAAACTTGTAAAAATGAAAGGCTCTCCAGCAAGTTAGGACGTTGCCACGTTTCTTCATTTAGAAGCTAAAAAATTCTTTTATTTTTATTTTTATTTCTTATTGTGCTTTTAATGATGGTGATAATTACTGTTGTTGTTGATAATTGATTTCTTTTTTTTAATTAATTATTTTTATTAATTAATAATTTTTGAAAAAGTTCTTTGACAATTTTCAAAATTCGTTTGTTTACAATTCAATTTTAAAGAAATTTCAATTATTCTGTAATTCTTCAATTGAATATATATTAGAAAATAAAAATTAGAAATAATTTTAAAAAATTTCGATTAAGGTGTTTGAAAACAAATTGGTTGCATAGAATTTTTAATTAATGAAAAATTCTAATTTTCAAAGATTATTTGAAACCTTTACAAAATTCAATTATTTCTAAAAACTGCAATTATTAGTAACTTCTCCAAAATCCAATTATTATTATTATTATTATTATTATTATTATTATTATTATTATTATTATTATTATTGTTTTTTTTATTATTATTTCTGAAAATAATTGAATTATTGCGAAGAAATTTTGAAAAGAATTTTATTAAATGTTTAAAAAATAATTGAATTTTGGAGAAGAATTTTATTATTCATAAAGATAATGGAAATATTGACGTGATTATTAAAAAAAATTGTTAATATATCTAATATTTAATTATAATCTAAAAGTTTTACTGAAATTCATTTTTAAATAAATTTTCATTAGAAAATTCAACGAGAATTCAATTATTTAAATACAAATAAAATGCAATTAAATAATTTATTAAATAATAGAATGGTTTTCAAAATTGAATTCTCATAAAGAATTTTATCAACAAATTTTTAAATAATTGAATTATTTAAACGAATTTCAATAAAATTTTAAAAAATAATTACATTTTTCGAGAAATACGATAAAAATTGTATTAAAAATAATTGAAATTCTACAATGAGTTTTATTGTTCATGAAAATAATTGAATTATTGCGAAGAATTTTGTAAAAAAAAAGTTTATGAGGCAAACAAAAAGACACAAAAATTAAATATAGTAAAATTTCTAAAATTCTATTGTTTTCTAAATACCAAATCGTAAAGTAAATAAAATGTTAATTAAATTAAAGTTAAATCAAAATTATTATTCTCAAGTTTGATAATTACAAGTATTCATGAGAGAGGTATGGTATTTTATTTTTGAAAAGAAATTAGGGTTTGTTTCGTTTCTCCTTGTTATAGAAGGTGGAATGACGTGGTTTTCTTAGAGCAGTGACTGAGGTTAGTGCCAAATCTGCAGAGAAAGAGGACAGTTCGTCGAAAATGCATTTGCAAGATGAACTCACAATTCTTGACAAATACCGGAAATTGCCACCCACGTGAGGTGAATACCCCTTAAAACTTTTTGGAAACCTAATTTGTCATTCTAAATGCTCCTTCACTTGTTGCAAAAAAAAACAAACAAACAAAAACAAAATTTTTTTTATAGCAGTGACAAGAAATTTTTAATTTAGGGTTGCCACAAAAAATTAATTTTGTTTTTCACTGACTTTTCCCTGATTTCCACACTTTTTCCAGACTTGTAAAATTATTCGCAAACATCAATAACTAAATTTTTAAAAAAGTATTTAATTATTATTTTTCCATAAAAATTAAAATTCTTCAAAACATTTAAATTCAAACATTTTTAAAATTCAACAACTTATAAGTTGCAAGAATTGCAAGAATTCAATTATTTTCATAAATAATAAAACTCATCGAAGAATTTCAATTATTTTTAATATAACTTTAAATAAATTTCTAGAAAAATGAAATTATTTTCTAAAATTTTTTGCAAGATTTAAATTACATTTCACAAATAATGAAATTTTTCGCTTAAAATTTTTTCGAAATTTACTATTTTAATAAAAATTTCCCATAGAATTAAATTATTTAAATAAAATGTAAAATTCATTGCAGAAATTCAATTATTTTTACAAGTAATAACATTTTTCACATGAATTCAATTATAAAAAAAAATTCATAATATTCTTTGTGAGAATTCGATTATTTTTATAAATTATAAAATTTTTCTGAGGATTTCAATTATTTATAATACAATTTAGAGTAAATTCCTAGAAAAATTGAATTATTTTCTTAAATTTTTTGCAAGAATTTAATTACATTTCACAAAGCTCGTTGAAAATTGAAATTCAAATATTTTCAAAATCTACTATTTTAATAAAAATTCTTTAAAAAATTCAATTATTTAAATAAAGATGTAATAAAATTCATTGCAGAAATTCAATTTTTCATAAATAATAATACTTTTTACATTATTTCAATTATTTAAAAAAAATTTGAAAAAATTCATTGCAAGAATTCAATTACTTTCATAAATTAATGAAGATCTTCACAGGATTTCAATTATTTTTAATACAATAATATTAAGTTAATTCTTCGAAAAATGTAACTATTTTCAAAAATTCTATTAAAATTGTTCGAAAGAATTAAATTATCAATTAATTTAAAAAATTTATTTATTTTAATATTCATTATCTAAAATTTTAACTGATATTCATTTTTAAATCAATTTTTAATGGAGAATTCTACAAGAATTCAATTATTTAAATAGAAAAATAAATAATTTATTGAATAAATGAATGTTTCTCGAAATTGAATTAAAGAATTTTATCAACAAAATTGAATTTTTTTGAAGAATTTTAATAAAATTTTCAAGAATAATTAAATTTTTCGAGGAAATCAATTAAAATTGTATTAAAAAAATTGAAATTCTATGATAAGTTTTATTATTCGTGAAAATAATTGAATTTTGGGAAAAAAATGTTATTATTTATGAAAATAATTGAATTATTGCAAAATTTGCTTAGAATTTTATAAAAATTTTTTTTTAAATAATTGAATTCTTTTGAAAAATTTTATTAAAACTGTAGATATTGAAAATCATTGAATTGAGAAAAATTTTTTGAAAATAATTAAAATTTTACAAAGAATTTTATTAGAGTTTTTGAAAATAATTGAAATTCGGAGAAGAATTTTATTATTTTTAAAGATAATTGAATTTTGACTAGAATTTTTTTAAATTTTTGAACATAATTTAATTTCGCGAAAAATTTTATTACTTTTGAAAATAATTGAATTTCTGCAATAATTTGTAACTTCTCAAAAATTTAATTTTTCTAGTGTTTCTAACTAAAATTCTTCTATAAATCTATTATTTTTAATAATTTTTAAAAAAGTTCTTTGAGAATTTGCAAATTTATTTGCTTACAATTCAATTTTCCAAAATTTTACTTATTCGGAAATTTTTCAATTAAATATATATTAGAAAATAAAAACTAAAAAAATAATTTTCAAATAAAATATTTAATTGTAATCTAAAATTTAAAGTTAAATTCAGTTTTAAATCAATTTTTATCAGAAAATTCTTCTAGAATTCAATTATTTAAATAAAAAAAATAATTTATTGTATAATTGAATTCTTTTAACGAATTTTAATAAAAGTTTTAAGAATAATTACACTTTTCGAGGAATTACAGTAAAATTGTATTAAAAATAATAAAAATTAATCAATGAGTTTTATTATTTACGAAAATAATTAAATTCCCAAAAAGAAGTTTATTTACGAAAATAATTTAATCCTTGTAAAAATTTTATTATATATATTTATGAAAATAACTGAATTATTGTGAAGAAATTTATAAGAAAAATTTTTTAATAATTGAATTCCTGAGGAAATTTTTATTATTTATGAAAATAATTAAATGTTTACGTAGATGAATTTTATTAACATTTTTATTTTGAATAATTGAATTCTTTTGGAAAATTTTACTAAAATAGTAGATATTGAATTGGGGGAAATTTTTGAAAATAATTGCAGTTTTGTCAAGAATTTTATTAAAATTTTTGAAAATAATTGAATTTTGGAGAAGAAATTAATTATTTCTAAAGATAATTGAAAGTTTGACAAGAATTATTGAAAAATTTTTCGAACATAATTAAAAATCATTAAATTGAGGAGATTTTTTGAAATTAATATTGAAATTTTGTCAATTTTGAAATAAATATGTTTTGAAAAATAATTTCCCATTTTCCTCGAGTTATTTACTTGAAAATGAAAATTCATATGAGGAATTCCGGGTGTATCATTATTTTTTTTTTTTTATATGTATCAACAGGACATTACATTAAGATACACATCGTGAAATTATGTAAATCGAATCGAATGAGAGAGAGAAAAAAAAGTGTGGGGAAAAGAGAGAGAGAGAGAGTGAGAAAAAAAGTTCTCATTTGTTAAAATTGAATACGAGAATGTTGAGCAAAAAAAAAAGATGATAACTTAAATTGATGGTTTCGTGGAAAAGAAGTAGCACAAATTGCACTTTAAGTGAAGGCACCATGCTGCTTTTATATATTCTTGTATTATAGTGTATAGAGTGTATGAAAGTGGAGAGAGAGAAAGAGAGAGAAAAAAACCGGATGCGATTGGAAATTCCACCTTCCCTTGTTATAAATGACCTTATGTTCTTGGCGAAATGCGTCATGCGAGTCAAGTTAATTCTTGTTTTAATCTCTCGATCGACACCTGCGTGAGTGCCCCGGTCCTGCATATGTTGTGTGTGCGCCCTTCTATATATCGCACAATCTATGTGATCGGCTGCGGGCGCCACGTGTTTGTATACACAACATGGTCATCCATATATCTCCACATATGCAGTTCAAGTTCTCCCCTCCCTCGAAACCTAAAAGAGCAGCTAACTTGATTTTAGGGCAGGTCAGCCCTTACGGTATATGGCCACCTTCATTTTTCATCGAGCACTTTCATTCGATTCAATATCTTCATTCCGAGTCGAGATTTTTATTTTTCTTACTCTCTCTCCCTCTTTGATTTCGTATTTATATTTTTTGGTGTTTCAAAAATATGTATTTTCATTTCAAATCTAATTCTATATACCAAATCAGGGAAATTAGTAAAAAGTCAGGGATTTTTATATTAAAAGTACTGAAAAAAATTAAATGTTTAGAATTTATAAGAAAATTCTGAATTTTCGTTCTTTTTTTGTTTGCCCCATAAACTATGAAATTACCACGAATATTATAATACAAAACCTTCAATTATTCTTAAAAATTTTATTAAGTCGAAAAAATTCAATTATTTAAAAATTTCAATTTGAAATGTTATAAAATTTCAATACCATTAAATGAATTTAATAAAAAAAAAAATTTTGAAGAACTTAATTTTTTGAAAATTTTTAATAATTCAAAATCTTCTAAAATTAGTTAAATTTGTCAATATAGATTTAATTAATTATTAAAAATAATAAATTTATAGAAGAATTTTAGTTAATAAAAAATTCTTCACCAAATTCAATTATTTTCAAAAAAATTTAATAAAATTCTTGTCAACATTTCAATTATTTTCAAACATTTTAATAAAATTCTTGTCAAAATTTCAATTATTTTAAACAAAATTTCCTCAATTCAATTATTTTCAATATTTATTATTTCAATAAAATTATCCAGAAGAATTCAATTATTTAAAAAAAATTTAATAAAATTCTACGCAAATATTTAATTATTTTCATAAAATAATAAAAATTTTAGAGAAATTCAATTATTTACAAATTTTTTAAAAATTTCTTCCCAATAATTGGCAAAATTTCAATTATTTTCAAAAAAATTTCCTCAATTTAATATTTTTCAATTATGTTCAAACATTTTTCAAAAAAATTCTTGTCAAAATTTTAATTATCTTTAGAAATAATTAATTTCGACTCCAAAATTCAATTATTTTCAAAAATTTTAATAAAATTCTTGACAAAATTTCAATTATTTTCAAAAGTTTTCCAAAAGAATTTAATTATTCAATAAAAAATGTTAATAAAATTTTACGTAAACATTTAATTATTTTCATAAATAATAAAAATTTCCACAGGAATTCAATTATTCAAAATTTTTATTATAAATTTCTTCACAATAATTCAATTATTTTCACAAATATAATAAATTTATTACAAGGATTGAATTATTTTCGTAAATAAAATTCTTTTTGGGAATTTAATTATTTTCGTAAATAATAAAACTCATTGATGAATTTTCATTATTTTTAATACAATTTCACTGTAATTCCTCGAAAAGTGCAATTATTCTTAAAACTTTTATTAAAACTCGTTAAAAGAATTCAATTATACAATAAGTTATTTTTTTTATTTAAATAATTGAATTCTAGTAGAATTTTGTGATAATAATTGATTAAAAACTGAATTTCACTTTAAATTTTAGATTATAAATGAATATTTTACTTGAAAATTATTTTTTTGGAGTTTTTATTTTCTAATATATATTTAATTGAAAAATTTCCGAATAATTGAAATTTTGGAAAATTGAATTGTAAGCAAATAAATTTGAAAATTCTCAAAGAACTTTTTTAAAAATTATTAAAAATAATGGATTTATAGAAAAATTTTAGTTAGAAACACTAGAAAAATTAAATTTTTGAGAAGTTACAAATTATTGCAGAAATTCAATTATTTTCAAAAGTAATAAAATTCGTCGCAGAAATTCAATTGTATGTTCAAAAACTTTTTAAAATTCACGTCAAAATTTTATTTATCGTTTTAAAAAATAAAATTATTCTTCTCCGAAATTCAATTATTTTCAAAAAGTTTAATAAAATTCTTGGTAAAATTTGAATTATTTTCAAAAATTTTCTTTAATTCAATGATTTCCAATAGCTACTATTTTAATAAAATTTTCCAAAAGAATTCAATTTTTTAAAAAGATTTTAATAAAATTCTACTCAAACATTTAATTATTTACATAAAATATTAAAAATTTCACGGAAATTCAATTATTTACAAATTTTTTATAAGTTTCATCGCAGCAATTCAATTATTTTGAAAAGTAATACGGTTTTTCTCCGTAATACAAAAATTTTAATTATTTTTAAAAAGTTTTCAAAAGAATTCAATTATTTAAAAAAAATTGAATTATTTTCGTAAATAAAATTCTTTATGAAAATTCAATTTTAAGAAACATTCAATTATTCAACAAATAATTTACTTTTGTATTTAAATAATTGAATTTTCCTAGAATTTTCTAATAAAAATTGTATTGAAAATAATTGAATTCCTGAGTAATTTTTTTTTTTTTATAAAAAGAATTGAATTCTTAGGAGAGAATTTTTTATTTGTAAAAATAATTGAATTGTTTCCAAGAATTAATTAAAATTTTAGAAAATAATTGAAAACTTCGGAAAAATTTTATTAAAATTAAAAAAATAATTGAATCCTTTAGTGAAATTTGATTAAAATTGTGTTGAAAATAATTGAATTCTTTTATCCAAACGGGTTTTTATAAAAGACTCCTCTTATTACTAAAAATTACTTTTAATTCAATTTTAATAAAATTCCTTTAAAAATCCAATTATTCTTAAAAATTTTATTAAAATTCGTCAAAAGAATTCGATTATTTAAAAATTTGGTATTAAAATTCTTTATAAGAATTATATTTTAAGAAACAGTCAATTATTCAATGAATTATTTATTTGCATTTTATTTGTATTTAAATAATTGAATTTTCCTAGAATTTTCTAATAAAAACTGATTTAAAAATAAATTTTAGTTAAAATTTTAGATAATAATTGAATATGAAAATAATTAATGATAATTATATATAAATTATATAAAATTGAAAAAATCAAAAGCATTTTCTCACCAAATAAAACAAAATATCAAAGATGGAAGAAGTTAAAAATTTCTCACTTAAAGCTTCTTAATTCTCCTACCGAATGATAAATTCCTCTTCTTTAATGGAAAAGTAATTAAAAAATGAAATCAGAAAAATAATGTCTTTCGTCCAGATGATTAAAGAAGAAGGAAATAAAGTTAAACAAGTGAATAGGATAATATAGCGGATATTCAAAAGCGATAAACGGGGAAATGCGTTCCTTATAGAACTGATTGCTTTGGTGACGATGAAATGTTCGAATTCCTGGATGTTTGCCAACGTCGCGTGCAAGGATGATAACGGTGTTAAATGCCCTTCTTGGCCGATATATAAAGTGGTTGTGCATCGCCTACGATGGGATCTGGAGTCCATCTGTCGGTCAGGAATAAGGTCACTAAGAATGAGCAGCCTGTCCTGATTCTCTTTTGCATTTGTTTGGCGCCTGAGTCTGAAATGCGAACGACGGTATAAACGCACGATCGCAATGCCGACGGGAATGCCGAGATGCAAGAAAAGAACGCTTCTTCTTCTTCTTCTTCTTCTCCCTCAGTCCATTATTACGTTCACTATGACTCAACGAAATATATTTTTAAACTAAGCATAAAAAAAAAAAAAAAAATTTCATCACAATAATAAATAAAGTTTAAAACGATAACTTTTCTCCTAATCTTCTCTTCTTCCGTTTATTGCCTACTTTTCTAATCAAAATTCACAAGCAGCGATTCAACGAAATTCTGTAGAATTATAATTGAAATTTAATATCTATTATCTAATGATAGAAACAAACAGTAATAAAAATCTTTCAAGTTTTTTTTTTAAAAACAAATTCTAATTAACAAAAAATTTTAATTTTTATATAAATTTATAGAAATTTCCTTGACTTTGAATGAAATTTTCTGACATTCCCTGACTTTTCTTCAGCCGAAAAAATTCCCTGACTTCCCTGACTGTTAGACACAAAAAATTAATTTTAATTTTCCCTCATTTCCAGACAAATTTTTTACTTTATTTTTCCATAGAAATAAATATTAACAAAAATTCTTAATTTAAATCTTTTTGAAATTAAACAATTTTAAAAAAATTAAACATTTCCAAAAACATTAATTCTACAAAAAATTTAAGTTAAAAGTATCAAAAATTTAAATTTTCAAAAATTTTAATTTAAAACCATTTTTAAAATTCAATTATATCTAAAAATTCATGCTACAATGCTTTTAATATTCAATTATTATCAAAAATTTTCCATGAACTTAATTTTTAAAATCAATTTTTAATAGAAAATACTTCGAGAATTCAATTATTTAAATACAAAAATAATTAATTTATTGAATAATTCAAAGTTTCTCAAAATTGAATTGTCCTAAAAAATTTTATATACAAATTTTTTAAAGAATTGAATTCCTTTGACGAATTTCAATAAAATTTTTAAGAATAATTACACTTTTCGAGGAATTCGATTGAAATTAAAATAAAAATAATTGAAACTCTTCCATGAGTTTTACTATTTATGAAAATAATTGAATTTCTAAAAAAATTTCATTATTTATGAAAATAATTGAATTATCACGAAGAAATATTGAAAATAATTAAAACTTTGACAAGAATTTTGTTAAACATTTTAAAAATAATTGAATTTTGGAGAAGAATTTTATTATTTATAAAAATAATTTAAATATTAATGAGATTTAAAAAAAATTTTTGAACATAATATTCAATTATTATCTGAAATTTTTATTAGAAAATTCAACGAGAATTCAATTATTTAAATACAAAAATAAATAATTTATTGAATAATTGAACGTTTCTTAAAATTCAATTCCCATAAAGAATATTATCAACAAATTTTTAAATAATTGAATTCTTTTGGAAGAATTTTAATAAAAATTTTAATAAAAATGACATTTTTCTAGGAATAAGATTCAAATTGTATTAAAAATTCTTCGATGAGTTTTATCATTTATAAAAATAATTGAATTCCTAAAAAGTATTTAATTATTTATGAAAATAATTGAATTACTGCAAAAAAAATTGTAAATAATTGAAGTCCTGTAAAATTTTTATTATTTATGAAAAACTGTTTGCGTACAATTTTATTAAAATTTTAAAAAATAATTGAATTTCGGAGAAGAATTATATTATTTATAAAAATAATTGAAATTATAAAGAGAATTTAAAAAACTTTTTCAACACAATATTCAATTCTTATAATCAAAAATTTTAACCGAAATTTATTTTTGAAACAATTTTTATTAGAAAATTCTATGAGAATTTAATTATTTAAATACAAAAATAAATAATTTAATGAATAATTGAATGATTCTCGAAATTTAATTCTTATAAAGAATTTCATTAATAAATTTTTAAATAATTGAATTATTTTGACGAATTTTAATGGAATTTATAAGAATAAAAAATTTTTCAGGAATTCGATTATAATTGTATTAAAAATACATTAAATTCTGTGATTAGTTTTATTCTTTATGAAAATAATTGAATCTCTTTAGAAAATTTTATTATTTATCAAAATAATTAAATTCTTTTAAAAGTTTTATTATATTTATGAAAATAATTAAATGTTTGCGTAGGATTTTATCAAAAATTTTTTTTAATAATTGAATTCTTTTGGAAAATTTTATAAAAATAGTAGATATTGAAAATAATTGAATTGAGGAAATTTTTTAAAAATAATTGAAATTTTGCCAAGAATTTTATTAAAATTTTTGAAAATAATTGTATTTTGGAGAAGAATTTTATTATTTATAAAGAAAATTTAAATTTTGACGAGAATTTAAAAAAAATTTAAAAATTATTGAATTTTTAAGAAGAATTTTATTATTTTTGAAAATAATTGAATTTCTGCATTCCGAAATGCAATGTTTTTTTTTTAGTGTTTCTAACTAAAATTCTTCTATAAATCCATTGTTTTCAATAATTAATTAAATACGTATTGAAGAATAACTAATTTAAGGAGAAATTTAGTTACTAAAATTTTCTTAAAAATCCAGTTTTTTAAAAATTTTTAATTCGAAATTCATTCAAAATTGAAATTTTCTCAAATTTCAAATAAAAACTTTTTGAAGTTGATCTATTTATGAAAATTGTAAACTTCTCTTTTAAAATTGAATTTCATTATTTTGAGTAATAAATAATAATTATTGATAATAATGATAATAATAATAATTATTATCATTATTATTGTTATTATCATTATTATTATTTCTGTTAATTAGCAGTTTTCTACTAAATTCAGATTCAGAGATTAGGAGAGAAATTAATTATTTTCAACTGTATAATTGAAATGAAGAGATGAAGAGGCTGAACAATGAAAATTGAAAAAAATCAAAAAAACATTTTCGATTATCCGAAGGTTAAAGTGTTTAATTATAGTTATCGAGTGATGGCGACGCAGTTTGTTAGTGAATAATTTGATCTGATGTAGAGAATTTCCATGCAAAAATGGACAGGCGATGATGCGTGCTCTTCCACGTGACTAAGTTATCTGACTCCGTTGATGGAAATCAGCTCAGCGGACAAATTACCAAAAGCTTTGTTTCATATATACACCATTATATATTGTTGGTACACCATTTACCAAAGTTTCAATTTTATCATCTCTCTTCTTTTTTTCTCTCTCTTTCTCTCTCTCTCACTCACTCACTCACTCTCAACACCCAGAGCAGTTGACAACCGTAGAGCCACCGCAAAATCCCCTTCGTGGTGATTGTGCGCGTTTTGTATCGATTTCGACGTAGACATGACTGGATTTTCGCGGGGTGCCTATGCTTCGTTGTGTGTTTCATTCCAACGCAATTTTCCCTTTCTAACTTTGGGGTAGGGGAAATGGAAAAATTATTAACAATTTTCTTTCTATGATTTATTTTGGTGGGGGAATTACTATTTTTTTTTAATTTCTGATTTTTGGAGTGTGGAATTTTTTTTCTTTTTTTTTATAAAATTATTCTATTCTGCTCTCTTTTTCTTATGCCTCTTTCCTCTCACGATGCTTACGAGGCCAACATTTGAATTTAAGTGCGCAGGCAGGAACGAATCAATTCTTCACTAAACCCTCTACGTGAAAATTATTTATTGTCATGAATTTATTTCTATTTTATTCTATTCAATTCTTTTACTCATCAAATAAAAACTTAAAATAATATAAAAAAAATTCAATTAAACTTTTTCATAAAAATTAATGTCAAAATTAAATTATTTCTAAAAATTCACGCTACATTGCTTTTCATATTCAATAATTAATATCTAAAATTTTAACTGAAATTCAAATTTTTATGTAATGAAAATCAATTTTTATTAGAAAATTCTACTATAATTCAATTATTTTAATGCAAAAATAAATAATTTATTGAAAAGTTGAATATTTCTTAAAATTCAAATTCCCATAAAGAATTTTATTAAAAAATTTGTTAATAATTGAATTCTTTTGACGGATTTTAATAAAAATTTTAATAACAATTACATTTTTCGAGGAATACGATTAAAAAATTGTACTAAAAATAATTGAAATTCGGCGATGAGTTTTATTATTTATGAAAATAATTGAATCCCTAAGAAAAATTTTATTATTTTTGAAAAATATTTAATTTTTGTAAAGAATATTACTATTCTTGAAAATAATTGAATTTCTGCAAAGAATTTGCAACTTTTCCAAAATTAAATTATTCTATTGTGTTTTCAAGTAAAATTCTTCTATAAATGCATTATTTTTAATAATTTATGAAAAAAGTCTTTGAGAATTTTTAAATTCATTTGTTTACAATATTCAATTTTACGAAATTCGATTATTCGTAAATTCTTAAATTCTTTTATTCTTCAAATAAAAACTTAAAATAATATTAAAAAAATTCAATTGAACATTTTCAAAAAAATTAATTTCAAAATTTAATTATTTTTAAAAATTTCATGCTATATTGCCTTTTAATATTAAATTATTATCTAAAATTTTAACTGAAATTCAATTTTAAATCAATTTTTTGATAAAATTCTACTAGAATTCAATTATTATTTAAATACAAAAATAAATAATTTATTGAAGAATTAAATGTTTCTTAAAATTTAATTCCCATAAAGAGTTTTATCAAAAAATTTATAAATAATTGAATTCTTTCGACGAATTTTAATGAAATTTTTAAAAATAATTACATTTTTCGATTAAAATTCCACAGAATTGTTAGTTAAAAATATGAAAAATTAAGATGTGAAACATTTTCAAAATTCAATTATTTCTAAAAAAATTAAATGTTTCTTAAAATTCAATTCCCATAAAGAATTTTATCAAAAAATTTATAAATAATTGAATTCTTTCGACGAATTTTAATAAAATTTTTAAGAATAATTACATTTTTCGAGAATTCGATTAAAATTTTATTAAAAATAATTAAAATTGTTTTTAAATAATTGAATTCTTTTGGGAAATTTTATTAAAATATAATAGATATTGAATTTTAATACTTTCGAAAATAATTGAATTTCGAAGAAGGATTTTATTATTTATAAAGATAATTGAAATTTTGATGAGAATTTTAAAAAAATTTTTAAACTTAATTGAATTTTTGCGAAGAATTTTATAATTTTTGAAAATAATTGAATTTCTCCAATGATTTGTAAATTCTCTAAAATTCTCCAAATTATATCGTACAATTTAGGAACTTTTTGTCTTTTCTCAATCAAACTACTGACTTCACAGATTATTTTTTTTAAAAAATCTGACTTTTACGAATTTCAAGTACAGTTATACAGACTTTTACGGAATTTACAGACCTATAGTTCGAGCCCTGTATTTACTATTTAGAAATTTTTTTTTATTTATATAGTTTTCATTTAAAATAATATTGATTATGAAGAAAAATGATTTTAATATATCGTTTTCATTTAAAATAATATTATTTAAGAAGAAAAATGATTTTAATATCGGAAAATTTGATAATTTATCATCACACTGAAAAAATGACTAGAGGAAGAATTTGTTTATTTGAAAGTAATGAATCGCCAAGACCGCATTTTTAAAGAGATTATGGAACAGAGGAAGTGTTTGGGATGCATTATATATACACTTTTTTTTTTTTTTTTTTTTAAAGAACCATCTGCCTTCCGTCATTGTCAGATTTAAATTGACCCGCCGAGTGAAAATCAATTGGCGTAAAAATTCTAAACTAAAAATATTTTTTTTCATTTTTTTTTTTTGCTCTTTTTTTTTGCTTTGAAGCGCCAAACAACAATGTAAAATATTATCATCATAAAATATTTATATCAAAATTCTTCTGTTTTATAAAATAGTATATGCAGTATTAAATTGCATTCTTCGCTTTTCATTTTCTACTAGTATTTATATATATAGAGAGAGAGTGTCAGGAATAATTTCCGCGCAAGTACTTTGAGAGCAGTTTTCCTCTTTCTTTTCTAATTGCATTATTACAGAAAGATCCTAATTGAATTTTATGAAAATTTCTTGCTTAACACAGGAAAGTTTTAAATATTATTTATTATTTGGAACATATTTCCTTTATACTGTCAACCGCACTTCGTTTTCCATAATTATCTCGAGAATAAAAAATATGCTACTATTTTCTTATTCTTCTTCGCAGAAAAACTCCAAATTTTTTTTTAAAAATTAATTTCAGTTAAAATTTCAAATAATAATTGAATATTGAAGTGTAAACAAATGAATTTAAAGATTCTCAAAGAACTTTTTAAAAAAATCATTAAAAATAATTGATTTAAAGAAGAATTTTAGTGAAAACTTCTAGAAAATAATAATTTAATTGAAATAATAAAAATAATTTTCAAGAAGTTACAATAAATAGTTTTTTTTTAACTACTTCACAATTCAATATTCAAGAAATAAAATTCGATACAGTTTGAATTTTAAAAAATAGTATTAAATATTATTATTTAAATTTAAATATCAAAAATAGTAACAGAGATAAAAGAAATATACACGAATTTTGTCTCGGTAATAAAAATAGACACGAAATATTAATAAAATTCTTTTCCTTCAAATTTTCTTATCATCTTCGCAAAATTTCTTCTTATTATCCAAATCAAAATCAATTAAAAATTTCAATATAGATTCAATATAAATTCAATATAAATTCAATATAAATTATAAATTCAATTTCACTATAATCATAGAAAAGGAAAAATAAATTTTACTGTCCAAGAAATTTTTCAGGAAGTTTACAAAAATCGGAACTATTCACTCTACAATCTCGATTTATTGTTTTTTTTTAATTTTTAGTTTTTAGGATAAATTATATACGTATAGTAATATTTATCTCATTTAATTGACCTTGAATTTGATAACAATATATTCTCGGGAGCAAAATGAAATTCTCAATAATTAAACACGATTGCATCACACTTTTGGGATTAGATAAAAATAAATTAGTTACACACTTTGTAATCACGACGCAACATTGAGAAAAGCTTTCAGAATTCATAGAATTACATTTCTCTTTTTGATTTCTTCCAGTAAACATATAACTGTCTCTTTTTTTATTATAAAACATGATGATAAAAAAGGGACTAATTATAGACCCTTGACATCGTAATGGCATTACATAATAGCAAATATAGAAAATAATCTCCAAACACGTGTTTATGTCTTTTAAAGAACAATTAATTACATATTTTTAGAAATTCTGGAAATAAATTTAAACTTTTCCCTTTTTTTGTACTTTTTTTGCTTTATAAATACGTTCACGAGGCTTATGTAAATCAACGAGAAAAGCATTTGTTTTTCGTCTCGTCAAAAAAAAAATGATGATAATAATAAAAATAATAATTATTATTTTTAATAATTTTCGAAAAATTTCTTCGACAATTTCCAAATCCATTTGTTTACAATATTGAATTTTACGAAATTTCAATTATTCGTAAATTCTTCAATTAAATAAATATTAGAAAATAATAACTTAATATAATATAAAAAAACTTCATTTGAAGTTTTTCGAAAAAATTAATTTCAAAATTCAATTATTTTTCTATCTAGTCTATTCTATCGACGAATTTTAATAAAATTTTTAAGAATAATTACATTTTTCAAGAGATTCGAAAATAATTCGAAATAATTGAATTCCTGTAAAAATTGTATTATTTATAAAAATATAATTGAATGATTGCGAACAAATTTATAAAAAAATTTGTAAATAATTGAATTTCTGCGAAAATTAATATTATTTATAAAATTAGTTAAAGGTTTGCGTAGAATTTTATTAAATTTTTTTAATTAAATAATTCAATTCTTTTGGAAAATTTTATTAAAATAAATATTTAAGAATTTTATCAACAAATTTCTAAATAATTGAATTCTTTCGGCGAATTTTAATTAAATTTTCAAGAATAATTACATTTTTCGATGAATTCGATTAAAATTGTATTAAAAATAATTGAAATTCTGCGATAAGTTTTATTATTTATGAAAATAATTTGAATTCCTTAAAAAGAATTTTATTGTTTACGAAAATAATTGAATCTATGTAAAAATTTTAATATTTATGAGAATAATTGAATAATTGAATGAAATTTTTATTACTTTATAAAAAAAATTAAAGGTTTGCGTAGAATTTTATTAAACTTTTTTTAAATAATTGCATTCTTTAGGAAAATTTATTAAATAGTAGATATTAAATATCATTGAATTGAGGAAATTTTTTTGAAAATAATTGAAATTTTGAATTTCTGCAATAATTTGTAACTTTTCCAAAATAAAATCTTTTTTTCGTGTTTTTAACTAAAATTCTTCTATAAATGCATTATTTTTAATAATTTATGAAAAAGTTCTTTGAGAATTTTCAAATTCATTTTTTTACAATTCAGTTTTACAAAATTTCAATTATTTGCAAATTCTTCAATATTCAAATAAATGAAGCAAATTAAAAGCAGATTAAAAATCAATTTTTTGAATAATTACATGTTTCAAAAAACAATTTCTTAGAATTAAATTCTTATAAATAATTTTGTTAATAAATTTTTAAAAAATTCTATTCTTCTGATGAATTTTAATAAAATTTTTAAGAATAATTACATTTTTCGAGAAATTTGATTAAAATTGTATATTAAAAATAATTGAAATTCTGCGAGTTTTATTATTTATGAAAATAATTGAATTCCAAAAAAGAATTTTATTATTTACGAAAATATTTGAATTGCCAAAAAGAATTTTATTATTTATGAAAATAATTGAATTCCAAAAAAGAATTTTATTATTTACGAAAATATTTGAATTGCCAAAAAGAATTTTATTATTTACGAAAATAATTGAAACCCTGTAAAAATTTTATTATTTATGAAAATAATTGAATTCCTAAAAAGAATTTTATTATTTACGAAGATAATTGAAAGATTGCGAAAAAATTTATTAAAAAAAAATTTGTAAATAATTGAATTTTCTGTAAAATTTTTATTATTTTATGAAAAAATTAAAGGTTTGCGGAGAATTTTATTAATTTTTTTTTTTTGAAATAATTGAATTCTTTAGGAATATTTTATTAAAATAGATATTAAAAATCATTGAATTGGGGAAAATTTTTGAAAATAATTGAAATTTTGACAAGAATTTTATTAAACTTTTTGAAAATAATTGAATTTCGGAGAATTTAATAATTTCTGAAGATAATTAAAATTTTGACGGGAATTAAAAAAAAAATTTTAACATAATAATTGAATTTCTGAGACATATGGACCTAGTTCGAGATTAAGTCACCGTGGCCGTGCGGTATAGTTGCGCGCGTTATTCAGATTCGCCTCGGGGGATAAGGGTGTTCGATCCCACCTGCGAGCGATTTTTTTTTATTCGTTATTTGTAAATAAAAATTTCCCCTAATCATATTTTTACCCACTGAGCAGTGTATTTCGAAACAAAACAAAAATCGTTGAACGTAAAACATTCTCTCCTCGATTCTCTCAAAGGAGACATTTAGGAAAAAGAAAAATCTCCCCATTAATAAAACATAAGAGAGTTGTGAGAAACATGAAAATTTCATACTCTGGAAGAAAAATACACCTGAAACCGAGTTTGAAATTTCTGATTGAACTGGTAACAGTGTCCCAGTGGTACCAACTTTCCTAAAACGAATCTTCTTTCTCTCACTCTCTCTTGAAGCTAAAATATAGTGGGGGGGATAAAATACATCCGAGTGGGAATAGTGGGGACATCAGTGTCACCAGTATTTATAAGAAGGGGTAGTTTTCGGTTACAAAACAGAATGAAATAGAGAGAGAGAGAGAGAGAGAGAGAGAGAGAGAGAAAAGAGGATAGAAATAGAGAGATACGGTACAGTTCATATCGATCAGTCTGCTCTACAAGAAACAGGCGTGAGTTGAGGGCAGAGGTCAAGGTCGCGGAATCTACCGCGCCTGCCTATAGGGTGTTCTCTCTGTATCACAATGTTGCCGTTGTCGTCGTCGTTGTCGTCGCAGTCATCGTAGTCGTCACCCAGGAAAATGGATTTTTCTCATTCTCTCATGACGTACTCGCCAATTCTTAGAAAAGAACAGATTGCTACTCCATCTATATAACACCCTCGCCAGTATTGAATTAAGAAGAGAGAAACGATGAGAGAGCCCCCGGAGAGGGGTGGGGAAGGGGAGGGATTTATTGGTCCAGGCCGCGCAGCTCCGGTCACTGACGTAGCCTGCATTTTACTCTGCAAAAACTTTTTATCTCCCGACTTTGCACAATTTTTCTCTCACACACACATACATACATATTTGTACTAATGATCCATATTTGTAATACACAATTTTTCACTCTTTCAAAACGTATAGGAGATGAAAGAGAAAAATCCCGATGCAGCATCAGGGTTGCCAGAAAGATTTTATTTTATTTTTTTCCCCCTGATTTTCAGACAAAATTTTCAATTTTTTCCCTGAACCTAAAGAATATTCTGATTCACTCTAAAAATTATTAGATACTCAAAAAAATGTTTTATTATTACATTTATAAATGTAATAAAACATTTTTTTGAGTATCTAATAATTTTTAGAGTTATAATATATTTACGAATTTCTTTAATAGAAAAATTATTCAAAGATATCAATAACTTCTTTTAAATAAATATTTAATTATTATTATTTTTCCATTAAAATTAAAATTTTCGAAAATTCTAAATTCAAATTTTTTTGAAATTTAATAACTTATATGATTATTATTAAACAGAAGACTCGGAATGATTAATATCTTCATGTTTTATAATAATTAAAGATGATCGAGTGATAAAATCATTATTTTACATTTTAAGTATATTGTTATTCTGTAACTGATTAAAAAAATTCAATTCCACTTTTTCAAAAAAATTAATTCTACAGAATTGTTAGTTATAAGTATGAAAAATTCAAATTTTAAATTCCAATTTAAAACCTTTTCGAAATTCAATTATTTCTAAAAATTTATGATATAATGCTTTTAATTATCAATTATTATCTAAAACTTCAACTGAAATTCATTTTTAAATAAATTTTTATTAAAAAATTCTACGAGAATTCAATTATTTGAGTACGACAATAAATAATTTATGGAATAAATAAACGTTTTTTAAAATTAAATTCTAATAAAGAATTTTATTTAAAAAAAAAGTAAATAATTGAATTCTTTCGACGAATTTTAATAAAATTTTCAAGAATAAAAGAAGAAGAAGAAAAATAATTGAATAATTCAATGTTTCTCAAAATTGAATTCTCATAAAGAATTTTATCAACAAATCTTTAAATAATTGAAATCTTTCGACGAATTTTAATAAAATCTATAAGAATAATAACATTTTTCGAGAAATTCGATTAAAATTGTACCTATTAAAAAAAAATTTAAATCCTTTTATGAATTTTAAAATTTATGAAAATAATTTAATTCCTAACAAGAATTTTATTACTTATGAAAATAATTGAATATTCGTGTAGAACTTTGTAAAAATTGTTTTTAAATAATTGAATTCTTCGGAAAATTTTATTAAAATAGTAGATATTGTAAATGTAAATTATTAAATTGAGGAAAATTTTTGAAAAGAACTAAAATTTTGCGAAGAATTTCATTAAAATTTTTGAAAGTAATTGAAATTGTGCAAAGAATTTTATTAAAATTTTCAAAAATAATTGAATTTCAGAAAATAATTTTATCATTTTTAAAGATAATTGAAATTTTGACGAGATTTTTAAAAATTTTTGAATATAATTGAATTTATGCGAAGAATTTTATTACATTTGAAAAAAATTCAATTTTATAAAAATTTTTGAAAATAATTGAATTTTGTAGAAGAATTTTATCATTCCTAAAGATAATTGAAAATTTTAAGATTTTAAAAAATTTTTAAATAAAATGGAATTTCTGCGAAGAATTTTATTAAATTTTTTTTCAAGTATTTTAAATTTTGCCAAGAATTGTATTAAATTTTTGAAAATAATTGAATTTTATCATTTCTAAAAATAATTGAAATTTTTAAGAGACTTTTAAAAAATTTTTGAATATAATTGAATTTCTGCGAAGAATTTTATTAATTTTTTTGAAAGTAATTGAAATTTTGACAAGAATTGTATTAAAATTTCTGAAAATAATTGAATTTTGGAGAAGAATTTTTACATTTCTAAAAATAATTGAAATTTTTAAGAGATTTTAAAATTTTTTAAATATAATGGAATTTCTGCGAAGAATTTTATTGAATTTTTTGAAAATAATTGAAATTTTGACAAGAATTGTATTAAATTTTTTGAAAATAATTGAATTTTATCATTTCTAAAAATAATTGAAATTTTTAAGAGATTTTTAAAAAATTTTTTGAATATAATTGAATTTCTGCGAAGAATTTTATTAATTTTTTTGAAAGTAATTGAAATTTTGACAAGAATTGTATTAAAATTTCTGAAAATAATTGAATTTTGGAGAAGAATTTTATCATTTCTAAAAATAATTGAAATTTTTAAGAGATTTTAAAATTTTTTAAATATAATGGAATTTCTGCGAAGAATTTTATTGAATTTTTTGAAAATAATTGAAATTTTGACAAGAATTGTATTAAATTTTTTGAAAATAATTGAATTTTCGAGAAGAATTTTATCATTTCTAAAGATAATTGAAATTTTGAAAAGATTTTTAAAAATTTGTGAAATTGAATTTCTGCGAAGAATTTTATTAAATTTTTTGAAAATAATTGAATTTCTGCGAAGAATTTAATTAAATTTTTTGAAAGTAATTGAATTTCGGAGAAGAATTTTACCATTTCTAAAGATAATTGAAATTTTTAAGAGATTTTAATAAAATTTTGAATATAATTGAATTTCTGCAATTATTTGTAACTTCTAGAAGTTACAAATATTTATTAATTTTGGAGCTCCAAAATAAAATTTTTTAAAGGTTTCTTTAAAGGTTTTTTTAAAGTCTTAGAATTAATTTCTTCATTATAAAATTGATATTTAAAATCGCATTTTAAGAAATTAATTAGTGGCCTTTTTAACGAAACAAGTCCCTTATTTTTATAAAAATAGCTAAATAGTTGTAAGAGGTAAAAAAAGGCAAATAATAATAATGTCTAAATAGAGTATAACTATCAAAAAAAAAAAAAAAAAAAAAAAGAGAAAGATAAAAAAATGTCCTAGATTTAGGAAAACCTCTTAAAAGACAATTCTCGCTATCGCTTTGATTTACGCTCCTGGCTCGCCGGTTATGTGGCCTAAAGTAAAGTGACGCTCAGTGAGAGTGTACTCTTGGAATGAAAATTTACGACGAGTACAAAAATACATTCTCTCGCGAAAATTGAGACTATGTATTTAATCTCTTTCCCTCTCGGACTTGGACCTTGTTCCCGTGTTGGAAAATTGAAAATTCATTCACGATTTGTATCATTCTTTTCATCGATAATCCAGTCTTTCGAAATTTTAATTTATACACGCGAAGGGAAACATTTTTTTAGAAAATAGTTTTCTAATTCATTTTCTAATTAAATAATTCAGGAGTTCTATCATGTCAGTTTGAGTTATCAAAATGATATACGAATACCAATTGACAATAAGTTCATATTCAATAATAGAAAATTTTTGAAACCAAATTTTCTGATATTAAAAAAAGCAGAAAAAAAACTCACCAATACAGCTTTCGTCAAGAAGATTAATAAATTATAATATCCAAAAACTCACCTGAAACAAAACAAAAGAACAATATTTTAGTACATCGTGAAAAAAGTTAAACATTTTCAAAAAAAGGCAATAAAAGCAAATAATCAACTTAATGGACAAATTTCATCAAGAGTTTTTAAAATTGCACACTCAACTAAATGAAATTTCTCACACAATTAAATACTCTTTTATTTTTCGCAAATTTCATACAGGAGACATAAAAAATTTTTGCTACATAGCAGACAAATATACGAGAAATAATATGGATTTGATACATAAAAAAAAGGTTGGCGGGGGACTTGGGGAGAAAAAAAAGAAGAAGAAGAAAAAAGGGTGGGATGGAAGAAGTGGGGGTATTAAAGAAGGGAATTGCGAAGAAAGTCGTAGGTTGGTGAAATATCAACACACTATCGTCGTTTCTCGATGATTTATCGCGTCCTCTAAAGAGATTTGCACATCTTGCTTCGTCTGCTTTCCACACCCAAGATAAAAAAAAAAATGACAACATAATAAATTGTTTTTCTTTCCATAAAGATATACTCAAATTCACCCAAAAAAAACTCTTCGAAAAATTATTTACAGATTTTTTTCCTCTCTTTGTTTTTGTCAAACAATTGTCAACTTGTCGCCGTTTTACTTCGAAATCGAACTTTAATGAATGTTTCTTTAAAAGTACTTACGGTCCAAACACCACAAACAAAAATCGACCAACAACCGAAGAAGAGAGAAATATTCCGATAAATATTAATTTACAACTGTAAAAATTATTTTACATTATGTTACAAATTTTTTATTATTATTTATCAGAATATTTCTCTCCTTGTCATGGACCAAGAAAAAAGTATCAAGAAAACTTTTTACACCATTAATTGACAATCAATCCCGGTCAGGTCTAATTGAAAGATATGTTTTAATCTTTAAATACCCACCTGCAGAAATAGGAGCATTAATACTTAAATGCGTTAATGGTTGATTCGAGTATGAAAACTTTTCCGATATCGAGACACGAAACTTATTGATGGGAACTTCGAACATAATTTGATTTAGTAAGATGGAATCGATTTTATAGAGTTGATAAGTCAGAAAGCAAAAGAAAAAAAAAAGGTTTCCAGAAATAACATACCTTAATAAAGAACCTAAAGAATAACCAAGATGATAAATTTTTTGTTCTCCTCTCACAATATATTGACACATGTTGAAAAGGAAACAAAAAATTCTTACTTACTACCATTAATATCAGCGACTAAAATTTTCAGCTTCGACGAAAGCATAACAAATGGGTAAAAATAAAATCAAATAAAAATAAATTGAAATTTGTTACCGATACTATCATCCACTATTGCAGAAGAATAAAAAATGCTATTACCAATCATTGTTTGAATGGTTTGAATGATTTTAGTGTCTCTACCATCCGTAATTTTTTTACGGATTTTTTTTCCGTACATTTTTTGTAATTTTTTTGATAACAAGTTTCGTTATTAATGATTGTTACTAGTAATGATTGTTACTATTGATGATTGTTACTATTAATGATTGTTACTATTAATGATTGTTACTATTAATGATTATTACTATTAATGATTATTACTATTAATGATTATTACTATTAATGATTATTACACCAACGAATTGAACCACCAAAAATTCTTGATATCAACGACTTATTTCACTAATCGGAGTCGCTATCAAATATTTGTTATACCAGCGAATTGAACCACCAAAAATTTCTTGTAATCAACGAAATGAACCACAAAAAATTCTTGTTATCAACGGATTGAATTACCAAACATTTTTGCTATCAACGACTTTTTGCACTAAAAGAAGTCGCTATCAAATCTTTGTTACACCAACGAATTGAACCACTAAAAATTCTTGTTACCTACGACTTATTGCACCAAAAGTAGTCGCTACCAAATATTTTTTACACCAACGAATTGAACCACCAAAAATTCCTGCTATCAACGACTTATTGCACCAAAAGTAGTCGCTATCAAATATTTGTTACACCAACGAATTGAACCATCAAAAATTTCTCGCCATCAACGAAATGAACCACAAAAAATTCTTGTTATCAACGAATTAAACTACCAAAAATTCCTGCTATCATCGACTTATTGCACTTAAAGGAGTCGATGTCAAATATTTGTTACACCAACGGATTGTACCACCAAAAATTTTTTCTATCAACGAATTATAGCACCAACAGAGGTTATCAAATGTTTTTTTTTTGCTATCAACGAATTGAGCCACCAAAAATTCTTGCTATCAACGAATTGAACTACGAAAAATTTTTGCTATCAACGACTAATTGCACCAAAACTGATTTCTATAAAAAATGTCTTGCTCTCAAGATTGAATCACGGATTGAACCACCAAAAATTCTTGCCATCAACAGATTAAACCACCAAAAATTCCTGCTATCTACGAATTGAACTACAAAAAATTCTCGCTATCAAAAACTTGTTGCGCCATTTGCTGATAGAGTTGACACTATTTGCCTCTAGTATGTACCAAAATCAAAGGAAGCTGACTAAAAGCGAAATTCACGTTTCAAATTTAGCCATCATGAATAATTAAAAAAAAAAAGAAAAATGACACCCGAAATTTCCAAATCGAACTTGATCGTAGAGGAAGTGAATATCGGAGTTAGCGGAGAAAGTTACATACACAGAATTTAACAGTGCTTGAAATAAATTTGTAAAGAGCATCATGCCAAGTAAGTGTCTCGAGTTGAGGTTAGCGACCGTATATTGTCGCATAAATACAACTTCAGGGATATTATTTATTACTTTGTCATTCTGTCCAAGATTTTTCGCGCTGAGCCTGCTACATTTTTGCTTTCAATTCTTTTGTTCTTATGACGTGGCATTGACGATTATACACGCGTGTACATTTCCTTCGTTTTTTTCAGAAAAGAAAGAATTTTATTTTCCTTCATAGATTTTTTTTAAGCGTCTAGAAAAAGAATAAAAAAAGGAACACTAAAAGAAAAAATTACAAGAACAGAATAATTGGCCTAAAAAAAACCCCTCTATTTTGATTAATATTAAAAACTACATCAAATCCGAATTTTTAAGGATACTCTTTTCTCACTAATGGGACATTTGTCTTGTACGTCAAAACATCTTTCAAAATAATGCTTTTTACACAAAAATACACACACCTAGAGTTAAATAAATCAATCGTCTTTCAATCCAAATGTAATTTACTTTTTCCCCTAAAGTAGTACTGTACTATAAATACAAACAAAGAAAGAGAGTTTCAGAATAAAAAAAAGAGGTGAATATTAAATTTGTACATTAAAGAAAAATTTCCTTAATATATACGCACGAAAAAAAAAGTGATTTTTCTAAGTCTGAACTCATCGGAGGTCACATGGTTATATTGACCCCAAGGGTGAAGCTTTACGATTGAAGCTGTATGTATAAAGACTGCTTGACTACTTTGTATTATAGCCTTCATGATTAAAATGATTTAAATGGAACACTCGTTTTGTACGTAATTAAATTTTTTCATACTGCATTTATAAATTATATAACTGCTCGAGAGAATTCATCATTATATGGCGCTAAAGCACATCATTAAAATGGATAATATTATATAGTCTAGAAATTATTTTCACTTTATGTTCAAGTTATCTAATTCAATTACAGACTTTACAAATTAATTAACGTTTCACTGTAAATATTCACTTTTTTTTTTTTAATAATAATAATAAGTACAGAAATTTAATTCAAAAAATTTAAATATTTCCCACGTTCTATTCTATTTGCCACCACTCAGAATTTTTATTTATTTATTCTTTACTTTCTTTGTTGACATAATATTTATTACTTATTATTTAAGTTGATAGTTAATAGACAAATTTAACATTTTTATAATATTTAATTTCATTTAATTAATAATATTAATATTTATTTCTAGATACTATTTTAATAATAGTAATAGACTTAATAAAGAAATTAACTATTTACCCATAAATATTTACCATATTTACTTTTTATACGTGTTTACTGTAAAATAAACTTTTTCTCGACTTTTCCATGACCTTTCTTTGAGTGTGCGGGGTTTATCGAAGGTCAAAGTGACACTCATGAACCTCGCTTATTTTTATAATTTAATAAAATATGTATTAAAAGTCGAAACAATTTTTTTCCTCTTTTTAAACAAAAAATTTTGTTACCTTTGACCGATTTTTTCTTTTCTCGTCTCCGCGAAATTCAAAATTATTTCGCATTTTTCACCCTTTTTGATGAATTTACAAAAACGAAACTTTATCAGAACCATTTTTTAAAGGAGAATAATGATTATTGAAAGGAGAATAACAATTTTTGGACGGTGGACAACAAAAGGATTTTTAATAAATTTTTATCAGCAAATTTTTCGAGAATTCAATTATTTACACACAAAATTAAATAATTTATTCAATAATTGAATGTTTCTTAAAATTGAATTTTTATGAAGAATTTTATCAAAAATTTTAAAAATAATTGAATTTTTTCGGTGAATTTAAAGAAAAATTTAAGAATAAATGAAATTTTCTATCATTATATTTAAAATTGTATAAAAAATAATTGAAATTCCGTGATAAGTTTTGTTATTTATGAAAATAATGGAATTCTTGCAACGAATTTGATTAAAAAATTTTTTAAAGAATTTAATTCCTGTAAAGACTATTATTTGTAAAAATAATTGAATTCCGGAGAAAAATATTATCATTCATAAAAATAATTAATTTCTTGTGAAGAATTTTATTCAAATTTTTTTAAATAATTGGAATTTCTCAGAATTTTTTAAAACTTTTTGAAAATAATTAAAATCTAACAAAGAATTAAAAAAATTCTTTTCTAAATAATTGAATTCATGTGAAAATGTTTATTTTTGAAAAGAATTGAATTCTTCGGAAGAATTTTATTTAAATTTTCTTTAAATAATTGAATTCCCATAAAAAAATCTATTATTTGTGAAAATAATTGAATTCTCAAGAAGTATTGTATAGGAAAATTTTAATAAAATAATAGAATTTTTAAAAGAATTTTATTTAAATTTTTCGAAATAATTGAATTTTTCAGAACTATTTTAAATTTTTTTCAATTCTCTGAATATATTTGAATTCTTTCGAGAAACTTCATTAAAAAATTAAAAATAATTGAATTGGTTCGAAGAAATTTATAAAAAAAAAAATTGGTAAGTAATTGAATTCCTGTAAAATTTTTATTAAAGTTTTGTTTAAATAATTGAATTCTTTTGGGAACTTTTATTTAAAAATAAAATACATTAGAAATAATTGAAATGAAAGAAATTTTTGAAAATTATTAAAATTTTGCCAAGCGAATTTTATTAAATTTTTTTGAAAATAATTAAATTTCGTAGTAGAATTTTATGATTTATAAAGATAATTGAAATTTTGACGAGAATTTTTTTTTAAATTTTTGTACATAATTGAATTTATACGAAGAAGTTAATCACTTTTGAAAATAATTAAATTTCTGTAATCAGTTGTTCCTAAAATTTCTATTTAAATTCATTAAAAATTGATATTTTTTAAATTTTCAAATTGAAACCATTTGAAGTTCATCTATTTATAAAGATTGTAAACGCAACTCTTTTTTTTTTTTTGAAATCCAATTAATTTTGAAATTTTTAAGTAAACTTATTCAATTAAATAATTTTATAAGTAATAATTTTATGTTATAGTTCTTCAAGAATGAAGTTATTTAAAAAGAAATTATTGTCAGAAATAGAAAAAATTGACGGGGTTTGTATTAGAATTTTTGTCAATTTCATGGTTTATGAGTCAAATGAAAAAAAAAATTTTGAATTTTCTTATAAATTCTAAAAATTTAATTTTTTCCAGTACTTTTAATAAAAATCTCTGAAATTTCCCTGATTTCCCTGACTTCCCTGATTTTAAATTTCCCTGAATTCTCTGACTTGTGGCAACCCTGATAACGAATCAAAAGGGAGGATAACGATTTTTGAAAAGAGGACAACAATTTTTGAGAGGATAAAAACGAATCGAATGTTGAGGTTAACGATTTTTTAAAGAAGTATTATAATTTTTGGAAGTAGGATAACAAAAGGAAGAGAAGAATAATGATTTTTGAATGGAGATTAACAAAACAAATGAAAAATAACAATTTTTGAAAGGAGGACAATAATTTTTGGAAGGATAACAATATTTGGGAGGTTTTTTAAAGGATTATAATTTTGAAGAAAGAGGATAACAAAACAAATAGGGGGTTCGATTTTTGAAAGCAGGATAACAAAACGAATAGGATCATAACGATTTTTGATTGTAGGTTAACAAAACATGCAGAATAACGATTTTTGAAAGAAGGACATCAATTTTTGGGAAGAGTATAAGGAATCAAGTTAGGAGGATAAGGATTTTTTAAAGGAGGATCATAATTTTTTAAAGCAGGATCATAATTTTTGGCAGGAGAATCTATGTCTACAAGAAGACTAACAAATCCACGATTTTCGTCAAGTGCGGGCCTGTTAAGACAGACACACATTTTTACACTAATACACTAATACAGTGATAAAAGTTTCATAATTTTTCAGCAGTTTGCAACGTTATGCTCACGCATAAACATATACACACCTGTATAAAGTATACCTGAGGCAAAGAGAGAGAGATAGGGAACGGTTGTCAGCTCTTTTTTTTTTTTTTTTTTTTTTCGCTAAAAGAGCGACAACGACAGTGGTGGACAACAGTAAAGTCTCCTCTCTCGTAACACTCCTCCGGCTATTCTATAGTCGACACGTAAGCTTGTGTAACGCGTAATCATTTCCACGGCCTTCCAACGTGCAACTTTCTAAACAAAACTGCCTCCCAGCAATACACCGTACGATCGTATATCGCATCCTACTTTAGCGTGTTAACGGGGCTATTTGGGATCGATAGCTCACACACAAACTGTGTTTCAGAGAGCTGGGTTATCGCCGCAAAATGTCGGATCGATAATGTTGGCCGGAATTCGGGAGACTGAGGGAGCAAAACAGAACACACACACACTCACAAGAATAATTCAAGACTCGTGACAACAATACGTCGACGATGATAATAATACAAAAAAAAAATCCCTTCATTTTCTACTGTTGCGAATTTGCGATTATTAATACCGAGGATTTAAACTGATCGTCCTACTCGATTGTCGTCCATATGTCAAGTGCAATTCATTGACATTGACAATAATATTCTTTTTTTCTTTTTCACGACTTTAGAAATGATTTCATCCACTCAATCATCACGTGAACTCTATTCGAATTTTCAATTTTTCGAATAAAAATACCGACTATCTAAACCTATCGAAAAAATCAGTTTCATAAAGATTTTCTAAAAATTTCGTCTAAATGAAAATATTCAAAAAAGTTCTAGAAAATTCGACTAAAACTAATCCAAATTAAAAAAACAATTCAGTGAAATACAAACTCAGATTAAATAAAATTTCTAATTCTATTAATTCAGATAAATATCAGATTAAATAAAGAAATAAATTCAGATTTCAATAAAAAATCCAGCGGAGAAAAAATTCAGAGTACTGACAAAAAAAATTTACAATTCGGAAGAAAGATGTAAATTTAGACGATAATAAGTTAAACAAATAATTAACTCCAGCATTCACTGAAGTCAGTGCCGATTGAAAACAATCATCAATCAAAGTTGATACCAATTGAAACCACCATTAGTTATTAGGAACAACTTGTTACATTTAGAACTTCTATTTGTGACCATTAGTTTTATGTTCCTGTTTATTGAAACACTGTTAACTGTCTTGTTTATTTATTATCTTCAATTAAGAATTTTCTATAAAACTTCGTAAAATACACTGAATTTTTAATTAATCAATTAAAGGAATTACTAAATACTAATTAATAATTACTTATTACTAATTAATAATTACTTATTACTAATTAATAATTACTTATTACTAATTAATAATTACTTATTACTAATTAATAATTACTTATTACTAATTAATAATTACTAATTACTAATTACTAATTACTAATTAATAATTAATAATTACTTATTACTAATGACTAATGACTAATTACTAATTACTAATTACTAATTAATAATTACTAATTAATAATTACTTATTACTAATTAATAATTAATAATTACTAATTAATAATTAATAAATAATAATTACTAATTAATAATTACTAATTGTTAATTACTAATTACTAAACTATAAAAATTCAGAAAACTGAACTAGTCGTTCATATTTATAAATAGGGTAGGGGGCCCCAAATTTATTTATTTTCTATTATTTTTGTTTATGAATCACAATTTTTTTAACAAAATTATTATTTTGTTTAGAAAAAGAAAAAAAATATTTGCACAATTTCTATTTTTAATCTAATATTTGGAACATAGTATTCCACAGAAATTAAGACATTCAAAAATTTTAAATTCAAACTTTTTTTAAATTAAACAAATTATAAAAAAAATTGTTATAAAACATGAAGATATCGATTGCTCCGAGTCGAAGACTCGGAGTGATCGATCTCTTCATGTTTTATAATAATTAAATATGACCAAGTAATAAAAATCATTATTTTATATTATAAGAATATTGTTACTGTAACTTCATCAAAATTATTTTCATAATTTTAATTCATTTCTTATAATCTAGAATTTAAAATTATTTTTTATAAAAATATTTAAATTCCTTAAAAAAATTTTATTATTTATGAAAATAATTAAATGTTTGCATACAATTTTATTAAAAACTTTTTAAATAATTGAATTTCTGCAATTATTTCTAATTTCTCAAAAATTGAATTTTTTTTAGTGTTTTCAACAAAAATTTAAGTTAGAAAATTTTTAAATTCTATTATTTTTTAAATTGCTAACTTCAATTAAAAAAAGGCAGTAAGAAGTTTATATTTAATTAGAATTTAAAAAGATAACTTTATCTCGACATGTTTTAAATATATAATAAATTGCGTTGAAAATTTTTCCTCTCCTAATTGAAAATGAAAATTTAATTAGAATCGAAATAATACTGAATAATTGTGCTCTTGAATAACGTAAAAGTGCAGTTAATAAATAATATGAATAATTATATCAATTATTTTAATTATTTAAAAAATATTGTAAATTAAATCTATCGGTTTATATACAAAGGGATATATTTAAATAATTAAATGATAGAAAAACGAAATAATTACATAAGATTGATAATATTATAAAATTCAAGTTGTCAATTCGTAAAATTGGAAAAGTATCCAATAATTTATTAGATTGTAACGATTGTTAATTTCATGGGTGCGGATTAGCTCGTCGAACCAGAGTTCGTTAAAAATATGTGTAATTAAATAAGTAGTGCAATTCGAGAATTTAAATTTAAGTGTAGTTTATTAAGTAAATAAAAAGACGTGAAAAGTACAATTTTGAACGGAAACGAAAAATACGTAACGTGGACGTTAAATTACGGACGACGACTAACGAGTTACTGTATACGGATTAACGATTACTACGGGGAACGTTTACGGCGGAAATACGGTGCGTGTAAAACACGTGCTTTGAGAGGTTAATTCCATCTCACGGCGGTTATGCCGGCCGTTGTCTCCGGGTAATACCTCGGAGAGAGAGTCTTGGCGGTGATTCCTGCCATCTCCGGGTGATCCCTCGGAGAGTGACTCCGGGCGGTAATACCGGCCGTCGTCTCCGCTGGCTCGCTGCCGCGCGCCAGCTTATATACCTGTACGAGGTGCGGCGACGCGTGCGCACTTCGTAGAGGACGAACTACAGTGCCGTAACAAAAATATTTCACCCCTGCTCTTAAAATAAATTTCTAAATTCAAAATAAATACGGTGATCGTCACACCCCTCTTTCGTGTAGAAAGAAAACTCACATGTGAGTTTTCTGTCGCAAAAAAAAAACACAAATCGAAATGAACTATTGGGTGTAACGCGTAAGAAACCGAATGACGTACAATTAACTGGGCGGAAAACGTAACACTAGACCTAAAGCGAACAATTATAAAGTATCGGTTTCGTAACTCAAAATCGCGAACGTAGAATAAAAACACAAACGTAAAACATGAACGTATGAATCGTAGATCGAAGTAACACTACACACTGACTCGAAAATCGATTAAATATTATAAATCATAAAGTTTTAGAAACACGATAGATTTCACTAAACACTTTTCGAAGTCGGATCAAACTTACGAGTGGAGACTGCTGATGATCTTGGGATGAACGTTATCAAACCGTGATACGTTGTTCTTGACTCCAGAGGATCCTTGTTAAACTTGATGATGTCGTATCGTAATGTAAGATTGGAAAATGTAAAAGACGAAATCCGAAAACTGATTGCGTAAAACTTGGCCGTTGACATCTGAGTGTAACCATAAAACTTCTGAACAGGAAAACGTAACTGGCCAGTGACTGGTAACGAAACGGATGACTGGACCTTTGGTGACGTACGTAACACTTTGACTGATAAATCCAATTCACTGTTGTTCACTAAAAGTGAGTTGATTTCCATTAGGCCCTTGACTTAACACTGAACGTAAACTGGATACTTTTACTTTGGCTTGACGTATTTGAACTGAACACTATTGATGACGATGACGACTCTTGGGTTTGATCTGACTTTTACAACGACGAAACATTTAAAATAACTCAGGATTTATTCTTATAACGCATACGTTGAACATGAACGAAACGTAGAACGATAAACGGGTACGTAAAACGAAAAACTAAACGTGAGCGGTAATATAAAAATGAACGAAAACGTAGGACTTCATACGACGATACGACTTACAGGATACGCGAATGTAATGAGGCTGAAGTTCGAAACGTTTTTGAAAACGAAAAATTAAAAATAAAAAAAGTAAATTTTTTTCAACGTGAGATTGTCCCAAATGATAACCAACACCTAAAAATAAATTTTTGTCCCCCTACCCTCTTCGGTTCCCTTCGTCTATAGGGTAAAATGGTCCAAAAAATTAAAAAAAATTTCTTAAAAATAGAAAAAGGCTCGGGGGAAAAATTTTATTGCACAAATCAATTGCACTCACAGCCAGGAAGCTGTAAAAAAATTTGCGCCCCCCTACACCCTTCGGTTCCCCTCGTTTATGGGGTAAAATGGTCCCAAAAATTAAAAAAAATTTCTTAAAAATAGAAAAAGGCTCGGGGGAAAAATTTTATTGCACAAATCAATTGCACTCACAGCCAGGAAGCTGTAAAAAAATTTGCGCCCCCCTACACCCTTCGGTTCCCCTCGTTTATGGGGTAAAATGGTCCCAAAAATTAAAAAAAATTTCTTAAAAATAGAAAAAGGCTCGGGGGAAAAATTTTATTGCACAACTTAGTTGCATTAGATGCCAGAAAGATGTAAAAAAATTTGCGCCCCCCTACACACTTCGGCTCCCCTCGTTTATGGGGTAAAATGGTCCCAAAAATTAAAAAAAATTTCTTAAAAATAGAAAAAAGCTCGGGGGAAAAATTTTATTGCACAAATCAATTACATTCACAGCCAGGAAGCTGTAAAAAAATTTGCGCCCCCCTACACCCTTCGGCTCCCCTCGTTTATGGGGTAAAATGGTCTAAAAAATTAAAAAAAATTTCTTAAAAATAGAAAAAGGCTCGGGGGAAAAATTTTATTGCACAAATCGATTGCATTCACAGCCAAAAAGCTGTAAAAAAATTTGCGCCCCCCTACACCCTTCGGCTACCCTCGTTTATGGGGTAAAATGGTCCTAAAAATTAAAAAAAATTTCTTAAAAATAGAAAAAGGCTCAAGGGAAAAATTTTATTGCACAACTTAGTTGCATTCGATGCCAGAAAGATGTAAAAAAATTTGCGTGCCCTTAAACCCTTCGCTTCCCTTCGTTTATAAAGTAAATTGTCCCAAAAATTAAAAAAAAAAAATTAATAAAAATGTTTTTTAAAAATTGGAAAAGGCTCGGGGGAAAAATTTTATTGCACAACTTAGTTGCATTCGATGCCAGGAAGATGTAAAAAAATTTGCGTGCCCTTAAACCCTTCGCTTCCCTTCGTTTATGGAGTAAAATAGTCCCAAAAATTAAAAAAAAATTAATAAAAATTTTTTTAAAAATTGGAAAAGGCTCAGGGGAAAAATTTTATTGCATAACTTAGTTGCATTCGATGTTAGAAAGATGTAAAAAAATTTGCGTGCCCTTAAACCCTTCGCTTCCCTTCGTTTATGGAGTAAAATAGTCCCAAAAATTAAAAAAAAATTAATAAAAAATTTCTTAAGAATTGGAAAAGGCTCGGGGGAAAAATTTTATTGAACAATCAAGTTGTATTTAATACCAGTAAGCTGTGAAAAAATTTGCGTGCCTGTAAACCCTTCGCTTCCCTTCGTTTATAAAGTAAATTGACCCAAAAATTAAAAAAAAAATTAATAAAAAATTTCTTAAAAATTAGAAAAGGCTCGGGGGAAAAATTCTATTGCACAACTTAGTTGCATTTGATGCCAGAAAGATGTAAAAAAATTTGCGTGCCCTTAAACCCTTCGCTTCCCTTCGTTTATAAAGTAAATTGGCCAAAAATTAAAAAAAAAATTAATAAAAAATTTTTTAAAAATTGGAAAAGGCTCGGGGGAAAAATTTTATTGCACAACTTAGTTGCATTCGATGCCAGAAAGATGTAAAAAAATTTGCGTGCCCTTAAACCCTTCGCTTCCCTTCGTTTATGGAGTAAAATAGTCCCAAAAATTAAAAAAAAATTAATAAAAATTTTTTAAAAAATTGGAAAAGGCTCAGGGGAAAAATTTTATTGCACAACTTAGTTGCATTCGATGCCAGAAAGATGTAAAAAAATTTGCGTGCCCTTAAACCCTTCGCTTCCCTTCGTTTATGGAGTAAAATAGTCCCAAAAATTAAAAAAAAAATTTTAAAAAAATTTTTTAAAAATTGGAACAGGCTCAGGGGAAAAATTTTATTGCATAACTTAGTTGCATTCGATGTTAGAAAGATGTAAAAAAATTTGCGTGCCCTTAAACCCTTCGCTTCCCTTCGTTTATAAAGTAAATTGGCCCAAAAATTAAATAAAAAATTAATAAAAAATTTTTTAAAAATTGGAACAGGCTCGGGGGAAAAATTTTATTGCACAACTTAGTTGCATTCGATCCCAGAAAGATGTAAAAAAATTTGCGTGCCCTTAAACCCTTCGCTTCCCTTCGTTTATAAAGTAAATTAGCCCAAAAATTAAAAAAAAAATTAATAAAAAATTTTTTAAAAATTAAAAAAGGCTCGGGGGAAAAACTTTATTGCACAACTTAGTTGCATTCGATGCCAGGAAGATGTAAAAAAATTTGCGTGCCCTTAAACCCTTCGCTTCCCTTCGTTTATAAAGTAAATTGGCCCAAAAATTAAAAAAAAATTAATAAAAATTTTTTTAAAAATTAGAAAAGGCTCGGGGGAAAAATTTCATTGCAGAACTTAATTGCATTTGATGCCAGAAAGATGTAAAAAAATTTGCGTGCCCTTAAACCCTTCGCTTCCCTTCGTTTATGGAGTAAAATAGTCCCAAAAATTAAAAAAAATTAATAAAAATTTTTTAAAAAATTTGAAAAGGCTCGGGGGAAAAATTTTAGTGCACAACTTAGTTGCATTCGATGCCAGAAAGATGTAAAAAAATTTGCGTGCCCTTAAACCCTTCGCTTCCCTTCGTTTATGGAGTAAAATAGTCCCAAAAATTAAAAAAAAAATTAATAAAAAATTTTTTAAAAATTGGAAAAGGCTCGGGGGAAAAATTTTATTGCTTAACTTAGTTGCATTTATTATTAGTAAGCTGTGAAAAAATTTGCGTGCCCTTAAACCCTTCGCTTCCCTTCGTTTATAAAGTAAATTGGCCCAAAACAAAAAAAAAAATTAATAAAAAATTTTTTAAAAATTAAAAAAGGCTCGGGGGAAAAATTTTATTGCACAACTTAGTTGCATTCGATGCCAGAAAGATGTAAAAAAATTTGCGTGCCCTTAAACCCTTCGCTTCCCTTCGTTTATAAAGTAAATTGGCCCAAAAATTAAAAAAAAAATTAATAAAAAATTTTTTAAAAATTAAAAAAGGCTCGGGGGAAAAATTTTATTGCACAACTTAGTTGCATTCGATGCCAGAAAGATGTAAAAAAATTTGCGTGCCCTTAAACCCTTCGCTTCCCTTCGTTTATAAAGTAAATTGGCCCAAAAATTAAAAAAAAAATTAATAAAAAATTTTTTAAAAATTGGAAAAGGCTCGGGGGAAAAATTTTATTGCTTAACTTAGTTGCATTTAATATTAGTAAGCTGTGAAAAAATTTGCGTGCCCTTAAAGCCTTCGCTTCCCTTCGTTTATGGAGTAAAATAGTCCCAAAAATTAAAAAAAATTAATAAAAATTTTTTAAAAAATTTGAAAAGGCTCGGGGGAAAAATTTTAGTGCACAACTTAGTTGCATTCGATGCCAGAAAGATGTAAAAAAATTTGCGTGCCCTTAAACCCTTCGCTTCCCTTCGTTTATGGAGTAAAATAGTCCCAAAAATTAAAAAAAAAATTAATAAAAAATTTTTTAAAAATTGGAAAAGGCTCGGGGGAAAAATTTTATTGCTTAACTTAGTTGCATTTATTATTAGTAAGCTGTGAAAAAATTTGCGTGCCCTTAAACCCTTCGCTTCCCTTCGTTTATAAAGTAAATTGGCCCAAAAAAAAAAAAAAAAAATTAATAAAAAATTTTTTAAAAATTAAAAAAGGCTCGGGGGAAAAATTTTATTGCACAACTTAGTTGCATTCGATGCCAGAAAGATGTAAAAAAATTTGCGTGCCCTTAAACCCTTCGCTTCCCTTCGTTTATAAAGTAAATTGGCCCAAAAATTAAAAAAAAAATTAATAAAAAATTTTTTAAAAATTAAAAAAGGCTCGGGGGAAAAATTTTATTGCACAACTTAGTTGCATTCGATGCCAGAAAGATGTAAAAAAATTTGCGCCCCCCTACACACTTCGGCTCCCCTCGTTTATGGGGTAAAATGGTCCCAAAAATTAAAAAAAATTTCTTAAAAATAGAAAAAAGCTCGGGGGAAAAATTTTATTGCACAAATCAATTACATTCACAGCCAGGAAGCTGTAAAAAAATTTGCGCCCCCCTACACCCTTCGGCTCCCCTCGTTTATGGGGTAAAATGGTCTAAAAAATTAAAAAAAATTTCTTAAAAATAGAAAAAGGCTCGGGGGAAAAATTTTATTGCACAAATCGATTGCATTCACAGCCAAAAAGCTGTAAAAAAATTTGCGCCCCCTACACCCTTCGGCTACCCTCGTTTATGGGGTAAAATGGTCCTAAAAATTAAAAAAAATTTCTTAAAAATAGAAAAAGGCTCAAGGGAAAAATTTTATTGCACAACTTAGTTGCATTCGATGCCAGAAAGATGTAAAAAAATTTGCGTGCCCTTAAACCCTTCGCTTCCCTTCGTTTATAAAGTAAATTGGCCAAAAATTAAAAAAAAAATTAATAAAAAATTTTTTAAAAATTGGAAAAGGCTCGGGGGAAAAATTTTATTGCACAACTTAGTTGCATTCGATGCCAGAAAAATGTAAAAAAATTTGCGTGCCCTTTAACCCTTCGCTTCCCTTCGTTTATGGAGTAAAATAGTCCCAAAAATTAAAAAAAAATTAATAAAAATTTTTTAAAAAATTGGAAAAGGCTCAGGGGAAAAATTTTATTGCACAACTTAGTTGCATTCGATGCCAGAAAGATGTAAAAAAATTTGCGTGCCCTTAAACCCTTCGCTTCCCTTCGTTTATGGAGTAAAATAGTCCCAAAAATTAAAAAAAAAATTTTAAAAAAATTTTTTAAAAATTGGAACAGGCTCAGGGGAAAAATTTTATTGCATAACTTAGTTGCATTCGATGTTAGAAAGATGTAAAAAAATTTGCGTGCCCTTAAACCCTTCGCTTCCCTTCGTTTATAAAGTAAATTGGCCCAAAAATTAAATAAAAAATTAATAAAAAATTTTTTAAAAATTGGAACAGGCTCGGGGGAAAAACTTTATTGCACAACTTAGTTGCATTCGATGCCAGAAAGATGTAAAAAAATTTGCGTGCCCTTAAACCCTTCGCTTCCCTTCGTTTATAAAGTAAATTGGCCCAAAAATTAAAAAAAAATTAATAAAAATTTTTTTAAAAATTAGAAAAGGCTCGGGGGAAAAATTTCATTGCAGAACTTAATTGCATTTGATGCCAGAAAGATGTAAAAAAATTTGCGTGCCCTTAAACCCTTCGCTTCCCTTCGTTTATGGAGTAAAATAGTCCCAAAAATTAAAAAAAATTAATAAAAATTTTTTAAAAAATTTGAAAAGGCTCGGGGGAAAAATTTTAGTGCACAACTTAGTTGCATTCGATGCCAGAAAGATGTAAAAAAATTTGCGTGCCCTTAAACCCTTCGCTTCCCTTCGTTTATGGAGTAAAATAGTCCCAAAAATTAAAAAAAAAATTAATAAAAAATTTTTTAAAAATTGGAAAAGGCTCGGGGGAAAAATTTTATTGCTTAACTTAGTTGCATTTAATATTAGTAAGCTGTGAAAAAATTTGCGTGCCCTTAAAGCCTTCGCTTCCCTTCGTTTATGGAGTAAAATAGTCCCAAAAATTAAAAAAAAATTAATAAAAATTTTTTAAAAAATTGGAAAAGGCTCAGGGGAAAAATTTTATTGCACAACTTAGTTGCATTCGATGCCAGAAAGATGTAAAAAAATTTGCGTGCCCTTAAACCCTTCGCTTCCCTTCGTTTATGGAGTAAAATAGTCCCAAAAATTAAAAAAAAAATTAATAAAAAATTTTTTAAAAATTAAAAAAGGCTCGGGGGAAAAACTTTATTGCTTAACTTAGTTGCATTTATTATTAGTAAGCTGTGAAAAAATTTGCGTGCCCTTAAACCCTTCGCTTCCCTTCGTTTATAAAGTAAATTGGCCCAAAAAAAAAAAAAAAAATTAATAAAAAATTTTTTAAAAATTAAAAAAGGCTCGGGGGAAAAATTTTATTGCACAACTTAGTTGCATTCGATGCCAGAAAGATGTAAAAAAATTTGCGTGCCCTTAAACCCTTCGCTTCCCTTCGTTTATAAAGTAAATTGGCCCAAAAATTAAAAAAAAAATTAATAAAAAATTTTTTAAAAATTGGAAAAGGCTCGGGGGAAAAATTTTATTGCTTAACTTAGTTGCATTTAATATTAGTAAGCTGTGAAAAAATTTGCGTGCCCTTAAAGCCTTCGCTTCCCTTCGTTTATGGAGTAAAATAGTCCCAAAAATTAAAAAAAAATTAATAAAAATTTTTTAAAAAATTGGAAAAGGCTCAGGGGAAAAATTTTATTGCACAACTTAGTTGCATTCGATGCCAGAAAGATGTAAAAAAATTTGCGTGCCCTTAAACCCTTCGCTTCCCTTCGTTTATGGAGTAAAATAGTCCCAAAAATTAAAAAAAAAATTAATAAAAAATTTTTTAAAAATTAAAAAAGGCTCGGGGGAAAAACTTTATTGCTTAACTTAGTTGCATTTATTATTAGTAAGCTGTGAAAAAATTTGCGTGCCCTTAAACCCTTCGCTTCCCTTCGTTTATAAAGTAAATTGGCCCAAAAAAAAAAAAAAAAATTAATAAAAAATTTTTTAAAAATTAAAAAAGGCTCGGGGGAAAAATTTTATTGCACAACTTAGTTGCATTCGATGCCAGAAAGATGTAAAAAAATTTGCGTGCCCTTAAACCCTTCGCTTCCCTTCGTTTATAAAGTAAATTGGCCCAAAAATTAAAAAAAAAATTAATAAAAAATTTTTTAAAAATTGGAAAAGGCTCGGGGGAAAAATTTTATTGCTTAACTTAGTTGCATTTAATATTAGTAAGCTGTGAAAAAATTTGCGTGCCCTTAAAGCCTTCGCTTCCCTTCGTTTATGGAGTAAAATAGTCCCAAAAATTAAAAAAAAATTAATAAAAATTTTTTAAAAAATTGGAAAAGGCTCAGGGGAAAAATTTTATTGCACAACTTAGTTGCATTCGATGCCAGAAAGATGTAAAAAAATTTGCGTGCCCTTAAACCCTTCGCTTCCCTTCGTTTATGGAGTAAAATAGTCCCAAAAATTAAAAAAAAAAATTAATAAAAAATTTTTTAAAAATTAAAAAAGGCTCGGGGGAAAAACTTTATTGCTTAACTTAGTTGCATTTATTATTAGTAAGCTGTGAAAAAATTTGCGTGCCCTTAAACCCTTCGCTTCCCTTCGTTTATAAAGTAAATTGGCCCAAAAAAAAAAAAAAAAATTAATAAAAAATTTTTTAAAAATTAAAAAAGGCTCGGGGGAAAAATTTTATTGCACAACTTAGTTGCATTCGATGCCAGAAAGATGTAAAAAAATTTGCGTGCCCTTAAACCCTTCGCTTCCCTTCGTTTATAAAGTAAATTGTCCCAAAAATTAAAAAAAAAAATTAATAAAAATGTTTTTTAAAAATTGGAAAAGGCTCGGGGGAAAAATTTTATTGCTTAACTTAGTTGCATTTAATATTAGTAAGCTGTGAAAAAATTTGCGTGCCCTTAAAGCCTTCGCTTCCCTTCGTTTATAAAGTAAATTGTCCCAAAAATTAAAAAAAAAATTAATAAAAAGTTTTTTAAAAATTGGAAAAGGCTCGGGGGAGAAATTTTATTGCACAACTCAGTTGCATTCGATACCAGTAAGCTGTAAAAAAATTTGCGTGTCCCTAAACCCTTTGCTTCCCTTCGTTTATGGGGTAAAATGGAAAAAAAACGAAAAGAAATTTAGCAAAATTACAGATGGTCTTACAGTTGTAATTTTTTTTTAGAAATTACTTTTATTAGATCCCACTAAACTACAAAAAGAGTTTCGCCCTTGCAATCCTTTCAGATCTTTTTGTTTATGGGGTAAAATGGTGAAAAAACGAAAAAAATTCATCAATATTATAGATGGTCTTACAGTTGCAATTTTTTTCAGAAATCACCTGTACAAGATTCCACTAGACTACAAGAAAAGTTTCGCCCTTCTAACCCTTTCGGATCCTTTCGTTTATGGGATAAAATGATCCAGAAAACGAAAAGAAATTCATCAAAATTACAGATGGTCTTACAGTTGTAATTTTTTTTAAAAAATCACTTGTATTAGACCCCAATTGACTGCAAAAAAAAGTGTTATTCTCCCAACCCTTTCGGACACTTTTGTTTATGGGTTAAAATGACCAAGAATCGTTAAAAAAATTCAGCAAAATTACAAATTGTCTTAAAGTTGTAATTTTTTTATGAAATTTGCTTTTATTAGGACCCACTATCCCAACATTAGTAATTTTTTGCATAGATTTTTTACACAATAGTGTGTTAAAAAAATTTTTAAACCCTATTCAAGAATCTATTTAATTTTGAGAAACGTACATTACATTGATTAAATAGTTTTTTCTTTTTTGTATTTAAGGATTGTCACCGGCAATATAAGGAAATGAGAGAAAATTTTAAAAATTTGACAGTTTGATGTTTATATTATTTTAGAAACATATTATTTTTTCAGAATTTTTTACCACGTAGTTTTTTCTTAAAAAAATCAAATAAATTTGCAATTTAACATAGGCTCTTATGGGAGCTCAGATAAATCTTAGAAAAAAAGTGTGAAGGAAATGAGAGAAAAATCTGTGGTTTTTTATATGGATAGACAATGTCAAAAAGTTTAAACTAAAAGAGTTTAGAGAAAGTTTACCACAGATTTAATGAATAAATAATTATTAACGTTTTAGTTTTCAGAACAATAATAATTGTATAAGTATATCAAACACAAAAACACATGAAAATGTGGCAACAACACACAACCTCAAAAAAATACAAATTTGATGTGTACATTTGAAATTAATAATATTCCTTAAACATAAGTTAATAATTTTTATGTTTCTTTTGAATCATAATTATATTTTACATTTGTTTATTGTTATTTTCGTGTTCTCAACACTAAAAAATTTGAGGTTAACCTCTGACAATATACTATATTCCAGTCGTACCAACCATATGTCGACTATGTTGTGTAATGGTTTTTAGCACTTTTTCAAAAAATTAATTAAATGCATTTTTTAATATTTTAGTCTTGAAAAAATTTTATCATTAATTTTTACATCTTTTTTGAATGTTTTTTTCTTTGAATAAAATAAATATATAGGTTTTTTGATTAAAATTATAAAACTAAAATTTTTCTTTGAGGTTGCAAACATGCAAGATTTTACATAGGAGTAATGGGAACATTCCCCTTGCCCCTCACCACCGCCGTGACAATCCTTAAATAATTGAATGCTTGTAGAATTTTTTATTATAACATGAATTTGAGTTAAAATTTTTGATAATAATTGAATAATAAAAGCATTATAGCTTGATTTTTAGAAATAAGTGTATTTTGAAATGTTTAATTAAATTTTTTTTAAAAATTATTTCTAGTTTTTATTTTCTAAATATTTAATAATTGGAGAATAAACGAATAATTAAAATTTTGTCAAATTTTATTGTGAACAAATAGATTTGAAAATTCTCTATGAACTTTTGCTAAAATTATTAAATATAATTGTTAATTGTTCATTTTTTCGAAAAGATTTCATACAATATTTGAACATAATTAAGTTTTTCAAAGTCTTTACTTAAAATTGTATTAAAACAAGTTGTAAATTCAGATGTTCATTACATGAACATTTTGCTTCCTCTTTACGATCAGCAAACAAATTTTGCTTCTTCGTGGAGAAATCATTAACGACAAATATATTTAATTTTTAAATCATTTTCAATACAATTTAACATTTATAAAATAAAGTGCATTCGTCTTAATAGAAAGAATAAAATTTTCTTATACAGTAATATGAATCTAAATAAACAAAAAAATTTTTAGTAAAAAAGTGAATTTTTCCACTTAATTGTAATTAATTCTATAGTTTTTGAATATAATATATACTTTACATACACTAATCGATTGGTCTTGATACAAAGAATAAGAGTTTTGATTTTTTTCGATAAATAATAACATTTTATTATATAGCAACATAATTTCGCGGAAAGAACTCACTTTTTGATAAAAATGCGAATATTTCAGCTTTAATTGTGATTAACTCTATAAATTCTAATACAATTTATACTTTGTATAGACTAATTAATTCGTCTTGATGCAAAAGAAAAGATTTTATTATATATTAACTTTAAAAACCAACTTATAAAAATTTTTTTAGAAAAAAGTTAAATAAAAATTTTTTTTCCGAGGATTTTTCAAAGTCCATAAATCTATTTCGAGATAGTTTTATGATAATTATATCTGGCAAATTTTTGACAAATTCGTTAAAACCTCTTCGAGTTATTATGTTCACAAAAAACGGGATCCACTCACACACATACACAGTAAAAAGAAAGTCTTATTTTAAGGCAGAAAAGCAGCCTTAAATTAAGATACAACATTTTTAAGGCAGTCAATACTTGATTTACGCACGTATTTTGCATCCTTTAACATTATAGCAGACAGTGCTGAATGCGGACAATTTCAGGGTCTTATACATATAACATAGTCCTATATAGAAGAAAATTTGTTTAAAGGATTTTTAAAAATTTTGTAAATTAAACGACTACGAAGCTTCCTCCACGAGGAAGCAAAATGACTAATTTTCAGAAAACATTAATTGGAAAATTAGTTATATTTGTCAAATTAAATCAATTAAAAAAATTTTTCGCTTATCAAAATTTTTCACAAATAGAAAAGAATATCTATTCTTTTCTATTAGTTAAAAAATTAAAAACTTAGAAGAAAAGAAAAAATTTAAAAAAAGAATTTGTAAATAAAAAAAAATAATAAAAATTTTAAAAAAGAAAGTTTCACATTAATTATGTGGAGGATCGTATTGCTGAAAAATAAAAAAGTATGAGTTGTCCATACGCCGATCAAAACAAAGTATTGCGTAGAGTTCCGAATGTATGTAGTACAACGGCGGAGAGAAGTGAAATACACCGTTCGGTTGTACTCGGTACATTTCGTCACACGATCGGATCCAAAGTCCCGCCTCACTCCTCAAAGAGCACGCCAAGGCATCAGAAACGAAAAACTCTTTTCGCTTGCCTTTCACTACGTTCGCTTATCCCCACTCTACTCAATCTTCTACGCGATTCGCATGTGTGCGCGCACACCACTCTAGAGGCACTAACGTGTTCGTGTAAACGAATCCCCAAATGAGCGCTTGGATCGTAGATACTCAAAAATCAACTTTTGAATTTAACTATTTTAAATACACATCCTTATAGGAAATTTCATTCCGCATCTTTTTCACTTATGCAATTTTTTTGTATCTATTAACGTTTTCGAAATATTTGGAAAAAACTGTTTTTTTGAAACTGTAAAGTTAATGACATTTTTCACTTCAACTCGCGATATTTCAGACAATTTTAAAAATTTTTCAATGAAACAAAAAATAAAATGCGTCTTAAGGTATTCTACGAATGATGAAAAAAGAAAACAGTTATTTTCTTTATAAACAAAATTGTTATTAATTTTTTTCTTTATTAATGTAAAAAACATAAAATACAATCTTCTCGGCTCTCGTTTAACGGGCGAATTTTAAGTAACAAAGAACTTTCAGTGAGAAAGTTGTTCATTATGGACCAAAGAAGTTTTCTGAAAAATCACAGGGTTAATAATTAATTAGTGTTGATATGTTGCATGTTTAAAGTTGCTAGGAGTTGCTATGAAACAACACTCCGGAGTATCTACCTATGACGAGTGACGCGTGGTGTACGTTCGGCTCCTAGCAACTTTAAACATTCACCATATCAACACTAATTAATTATTAACCCTATGATTTTCCAGAAAACTTTTTTGGACCATAATGAACAACTTTCTCATTGGAAGTTCTCTGTTACTCAAAATTCGCCCGTTAAACGAGAGCCGTGAAGATTGTAGTTCGTGATTTTTACATTAATTAAGAAAAAAAATTAATAACAATTTTGTTTATAAAGAAAATAACTGTTTTCTTTTTTCATCATTCGTAGAATACCTTAAGACGCATTTTATTTTTTGTTTCATTGAAAAATTTTTAAAATTGTCTGAAATATCGCGAGTTGAAGTGAAAAATGTCATTAACTTTACAGTTTCAAAAAAACAGTTTTTTCCAAATATTTCGAAAACGTTAATAGATACAAAAAAATTGCATAAGTGAAAAAGATGCGGAATGAAATTTCCTATAAGGATGTGTATTTAAAATAGTTAAATTCAAAAGTTGATTTTTGAGTATCTACGATCCAAGCGCTCATTTGGGGATTCGTTTACACGAACACGTTAGTGCCTCTAGAGTGGTGTGCGCGCACACATGCGAATCGCGTAGAAGATTGAGTAGAGTGGGGATAAGCGAACGTAGTGAAAGGCAAGCGAAAAGAGTTTTTCGTTTCTGATGCCTTGGCGTGCTCTTTGAGGAGTGAGGCGGGACTTTGGATCCGATCGTGTGACGAAATGTACCGAGTACAACCGAACGGTGTATTTCACTTCTCTCCGCCGTTGTACTACATACATTCGGAACTCTACGCAATACTTTGTTTTGATCGGCGTATGGACAACTCATACTTTTTTATTTTTCAGCAATACGATCCTCCACATAATTAATGTGAAACTTTCTTTTTTAAAATTTTTTAATATTTAGTTAAGATTTTATTTTTTCTTATTTACAAATTCTATTTTTAAATTTTTTCCTTCTTAGAAGAAAAATTAGTTTCTAATTTTTTAAAAAATAAAAAAGAATATCTACAAAATTTTGATAAGCCAAAATATTTTTCAATTGATTCAATTTGTCAAATCTATAGCTAATTGTACAATTAATGTTTTCTGAAAATTAGTCATTTTTTTCACTGATAACCAATTATATTATTTTTAAATGCTTTTAAAACATAGAGAAATATAAGATATTAGATTGGGCAAGCTTAACAGTTTTCCATAAACAAATTTTTTTCATTGTTTTTCTATATAAAAAGATTATCTCGGCTAATGTTTGACAAATGAAAATTATACAGATTTATTGTTTTTCTAATAAAACAAATTGTTTAATGATTAAAATTAAGAACTAGAAAACAAATACGTTTTGCGTATTTTTTATTTTCCAATCACAATTTCAATCTCTCTCTCTCTCTCTCTCTCTCTCTCTCTCTCTCTCTCTCTCTCTCTCTCTCTCTCTCTCTCTCTCTCTCAGCCGACGCTCGAAGACACGCGCTAATACCAGCCGGATAGCAGTAAATGCTTCTAATTTAAAATACGCATGTGACAGGGACAGTTAAAAGGGACCCACGGTCCGAAAAAATATTTCGAGGAAAACGACTTCGAAGTTTTCCAAGTTGGTTTTTTTGTCAAACTGAATCAGTGAAATTTGACTGAGAATCAGTAACTCCATTCTCGCGATTTAAATTAGTGAAATTTCACTGAAGATCAGTTAAAAATGATTAAAATTTCAGTCACTTTTCACTGATTGTTCAATTAAAAAATAACTGAAATTTTCAGTAGTTTTTTGATTGGCAAATCAGTGGAAAATGACTGAAATTTCAGTTATTTTTAACTGATTTTCAGTGAAATTCCAGTAATTCAAATCCCGAGAATAAAGTCACTGATTCTCAGTCAAATTTAACTGATTTTCAGTAGAATTTCACTGATTCAGATTTAGAGAGTATACAATTTTTTAAAATATTATTGAAAATAATCATTAAAATTTTTTTTAGAAATCAAAGTTTTCAAAATTATTAATATAATTCTTCAAAAAATTAATTACTTTTTAAAATTGTTACTGCTATGGGGTCGTCCATATACCACGTGGACACTTTTGGGGGAGGGGGGGGGGGGTTAAAAAAGTTTGAAAATGTCCACGATCCCATGTATTTTTGTGTCCACAAGGGAGGGAGGGGTAAAAAATCTTTGAAAAACGGTTCACGTGGTATATGGACAACCCCTATGCCATTTATTAATTTAAAAAAAAAATTATCAATCTTCGGTAAAACCTAAAAAATAAACGAAGAGTGCCGAAGGGATCTAATGAAACAAATTTATGCAATTTAGGCAAGAATATTTATTGTAAAACATAAAGATAGCTCGATATCTTCATGTTTATAATAATTTAAATTTCTACAAAATTTAAAAAAAATTTAATTATTTACAAAAATTTTAATAAAATCCTTCGTAAGAATTCAACTATTATTAAAAGTAATACAATTTTTTTTACATCAATTCAATTATTTAAAAAAATGTAATAAAATTCGTTTCATGAATTCAATCATTTTCATAAATAATAAAATTTTTCACAGGATTTCAATTATTTAAAAGAAATGTAATAAAATTCGTTGCAAGACTTCAATTATTTTCACAAATAATAAAATTTTTCACAGGATTTTAATTATTTTTTAATATAATTTTAAGTAAAGTCTTCGAAAAACGTAATTAATTTCAAAAATTTATTAAAATTTGTCGACAGAAATAAATGAACAATTAAAAATTATTTTTAATAAGTTTTGCAAAAGTTCCTAGAGAATTTTCAAACCCATATTAGTTCAAAATAAAATTCTTCGAAATTCCCATTATTCGGAAATTCTCCAATTAAATATTTAAAAAATAAAAACTAGAAATAATTTTAAAAGAAACATTCAATTAAACTACATTTCAAAATACAATTATTAAAAATTATTTCTAAAAATTCAAGCTATAATGCTTTCAATAGGGGAGAGTGGGGCAAAACGGCCATACTAACAGTTTTTTTTACTCTTGTGACTAAATGAATCAACCGATTTGATTTTTCGATGTCTTCTTGGTAAGATCATTAAATTGCGAAAATTTTTGGAAAATTTGTCCAAGAGACACCTATATACTTTATCTTTTATTGTTTAGTTCCTGCGTTAACTTTAAAAAACCTAAGACATAATATTTGGAAATATTACATGATTCCCTCAGAATTTTCTTAAGAACAAGTTCTTAAAAGTGTATAACGGAACTAAAAAAAAACTTCTGTTCCCAGCGTTGCACAAACAAAAGTAAAAAATGTCAAATTGAATAAAAATAAGGTATACTACTCATGGTTGTTTCAAATTTGTAAACACCTTAGACAATTTCGACATTTCAGAGATATTGACACCTGGCCGGTTTGCCCTACTCTCCCCTATTCAATTATTATCTAAAATTTTCACTCAAATTCATATTAAACCGACATTTATTAGAAAATTCTACGAGAATTCAATTATTTAAATACAAAAATGAAAAAACTATTAAATAAATGTATGTTTCACAAAATTGAATAGATCCTTTTAAATAGGGTCTAAAAACTTTTTACACACTATTGTGACCTCATGAAACAAAATCTATGCAAAAAATTACTAGTGTTGTGCTTTTGGAGCCCAATTAAAACAAAATAATAAGAAAATATTACATTTTTGAATTTTGCTGAATTTTTTTACAATTATTGGTCATTTTACCTCATAAATGAAAGAGTCCGAAGGGGTTAGAAGGGCGAAACTTTTCTTGAAGTCTACCCAGTGGGCACCCTTGTTCAAAAGACGTCCTAAGGATGTCTTTTTGCGGACGTCTTTTGGACTTGTACAAAAAGACGTCTTTAAGACGTCTTAAAGACGTCCTATTCATGTTCTATGTCTTGGCCATTAGATGTCTTTAAGGTGTCTAAAAGACGTCTTTTTCATTCAACATTTGAAAATAGAAAAATTTTCATAAATAGAAAATATTATTTTCTAAGTGCAACTTGGACTTAGAAATTTTTGAATGTGAAATTCATTGGAATTTTTCTAAGTTAAATTCATTTCATTGACAAGTGAGATCGTTAACTTTGTAGAGGTTCATATCTGTCTTGAACGGCTGAGGTGCTTAAGGCGCAGTGTTTCAAGCCCAAGGTATCCGAGTTCGATCCCAGCTTCGTAGGAATTTTTTCATTATTTCTCCACATTTTAGAAAAAATAAAATTAAACTTAAAATAAATTTAATACAATATTACTGAATTTCAAATTAGAAAATGTTATAAAAGAAATGTTTATTTAAGATCTGAAGGAATGTAAAAAGGACGTCTAAAAGACGTCTTTTAGACGTCCCTTTTATGTCTTTTAGACGTCCAAAAGACGTCTTTTAGACGTACTTTAGACGTCCTTTTTTATGTCTTTTAGAAGTCTTTTCGACGTCTTTTGGACCAGACATAGAACGTCTTTTAGACGTCTTTTAGCTGTCTTTTTGATGACTCAGAGACATTGCCATCATTGTCCCCGAATCGTCCGCGGACAAGAAGGGACGTCTTTAAGACGTCTTTTAGACGTCCCTGTGCCCACTGGGTAGTGGGATCTAGTCAAGTGATTTCAGAAAAAAATTGCAACTGTAAGACCATCTATAATATTGAAGAATTTTTTTCGTTTTTTCACCATTTTACCCCATAAACGAAAGGATCTGAAAGGGTTGCAAGGGCGAAACTTTTTTTGTATTCTAGTGGGGTCTAATATAAGTGATTTATAAAAAAAATTATATCTGTAAGACCATCTGTAATTTTGCTAAATTTTTTTTCGTTTTTTGGCCATTTTACTCCATAAACAAAGGGAAGCAAAGGGTTTAGGGGCACGCAAATTTTTTTACATCTTTCTGGCATCGAATGCAACTAAGTTGTGCAATAAAATTTTTCCCCCGAGCCTTTTCCAATTTTTAAAAAACTTTTTATTAATTTTTTTTTTAATTTTTGGGACAATTTACTTTATAAACGAAGGGAAGCGAAGGCTTTAAGGGCACGCAAATTTTTTCACAGCTTACTAATATTAAATGCAACTAAGTTAAGCAATAAAATTTTTCCCCCGAGCCTTTCCAATTTTTAAGAAATTTTTTATTAATTTTTTTTTAATTTTTGGGCCAATTTACTTTATAAACGAAGGGAAGCGAACGGTTTAAGGGCACGCAAATTTTTTTACATCTTTCTGGCATCGAATGCAACTAAGTTGTGCAATAAAATTTTTCCCCTGAGCCTTTTCCAATTTTTAAAAAAATTTTTATTAATTTTTTTTTAATTTTTGGGACTATTTTACTCCATAAACGAAGGGAAGCGAAGGGTTTGAGGGCACGCAAATTTTTTTACATCTTCCTGGCATCGAATGCAACTAAGTTGTGCAATAAAATTTTTCCCCTGAGCCTTTTCCAATTTTTAAAAAATTTTTTATTAATTTTTTTTTTAATTTTTGGGCCAATTTACTTTATAAACGAAGGGAAGCGAACGGTTTAAGGGCACGAAAATTTTTTTACATCTTTCTGGCATCGAATGCAACTAAGTTGTGCAATTAAATTTTTCCCCCGAGCCTTTTTTAATTTTTAAAAAATTTTTTATTAATTTTTTTTTTATTTTTTGGGCCAATTTACTTTATAAACGAAGGGAAGCGAAGGGTTTAAGGGCACGCAAATTTTTTTACATCTTTCTGGCATCGACTGCAACTAAGTTGTGCAATAAAATTTTTCCCCCGAGCCTTTTTTAATTTTTAAAAAATTTTTTATTAATTTTTTTTTAATTTTTGGGACTATTTTACTCCATAAACGAAGGGAAGCGAAGGGTTTAAGGGCACGCAAGTTTTTTTACATCTTCCTGGCATCGAATGCAACTAAGTTGTGCAATAAAATTTTTCCCCCGAGCCTTTTCCAATTTTTAAAAAATTTTTTATTAATTTTTTTTTTAATTTTTAGGCCAATTTACTTTATAAACGAAGGGAAGCGAAGGGTTTAAGGGCACGCAAATTTTTTTACATCTTTCTGGCATCGAATGCAACTAAGTTGTGCAATAAAATTTTTCCCCCGAGCCTTTTCCAATTTTTAAAAAACTTTTTATTAATTTTTTTTTTAATTTTTGGGACAATTTACTTTATAAACGAAGGGAAGCGAAGGCTTTAAGGGCACGCAAATTTTTTCACAGCTTACTAATATTAAATGCAACTAAGTTGTGCAATAAAATGTTTCCCCCGAGCCTTTTTTAATTTTTAAAAAATTTTTTATTAATTTTTTTTTAATTTTTGGGACTATTTTACTCCATAAACGAAGAAAAGCGAAGGGTTTAAGGGCACGCAAATTTTTTTACATCTTCCTGGCATCGAATGCAACTAAGTTTTGCAATAAAATTTTTCCCCCGAGCCTTTTCCAATTTTTAAAAAATTTTTTATTAATTTTTTTTTTAATTTTTGGGACAATTTACTTTATAAACGAAGGGAAGCGAAGGCTTTAAGGGCACGCAAATTTTTTCACAGCTTACTAATATTAAATGCAACTAAGTTAAGCAATAAAATTTTTCCCCCGAGCCTTTTCCAATTTTTAAAAAATTTTTTATTAATTTTTTTTTAATTTTTGGGACTATTTTACTCCATAAACGAAGGGAAGCGAAGGGTTTAAGGGCACGCAAATTTTTTTACATCTTTCTGGCATCGAATGCAACTAAGTTGTGCAATAAAATTTTTCCCCCGAGCCTTTTCCAATTTTTAAAAAACTTTTTATTAATTTTTTTTTTAATTTTTGGGACAATTTACTTTATAAACGAAGGGAAGCGAAGGCTTTAAGGGCACGCAAATTTTTTCACAGCTTACTAATATTAAATGCAACTAAGTTAAGCAATAAAATTTTTCCCCCGAGCCTTTCCAATTTTTAAGAAATTTTTTATTAATTTTTTTTTAATTTTTGGGCCAATTTACTTTATAAACGAAGGGAAGCGAACGGTTTAAGGGCACGCAAATTTTTTTACATCTTTCTGGCATCGAATGCAACTAAGTTGTGCAATAAAATTTTTCCCCTGAGCCTTTTCCAATTTTTAAAAAAATTTTTATTAATTTTTTTTTAATTTTTGGGACTATTTTACTCCATAAACGAAGGGAAGCGAAGGGTTTGAGGGCACGCAAATTTTTTTACATCTTCCTGGCATCGAATGCAACTAAGTTGTGCAATAAAATTTTTCCCCTGAGCCTTTTCCAATTTTTAAAAAATTTTTTATTAATTTTTTTTTTAATTTTTGGGCCAATTTACTTTATAAACGAAGGGAAGCGAACGGTTTAAGGGCACGAAAATTTTTTTACATCTTTCTGGCATCGAATGCAACTAAGTTGTGCAATTAAATTTTTCCCCCGAGCCTTTTTTAATTTTTAAAAAATTTTTTATTAATTTTTTTTTTATTTTTTGGGCCAATTTACTTTATAAACGAAGGGAAGCGAAGGGTTTAAGGGCACGCAAATTTTTTTACATCTTTCTGGCATCGACTGCAACTAAGTTGTGCAATAAAATTTTTCCCCCGAGCCTTTTTTAATTTTTAAAAAATTTTTTATTAATTTTTTTTTAATTTTTGGGACTATTTTACTCCATAAACGAAGGGAAGCGAAGGGTTTAAGGGCACGCAAGTTTTTTTACATCTTCCTGGCATCGAATGCAACTAAGTTGTGCAATAAAATTTTTCCCCCGAGCCTTTTCCAATTTTTAAAAAATTTTTTATTAATTTTTTTTTTAATTTTTAGGCCAATTTACTTTATAAACGAAGGGAAGCGAAGGGTTTAAGGGCACGCAAATTTTTTTACATCTTTCTGGCATCGAATGCAACTAAGTTGTGCAATAAAATTTTTCCCCCGAGCCTTTTCCAATTTTTAAAAAACTTTTTATTAATTTTTTTTTTAATTTTTGGGACAATTTACTTTATAAACGAAGGGAAGCGAAGGCTTTAAGGGCACGCAAATTTTTTCACAGCTTACTAATATTAAATGCAACTAAGTTGTGCAATAAAATGTTTCCCCCGAGCCTTTTTTAATTTTTAAAAAATTTTTTATTAATTTTTTTTTAATTTTTGGGACTATTTTACTCCATAAACGAAGAAAAGCGAAGGGTTTAAGGGCACGCAAATTTTTTTACATCTTCCTGGCATCGAATGCAACTAAGTTTTGCAATAAAATTTTTCCCCCGAGCCTTTTCCAATTTTTAAAAAATTTTTTATTAATTTTTTTTTTAATTTTTGGGACAATTTACTTTATAAACGAAGGGAAGCGAAGGCTTTAAGGGCACGCAAATTTTTTCACAGCTTACTAATATTAAATGCAACTAAGTTGTGCAATAAAATTTTTCCCCTGAGCCTTTTCCAATTTTTAAAAAATTTTTTATTAATTTTTTTTTAATTTTTGGGACTATTTTACTCCATAAACGAAGGGAAGCGAAGGGTTTAAGGGCACGCAAATTTTTTCACAGCTTACTAATATTAAATGCAACTAAGTTGTGCAATAAAATTTTTCCCCTGAGCCTTTTCCAATTTTTAAAAAATTTTTTATTAATTTTTTTTTTAATTTTTGGGCCAATTTACTTTATAAACGAAGGGAAGCGAACGGTTTAAGGGCACGCAAATTTTTTTACATTTTTCTGGCATCGAATGCAACTAAGTAGTGCAATAAAATTATTCCCCTGAGCCTTTTCCAATTTTTAAAAAATTTTTTATTAATTTTTTTTTAATTTTCGGGCCAATTTACTTTATAAACGAAGGGAAGCGAAGGGTTTAAGGGCACGCAAATTTTTTCACAGCTTACTAGTATCAAATGCAACTTGATTGTTCAATAAAATTTTTCCCCCGAGCCTCTTCCAATTTTTAAGAAATTTTTTAAGAATTTTTTTTTAATTTTTTTGACTATTTTACTCCATAATCGAAGGGAAGCGAAGGGTTTAAGGGCACGCAAATTTTTTCACAGCTTACTTATATTAAATGCAACTAAGTTGTGCAATAAAATTTTTCCCCTGAGCCTTTTCCAATTTTTAAAGAAATTTTTATTAATTTTTTTTTAATTTTTGGGACTATTTTACTCCATAAACGAAGGGAAGCGAAGGGTTTAAGGGCACGCAAATTTTTTTACATCTTCCTGGCATCGAATGCAACTAAGTTTTGCAATAAAATTTTTCCCCCGAGCCTTTTCCAATTTTTGAAAAATTTTTTATTAATTTTTTTTTTAATTTTTGGGACAATTTACTTTATAAACGAAGGGAAGCGAAGGCTTTAAGGGCACGCAAATTTTTTCACAGCTTACTAATATTAAATGCAACTAAGTTGTGCAATAAAATGTTTCCCCCGAGCCTTTTTTAATTTTTAAAAAATTTTTTATTAATTTTTTTTTAATTTTTGGGACTATTTTACTCCATAAACGAAGGGAAGCGAAGGGTTTGAGGGCACGCAAATTTTTTTACATCTTCCTGGCATCGAATGCAACTAAGTTGTGCAATAAAATTTTTCCCCTGAGCCTTTTCCAATTTTTAAAAAATTTTTTATTAATTTTTTTTTAATTTTTGGGACTATTTTACTCCATAAACGAAGGGAAGCGAAGGGTTTAAGGGCACGCAAATTTTTTCACAGCTTACTTATATTAAATGCAACTAAGTTGTGCAATAAAATTTTTCCCCTGAGCCTTTTCCAATTTTTAAAAAATTTTTTATTAATTTTTTTTTAATTTTTGGGACTATTTTACTCCATAAACGAAGGGAAGCGAAGGGTTTAAGGGCACGCAAATTTTTTCACAGCTTACTAATATTAAATGCAACTAAGTTGTGCAATAAAATTTTTCCCCTGAGCCTTTTCCAATTTTTAAAAAATTTTTTATTAACTTTTTTTTTAATTTTTGGGCCAATTTACTTTATAAACGAAGGGAAGCGAACGGTTTAAGGGCACGCAAATTTTTTTACATCTTCCTGGCATCGAATGCAACTAAGTTGTGCAATAAAATTTTTCCCCCGAGCCTTTTCCAATTTTTAAAAAATTTTTTATTAATTTTTTTTTTAATTTTTGGGACAATTTACTTTATAAACGAAGGGAAGCGAAGGCTTTAAGGGCACGCAAATTTTTTCACAGCTTACTAATATTAAATGCAACTAAGTTGTGCAATAAAATGTTTCCCCCGAGCCTTTTTTAATTTTTAAAAAATTTTTTATTAATTTTTTTTTAATTTTTGGGACTATTTTACTCCATAAACGAAGGGAAGCGAAGGGTTTAAGGGCACGCAAATTTTTTCACAGCTTACTAATATTAAATGCAACTAAGTTTTGCAATAAAATTTTTCCCCCGAGCCTTTTCCAATTTTTAAAAAATTTTTTATTAATTTTTTTTTTAATTTTTAGGCCAATTTACTTTATAAACGAAGGGAAGCGAAGGGTTTAAGGGCACGCAAATTTTTTTACATCTTTCTGGCATCAAATGCAACTAAGTTGTGCAATAAAATTTTTCCCCCGAGCCTTTTCCAATTTTTAAAAAATTTTTTATTAATTTTTTTTTTAATTTTTAGGCCAATTTACTTTATAAACGAAGGGAAGCGAAGGGTTTAAGGGCACGCAAATTTTTTTACATCTTTCTGGCATCGAATGCAACTAAGTTGTGCAATAAAATTTTTCCCCTGAGCCTTTTTCTATTTTTAAGAAATTTTTTTTAATTTTTAGGACCATTTTACCCCATAAACGAGGGGAGCCGAAGGGTGTAGGGGGGCGCAAATTTTTTTACAGCTTTCTGGCTGTGAATGCAATCGATTTGTGCAATAAAATTTTTCCCCCGAGCCTTTTTCTATTTTTAAGAAATTTTTTTTAATTTTTTGGACCATTTTACCCCATAAACGAGGGGAGCCGAAGGGTGTAGGGGGGCGCATATTTTTTTACAGCTTCCTGGCTGTGAATGCAATTGATTTGTGCAATAAAATTTTTCCCCCGAGCTTTTTTCTATTTTTAAGAAATTTTTTTTAATTTTTGGGACCATTTTACCTTATAAACGAGGGGAGCCGAAGGGTGTAGGGGGGCGCAAATTTTTTTACATCTTTCTGGCATCGAATGCAACTAAGTTGTGCAATAAAATTTTTCCCCCGAGCTTTTTTCTATTTTTAAGAAATTTTTTTTAATTTTTTGGACCATTTTACCCCTTAAACGAAGGGAACCGAAGAGGGTAGGGGGACAAAAATTTATTTTTAGGTGTTGGTTATCATTTGGGACAATCTCACGTTGAAAAAAATTTACTTTTTTTATTTTTAATTTTTCGTTTTCAAAAACGTTTCGAACTTCAGCCTCATCGAATGTAAAACTATAACAACGGAACAGATAGAATATTTCTGGACGTGAGTTTTTCAATTGACGCATCTTTCGGTCGACGATTATTTACTACGAGACTGGAACGTATTTACAAACGATTAAATAATTCAAGAATATATATAAACTGTAACGTAAACGGATGCAAGATAAAAAAAACGGAATACGGTTTTTCATAATTCATGACGAGTATGTACAAAAATTTTAACTGAATGCTGTCCGAGAATTTACAAGTTTTGATCAGTTACGATGGATCGTTATCGTGACGAAATCTTGTTTTACAATTGACGGAATTCGCGAACTAAAATAAAAGTAGATTGCTGCTATTATAACTAAATCGGTGTACAATACTCAATGTACGACGACATTATAATGATAAAACGAAAGTGTTTTATCCGGTTAGATTTAATACGGAAACGTAACTGAATTCTATAACGTAGAACGATAACTATTCGAATAAAACGTAGTATGACTAATGTAAAGGAAATGTCTTTTACGACAAGACGATTTCAACGTAATACGAGTAACGACGACTCACGATGACGTAGAACGATGAACTATTTGAATATGTCTCCGCGACGACGAGACTCTATTCACGTAAACGATAACGACGTAAAACGATAATTTTGTTTAATGTAAAACACGAGCAATTTTAAAATGTCTCTGCGACGACGAGACATTTAACGGGTAACGACGTAAAACGATAATGATTTGAAAATGTCTTCGCGACGACAAGACATATCACACGTAAACGGATTGCGGGGACTGAAACGAAAATGAATAGTAACTGATGTATTCACTACGGCCGAAACTCTGGAACCTATGATGTCAGTCACTAATCGATCGTACAGTATAACGTAACGATAAAGTAGCGTAACAGTAACGAATGATAAACGTAACGTAACGAACGAGTTGTAAATGATTATTAGTTGCAATAAAATCACGATCAGCGAAAAGTGAAGCCGACGATAATTGACACTAAATCTTTATACAACAACGGAAAACATACGTAAGGACGACGAACGTAATAATTCGAGGATACGCGACGCCAAACGTCTACGGATATGCTACGCTGTCGAATTTAATCGACTAACGCCAGCGTTATCTAAACTACGACAGGCTAGACGCGTATAATTTCGAACTGCGACTTCTCGATTAATTTTTGGAATTTTATTGTAGCCTGGATATGCGAAAGTCTTCGACGTCGACTTATCGCGACTAGCAAATATTCCCGTAGACGACAACATAAAACGGAACGGATATAAAATGGAACGGACGTAAAAACAAAACGGATATATTTGAACGATGACGATTTTTCGTAACACGAATGACTAAAACGACGTTAGATGGCGATTAACGAATAATAATGATTTTAAGATCAAATTTCTTTTATCGTTCGTAGAAACGACTGGGTAGACGACGTAAGAACGTAAGACACTTCCACGCACCGAAAACGCGATAAAATAACACGACGTAACACGTAAGAGGGAAAGCGAAAAATAGATAAACTATTTTACTTCGACTGTAAATAAGAAACACTTCATTATTAATACCGAAAAGAATTGCACTACGTAAAAATTAAAATTCATTTTGTCTATAGTAACGAATTGACCGGTGATCCGGGATACGAAAATGACTCTAAAGTCCCTGTTCGGGCGCCAAAATCTGTAACGATTGTTAATTTCATGGGTGCGGATTAGCTCGTCGAACCAGAGTTCGTTAAAAATATGTGTAATTAAATAAGTAGTGCAATTCGAGAATTTAAATTTAAGTGTAGTTTATTAAGTAAATAAAAAGACGTGAAAAGTACAATTTTGAACGGAAACGAAAAATACGTAACGTGGACGTTAAATTACGGACGACGACTAACGAGTTACTGTATACGGATTAACGATTACTACGGGGAACGTTTACGGCGGAAATACGGTGCGTGTAAAACACGTGCTTTGAGAGGTTAATTCCATCTCACGGCGGTTATGCCGGCCGTTGTCTCCGGGTAATACCTCGGAGAGAGAGTCTTGGCGGTGATTCCTGCCATCTCCGGGTGATCCCTCGGAGAGTGACTCCGGGCGGTAATACCGGCCGTCGTCTCCGCTGGCTCGCTGCCGCGCGCCAGCTTATATACCTGTACGAGGTGCGGCGACGCGTGCGCACTTCGTAGAGGACGAACTACAGTGCCGTAACAAAAATATTTCACCCCTGCTCTTAAAATAAATTTCTAAATTCAAAATAAATACGGTGATCGTCACAAGATTAAGAAATTTAATTTAAATATTGAATGATTTAATTAAAAATACCGAAAGATTTAATTTAAACATTTCGTTTAAAAATGAAAAAGTTTATTTAATATTTAAAACCTAAAAGATAATTCAATTAAAATAGAAAAACGAAATAATTACATATAAGATTAATAATTACAAAAATCAGAGTTTTAAATTCGTAAAATTGGAAAAATACTTAATAATTTAAGTTCAAAAATTTATTTAAATATTGAATGATTTAATTAAAAAATACCGAAAGAATTAATTTAAAATTAAAAATTCCATTTTCGTTAAAAAAATTAAAAATTTTACTTACAATTTAAAAATCGCAAATTCCGTTGAATTTGAAAATTAAATTCTAAAAATTCGCTCAGCAATATTATGCGCGGAAAAACAGAAAGAGAAGAAAATAATTATAATTGTCTCACTTTTTCTATAAAATATTTTTTCCCCTTCCTTTTCTTAAAAATTTCTGCCATTAAAGTGCTTTTATGAGATGTTTTAAATTTAATGATAAAAATAGTAGAAATATTATGAGTAAAAATGTAAATTCCAAAATGAAAATAGTTCAAGGTTTGACAAGCCTTCAATGGTCGAATAGCAAAAAAGTCCTTCCATGATTGCGGAAAAAGATTGAGCAATTCTCCCAGTTAGGCCAATATTTAAAATTACAAATATCTCTCTCATTTCAAACAAAAAAGTACAATATTCCAGTATTTTATACTTTTCTTTCAATTCGAAATTTTATTTTTTTAAATTCCAGTATTTTATTATTTTTTTTCTTTTAATGCAAAATTTTTTTTTTTTTAAATTCCAGTATTTTATATTTTTGTTTCAATTCATTTTTATTTCCAGTATTTTTTATTTTTTTCTTTCAATAGTTTTTCAATTTCAAAAAAAATTTTTACTTATTTATTATATTATTATATTTTAATGTATTTTATTTATGTTTCCTTTCAATTAAAATTCTTTTTATTTCCAGTATTTTATTATTAGTTTTTCTTTCAATTCAAATTTTTTTATTTTCAGCATATTTTATTATTTTTTCTTTTAATTCAAATTTTTCTTTTTTAAATTCCAGTAATTTATTATATTTTTTCTTTCAATTCAATTTTTTTTTTCAAAATTTGAATTCAAAATTTAATCTTTGTAGAAATTTTAATTTTATTTTTAATTTGATTTTTCAATTTTTAATTTAAAAAAATTTGAAATGAGTGAAAAAAATACTGGAAAATTTAAACTTTTAAAAAATTAAATCAAACAACTTTAAATTAAATTTCGAATTTAGAGGTAGTTTTTAGAAGTTTAATTATAAAATTGACTGTAAAACTTGGTTTCAAATAAAATAAATAAAATAAAATGTAAAAAAAAGTTTTAAAATAAAAAGTTTAAAAATAAAAAAAAGTAAAAGAAAATAAAAACTAGTCGCTTTATATGTTTAATGTTAACACTGCTTTTTTCGCTCTTAAAGGCAATAATGAAGATTTGCTTTATTTTTCTTAATAAACTTCGCCGAGTCTTTTATTTTTCTTAGAAATAAAAAAAAAGGAAAAGAAACGATTAAGGAGGATGCTCAACCTTCAGAATGATTCATCATTATTTTCTGGTAATGATCAGTTCAGCAATAAAATTCCCTATGGTGTATTCTAAAAATTAATTAATTAGAAATATTGCAGTTGTTAATTAAAGAAACGAGAGAGAGAGAGGACATTTTTTTTCTCTATTATTTAAAAAAAAACTCTCGAGTAGTTTAAACATTATATTGCAAATTTTTTTTTTCTTCTCTTATTTTCCCTTATACTCCATTAAAATGTTATTAAACAAGTACCAGTTGGACAATTAAATTTATTCATTTTTCATTTCATCTGCAATTATATGGTGAATTTTATTATTTTCTTCAAATAATAAATGTCATCGAGTGGAAAATTAAAAAATACTTCATTTAAATAAATAAATAACATTCTTGATCGTTAAAAAATAATTTTAGTATTCAAAATATTTTTACGGTTCAAAAAGTACTTTACACCTTTAAATAAATAAATAAATAATATTTTTGATATGTTCAAAAAATAATTTTAATATTAAAAAATAATTTTTTGGTTCAGAAAATACTTTCTAGCTTTAAATAAAATTTTCTTTTCTAAATATTAATCGTCTAATTATCAAACTCTCTAAATTTGAATCAGTGACTGACTTTTTGCTTTTGAATCAGTAAATTTTATTAATAAATTAATAGAATTTACTTTTTATTAATAAAATTTACTACCTTAAAGTTAATTTAAATTTAAACAATTTAAAATTTACTAATTGAAATTAAATTTAAATTTAATTTTAATTTTAAGAAGAAATTTACTGAATTTAAGAAAAAAATTATTATTTATTAGTAAAATTTACTAATTGAAATTTAAATTTAATTGAATTTAGATTTAATCCAAAAAACTGATAATTACAGAAAATAAAATCTAAGAAGAGAAATCTCACACATTACGAAATATAAACTTTTTTCACTCGCCAAAAAATATAATTAAGAAACAATAAAAAGCTAAAGAAGCAGAACAATTATTTCAAGAATATGTATAAACAAAATTTTTCGGATATTTGAGAATGATAATAAAAAAAATAAAAACGGGAAAGAAAAGAAAAGAGAGTGAGAATCGAGTGGCATTCGAAATTAAGTAGAAAATGAAAGTAAAGAAAGTTGTCTACCACGTCCTACTTAGTGTCAGCTGAGCCCCAGGAAGAGTTTACAAATTATGATGAGGTCACTCGTAAATTGTGGGTGGGACTTTTACATCATTTACATTACTATTCAATACCTACGTAACGTGAGATCATTAAAGTTTCTGAATAAATCCATTTAAGGCTTTCTTTAAAAGACATCGAATTTATTTTTTTCCTATACATATCTATTTAACGCGAACAAAAGAAAAATTACAATATTCTACTATAAAAAAAATTTTCTCATTGGAAAAAATAAATCTAGAAGACAAAAATTGAAATTTGATTTAAAAAAAATATTTGATGAACATGCCTCGATTAAAAATATTTTTTCAATATTAAAAACTGTTTTTTTTAATATTAACATAAAATTTACTTTTTTACAAAAAATCGTGAACAAAAGAAAAATTACAATATTTCTACTAAAAAAAAAATATTTTTCTCATGTGAAAAAAACGTCGAGAAAAAATTGATTTTTCAATTTAAACAAATATTTCCTAAACGTTAAAAATATTTTTTTTAATATTAAACAATATTTTTAAATATTAACATCAAATTTATTTTTTGCAAAAAATCAGGAACAAAAGAAAAATTACAATATTTGCTCTATAAAAAATATTTTCCTTATTCGAAAAAAACTACGAGAAAAAATTGATTTTTGCATTTAAAAAGTATTTTTTAAACATTAGAAATATTGTTTGAACATTGAAAGTATTTCTTTAATATTAAAAAGTATTTTTGAATATTGATATCGAATTTATTTTTTTCGAAAAATTTATTAAGAACAAAAGAAAAATTACAATAAATATTTTTCTCATTCAAAAAAAATCTCTACGAGAAAAATTTCATTTCTTGAATTTAAAAAAAATATTTTTTAGACATTAGAAACAAAAAATATTAAAAAATAAAAATTATTTAAGAAACAAAAAATATTCAAAAAATAAATATTATTTAGGAAACAAAAAATATTCAAAAAATAAATATTATTTAGAAAACAAAAAATATTCAAAAAATAAAAATTATTTAGGAAACAAAAAAATGTTTATAAAATAAAGAAATACTAAAAAATAAAAAAATACTTGAAAAATACGAGAATGTTTACAAAACATAAAAATATTTGAAAATACTCTAAAAATAATTAATAGAATTTCAATTAGAAAAAATTCAATTGTTTCGTTAAATTTCTCGATATAAAGTAATAATAGGTTTTTGCTTATCGTATATAGGAAATATTCACCGAATCGTATTTTAAATCTTAACCCTTTTAAAGTATCTATTGTTCCTCCTGGGACGCTCAATAATATTGCTGACCCTATAAATATGTTTCGTAATGATTAAACTGACCATGAATGATGCAATTACGTAATTGAATATGACTTACATTGCTAAAAATTAATTTATTGCTTTGAAATTTTTTTAAACTTCTTTTATCGACAACTTTGTGTATAAGTTTGTATGAATTAGAGAACAAACATACATATATACAATATATTCGTGTGTGATATATATGATCAATTTTTTTTTTCGTCAAGGTCCACTCAATTATTTATTTATTACATTGACGCTCGCAAACCCTTTCAAAATATATTTCCGGTATATATATAAAAAAAAATTCAAAAAGTATTCTTCTCTGGATACATTTTTTTTTCTCTCTCTTTCTTCTCCGAATTCTTTTCTTTTCGATTCTTTATTATAAACACGAATTTTTAGTAGTATGAATATTTTTATGTTCATCAGTTAATTTATTGCCAAGATAAGAATTTGTAAATGTTTAAGAATTTAGCGAAGGAATTTCAGATTTATATTGAAAAGGAATTTTAAAAAAAAGTCCAAATTTTTGTAAAATCAAGTTCAAAATTTTTATTTTTGAAAAAGAAAAGATTATTTTTAAATATAATGAAAAAAAAATTGAATTTGAGAAAATATTTAAAATATTGCAATAAAATGGTAACTTTTTTTTTATCTGATATCGATTACATTGTTTATAATCAGTTTCAACATGAAGCGTTAATCTTGCATTTTTTAAATCACGAGTTTTTTTTTTAATTAGTACTAGACATTTTAAGGCATTTTAGGCATTTTTTTTTTTTTTTGTTTTTTTAAACATCTCTATGTTTCTAGAGTAAAAATCAAGTTTGTCGCTTTTATCGCAAATTAATGGTTCAAGAATAATTAAAAATTAATTAATTACGAAATAAATTAACTAGAACGGTAATTAATTGCGTAATTAAAGATTTGAGAAACAAAATTAGTTTCAACAAAGTTATTAATTAAAAAATTAATTTATTGCTCTGTAAAACTAAATTTCACTGAATAAGAAAAATAATTAATTAATCAACTAACTACATAATTTAGAATTTACTTAAGAAATTAATTCACTAATTAAAACATTAATTAGTTGATTAATAACTTAATTAAAAAATTCAGAAAAAAAAATTTTTGTAAGTAACTTACGACAACAAAACTTACTAACAAAATAAATTGATTATCAAATTAACTTATTAATTGATAACAAAATTATTTGATTAATTAATTAACTCATTAATTATTAACAAAATTAATTGACTTATTAACTTATTAAGTATAAACAAAATAATTTGATTAATTAATTATCTTATTAAGTAACAAGAAAATTAATTGAATAATTAATGAACTTATTAAGTATTAAGAAAATAATTTGATTAATTAATTAACTTATTAAGTAACAACAAAATTAATGAAGTAATTAATGAACTTGTTAAATAATAACAAAATATTTTTATTAATTGTCTTCCTAATTAATAACAATATTAATTGATTATTTAATTAACTCATTAATTAATTAATTGAAAAGTTAAATAATTAATTAATTGAAAAGTTAATTAACTAATTAATTAAATGAAAAGTTAATTAAAAAATAAAACAAAAATATATTTTTGAAATTGAAAAAATTTGTAAGTTAAAATTCTCAAAATTTTTTTTCTCCTTTTCGACAATAAAAAAAATGTTATTTTAAATTATAATTGGTTTGAAAATATTGATTAATTGATAATTGGCATAATGTTATCATTATGTGGATACAATATATAATTAAGTCAATGCTTGTATAATTAATGGCAATAAATTTTTTATAATTAGGTCTCTTCGCTTTTGGAGATGAAGGCGCATGAATATTTCCAAAAAAAAATCATGCGTCCAAATTCACAGAATTTCGAAATTTATACGAATTTTTATTTATAGCGTAATTTATAAGATTTATGATTTATAAAAACTATTATTTATAAAGTTTTTCTTCGTAGTTTAATTAAAAATTATAATGAAAATAATAATAAAAGTAGAACTAATAAAAAAATTATAAAAATAGAACTAATAAAAAAATAATAAAAATATAATAAAATATGGATTTTAAATAAAATTGCTTCTAAACAATAATAATATTATTAAAAAAAATTAATTTTCTAAAATCGAAATTTGTTTCTCAAAAACAGAAAAGATTATAAATTCGAACTTTGATCATTTTCAATATGTACATAATATATAGCTATATAGAAAGTTTATCGAAGTTTTTGGTTACGATCCGGTTTTTGGTGCGTATAGAATTATATTTTATATTTATTTATATACAATATTTTTCTCTTCATATTCTTTTATGTAATATGATGTTGCAGCTACTCTAACATATATTGGAATCGATGCGTTTTGTCTTTATTTATACACACGCATGAGAAGAGAGAATTGCACAACAAAAACGTGTTCGCGTTTACTGATACATTGGTTTATGTTTGTCCAAAACCACTATAAGTTTCTTCTCTTTTGATCCTTATAAGTTTGACTTTTATAGCTGCTTAATTTAACCGATTGAGATGTAAATTTCTTATACCTATATATATATATATATATATATACATATATACAAGTTATAAACCACTAAAAATTAAATACTTTCGATGGGTCTCACATATTATTATATTATTGACGAGAATTTTTTTTTCGGTGAAAAAAAATGTATAATATCCATAATTCAGAATTAAAAATTAATAAAATCGTTTTTACTGCGCGAAATTTTATCAAGACTGTCGTTAAAATGTTTATGAATTTTACATTATTTTGTATAGTAAAGCAATGATATTTGAAAAAGGAATTTTTTTCTGTTTCATTAAAAAAAAAAAGAAAAAATAAAATTTCAGTCGCTATAAAAATTATTTTCTACTGTGATAATATTTGTAATGGGAAATTTTTTGCATCGCGTGATTTTTCACTTGGAAAATTTTTTAATCAGTTCAGTTTTTTAATTTTTAAAAAATGTTTCTTTAATTTAAATTTAAATAAAGAATTTCGTTTTTTATTTATTGTTATTATTATATTTACCTATTATTATTATTATTATTATTATTATTATTATTATTATTATTATTATTTATTTTTATATTATTATTTATTCTTTATTGATATTATTATTTATTTATTATTATTATATATTTATTATTATTATTATATATTTATTAATATTACCGTTTTTATTTATTTTTTTATTACTATTATTATTATTTTTTTTTATTATTATTATAAACGAAAAAAATTAAATATTTATTTTTTATTTCGAAAAATGGGAATAAAAAATCTAACAATGTTAACTACCTATTTGCTTTTCGCTGCTTTCATTTACGTAACGAATTACATCTCGTGAAATTGCAATGCCGCATTGAAGGTATTTGTGAATCAAACAGGGTCATGTCTAAGACATAATAATTGGGTTCGAATGTCAACAAACTGAAAATTAGATTTTTTTTTAAACTCAAATTTATCTTGTGCATTTTTTTTCCTTCTTAAATTTTAATTATTATAACAAAAGACGAGAAAGATGAAAATAAAAAGTTATGGAGTAAATATAATTTTTGAATGAATAGAAAATTGAAATTTTTTTAATCACGAAATAAAATTTTCTAAACATTAAAAATATGTATTTAGACAGTAAAAATATTCTTTGAACGTTAAAAATATTTTTTGAACACTACAAATATTTTCCAAACATTAAAAATATTTTTTTAACATTAAAAGTATTTTTTTAACATTAAAAGTATTTTTTAAACGTTAAAAATATTTTTTCAACATTAAAAATATTTTCTAAACGTTAAAAATATTTTTTCTTATTATGCAAAATAATTTCTTTTATATAAAATCCATACCTACTTATCAAAAATTGAATTATAAGAATTATTACTATTTTCAAACCCCAGGTGTTAATTATGCAACATTATAAAGGATAATCTCAACTCTCAACCTCTGGACTCCATTTCAAAACGTAAAATATCCGAAATCCCCTTTAATTTAATAATTGAAATCTAAATCTCAACTATACACGAATTTTCCCCCGCAACGAACGAGGCGAAACGATAATTAAAATCAAATTACACCCAAAATATATTCACTATCAAAAAAAAAAAAAAAAAAGAAAGAAAAAGAAAACACCAAATTCAACAATTATATTCCTATTATAACAATATTAGAAACTAGAAAGTAGAACTAATTTAAAAAAAAAACTCCAATTTTTCCTTCTCCGAAATCTAATTAACATTTTAAGCAAGTTTTGTTTTATAAGTGAGCGCGTACAAAATTTTTATGTTACGAAAGTTCTCCCCTCTATGCGGGAATAAAAAACTAAAATTCTTACGTCAATAAATTAAATTACAAAAACAAAAATTAGACACACGTGAAAGTTTTTACAAGTTTGACAATTTAAATTAAATTGTATCCGTTTGTTACACTGAAAATTGATAATCCACTTAATAACTGTCTTCTAAAGAATTTAATTTGGCAGACTCAATTAATATTAAAGACCAGTTCAGAACACATTATTTTCCATGAAATGAGAGAAAACAAAAAAGAAAAAAAGGAAGAACACGAAACGAAGGAATTTAATTACTAACATTTAATATATAAGGGAAAGAATCATGTTTAATATGTGGAAAAAAAAGCACCACGAAATTGAAAATCACGTTTGACAGGGAAAAATAGAGGAAGAAAAAAAAAGAGAAGAGAAAAAGGACGAATTCGAAAATTAAAGCAGAAAACTGTTTCAAAAAAATTATTATAACAAAAAATTCGAATTTTTTTTTCTAAAAATCACGAATTTTAATAAAACTTTTGAAAATCTTAATTAAATTCTTCCGAAGAATTTCTTTAATTTTTCTTTAAATAACGGAGTTTCTTTAATTAATTACAAATCGAGTTTGAAAATAATTAAAATTAAACATTTGATTATTAATTTTTATTAAAATTTTTATAAAATAATTAAATTCTTTTCAGAATTTTATTACAAAAAATTCTATTTTTTTCTCAAAGTCACGAATTTTAATAAAATTTTTGAAAATCCAAATTAAATTCTTCCGAAGAATTTTTTTTAATAACGGAGATTCTTTGATAATTTTAAATGCAAATCGTGTTGAAAAATAATTAAAATGAAACATTTGATTTTTATTAAAATTTTTAGAAAATAATTAAATTATTTTCAGAATTTTATTACAAAAAAATAATTATAATAAAAAATTCTAATTTTTTTTCTAAAAATCACGAATTTTAATAAAATTTTTAAAAAACCTAATTAAATTCTTTTCAGAATTTTATTACAAAAAATTATAACAAAAAATTCTAATTTTTTTTTTCTAAAAATCACGAATTTTAATAACATTTTTGAAAATCCTAATAAAATTCTTCCAAAAAATTTCTTTGAATTTTTCTTTTTTTTAAATAACGGAGTTTCTTTAATAATTTTAATTATACAAATCGTGTTGGAAAATAATTAAAATTAAGCATTTGATTATTGATTTTTACTAAAATTTTTAGAAAATAATTAAATTCTTCTCAAAATTTGATTACAATTTTTTAGAATAATTTAATTTATATTCAAGAAATTTCATTAAAATGTTGAAAATAATTATTGAATTCTTAAAAAAAACTTCTTTAATTTTAATCATATTCAAGAAATTTTATTAAAATATTTAAAACAATTGAATTCTCTAAAAAAAAACTTCTTTAATTTTTGTAATATATCAATTTTTTGGTAATAATTGTAATTAATAATTTTATTACTGAATTTTATTAAAAGTATTGAAAGAAAATAAAATTTTGAAGAATTTTTTAAAATTTTATGAAAATAATGTAAATATCTACTTTTTTTTAAATAATTTTTAATTGAAAATTTGAAAATAATTGAATTAAACTAAACAAAGATCATTTTTTTTCAAATTTTTAAAACAATCGTGTCTGTTAATAATGATAATTAAAAATTTTGCTATTGAATTTTATTAAAATTGTAGTAAAAATAATTGAATTCCTGAGAAGAATTTTATTACTTATAAAAAAAAATAATTTAATTCTTACGAAAAATTTGACTATTTATAAAAATATCTGAATTGTTTTGAAGAATTTATTGAAATTTTAGAAAATAATTGAATTCGACGGTAACTTTAGGGATTTGATAATAATAATAAAAAATAATAATTAATTCAAACCTCGGACCGAATTTAGATATGAAAAATATTTATCAAAAGTTTCATAAAATGTTCTTAATAGTTGCAAATAGTTGCACATTATTTATTTACAATTAAATATTGTGTTTAAATAAAAAGCGTTATAAATGTTTCATAATTTAAATTAAATTATTTTCACAAAAACATTTTTTGCATTTTATTAATTATAAAAAAGTTTTTGAGGGTTAAAATGAATATCTCCACTTGAGAACGTCAAGGTCGCCACCAGATGGCAGTAAAAATTCCAAGAAAGAACTAAACTGCCATCTAGCGGTGACCTTGGCGTTCGCAGGTGGAGAATTGCACCTCCATATTGAATCTCAACATTTTCGTTAATATTCGTATTCCTATAATGATTTATAATCAAATTTTGAGAGTTTGGCAATTAATATAAACGACTTTCAATTTTTAATTTACTTTCCTTTCGATATTTTTCCCCCCTTGAATTTTTTTACAGTCTTAATTAGTACCTACACTCCATTTGGATTAAGAGAGAGATTATCGTATTTTTTTTTCTCAATTTAAGAGACAATTCTAAGACGTAGTTTTTTTTAATATTTCGACTCCTAATGTTTGTTGGAACGGATGACAAAAAAAAAACACGGTTCGTGCTTGTAGAGAAATTAGGAAAAGTAAACGAAGGAAGTAAAAGTTAATTTGAGAAACTCTTGTTATTTGCTGAGGACTCGGTTTAAGTTGATATAAAAGAGAGACAGAGAGAAAAAGAGGGGAGAGAGAGAGAATACTCGTTGTGTACGATACACATGAGAATGCGTTACCCTTCTCATCTCTTATGCCACTCTGTAGAAACAATGGCAGTGACACAGTAATTAGTATTACAGAACTAGGTTAGGTAATCGCCATGCTCAGAGGCCAAGAAGCCATTCCGGTCTTTACCAAATTCAGAATCGTTTTGCGTCACTTCTCAATCTCACTAAAGTTATAAGAAACTTTTTTTTTCTACATTCTTAGGAGTAGAGGAAAAAAAACTATTTTTAAAAATATCTAAATGTGTGTAAAATTTTAAGTATTTTAAGTAAATAGTATAGAAAGCAAATTTCTCTTTCTTTAAAATTTAGAAATACTACATTTAAAAATTTAAATAGTATTTTTTAAATAGTATTTTTCAAATATAGTATTTTTTAAAAAGTATTTTCCAAATATAGTATTTTTTAAAAAATATTTTCCAAATATAGTATTTTTTAAAAAGTATTTTCCAAATATAGTATTTTTTAAAAAGTATTTTCCAAATATAGTATTTTTTAAATAGTATATTTTTCAAATGGTATTTTGCAAATAGTATTTTTCAAAAATATACAGTATTTTCCAAACAGTTTTTTTCTTTCTTTTTTTCCAAGCAGCTGATATATTTTTAGAACAATAATTTGATTAATTTTGTCAGTTGCAATAATGCGTTTGAAAAAAAAAAGAAAAAAATGTTTCTTCTTACACAAAACGAGCTAATATAGAGTCGTATAATGGATTCATAACACTTAATGCAAATTAAAGTGTTGTTGACCACTGGGTAGCTTTGGCATCGGGGATTCAGTCGCTTATCGCGCGAAGCCGTTTCATCGTCATAAAATTGCAACTTTGTTGGATTCAAGAATTTACACACGCCGACAATCGAGGCACGAGGCCAGATACCTACCATGTTGCGGTTATAAAATAGACCTTCCAATAACCACCGGAAGAAGTGTAAGTAGTTGAATCGTAAATACATCAATTTTTTTTTTTTTTTTTTTCTCTCTCACATCAAAAACGGATTTTAAAAATCTCTCTCTCAAACTAAAATCTCACTCAATTAATTAATAATTAATTATTATTAATAAATGTTTTTTTTAATATAAATACAATTTTTACTATAAAAATAGTAAAAGTTTACACATTTTTTCGATTTAGTTTTACTATAAAAATAGTCAAAATTACTTTATAAATTTTTTCGAAAATTACTTTCATTATGAAAATAGTAAAAATTACTTTATACGATTTTTCGAAAATTTACTAATACTACAAAAATAGTAAAAATTGAATTTATTCATTTTCTATGAATTTTGTTTAACTATAATAATAGTAAAAAGTTAACTCATACTTTCTATGTAAAGATTATTTTCACTATAAAAATAGTAAAAATTATTTCATACATTTTTTTGAAAATTTACTTTCATTATGAAAATAGTAAAAATTACTTTATACGTTTTTTCGAAAATTTACTAATACTACAAAAATAGTAAAAATTGAATTTATTCATTTTCTATGAATTTTGTTTAACTATAATAATAGTAAAAAGTTAACTCATACTTTCTATGTAAAGATTATTTTTACTATAAAAATAGTAAAAATTATTTCATACATTTTTTTGAAAATTTACTTTCATTATGAAAATAGTAAAAATTACTTTATACGTTTTTTCGAAAATTTACTATTACTACAAAAATAGTAAAAATTGAATTTATTCATTTTCTATGAATTTTGTTTAACTATAAAAATAGTAAAAAGTTAATTCATACTTTTTATTTAAAAATTATTTTTACTATAAAAATAGTAAAAGTAACTCATCTACTTTTTTCCTTTGGGAATTTTTCACTAAATTTTACTTTACATCTTTCACTAAAACTTTATTAAAAACTTCAATTTTGATGGATAATAAAAATTAGGTTCAATTCCAATAGAGGAAATTAATTATTATTATTTTTATTATTTTAAAAATTAGTATTATTTTATTTTATTTTTACTATTTAAAAAATTATTGTCATTATTATTTTTCTATTTTTATTATTAAATTTTTTTTTTATTTTTACTATTTAAAAAATTATTATCATTATTATTTTTTTTTTATTTTATACATTAATTTTCATTTTTCGTTTCATTTTTGCAAGAAAATTATAATCGTAGAAATAAAAATTGAAAAAAGGGTTAAATTTCTATTAACAGATGACAATTATAAATCCCCCTATTTGGGGACAAAAGTGTGTAACTGCAGTATATGTACTTTCGAACAACGCCCAACAATTTCTCTGTAATTACTTCACGGCCAGTTAGCAAATGTGCATTCGTAAAAAGCATTTCTGCCTTCCTGTCATAATAAGGCTTTGTTCATGACCTCTCCAAATATACAATGCGAGCGCGTAAAGCAAAGGAAAAAATAGGGGGAGAGAAAAAAACATTTTCAAATTATTTACTCGTTAATTATAGTTTCAAAAAAAAGGGAAAATAAACAATATTCCCCATTTTTCAAAACAAATATAAAGCATTCAAACGGTTAGCAAAAAAAAAGAAATATATTTGTAAATTAACTCATATATTAATTATTATTATTGAAAAAAATTATTATTATTATTAATTATTATTTCTCGCCATAAATAATAATTGCAATCAAAATAATGAAATTCGTTATTATATTTAAATTCCCAATATTTCATTGAATGATAATATTGTAACACTTTTCGCAACGTGATTCTATTTTCGTAAATATAAATTCAAATAACACGCACCATTCAAAAAATGAAAAAAAAATATTTAACATGAAAACAATAACTAATTAAAATTTTTTTCGTACCATTAGTCATTGGACTTTCGAAAATATTTCAACGATTTCACTTTCTGTATAATAAAAGTAAAATATCCTACCTATACTAAAAATTGAAATTTCACTTTCTCAAAAAAGACGCGCGCACCACTTTTCAGATGAGATTAATATTTCTCTATATTTATTTACGTTTTTCATCATAATATAAAATTCCGAGTTTAATTTTAATTTAATATCTTTTTTTCTGCATATATACATAATATATATGATAAATTCAGGAGAACAGAAGTTTCTTGATTCGCTCTCGCCATAAAAATTTATGTTTTGGTTTCTTATCGAGCAAATGACTATATTTTATCTTATCTTTTAGAAAATACTCAAATCTCAAATTTTTTTTTATTTTAAAATAGCGATTGGCGCCTATCTTATATAACTGTTACATGACTTGAAAAACTTTCTTAGACCACAGTCATTTCTACTTTCAGAAATAAAAATCCTATTTTTTTGGAGAAAAAAGTGTAATATTCTATGTTTAATTTTTTTCTTTTCAAAGTTTGCAAAACGGGAAAAAATTGCAAAATTACAAAATTCAAAAAAGAGAAAAATTTTAAGAAAAGACAAAAGAGGGACCAAAATTTTATACAAAATCATTTGGCTAAATTTCAAATAAGAAAAAAAATCGGAATCGAAAAATAAAAAATTAAAATTAATCAGAGTTTAATTATTAAACTCTGATTAATTTTAATTTTTTATTTTTCCATTCCGATTTTTTTTTTACTAACTCTGATTAATTTTAATTTTTTAATTCCGATTTTTTTTTCTTACTCGAAATTCAGCCAACTAATTTTTAAAAATTTTATTTTTTTTGTTTTGAAATTAGAAAATTACAAAATACAGAAACGACAAAATTTCAAGAAAGAAAAAAGTAAAATTTGTTACAAAATAATAATTTGGCCAAATTTTGAGTATAATAAAAAAAAAGTAGAACAAAAAAAAATTAAAAATTAAAATTGAGCAGAGTGAAAAAATGATAAAATACAAGAAAGACAAAATTTCAAGAACAGAAAAAAACTAAAAATTTGTTATAAAAAATAATTTAAATTTGGAGTTAATATAAAAAAAATTTTAATTAAAATTAAACAGAGAAAAAAAAATTTTGGAAAATTACAAAATACAAGAAATGCAAAATTTAAAGAAAAGACAAAACAGAAAATTTTTTACTAATTAGGTATTTGGCGGAATTTCGAGTAAGAAAAAAATCGGAATGAGAAAATAAAAAATAAAAATTAATCAGATTTTAATTTTTTTTTTTTTTTGAAATTAGAAAATTACAAAATACAAAAAAAGCAAAATATAAAAGAAAAACAGTAGAAATTTGTTATAAAAATTAATTTTGCTAAATTTCAACTTAAAAAAATCGAAATAAAAAAATTAGAAATTAAAATTAAACTAAATTTCGAGTAAAAAAACGAAACAAAAAAATTATAAATAATTAAAATTGAACAGAATAAAAAAATTACAAAATTACAAAATACAAAAAAGGCGAAATTTCACGAAAAGACAAAAAAAAAATTTTTTACCAATTATTTTGTTGAATTGGAGTAAGAAAAAAAATTGTAATCAGAAAATAAAAAATCAAAATTAATCAGAGTTTAATTTTTTGTTTTGAAATTAGAAAATTACAAAATACAAAAAAAACAAAATTTCAAGAAAAGACCAAAAAAATTCTGTTACTAATTTTTTGGCTGAATTTGGAGTAATAAAATAAAAAATCAAAATTAATCAGAGTTTAATTTTTTTTTTTTGAAATTAGAAAATTAAAAAAAAAAACAAAATTTGAAGAAAAGACAAAAAAAATTTGATATAAAAATTAATTTGTCTAAATTTTATGTAAAAAGAACCAGGAGTATAAAAATTAAAATTAAACAAATGAAAAGAAAAATTTGACTAAATTTTGCGAGAAAAAAAAAATTAGAATTAAAAATTGATCTGAACAAAAAATTACAAAAAAAAAAATTCAAGAAAGAGAAAATTTCAAAAAAAAAAATTCGTTATAAATCATTTAACTAAAATTTCGAGTAAGAAAAAAAACTCGAAATAAAAAAATTAGAAATTAAAATTTAAAAAGAGGGAAAGAGAGACTAAAGTTGTCTGGATAAAACAGGTTTTTCACAATAATTTCGAGCGAGAAAAAGTATATACATCGGTCATGGGTCGACGCGCGCAAGTAATTTGAAAAATATGCTAATTAAGTAAAATCTGTGTCGACTGTATCAGAAGAACCTCCCTCCCACCCCTCCCGCGCTTACACTTGAGAAGTTTCAGTTCGCGAGCTCGCGCGCTTCCATTTTTTTTCTCTCTCTCTCTCTCTCTCTCCTCGCACACTCACAAATATCCAAGGAAATCAGCGTGACCCTTAACATTGTGACGAAGTGTACTGCTATAATGGAAACTTGGACAATGTTTTATTTATCGGCATAAGACGCGAGGAGAAAAATCTGATCACGACTTTACGTGCGCTCATTGTAAATGGAAAAGTGGTTCTCAACTTAAAAAGAAAAAATAATTATTCTCTTAACGAGAAGAGAATAATTATGTAATTCCAATCGTTATCTTGATTTTCTCAATATTATATACATATATATGTACATAATATTGAGAGAATTACTATTTTGCGCTAAAGCGCGCTCTTGGTACTCTTTTCACTCTTTATTGAATTAAATATAATAGAAAATTAATATTATTTGCAATCATTTAGTTGTCATTCATTGAAAAAAATAATATTACTATTTATTAATATTTATTAATTTTTATTATTATAATATTTATTATTTTTTATTATTAATTATTACAGTATTAAATATTATTATTTTGTTACTATAAAAACAATTTTATTACCATCGGTTATTTTTATTCAAATATTATTTCTAGTAATTATTTAGTTACTCTGAAAATTTAAGTAAAAATTAATATTAAATTAAATTATTGACTTTCGAATTAGTAAATTTTACTAACAAAATTAGTAAAAATTACTATTTATTAGTAAAATTTTCGAATTCAAATAAGCGAAAAGTCATTCATTAATTCTAATTATTAAACATTTTTACAAATTCAAAAGCAGTATTAAATATTTATAACGATAAATTATTATTAAAATTAATTATTTTTTAAATTTTAATAAATTAGCACTAAAAAATAAAGACGTTAATTATCAGTTTATTATTAGTTTATTTATTAATTTCTTTATTTTATTATTTCTCTAAAATTATAAAAAAAGAAAAAAATACCGTCAGCTTGTTAAATTAATTAATTAATTAATAATACAGTTCAAAAACTCAGTGATTTCAAATAATTAATTATTTAACTAATACAAATTCAATTAAACAATTTTTAGTTACTAATTTCACCAACTTTTGCAAAAAAGGTAGAAAATAGATTTATTTTGAATTTTATTCCAAGAATCGTGAATTATTAGAAAAAAATTGTTATTCAGATTCAAAATTTCAAGCGTTAATTTTCCGTGCAGAAAATTACTATAACTGTGATAGTGTTTTCAAACTATATGTATATGTAACGTTTAAAGTTATTACATAAGTAATGAACAATTGCCGTTATCCGCACACTTCTGATAACAGTAGCAAAGCCGACGGTATTTTTTTTTCTTTTTTTTATAATATTAGAGAAACACAAATTGAGCTTCTTATCTCTAACACTTCTCACAATCAAATTAACTTCACTCTAAATGGTTAATTGCTAATACTAATCGTTCAATTTTGATAATTAAATTGAAAAAAAAATTTAATAACATACAGAGTATGTTTTTTTTATTTCAATTATTACATATTCAATTATTGAACTTATTATTTTATTTATTTATTATTTGATTCATTTATTATTTCATTTATTTTTTATTTTAATCATTTACTATTTTATTCATTTATTATTTTATTTATTTATTATTTGATTCATTTATTATTAAATAATTTGGTATTATTAAACAATAGTTATTATTAAAAATTATCACTAAATATTGTAAAACATTATTATTGCAAATTATTGTTAAAGATTACTAAAGAATATTATTATCAAAAATTATTATTAAATATCAAATTATTATTGAAGATCCAATTATTATTAAATATCAAATTTATTATTAAATATTAAATTTTTATTAAATAATAATAGGACCGCGAGAAACATAGTTATACTTAGTAAATAAATAAATAACTGTTGAATTATTATTAAATGTCAAGTTTTCATTAAATATTCAACAACATTAAAATATTATTAAGTTATTAATAAATTTGAAAAAAAGTTAATAAATTTTTTCATTTGAAACTAGAAACTTTAGTTATAAATAATTGAAATTAGAAACTAATTTCAATCAGATATTCCTCCAAGGAAACAAAATTAATTTCCCCTCCATAAAAGATCAAATTTCACGATACAATAATAATGGAATTGAAAGAAAAAATACAATAGCCAAGGAGGAAAAAAAAGTGTAACACGAAAGAAATAGATTTTCATAAAGTTACACGTGTTTCCAGAATCATCGCAAAATCTTTGTATATATAACCACGTGTTTTTCTTCTCAACTGATTTTTCTCTCTCATTACCTACTGACACTTTGACTAAATGAATCATTTCGTAAAACAATTTAACATAAATTATCACAGAGATTTCTTACGAAGATCGGACATTTGCCTACATAAGCTCCGTTGGAGAAGAAAAAACAGTAGAAATTTTGTTTAAAAAAAAAAAAAAAAAAAAAGTGGAACAGCAATAAAAAATCTACTCTCTAACTTTAAATTAGTAAAAGAAAATACAGACCTTTTGCTACCTAATTATATTTCAAATTTCTAATGATTATTAAAAATAAATTACAACTGAGTTTTGGAGAATAAAATATTTTTTACTTATTTATTAATCAGTCATTAATTAGCTACTTTTAGTATTAATTATTATTTTGAGTGCTAATAATTTATTTTTGGCATTAATTAATCATTTTGGAGATTGATTAGTTAGTTTTATTACTAATTAGTCATTTTTGGTGTTAATACAATGTTTTTGGTATTAATTAGTTATTTTTAGTATTAATCAGTTTTTTTGACTAATAATTAGTCATTTACAGTATCATTTAGTCAATTTTAAGATTATTTAGTTTTCTTTAGTATTGAATAGTTATTTTTAGTATTAATTAGTCATTTTTAGTATAAATTAGTCATTTTTTGTATTAATTAGTCACTTTTAGTGTTAATTATTTATTTTTAGTCTTTTTTAGTCTTTTAGTCTTTCTTTAGTCTTATCAGTTATTTTTATTATTAGTTAGTTATTTTTACTACTAATTAATTACTTTTAAATTTTTTTCATACGTAATTTTTTATAAGTTTATTCTTTCTTTTTAATTTTTTTTTATTCTGCATCATTTTTTTTAGTAATAATTCGTTATTTTTTATAGTAAATGTTTTTTTAGTAATAATTATTCATTTTCCGAAATGAAGTATTTTTAGTTATAATTAGTGACTTTTTATAATTAATTCTTTTTTTAGAGATAATTATTTATTTTTCAATTACTTTCTAAAAAGAATTAATTATTTATTTATTAATAATTATTTAATTAATTTCTTTAAACATAATTTATTTACCGTTTGTAAAAAATAATTTTTGTTTAGTAATAATTAGTAATTTTTTACTAATTAATGAAAAAAAAATTGACCATTCAGCTACAAATTGATTAGAATTTTTAAATCGAAAAATCGAAGTACAAATATAATTGAATTTATTTTTTTTATTTATATGTCGATTAGTCAATTATTTAATTTAAACAAAATTTCACATTTGGACCTAAAATTCTAAATTTCAATTCCTATGTAAAATAATCTAAAAATAAATTTAACTGTAACAGTTATTTTGAAAAGAAAACTCAAATTTAGAATCGAATATAGTTTCAAGGGGGGAAAAAATTGGTTCTCTTTAAAGGCAAATCTATTTTGAATCTAGGTTATAAACCCAAAATTCCCACTGAAACTAAATTTAAAAAAGTTTTAATTCTTATAAAAAATCTATTAAAATTTCTAGTAAATAATTTAGTAAAAATGCTAGTAAATAATTTAGTAAAAATTCTAGTAAAAAATCTAGTAAAAAATATAATAAAAATTCCAATAAAAAATCTTATAAAAATTCTAGTAAATAATTTAGTGAAAATTCTCGTAAATAATTTAGTAAAAATTCTAGTAAAATAATTTAGTAAAAAAATCTAGTAAATAATTTAGTAAAAATTCTAGTTAAAAATTTTTTATTCCAGTAAAATTTCTAGAAAATAATTTAGCAAAAATCCTAGTAAATAATTTATTTAAAATTCTAGTAAAATTTGTAGTAAAAAATCTAGTAAAATTTTTAGTTAAAAATATAATAAAAATTCTAGTAAAAAATCTTATAAAAATTCTAGTAAAATTTTTAGTAAATAATTTAGTAAAAAATCTTATAAAAATTCTAGTAAAATTTCTAGTAAATAATTTATTAAAAATTCTAGTAAAAAATCTAATCAATTTTCTAGTAAAAATATAAAAATTCCAGTAAAAATCATACAACAATTCTAGTAAAATTTCTATTAAATAATTTAGTAAAAATTCTAGTAAAATTCGTAGTAAAAAATCTAGTAAAAAATATAATCAAACTTCTAGTAAAAATTTTAGTAAAAAAATCCAGTAAAATTCTACAAAACTTTTGTCACTGCAAAAAAAATCACAATCGACAATAAACGACAAAAAAAAAAAAAACCAAAAAAAATAAAATTAAATAAATTTGTACTTCAACTTTTCGATTCTAGAATTACAATTACAAACCAAGTGAAAGACGAGTGATTTGAAAATCTTCACGTAAGTCGTGTAAGTCTTAGCCTCGGTGTATATCATGTTACCACGTCTCCCTTATCAAGCGCTCATTATTTTCGTAATTTGAGATGTCAAAAGCGTATATACACGCTTCGTTGATCTTCCCCTAGTTTCTTGTAGAGCAATTTGCCCTGATCGAATTCGAGGTGATGGGCGCATACACACACTACTCTCTCCCACATTCAATAATACCAGGAAAAAGAAATATTAATTAATTCCACGAATAAAAATACTAATACAATATAGAAAAGAAAAAAAAAAGCAGAAAAAAAACATGTGCGGTGTCGACCGTCTCTGAAGCCAAAAAAGATTCACTATTGCGGCACAGAGGGGAAGAAACGAAAAATATATTGTTACCTAAAAATAATATCTCAGAGGCGAGAGGCGACAAAGCGAAAGATAAACCTAGTAACCAAAAAAGAAAAGAATCGCGATATATATTTTATATCAATTTCCTTCATTTATTATTCTCTCTCACGAATAAAAAAAAGAAAAAAAAACTGAAAAACAATTTACATTTCTCTTTGCGAAGCTATATAGTGTAATCGGTGTGCGCTTGAAAATTTCAATATTCAAATCACCTGTATATTGTTTACTAAAAACGCCTTGAAAAATACTTTATCGCTACGACAATCAAAGGAGAAATATTATATATATATTTTTTTTTTTTTTTTTTTTGCTTCGAACTAAAATGAAAATAAGAACATAAAAAAAACTATTCTTCCAATATCGTAAATAAAACAATTTATCACTTTCAAATATAGGAATCATTGCAAAAAATTTCTTCTCTACACGGAAAATATAGCAAATTCTTACTTTTATCATAAAATGAAATAAAAATCGCCTTTTTTTATTAAAAAAAAGGTATTTTTATTTCATTTTATAATAAAAGTAAGAATTTGCTTTTTTAATTTTTAATTTTTAATTTAAAAAAATTTTTTTTTCTAATTATTTTTTCAATTTTTAATTTCAATTGCAAAAAAATATTTTGCATAGCTAATATTTTTCGTCAAATAAACGAAACCGAATTTTTAAATTATTCCTTTGATGCTAATTTTAATTTAGTTGTATAAAAGATATTTAATTATAAAAAAATTATAAATAATAGATAATTTATAAATAAATTATAAATTATAATTATTATAAAATATTTCTTTATAATTATTATAAAATATTTCAATAATATGTTTACTCACGAAATAAACTCGAAATGAAACATGATCTTTGACTCACCTGAAACAAAAAGAAAATAACTATTAGAATTATTATCAAAAAAAAAAAAATTCAAAATTCAAAGAAATAGAAATTTCTATTAAATAATTATTCATAAAACTATAACTATTTAAAAAACTGTAACTATAACTAAAAAAATACCCAAAAATTATAATTACAGTTAAAAATAAAAATAATTATAATTATTTATAAATTTTTCAATTATTATATTTAAAGGATAGATGAAAAATTTATTTGATTTCATCCAAAACACAAATTTGTTTCTCAAATATTAGTATATTTACAAAGAAAATAATGTAAGGATAATAAAGCTTATATAAATGCAATATGCTAAATTTTTATTCCAAGATAATAACTTTGAAAAAAATTTTCTTTTCCTAATATTTTAAATAAATATATAAATACCACGACAAACTATAACTTCCATTTGGAAAATGAAGCAAAAAAATTAAAATAAATTAAAATTACAAATTAAATTAAATTTAAAAAATGTAAATGTAAATGTCCTGGTTATTTTTGTAAACAAATAAGTAAAATAAAAAAAATGTAAAATTAATGTAAATATGATGTAAACAAAAATATGATAAAAAAATAAATAAATAATGTAAAATAAATATAAATATGAAGTAAACAAAAATATAATTTTAAAAAAATAGTAAAAAATAGTAAACAAAAATATAAAAAAAACAAAAAAATATGAAGTAAAAAAAATATAATAAAAAATCTAGTAAAAAAATAAAAAAACAAAAAAAATATGAAATAAACTCTCTAAATTATAATTAGTAAAAATATTTACTAGTTTGAATTAGTGACTAACTTTTTTTTTGAATTAGTAAATTAAACTAAAAAATTAGTAGAAATTACTATTTACTAATAAAATTTACAGAAATTACTATTTATTAGTAAAATTTACTAATAAATTAGTAGAAATTACCATTGATTAGTTAAATTTACTAATTAAAAAACGAAAAACCGGTAATTCAAATTAGTAAACAATTTCACTAATTCAAATTTAGAGAAAGAGAGAAAAAAATGTAAAAAAATAAATTAAACAAACGAAATAAACAAAAAATGTAATATTCCAACAATCAAGTAAATATTAAAGCAAATAATAAATAGTAATAAACAATAAATATAATAATAATAAAATAAATAATAATGAACTAAACAAAATTTATTAGATAGTAATAAACAATAAATATAATAATAATAAAGTAAATAATAATGAACTAAATAAAATTTATTCAATAAAAAAAGAAAAAATTAAGAAAAACAAATTTTTTTATTAAAAAAAAAGAGCGAACCAATTCAAATTAAATCATTAAATTTTCATCTAATTGTTATTCAATCCGTTAATTGAGAAAATTAAAATTCAAAATATGAAGATTTAATGACAGTCGGAAGACCGTGAATTGCACGCGTATTGCTAATTAATTTTAATTTACAATTTGTTCCACTCTTTAGGTTTTTAGTTACGCCCCTGCCCGTATTCTCACATCATGTTTTGTCGGAGTTTTATATTTAATTATATATACATCTTATTCTTTGTACGGGCGATCAATGTCGAATTTACAAATATAGAGAAAAACTAAATATCTACTCTTAAAATCTGAATTAGTTGTTTTCTACTGAATATGAGTGCGGATTCATTTCAAAAATCACTATAGAATTAATATTTTACTAATTTTTAGTAGAAAACTACTAAACTGATTTAATAGTAGAAAACTACTAATTCAATAGTACAAATCTACTAATTTAATAGTAGAAAGCAACTAATTTAATAGCAGAAAACTACTAATTTTATAGTAAAAAAAAATATTAACTTTTAGTAGAAATTTACTAGTTTTATAGTAGAAAGTTACTATTTTTAGCAACCAATTCAATAACAGAAAACTACTAATTTTATAGTAAAAAAAAATATACTAACTTTTAGTAGAAATTTACTAGTTTTATAGTAGAAAAGTTACTAATTTTTAGAAATTTTCTAATTTTTGGAAATCTACATATTTTATAGTAGAAAATTACTGATTTCCAGAAAACTACTAATTTAATGTAAAAAGTTACTAATTCCCGGGCAGATACTAATTTAATAGTATACAAATCTACTAATTTAATTGTAGAAAGCCACTCAATTTAATAGCAGAAAACTATACTAATTTTTCATCCAAAATTCAATTATTTTCAAAAAATTTAAACGAAGTTGAAGTCCACAACGTTGATCAACGAAAAAAAATTGTTTACTAAGTAAATTAATTATAGATAACGCAACAATATTGCCTCAAAAATATTTAGAAAAAAAAATTGATGTTTGTGTTTTATTGATAATTGTTTTACAATTAAATATTATAAATTATAAATAATAATTGAATTTAAATAAATTTTTTTCGTTGATCAACGTTGTGGACTTCAACTTCATAAAATTTAATAAAACTCTTCTCAACATTATTTTCAAACACTTTCGAAAAGAATTCAATTATTTAAAAAAATTTTTAATAAAATTCTATGCAAACATTTAATAACATGGAAATAACAAAATTATTTCCGAAAATTCAATTATTTTGAGGCATTTTAATAAAATTCTTTGCAAAATTCAATTATTTTCATAAATAACAATATATTCATCACAAGAATTCAATGTTTTTTAAAATTAATACATTTTTTCTTAAAAATTCAATTATATGTTTAAAAATTTACAAAAATTTCAATTATCTTTATAAATAATAAAATTTTTCTCTGAAATTCAATTATTTTCAAAAATTTTAATAAAATTCTTGGCAGAATTTCAATTATTTTTAATATAATCTTCATCAAATTTCTCGAAAAATGCAAATTAAAATTTGTCAAGAGAATTCAATTATTTAAAGTTTGTTGATAAAATTCTTTAGGAGTGTTCAATTTTAACAAACATTCAATTATTCAATAAATTATTTATTTTTTAATTTAAATAATTGAACTCTTCTAGAATTTTCTAATAAAAATTGATTTAAAAATAAATTTTATATTAAAATCTTTAAAACTTTCAACTTTTCATACTTTTAATTAAGAATTCTATAGAATTAATTTTTCTCAATAAGTTTAATGGCATTTTTTTTCTAATTATTTAAAGTTTTTATTTTCTAATAAAATATTTAATTGAAGAATTTACGAATAATTAAAATAATTTAGTTATCTAAAGGAAATTTTTAGTTGATCCAAACACAGAAAAAAATAAGTGTTAAATGTGTTGCGTGTAGTTTTCAGATAGTGTTGTTTTAACACAATTTTGGTGTTATTTTAACCCCATTTAAAATGTATATTAACTTAACACACTCTAGTGTTAATGTAACACCCTCCAGTGTTATTTTAACACCAAAGAAGTGTTAAAATCACACAGTGTCGGTTAAAAATGTTGCGTGTAGTTTTAACACTACTTTTAGTGTTAAAATAACACTTCTTTTTTCCTGTGTAACAAATGTTTGGCTAACTGTATATATATATATATATAGCAATACAACGCATTTGTTTGGTTGGTACACTATAAAAATTAAATAATAGAAAAAAATTATTGTTTTAAATGCAATTTATTTGATGCAAGTAAATATTGATTTGATTCAAGGCAAGTAATAGATTATTTGAATCAAATAAATTTGTTTCTTTCATTAGTATATAGTAGAACGTGCAATTGCGAACGTTTTGGGACAAACAATTTTTGCATATGGAGGAAAAGTGTTTTCTCCCCCCCCCCCCACGCCCCCCTCGCTCACTAATTTAAAAAAGAGTTTAATGGACTTGAAAAATTCAACTTTATTTACAATCTCGTTCCGGATTCTCTGGTTTTGGAATGATTGTGTGACGTATGTATATATATTTTGCGCGAGGACACGTTTTACGACTTTTTAAGTTTTTAATATGAATTTATATAGTCAGTTGTCTGCGATGCGAGCTAATTTCTTAGCATTCCAAGATTCCTCTCAAAGGCATATTTATATGTATATAAATATATGTATATAAGATGAGATTCGTGTGAATGCAGCCACAAAGAATATAACGATTCGTTTTTGAGAAAGAAACGAAGGCAGGCGCTATTGGGCTGATATTTCCCGAATAGTGAGTGAGTCACGTGGCCGCGGATGGGGAATATGGATTCGTCGTTTGCAATGTTGCCACGTTTCCTCATCGCAGTCGCTCCACTGACTGGTGCGGTAAAATTCTCATTTATACGTCTGTCTCTTTTAAGAGAATCTGTCGCAGGAAAAATAACATTGTTGCCTTTTGTGTGTCTTCAATTCGCGAATTTATTTTATTTTTCTTTCTTTCTTTCTTTCTTTCTTCTTTTCTTTTTTTTCTCTTTTCCCCTTTAACCATTATTTTTCTTTCTTTTTCCCTTTTTTTCCTTCTTTATATAAACAAAATGCCCTTGTCGTGCTTTTTGCTTCAAAAAACAAAAGTTTTAAAAAGAAAAATATACAATTCACTAATTTTTAATTTTGTTGAAAATAGCTCGTATTTGAACCTGAAAATTATACTCTGAAATTCAATTATTTTCAAAATTTTTTTAAAAATTATTGGCAAAATTTCCATTATTTTCAAAATATTTCCTCAGTTCAATGATTTTTAATATATAAAATTAAAATAAGATTTTCCAGAAGAACTTTTTAATTAAAATTTTTTTTTATAAAATTCTACGTAAACTTTTAATTATTCTCATAAAATAATAAAAAATTTCACTGAAATTCAATTATTCACCTTTTTTTTAGAAATTTCTTCGCATTTTTTATAATTATTTTTGCAATAATTCAATTATTTTCATAAATATAATAAAATCCTCTGCAGAAATTCAATTATGTTCAAAAATTTTTAAAAATTCTCGTTAAAATTTCAAGTAATTATAAATAATAAAATTCTCCGAAGGAATTCAATTATTTTTAAAAATTTTTTATAAACTTTTTCGCAATAATTCAATTATTTTCATAAATAATACCTAAAATTCTCTGCAAAAATTCAATTATTTTCAAAAATTTTAGTAAAATTCTTAGCAAAATTTCAATTATTGGCAAAATAATTCAATTATTGAAAAATTTTTTATAAATTTTTTGGCAATAATTCAATTATTTTGACAAATAATAAAATTCTCTGGCAGAAATTCAATAATAATCAAAAAATTTTTTTAAATTCTCGTTAAAATTTGAAGTATATTATAAATAATAAAATTCTCCGCAAAAATTCAATTATAATCAAAAATTTTTTTAAATTCTCGTTAAAATTTGAAGTATATTATAAATAATAAAATTCTCCGCAGAAATTCAATTATTTTCAAAAATTTTAGTACAATTCTTGTCAAAATTTCAATTATTTGCAAAATAATTCAATTATTTTCAAAATAATTCAATTATATAGCAAAATTATAATAAAATTCTAATCAAACGTTTAATTATTTTTATAAATAATAAAAATTTCACAGGAATTCAATTATTTTCATAAATAATAAAAATTCCACAGGAATTCAATTATTTTCATAAATAATAAAATTCTCTGCAGAAATTTAATTATGTTTAAAAAATTTTTTTAAATTCTCGTAAAAATTTCAATTATCTTTATAATTAATAAAATTCTTCTTTGAAATTCAATTATTTTTATAAATTTTTAATAAAATTCTTGACAAAATTTCAATTCTTTTCAAAAATTTTCCTCAATTGAATGATTTTAAATAAATTTTTATTAATTTTAACAATTAATTTATTCAAACTCTAATTTGAATGTAGAGAATAATTTGCCTGCTGAGCCCTTTTTTTCTGACTTTCGTTAAAATAAAGAAAAATGTTTTCAAATTAATATTTTATGATGGCTCATCAAAATATTGATGAAATTATTATGAATTTGTGAATTAATGTCAATCCATGTTAGTATCAGTTTATATTCATTGATTCGAAAAAAATGAAGAGAGAAGAGCGAGAGAAAGATATAAACTTTATTCTTCCATATTGATTCGATTTTACAAAGTTTAATTGACTTTAACTGATGTCTACTTTAAATATAGATGGAATTGTTAATTTTCTAAAGTAGATATTTATAATTTTGCGATTTCAATTATTGAGAATTTAATTTTTATTGACGTGTTAGTTTAAGTGTTATAATTATATCTAGAAACATAATTCGATAATTTAAATTTTGATAATTTATAATATAATAATGCTTGTTTTTATAGTCGATGAGTATTTTTCTTTTTTATTAACGCAATTATTATTTTCGGAGAGAAAAAAAATTGTTTTGTTTTATTATTAAAGAGCTTTTTTTTCTCGTTGTGTTTGAGATGAAATTTGAATTTTTAATTTTTTAATTGTACATTAAATATGAATAGTTTATATTGATTCATCTTTAGATTCATCTTTAATGCACGGAATGTTGTATGTAAATCCACTTATCAGTTAATTTTTCTTTTTTTTCTTCTTCTCTTTTTGTGTTTATATATTTAGCAAAAATTTTAATCTGTTGAAAAAAAGGTAAATTAGTAATTAATTAGAAGAAATTACGCGATCAGTGATAATCGAAGTTTGATGCAAATTATTCGAGCAGTTGAGAAAAATAGAAGAGCGAGGGATAAATTATCCGGAAGTTCAGGATATAAGGAAATTTTTATTACGAAAATGTTAATTTTTATAACAAACGATATGAATCTGCTGATGAATATCAATTTTTTTCTATTCAACTTGTGATAATTAGGAAAAAAAATATTTATTTCACCCTTAATTCTGCTTTTAAATTAGTATCAGTCCTCAAAATTAGTAACTTTCTACTATAAAATTAGTAAATTTCTACTAAAAGTTAGTAATTTTTTTTTGCTACACGGAGAAACTTTTTCTTATAATATTAAATATATTTGGTTATGTTTATTCTAAAAGTACGTTAGAATGTGAGGATTTTTCGTGCGTTGTGCTAATAATTTCAACATTAATACGAAAATATGATAAGTTCGTTATATATTAAGCAACCTTCGGTGTACAAAAATTACTATCTGCATTAGAAATAGTCTTATTTTTCTTTAGAAAAGAATAAAATGCTAGTTTTTGTTTGTGAAATAATACGGTAATTCTAACCTTTTTTCCACATATAGATAGAATATATAACAGACATTCTAACGTAGCATACCAATTTTGGAAGGACTGCGGGCGGACTTAACCGATTTCGCCCGAGCATCACCGAGACCATCACCTGACGTCGCGAACTAACCCTAATGTTTTCGAAGTTGAAATTCACACGTGTATGAAAGAAAAAAACCTTTTATTAATAAACGTGAATGTCTCCTCATGCCAAATTAAATTCAAGAACTGTTCCTCAATATAACATAATTTTTTTCACGACTTTTACTTATTTACATAATTTGATTAGTAAGTTATTTTAAAAAATGCTCTCTCTCGAAGGCACATATTTTTCCACTCGTTTAATATATAAGGACGATTCAGCTGTGTACTTCTAACGAATCGTGCGATCTTTCGGTTTCCGTGACCAATCGTCGTGTCTTTACTTGCGTGTGCGTGTGTGCGTTAATAATATAGGTTAGGTTCTTACGTCGTGTTAAATATATTTACCTACAGTTACAGTGACATACACTAATGCCATCTACCATCAGATCCAAGTATCACTATCGTCTCTATGAGTATCTATAGACAATTAATTTGTTGTGTTTCTTTTTAATTCATGGCTTTCCCAACTTTGCAAAAATTATTATTTTCTTTCTAAAACAACATACTAATTTTCGTTAGTTTCCTTATGAAGAACTGTAAAATATATACTGAATGAGTGTTTTTGATAGTCTCAATAGCAATTTCTATAACCTATGTCGTTTTTCCCTTGAATCTAACCTAACATACTAAAATGTCTCACCAGTTTTAAGAATTATTGGTATTAAAAGTTTCTCCGTGTATAAAATTGAACTATTTCTAAAGATAATTAAAATTTTGACGAAAATTTAAAAAAAAATTTTAAACATAATTGAATTTCAGAATTTTACACCCGAAACTAACAAAAAAAAATCGTTAAACATTTTTCAAAGAAAAAACGAATAAGAAGAATATTATATTTTAAAAGTCCTGACATTAATATGTAAATGAAATTCCGAGATAAATGTATTTTTTTCTTTATTTTGATAGAAAAAGCATAAATTTACTTTGATGTATTATAATAAAATTGAAAGAATACTTGAAAATATTTCAAAACTGAAAAAAACTGAACGTGTTTCTTTTTATAATAATAAATCTTTTTTATCAAATATCTTATCGTTAAACTACAAACATATATGACATAGAAAGTGCGATAGTTTATAAATAATATTATTTTTTTAATTGAAAATATCAAAGAAGAGGAAAAAGAAGAAAAAGAATAGCAGTTTATAATAAAAGAGTTTAAAAAGCAAATATAATAATAGGTCGTCAAAGCGAATATTCGATAACGCATTTAGGCGTTTGATAAGACATTACCGCAGAACTGAACGTGCTGAATAAATAAACAAGTTAATAATCTCGCGGTGAAACGAATTTATGCAATATGCTTCGAGGAGAGACAGTTTTTGCCTTATATGCGAGAAAGTCGAGAGTCGAAACTTTTGCTATATATACTGATAATAAAATTGTGGAAGATTTTACACAAGATAAGGGGACAAAATTCATTCTTAATCAGTTCATAACAGCCAACGTGTCTATTCCTCTCACTCTTTCTACTCTTTTTTCTTTTCTTTTTTTTTTTTTTTTGCTTTAAATAATATATTATGTTACGTACAACTTTTAATACTGAGGGGAAATTTTCATTTCCTTGCCGAGATAAAGTACTTTTTTTCAATGAAAGCAAATATTTTCAGTTGAATTATAATTTATAACGAAATATTTTTATTCAATTCAAGAGAATTTTCTTATTTCCTTAAACAAATATTAAATTAAAATATTTTATCAAAATTTAGTTGCGGCAATGCAATACAATTTGGTTATTTCAAATAAATTTTTTTCAGAGTGAGAAATACACGAAAAAAAAATTTATTCGATTCAAGTAAACGATTACTTTGAATAATTTTACTCTGTCTTTTTATTTATAATTTTTACTAGAGTATTATTAAATTATTATTATTTATTAAATTAAATATTCTATAATTTTTTGTCACCAAATTATTTGGATACTTTTTTTTAGATTTCTGACACTTGAACCTACTTTTTTCTGTATTTGGGAATTTGCACTACTTTAAATTTACTAATGCTTGGAATAAAAAAATTATTCTCAAAAATTTAATTAAAATTCTTAGAAAGAATTCAAAAAAAATTTAATAAAATTCTTTCAAATGATTCAATTATTTTCAATAAAAGTTTGAAATTCAATTATTATCAAAATCTAATATTTTAAAAAATTTCCCAAAAGAATTCAATTTGAAAAGAATTTTATAAAATTCTTTGAAAACATTCAATATTATTTTCAAAAATAATAAAATTTGTACATGAATTTAATTATTTAAAATCAATTTTCATAACAAAAAAATGGAATTATTTAAAAAGATTTTTCTAAATTCTTCTCAAAAATTAAATTATTTTTGAAAATTTTAATAAAATTCGTTGCAAGAATTAATTTTTTTTTTCATAAAAGTTATAAAATTCTTCGGAGAAATTCAATTATTTTTAATAAAATTTGAATAAAATTTCTTGTTGAAATTTAATTATTTAAAATTTTTTTTAAAAATTTGTTGATATAATTCACTTATATTTTAAAATTGTAATAAACTCTTTAGAAAAATTCAATTATTTTCAATACATTTTTAACTGCAACTTCTTCAAAATTATTTTCATCATTTCAATTCAATTATATTTTCCAGAATTTTTAACTGAAATTCTTCATTCAATTCAAATATTATCTAAAATTTTAATTGAAATTCATTTTTAATTTAATCTTTACTAGAAAATTCTACGAGAATTCAATTATTTAAATACAAACAAAAATAATTTATTAAAAAATAAAATGTTTCTTAAAATTGAAATACATAATTTTATTAACAAATTTTCAAGTAATTGAATTCCTTCGACGAATTTCAATAAAATTTTTAAGAAATAATTACATTTCTCGAAGAATTCGATTAAAATCGTATTAAAAGTAATTTGAAATTCTACGATAAGTTTTATTATTTACAAAATAATTAAATATTTGCTTAGAGTCTTATTAACATTTTTTTTTACATAATTAAATTCTTTTGAAAAATTTTATTAAAATAGATATTAAAAGTCATTGAATTGAGGAATGTTTTTGAAAATAATTGAAATTTTGACAAGAATTTTATTAAAATTTTTAAAAATAATTGAATTTCTACGAAGAATTTTATTATTTATAAAAATAATTGAATTTTTGACCAGAATTTTTAAAACTTTTTCAAATAATTGAATTTCTACAATCATTTGTAACATCTAAAAAATTCAATTTTATAGTGTTTTTAACTAAAATTTGTCAACAAGTCCATTATTTTTAATAATTAAAAATAATTGAATTTTTGCAAAGAATTTTACTGTTTATAAAAATAATTGAATTTCTTTGAAGGATTTATTAAAATTTCTAAAAATTGAATTCATTTCAAATATTTTATAACTAAGAAAAGAAATGCAATTCTTATGTGAAATTTTATTGAAAATAATTGAATTTCTGCAAAGATTTTACTATTTAAAAAAATAATTAAAATGTTTCGAAGGATTTATTAAAATTTTAGAAAATAATTAAATTCGTTTGTGATTTTTTTCCAGTACTTTCAAAAAAATTCCTAACTTTTCCCTGATTTCCCAGACTTTTCCCTAATTTCTCTGACCAATTTTACTTTCCCTGAATTCCTTGACCTGTGGCAACCCTGTTTTTGTCTCTGAATTATGCCAAAAATACCCGGTTTTAGTTTTTTTCCCTTTTTTTTAGAAAAAGATGAAATTAATTTTTCTTTTTTTGAACTGCAGCAAAAGACTTGAGAGAGAGAGGAAAAGAATTCAGATATTAGAGTACAGTTCTGCTTTGAGAAAGAGAGAGAGAGAAAGAGCGTTGAGTGTATTATATTTTTCGCAAATAAAATAAAGAAAATAAAGGAAGATTTTTCTTTTCGTGTTTTGAATGATTTTGAAAAGCAATATATGCTGGAATGATGACTATCTTAATATCAGATCACGTATCGTGTTAGTGAGAATCCATTTACTGAAATTGATGTTGTATCGCGACTTTATGCTGCAGTTTATGCTTTGTCGGTTCGTCATCTTTATGCGCCGTCGAGTCGGACGATTCTTCATTGTACAATGTGAACGACTCCTTCGTCCTTGAACCTATTAGGCTTTGCTTCTGCATCGTAACGGACGTTGTTGTGCCTTACGATGTTCACATGTAGAGTGTTTCCTGGGGTTAATTTGTGAGAATCTTACACTTTTCTGCTTTCTTTTCTCTTTTTATTTCCCCTTCTTTTTCACTAGCCATTTTTATACCTTTCATGATAACTTTTATCTTTTTTTTTAATACATTTTTCCCTACTATTTTGTATTTGATTTCACAGTTTTTCTAAGGATATCAAAATTGAGACAAAAAAACATATCAAATTGTTTGTGATGCAACATTTGATAACAATTTTCTTGAACAACTATTATAAAATTACTTATAAATTATTTAATGAATAATTTTACTTCAATATTTCAAACTTGATTGAATTTAAAGTTACATTTACATAGTATTTACAATTTCCATAAATATAAACTTCAAATAGTTTTTTTTTTAAATGCACTGAGATTTTTGGTATCAATTTGACCCAATTTGGAACCAAAAAGCTATCGGATTGACATCTTTAAAAAAACAGTGTAGTTTCTATTAAAAAAAAATTTTTTTACTTCGACTTTCAAGATCTTTTAATGGAAGTAACTGTTATATAGTGTACTAATAATTTTGATAAAAGTTTTATAAATGTTTTTCTGCGTTTCATCAAGGAGGGAGAAAAAAAAGAGAAAAAGGAGGAGAGAGAGAGTGAAATAATAATGGGAATGAGTTTTACAAACCCACAATCAGCACAAGTAGCATTCAAATGCAAACAGTCACACAACGGGGGACATAATAAAGTTGATAAAATTCAACATAACTTAGTTGAAGGCTCAACGCACAGCTCTCGCGTGTATTATATATATTTTTTCAGTGTTAAAAGACTACGTTGAAACTGAAAAAGAAGGCAAAAGTGGTACACACACAATGCGACTCTAAACTCCCCGTATTTTTATATATTAAAATTGAGAGGATGCTAAAAAATATTATATTGTTGAGGAAATTGTAAAATATAGGGTTTTCAGAAAGTCTATCAGTTTTTTTTTGTCTTGTTTTTTTCATATATGGTTTCGGTCTGTACCAGAGGCGAAATTGCTATTATAAATGTAATATGCATTATACAGTATATAATGCAACCGATACTGACCACCACACTATGGAGAAAATTGAGAGGAGGCCTAACCACAGGCCCTTCACCAGAAATCATGAAAAATAGATGTAGGACTGGATCTTGATATCATGTTTATATAAATATTACCAGAACGCGAAAAAGTACCTACTCAGAATGTTATTCCTTTTTCATTTAAACAATTTTGACTATAAAAGTTCAAAACTAGTCTCAAAATTAAAGTAACAAATGAATCAGAAATTTAATTTTCTCCATAAAATGTTATTATCTCTGTCGCTACATACAAAGTAGTACAAAATGGTACAAAATGGTATCAAAACATTTTAAATCACTATTAAAAATCTTTTTGTTTAACAATTTCTAAAAATTACAACTGTAATTCTTCCAAAATTCAATAATTTCTTTCTTGATTAAATATATTTAATATTCTATTTAGCATTTTATTTAATAGTTAGGACTATGTTTTTCTAGGAAAGACGAAAAATCAGCATCTGTTTAGAGTATCAAGTTCAGGAGAGAGAAGGAGAGTGAAGGAGAGAGGGAGAGAGATGAAAAGAACATTTGTTGAGAGTTTAATAGTGTAGAGTCTACCGTTGAACGTAAAGTCAAGGTGCCTCTCACTCTCGTTCTACTCCACGAAAAGTAAACGCGAATCCATGTAATCAGATACTTTTCGATATCACGTGGAGTGGCGTCACGTAGCGTGTTTCCACCTTAACTCTATGGGGTCCCAGTGGACCCCACGACGTGCCCACGACACTGATCTCCAGGGTTAAGCCGCCGTCGGATCCGGGCCAAGGCTTCCCCTTCCTATACCAACCGAATCCCCCTCTCACTCTTTCTCTCAGCGGCGCCCAACCATCACAAAGTTCCCCGTTCAATCATAATATCTACAATTCTCTCTAATAATTTTCTCTCTCATCCATCTAATTTTCACTAATACTCATTTGTCTTCTCTTCTCATATACAATATATTCTGTAAACTCAATCGCAAACTATTCTTCCTCAATCTTTATCTTTATCCCTACTCATCGCTGCACTATACACTAAAATTACTCTATACTTTTCTTTTATTTTCTGCCTCAAGTAGAACTTTAATTTTAACACCAACTTTCAACTTTACAAGAAAAAAAAGTATTAATCCGATTTTGGGGTAAAAATTTCCTGCAAACAAATTTTCTCAAATTTTCTAGATGAGGTAGCCACTAAAGGGCTCGATAATAATAATTTAAAATTTTTTACCAAAGGGTGGAAACAATTAAATAAGTAAAGTGTTTTCCAAGAGCACAAAAATATTGAAGCCAAATGCCATAAAAGAGAAGAAAAAATGTTGAATTTTAAGAAATTCGGATTTTTGAATTTTTGACAATTTTTCAAAATTTTAAATTTTTAGCCAAAGAGTCGAAACTATTAAATAAGTAAAGTATTTTCCAAAAGCACAAAAATAGTAAAGCCAAATGCCATAAAAGAGAAGAAAAAATGTTGAATTTTAAGAAATTCGGATTTTTGAATTTTTGATAATTTTCGATAATTTTCGATTTTTTACCAAAGAGTCGAGACTATTAAATAAGTAAAGTATTTTCCAAGAGCACAAAAATATTGAAGCTAAATGCCATAAAAGAGAAGAAAAAATATTGAATTTTAAGAAATTCGGATTTTTGAATTTTTGATAATTTTCGATAATTTTCGATTTTTTACCAAAGAGTCGAGACTATTAAATAAGTAAAGTATTTTCCAAAAGCACAAAAATAGTGAAGCCAAATGCCATAAAAGAGAAACAAAAATGTTAAATTTTAAGAAATTCGGTTTTCGAATTTTTGATAATTTTAGATAATTTTAAATTTTTTACCAAAGGATGGAGACTATTAAATAAGTAAAGTATTTTCCAAAAGCACAAAAATAGTGAAGCCAAATGCCATAAAAGAGAAGAAAAAATGTTGAATTTTAAGAAATTCGGATTTTTGAATTTTTGATAATTTTCGATTTTTTACCAAAGAGTCGAGACTATTAAGTAAGTAAAGTATTTTCCAAAAGCACAAAAATAGTGAAGCCAAACGCCATCAAAAAGAGAAGAAAATGTTGAATTTTAAGAAATTCGGATTTTTGAATTTTTGATAATTTTCGATAATTTTCGATTTTTTACCAAAGAGTCGAGACTATTAAATAAGTAAAGTATTTTCCAAAAGCACAAAAATAGTGAAGCCAAATGCCATAAAAGAGAAGAAAAAATGTTGAATTTTAAGAAATTCGGTTTTCGAATTTTTGATAATTTTAGATAATTTTAAATTTTTTACCAAAGGATGGAGACTATTAAATAAGTAAAGTATTTTCCAAAAGCACAAAAATAGTGAAGCCAAATGCCATAAAAGAGAAGAAAAAATGTTGAATTTTAAGAAATTCGTATTTTTGAATTTTTGATAATTTTCGATAATTTTCGATTTTTTACCAAAGAGTCGAGACTATTAAATAAGTAAAGTATTTTCCAAAAGCACAAAAATAGTGAAGCCAAATGCCATAAAAGAGAAACAAAAATGTTAAATTTTAAGAAATTCGGTTTTCGAATTTTTGATAATTTTAGATAATTTTAAATTTTTTACCAAAGGATGGAGACTATTAAATAAGTAAAGTATTTTCCAAAAGCACAAAAATATTGAAGCCAAATGCCATAAAAGAGAAGAAAAAATGTTGAATTTTAAGAAATTCGGATTTTTGAATTTTTGATAATTTTCGATTTTTTACCAAAGAGTCGAGACTATTAAGTAAGTAAAGTATTTTCCAAAAGCACAAAAATAGTGAAGCCAAACGCCATCAAAAAGAGAAGAAAATGTTGAATTTTAAGAAATTTGGATTTTTGAATTTTTGATAATTTTCGATAATTTTCGATTTTTTACCAAAGAGTCGAGACTATTAAATAAGTAAAGTATTTTCCAAAAGCACAAAAATAGTGAAGCCAAATGCCATAAAAGAGAAGAAAAAATGTTGAATTTTAAGAAATTCGGATTTTTGAATTTTTGATAATTTTCGATAATTTTCGATTTTTTACCAAAGAGTCGAGACTATTAAATAAGTAAAGTATTTTCCAAAAGCACAAAAATAGTGAAGCCAAATACCATAAAAGAGAAGAAAAAATGTTGAATTTTAAGAAATTCGGATATTTGAATTTTTGATAATTTTCGATAATTTTCGATTTTTTACTAAAGAATCGAGACTATTAAATAAGTAAAGTATTTTCCAAGAGCACAAAAATAATGAAGCTAAATCCCATAAAAAAGAGGAAAAAATGTTGAATTTTAAGAAATTCGGTTTTTTTCAATTTTTGATAATTTTCGATTTTTCACCAAAGAATCGAGACTATCAAATAAGTAAAGTATTTTCCAAGAGCACAAAAATAATGAAGCTAAATGCCATAAAAGAAAGGAAAAAATGTTGAATTTTAAGAAATTCGGATTTTTGAATTTTTGACAATTTTTCAAAATTTTAAATTTTTAGCCAAAGAACAGAGATAAAAAATTGGGTAAAGTGTTTTTAAAGAGCACAAAAATAGTGAAGCTAAATGCCATAAAACAGAAGAAAAAATATTGAATTTTAAGAAATTCGGTTTTTTGAATTTTTGACAATTTTTGAAAATATTTAATTTTTAACCAAAAGGCAGAGATAAAAAATTGGGTAAAGTGTTTATAAAGAGCACAAAAATAATGAAGCTAAATGCCATAAAAGACAAGAAAAAATGTTGAATTTTAAGAAATTCGGGTTTCGAATTTTTGACAATTTTTGAAAATTTTAAATTTTTAGCTAAAGGACAGAGATAAAAAATTGGGTAAAGTTTTTTTGAAAAGCCTAAAAATAATGAAGCTAAATGCCATAAAAGAGAAGAAAAAATGTTGAATTTTAAGAAATACGGTTTTTCGAATTTTTGACAATTTTTGATAATTTTAGGTTTTTTACCAAAGTCTTCCAGTTTCAGCTTCATTTAAGTAAAAACATATTCAAAAAAAGAAGAATTAAAATTAAATTTGCGACTTGGTTTACTAACCAATCACTCTGCACATTTCACTAAATAGGAACCCAAGTGCACTTAATTTCCAAACTCCACACACGAAGGTTTTTCACGAGTTTTTCAAGGTAATACTATTTTTAGGAAATCATGGGCACCATAATTACTGACTATTGATATAAAAAATCCCTCTGAATTAAAATTAATTTTAGTTCCCAGGCACCCAGTTGTTAGCACCCACTTAATTTTTCAAAATCTGTAATTTTACAGATTCATATTTTTGTTTAAAACCAACATAAAATCTTTGAAAATTGACCTGGGTTCTGATACAGATAACTGGGTACCAGTTTCAGTTACATTTTTCTACTCAAAAACCAACATAAAAACTCGAAAAATTAACTGGGTGCTGATACAGATAACTTGGTACCAGTTTCATTATCCTTAAAACCAACACCAATTTTTGAAAATGGAACTAGTTCCTGATCCAGCTAACTGGGTGCCAGTTACTACTTCAAGTCTCCCAGTCAATTTTTCTACAACATTGGGCTTTTTAAATTTCTCTCCAGAATGTAAAAAACCACATGTTACCGAAAAAATCCACTTGTGAGCCAAACCTAATAAGAAATCCTTTCACACAAAAATTATTCCATCATCTCTCAAAATAAGATGAAGAGAAAATCAGCTGTTACAAAAGAATAGCAAAAAAACGACTTACCCTGCATTTTCAGCGGCAGCAATGGACATGTGCCTCCTCTCATCGAGGGTGGGCGTGGCGTGAAACTCCTGAGGGTGATCTCCTTGATAATGAATGTGGTTGTTGAGCGCAAATGAAGATCACGTGGTCGTCCCTCTTCAGCGCAAGAAGAATCAGAAGTTAAGTCAGTAACAGGAACAACAGCAATAGCAGAAGGAGCACCACAAAAAACACCAACTTTGTGTGTTACAAAATAAGAACTCTTTCTTTTCGTGAAATATACACATACACACAAACACTCGCGCACTGAATTCCAAACTGAGAATTTAAAACTTCACTGCGTTTTATAATCCACACGGGCCAAGTTTTGACGCACGGCACACTAGTCTGGCAACATTCGCCCTTTCTTTATATTCCCCTCACTTCCTCTCTCTTGTCTTTGTCTGGGGCCCTAGGACCAGTTTCCCCGTATTCTAAACGACTAGCTAGGATCGAAACTAGACTGAACTCACGGAGAAGACTCTTTCTCTTTCTTTCTTTCTCTCTCAAAAATCGTGGTCTGGTCTGCCTTCTCGTTCCAATTTATTCTTCCTGAAACGTTTGCAGCAACGAAGAATCCTTCCTGGAAGTTTCTCGCCAGATGCGAAGGGAAGCCTTCTTTTCGTTCAAAAACGAAACCCTCTCTTAGAAGAGAGATAGACACAATCCTTCTTCTTCTTCTTCTTCTTCTTCTTTTTCTCCTTCCTTTTTCTTCACCGCCTACTTATTTCGGCTTTTGTCCTCCGGGTATCCAACAAACCTCTCTTTCTCTCTTCTTACTCTTTTCTCGTTTTTATTTCTCCTCTCGATTCAACTCTCTTCTTCTTTCAACTGTTTTCTCTCTTTCCTTTCTTCTTTTGACTATTTTCTCTCTTTTTCTTCCTCTTTCGACTATTTTCTCTCTCTTTCTCTTCTTTCCTTCGACTATTTTCTCTTTTTTCTTCTTTTAAAAATCAAGTCTCGATTCAAGACCTTTGTTTTCAGAGACACGTCGAACCTCGTGAAAAATGAGGATTAGTTTTGTATCATCAGGATAACAACAGACGAGATCTCACTTTCCGAGTTCCTGACCCTTCTCTCTCTCTTTTAAATTTACACAAACACAAATATACACCGGTTTCTTGAATATTCAAGTTCAGGGGAGACGAGTGTCAATTTTCGACAATCTCATGCAATTCACGGAGGTCGTGATTCTTGTCTCGATCATCAGGCAGTTCCGGTCCTTAAAACAAAACCGAAATAGGGTCCCGATTTCGCCGCTGATCCTGTGGATAAGAAAACGAATATAATTAGAAATGAAAAATCGGATTTCTTCTTTGCCTAACGTTCTACTGATTTATTTTTCTCTTGTTATAACCATTTTCTATTTCTACTTTTTTACTTCATTATCATTTCCATTTCTATTTGTTTCTAAAATTTTATTTAAATCACAATTATAACGCGATCCGAAGACACAACTAAGAAACTAAATTTTAGTATAGTTCAGATTTAGGGAAAATATCTAATTTTACTAAAAAATATTTTTGTATAAAAAAGTTACTTTGAATAAAAAAAATTACTTTGTATAATTAAGAAATAAATTCTCAACGAAGTATTTACTTAGTTAGTCTATTTTGAATATTTTCTTAACAATTAATATAAAAAAAAGAAAAGTAGTTGTAATTAAATATTTATTTAATTACAACTATTTTTCTTTTTTTTATAGTAATTGTTAAGAAAATATTCAAATAAAAATAGATGTAATTAAATATTTATTTAATTACAACTATTTTTCTTTTTTTTCTAATAGTAATTGTTAAGAAAATATTCAAAATAGAACAAAATTTCGTTCACTTGAAGGTTCAAAATTTTAGAAACATAAACCATACTTGACAAAAAAAAGAAGAGAAAAAATTTGTACGAATTTATAAGCGGAAAATAATCTGTAAGGTCAGGGATAACAGAAAAATTGCCGACAACATTTAAGACGAGAGTAAAAATAATATTGAAAATTATCTCTGATGTCACTGCATATTGAACCTCCTTTTTAAAACAACGATAAAAACAAAAATTGAAAATTACACAAAACATGATTAAAGAATAATATAATATAAAAAGAAGAAAAATATTTGTTGAAAAATTCCAAAAATTATATTTTTTCCGCAGATATAATTAAACAAACAAACAAATATAGTGACTTTTACCATATTTTCTATATTTCTACAGTTATTTTTCCTATTTCTAAAAATTAAATTAATTTTTTTATGCAAATTTTAAATTTTTTCCAAAAAAACAAAATTTTGTACCAAATTTTTAACAAAAATTCAATTTTTTATAATTGTAAATGTCCATGTTTTTTTTCTTAAGTTATTAACATATAATATTTTCAAAAATTTATAATAATGAAATTCTTAAAATTAATTTTTTTTAAATATTTTAAAATAATTTTGGAAAATAATAATTTGAAATAATTATTGAAAATAATTGAATTCCGGCGAAGAATTTTATTAAAATTTTTGAAAATAATTGAATTTCGGAGAAAAATTTTATTATTTATAAAGATAATTGAAATTTTGACAAGAATTTTTATAAATTTTTAAACATAATTGAATTTCCAAAAAAAAATTTATTACTTTTAAAAATAATTGAATTCTTGTAATAAATATATTGTTATTTATGAAAATAATTAAATTTTGCAAAGAATTTTATTAAAATGCCTCAAAATAATTGAGTTTTCGGAAATAATTTTGTTAATTATCTTTAATAATTGAATTCTTTTCGAAGAATTATTTATGTAAATAATTAAATTCTTGGGAAGAATTTCATTAAAATCTAGAAGAATAATTGAATTTTTCAAAAAAATTTAATTAAAATTGTATTGAAAATAATTCATTTCTTTTGAACAATTTTATTAAAATATTTCAAAATAATTAAATTCCTGTGAAAATTTCTAATATTTTTGTAAATAATTGATTTTTTCGAGAAATTGAAATTAAATTTTTAATAATAATTACATTTTTTGAGGAATTCCTGTAAGATTGTATTAAAAATAATTGAAATCCTGCGATGAATTTTATTATTTATAATAAAAATTGAATAGTTGCAAAGAATTATATTTTCAAAAATAATTGAATTCCTGAGAAGAATTTTATTATTTATGAAAATAATTGAATTCTTGCTAACGATTTTATTAGAATTTTTGAAAATAATTGAACTTCAGAGAAATATTTTATAATTAATTTATAATTTATAATTGAAATTTTGGAGAAAAATTTTTGTAAATTTTTAAACATAATTGGATTTTTGCGAAGAATTTTATTAAAATTATTTTGAAGAAAAATTGAATTGTTACGCAAAGAATTTCATTAGAATTTTTGAAAATAATTTTATTCTTTAAAGAAATTTAATTAAAAATGTGTTGAAAATAATACTTAAATTCTAATAAATAATTTGTAACAAGGTTATTAAAATAATTAAATTTCTTTGATAAATTTTAATAAAATTTTTAAGAATAATAACTTTTTTCGAGGAATTCCATTAAAATTGTATAAAAAAATAATTGAAATTCAGCACTGAGTTTTATTATTTATGAAAATAATTGAATCCCTGTAAAAAATGTTATTGTTTATGAAAATAATTGAATAATATAAGAAAATAATTAAATTGCGTAGAATTTTATTAAATTTTTTTTTTTTAACTAATTGAATTCTTTTAGGAATTTTTATTAAAGTAGTAGATATTAAAAATGATTAAATTGAGGAAAGTTTTTGAAAATAATTAATAATTGTAGAAGGTTATTAAAATAATTAAATTTCTTTGATAAATTTTAATAAAATTTTTAAGAATAATAACTTTTTTCGAGGAATTCCATTAAAATTGTATAAAAAAATAATTGAAATTCAGCACTGAGTTTTATTATTTATGAAAATAATTGAATCCCTGTAAAAAATGTTATTGTTTATGAAAATAATTGAATAATATAAGAAAATAATTAAATTGCGTAGAATTTTATTAAATTTTTTTTTAACTAATTGAATTCTTTTAGGAATTTTTATTAAAGTAGTAAATATTAAAAATGATTAAATTGAGGTAGAATTTGTATTAAATTTTTTTTTAACTAATTGAATTCTTTTAGGAGTTTTTATTAAAGTAGTAGATATTAAAAATGATTAAATTGAGGAAAGTTTTTGAAAATAATTAATAATTGTAGAAGGTTATTAAAATAATTAAATTTCTTTGATAAATTTTAATAAACTTTTCTCGAGGAATTCCATTAAAATCGCATTAAAAATAATTGAAATTCAGTTATTTCTCCTACAAAAATTAAAAAAAAAAAAAAATTGTCATATAAAAATCAATTAGTAGAAACTATTCTTTGCGTTTGTGGCATCATTTTAATTGATTTAAACGTTTCATCAAGAGCTGAGAGACATAAATCACTTGACGAATTATACTTGTTATCATAATAAACCCTCGACTCTCGCCCCTTTTTCTTATGAAACTTGTAAGTGAAATTAACTGGAAAAATTGACCCATCTAACGTTACTATCGCATCGGTACAATGCAATGTCTGAGACGACGTTCTGTATACAGAAGTGAATCTAACGGAGTCCCCTCCAAGTATATACTTTGGTCCGATATTTCTATCGTCTATCTATGACTATCCCGTTCTACTGCATGAAAACGCGACAGTCCGATGTTAAGTAGTAACAGTCAGTTGCACCGTTAGAAATTCACTCTATATATCTATGTCCATGTGCACTTCCAACTCTTCCATCCTGAGAGTGCAATATCAACAGACTTTTACGATTCGATTTTATGCCTCTTCGCTTCTTGTATAAACGAGCAAACATCTATTTTAATCCATCTCTCTTTCAAAGTCTATTTAAATTTACACTCATTATAATAATTTTTTATTCAACGCCCATTTTTTTTTCTCCGTTCATACCGAAATGAAAAAAAAAGATAATCACTCTTATATAATTCAAAACACTTTAATAAATTAACATCTTAGACAAGTTTTCTAAAATAAATTTATGTAAAATTCCCATTTTTTTGGGAGAGAGAATCTGAAAATATTTACTTGATTTTTATTCTATTAATGCCCGTAAAACTTTTTCGAAGAAATTTATTTTTTTTTTTCTTTTAAATTCAAATTCTGTATTGTAAATATTATTACGTCACGTACTTTTAAAAAATAATTTATAGTTTCAAAATGTTTATAATTTACATTTATATTGTTGATTTTATTACAATTCCCCATAAAAACTAAGAAGAAAAATTCGAAAATTGTTGCGTAACTTAAAATAAGATTTTGTTTTCTCTTAAAACAACTTTTCTATTTTACAGCAGTACGAATTATAATAAATTAATAATTATTCTAATTTTGATTCCAAATCTCTTTCTATACACACTACCACTATATAAAATTCAATTTTTCTTCAGGGAAAAAAAAGAAATTTTCGAGTTTTACTATCAAACAATTTAAAGCATATTTTCTCTCTAGAAGAAAAATTTAAATTAACTCAAACTTCTTTAAATCGTTTTTATGCTCTAATGCTTTTAATATTTAATTATTACCTAAAATTTTAACTAAAATTCATTTTAAAAATCAATTTTTATTAGAAAATTTTACGAGAATTCAATTATTAAAATAAGTACAAAAATAAATAATTTATTGAATAATTAAATTGTAACTGTAAAATTGTACCAAAAATTATTGAAATTCTGCGATGTGTTGTATTATTTATGAAAATAATTGAATTCTTAAAAAGAATTTTTTTAATTAGGCGAAAATAATTGAATTCCTCTGAAAATTCTATATTATTTATGAAAATAATTAAATGTTTGCGTAGAATGTTCTCACGAATTTTTTTAAATAATTGAATTCTTTTGAAAAATTTTTAAAAATAATTAAAATTTTGCCAAGAATTTTATTAAAATTTTTGAATTTCAGAGAAAAATCTTATTAATTTTTTTTTTAAATAATTGAATTCTTTTGAAAAATTTTATTAAAACAGTAAATATTTAAAATCATTGAATATAAAAGAAAATTTTTGGAAATATTGAAATTCTGCCAAGAATTTTATTAAATTTTTTGAAAATAATTTAATTTCTGCAATTATTTGTAACTTTTCAAAAATTCAGTTTTTTTTAAGTGTTTTTAACTAAAATTCTTTTATAGATCCATTAATTTTAATAATAAAAATTAAATATATATAAAGAATATTTTATAAAATTTTTGGAAAAAAATTCAATTCATTCTAGGAATTTTATTAACATTTTTAAAAATAATTGAATTCTATACAGAAATTTTACTGAAATTATATTGAAAATGATTGAATTTTTGATAATTTTATTAAATATTTTTATAAAATAATTGAATTCTTTTTAATGATTTATTAGAATTTTTAAAAATTGAATTCATTTCAAATATTTTATAACGAATTAAGAAAAAAATTGAATTCTTTCGTGAAATTTTATTAAAAATAAATTGAATTTCTGCAAAGATTGTACTATTTAAAAAAAAATAATTCAAATGTTTCGACAAATTTATTAAAATTTTATAAATTAATTGAATTCTTTCGTGAAATTTTATTAAAATTGTATTGAAAATAATAATAATAATAGTAATTATGTTATTATTTATGAAAATAATTGAATTCTTACTAAGAATTATATTAATATTTTTTAAAAATATAAACAATAGTTTGAATTGTTAAAATTTGTTAAAAATCCAACTTCATTAAAATTACTAATTAATTTTATTAAAAATTCAAATTTTATAAAATTGCAAATTAAAACCTTTTGAAGTTCATCTATTTATGAAAACTGTAAACGCAACTCTTTTGAAATTCAATTAATTTTGAAATATTGAAGTAAAATTACCATTAAATAATTTCTAAGTAATAATTTTATTATAGTTCTTCAAGAATTAAATTATTTAAAAAGAAAATTATTGTCAGAAATAAAAGAATTGAAAGTTTTGTTTTAGAATTCATGATAATTTCGTTTATAAGGCAAACAAAAAAAACACCAAAATTCAGAATTTTCTTATTGAATTCTAAAAATTTAATTTTTTTCAGTACTTTTAATAAAAATCCCTGACTTTTCCCTGATTTCCCTGACCTGTGGCAACCCTGACAACTCTTCACAATATTTCAAAAGTGAAAATAGTGAAAAATAAAAAAATAAAACCCAAATTGTCCTCATAAATAATTTTATAGATATTATTTCGAATTTAACCACGCGAGTTTAACTAATTCAAAAGTTCGTCTTCTTGTGCGCCGCGATGTAAAAAAAAGAGAAAAAAAAAGATAAATCCCTTTCTTTCAGGGGTTTTATTGTCACAAAAGCACTATATAGTCATATAATGCACATAATAGGGCTTAGTAAGCACAAAAGAATTTCAGAGCCTTCGCCGGAAGATCATACAACGTCGTTTCTTGAGAAACTTGTTGGATATCGTGTTCCCTTCGAAAGTACCTCTTTGAAACATGCTGACCATTGCGAAATATCATAGGAAGGTTATCGATAGCGTTTCTAATTGCATTATAGTGCACGTGTGTGTATATATGTATATACATACAGAAATGGAAAATTGAAAGTATAATTATAAACCAAAGAGAAATAATACTCGAAAAACTTCATTGTTATCGTAATACATTTCAAAAGTACTATAAAAATACCAAAAAATTAAATTACTAAAAAAAATGTGTAAAAGAAAAAATGAAGAAACATTTGTCAAACATTTTTATGAAAATTAATTTTTTCATTTGAGAAGAAAAAGAAATAACACACATATTTGCGAGTTATTAATAACTTTTTTTTTCTCTTTTTTAATAAATAAACTGTTCTTCGTCAATCAAGCCAAAGATACACCGCATAACAGCTGTTTCTTTCAGAGCTCAAACACTAACCTTGAAACGAAATGAAAATGGAAATTTAAAGGCTAAGAACTAAATATGTCTTCCCTAACGTAAAATTTATTTTTCTTCGATTCAACATTTTTTTTTCTTCACTGCCTCTCACGAAACCAATAAATATATAATTTTCCTCCAACACTAAAGTGAATTTCAAATACAGTAAAACCTCCATTATATCTCGAAGCGAAAATATTTATTCACAATTTGTACGAAACCTTTTTGAATTCAAATTAGAAAAAGTATTTCTCAACTTCAATTTATTTATGAGGTTTCGAAAAAAAATGTCGATAAAAAAGAAATGAAGGTAAATATTTATAAATACAGTAGAACCTGATTATGTTGGAAAACATATTTTTCTTTCCGAAGCCTTTCAATTAATAAAAGAGAATAGAGAGAGAGAGAGAAAACTTTCCTTAAATTCTCGAATTTTTGAATTAAAAAAAGTCAGTTATCTAACACAACACGAAATTATTAAGGTTAATGAGATTTTTAATTGTAAAATATTTCCTTCATATCGAAATCAAGATGATCACGAGTTTCCTTAACCTTTGTTTCTAACTTTGATAACAGTGTGGAAAATAAAATTTTACAATTTAATTGAGTGGAATTATTTTAAATATTCTTCACCAAGCTCATATTTTTATCTCAAATGTATAAAGTGTATAAAATGTATAAAATGTATAAAATGTATTAAATGTATAAAACGTATAAAATGTATAAAAATATACACATATAATCTTACTGATTGAATTTATTACTTAATTCAAATCGAATTGAGTCATTTAATTGTAGAAAATGGTAATACATAAAATGTTAATTTAAAAACTATTTATTTTGAACTACTTTTAATTATTTTCCAAAAATACGTTCTTGATTGACAAACATACAATGGACTAATTAAATTTTTCTTCTTTAAATTTAAAATTCATTACGAAAAAAATTTTAAAAAAGAAAAAAAAATATTGTTCCTTATATTAGAGGCGAAGTGACGTTGCTGAATCGTCAAGTTCTACGAATCGATCGCGGTATGCAACCTCGTCGCAGTTTTTAGGTTACCCCGTTCTCTCTAATTCTATCTCTCTCTCTCTATCTATATCTCCATAGTTGCTTGAATCAAACTCACCTGAATCTCTTTGGATTTTACGTCAGCGTTTGCGTCTTGGTCTCACAACTCCAGTTGAAGGATCTTTCAAAGAATCACTGATCTTCAGGGGCGCATCAAGACACTCGTGATAGAAGCTCATAGACACGAGCACACACTATATGCCAAGGAGAAAAAGAAAAAATGATAAAAAAAAAAGAATCAACAAAAAAAAAAGGAAAATTTCCAACAATTAGAAGAAATTTGTCGCGCACTGTTCTCGAAGCGCGACGAACTTGACTTAATCCTTATCCAGCGACCCGTCCACTAACACTAGGTGAAAGAAAACGGGGCGTACAGGGTCCACGCGTTGTTCTCCTTGCGCGAATCATTCGTCTGACCGTTCACAGAAGACATTTCGAAACACATGCGTTTCGTTGCGCGGTTTTTATACAATATATTTTTAATGACACACGCACACAGACACAAAAAAAACACTGTCAAAATAAAATACACGACGACGACCTTCTTTCACGAGCCGAAAATCTCACTGGTTGATTAAACGCCTGCATTCCTGTCAATCGATTTCACAGGCCTGAGAGACTCTGCTTTAGTGCTTCGCTCGACTGCACACACCACCGGTTCGTGTAGGTTATGGACAGTATTCATTCGCGGCGCCACAGTTTGCGAAAAAACTTCGTTTACACGTGTGTACATATATATATAAATACACAATCACAGAAAATAAATCCCAACAGTCCTAAAACACGAGGCAATAATCGCAATGTCGTCGATCTCTGGCCAAAAGAGCGAGGACGTCGTCCTCTTGGCGAGCGGTATATTTTTTTAGGTTGGACGCCTGCGTGTGAGACGTTTCTCAATGTATTAGTAAAAGACACAGAACTGTCCTTCAAAGACTATAGTCCTTTCTCTCTCACACTATTTTACACCCGAATTCTCCATTTACTTCACTATTCCCTCATTTACTCCATTTTTTTACAATTTACACAGTGTTTTAAAACACTTTGATTTCAATCTTTTCTCCCCCAAACTATAATCCCTTTTTTAACAAACTCTGGTTCACGCGCGTGTCTGTGTGTGCACTTGATTAACCGTGTGACGTCACAACACGGTTACATTGCTGGCAATTGTTATACCAGTAACAATAATCAATTTACAATAGACGAATTGATAGACATTTTTTATATCACAACACTAATTGCGCAATTCACACTTATTAGAGGCGATTTAGCAACAAAATTTTGCTGTTTAACAGCAAAAAATTCCCGGTACAAATCGCCTTGCGCTTTATGTTGAACACAACTGACTCGAACGCAACCAAACGCCAACAAACTATGGAAATATTAATATACCACCAGGTGGCACTGTTTATCGTGTGTTCAGAAAAAGGGGACTTTACGTGTCGGTGGGCCGTGGAGGAAAAATTTTTTCTAAACACGACGAGAACACAAACACGACGAGGAACCACGAAAATTAACGAATTTTTGGTGAAAACTATTCAATATCAAGAGCACCAAACTGCAATCGTTTGTCTGAATACTGCCACGAAAGCTGCGCGAACTGAACTGTGGCGCCGTCTGTCGGATAACGGTCGAAGCGCTGGGAGTTTACTTTGCGCGCGAAAATTCAAATTTTCTTATTCTTTTTCAATCTATTTTGTACTAAACCGCCTAAGAAAAATTGTTTCTTAAATTTTATTCTATAAATTTAAATAATTTTACGATTTACTTAATAATATTAATAAAATTCTAATTTTACTTTATACGCGAAAATTCAAATTTTGTTAGCTTTTTTAAATCTATTTTTGTAAAACGCCTAAAAGAATTTCTGACTTTTTAAAATTCTTAATTAATAAATTTAAATAAATTTTCGATTATTAAATAATATTAATAATAATAATTTACTTTGCGCGCGAAAATTCAAATTTTCTTTCACACCTTTTTCAATTTTTTTTTACTAAAACGCCTAAAACTTCCGGTTTTTAAAATTTTTATCAATAAAATTAAATAAATTTTCGATTATTTAATAATATTTAATAGAACAATATACTTTGCGTGCGAAAATTCAAATTTTTTTTTACATCTTTTTCAATTTTTCACTAAAATGTCTAAAATAATTTCCGGTTTTTTAAAATTTATTCAATAAATTTAAATAAATTTTCGATTATTTATTAATATATTAATGAAACAATTTACATTGCACGCAAAAATTCAAATTTTCTTTGCTACTTTTTTTTTAATTTTTTACTAAAACGCCTAAAACAATTTCTGGCTATTTAAAATTTTATTCAATAAATTTAAACAAATTTTCGATTATTTAATAATTAAGAAAATACCAATTTAACTTTGAGCGCAAAATCCAAATTTTCTTTGGTACCTTTTTTAATTTTTTTACTAAACCGCCTAAAACAATTTCCGGCTTTTTAAAATTTTTGTTCAATAAATTCAAATAAATTTTCATTTATTTACTAATATTAATAGAACAGCAATTTTACTTTGTTAATCCTTTACAAAATTTGAAAACAATCGTGATTTCTGTCTTTTAAGTCTAAATTTTCCGAAATAAAATAGAACGAAAAATAAAATAAGAAAATTTGAATTAAAAAAAAAACAAAAGTAAATAAATATAATTAATATAAATAGAAAAATAAATATATTACTGAGAACGTTTAGTTTTCTAAATAAATTAATCAATAAATTAATAAATAAAAATATTAATAAGAACTTTTTGTCTTCTAAATAAATAAATAATTTAATTAATTAATAAAAATAAAAAGTAAATGAATATAAATAAAATAAATAAATAATAAAAGAAATATAAAGATGTGAAAAATGTATAAATTAATAAAAATTAATAAATAAAACTATTTTTTTCCAAAAAACTAAATTCTTTTGGATATAGAAACTTTTTCCAAACAAAAGTATTTACAGAAATTAAAATAAATTCAAAAACGATAAAAAAAATTGTAATAAGCGAAAAATTATGATTGAAAAAATTCAAAAGACGAAAAATAGTAATAAATAAATTACGAGAACCTAATAGAAAATTCGAAAGATCGAAGGACACGAAATTTCTTCTAATTGTTGGTATAAATTAATTAAATATATATCTTCTATACAATGTACATTTAGAAAAATTTCCTCTAAATTTATGTAAAACATTTAAAAATACTTTTGCATCAAAAGTCTTTTTTTTTGCAAAAAATATGTTTAAATATTCGAATAATTTTTTTTGTTTCATCTCTCTTTGCCGTATTTTTGTTGAAAATATTTTGTCAAATGTATAGGTACCTATTTTAAATATTATTGATGAACGATATTTTGAAATGAATCAAAAACTTGTTGATTTCCTTTCTCCTCAGCTAATGCAAATGGTGAACGTCCTTTGTTATCCACAATCTTTAAATCAGTTTTTGACAGCAGTAATTTGCAGACTGGGACAGAATTAGAGATGACTGCACGATGAAGAGCTGTATATCCATCTGCGTCACGAATATTCGGATTAGCTCCCGATTTCAATAAGAATTCTGCGATTTCGTTATGACCTTGACTCGCTGCTCTATGAAGTGCAGTTGCTTGCCCTGATCGTGTCAATGCATTGACATTAGCACCATTTTCTAACAATAACTTACAAATTTTATTGTGACCGTTCCTTGCTCCGTAATGCAGTGCCGTATATCCTGAATTATCTTCAATATTAACTGGTGTTCCTTTTTTCAATAAATAATCAACTCGATTCACATCATTCGATTGGGCTGCAAAGAAAAACAGTTTAATAAATAATTATGTAATTAATTTAATTACTACAAGTAAATATAAATTTTTAAATTGCAGTAAATTTTTTAATTTCAAATTTCTAATTTTTAGTTTTTAATTTTTAAAGTTTCATTATCGTTTCATTTCCTCTTTTTCCCTTTCTTTCTCTTTTTTTCCTTTTTTTAATTTTCATTTAAATTTAATTGTTTAATTTTCCTCGAAAAGAAAGAAATTCGAATAGATAGCAAAAATAATAGTGAATTAAAATTATACGATTCGTTTTCAAATAAAAATTCTCACCAGCGTGCCAAATTCCTCTTTCGAATTCCATTTCCGATAAGGTTTGTCGAACACCAGAATTATTTTCAGAATTACAGCAACTTCCATCGTGAGATTGACTAGAGTCCATACTTTTTATCTGAAACTCACTAAAAAATCTTCAGTTGTATTAATTACGAAAATTATAAAAATTTTGGTAAAGAAATAATTTTTTTAAAATAATATTATACTTTAAAATAAATCTTGCTTCAATAAACAAAAAAGTAAATTTTTTTCAAACAAAAAAATCAATTCTTTTTTGATAAATTAAACAAATCAATTTCTTTTCAAAAAATTAATTCTATTTTAAATAATTTAAAAAACTAATTCTTTTCTAAATAATTAAAAAAAAATAATTGAAAAAATACTTTTTTAAAGAATTTTAAATAATTCTTTTTAAAAAAATGAAAATTGGATAAATTAAAAAATTAAAACTGGAATAAATAAACAAATTAATTAAAAAACTAATTTAGAAAATAATTTTTTCTAAATAATTAGAAAAAATATTAAAAATTTGTACAAAACTTTGTACAAAGATTTGTACACTAATTGTATATCAAATAATAATAAGAAATGAATTTTGAAAAATAATTTTAAAGGTGAAATGAAAAAACCGAGTGACATCAAAATATTCAGTATATTGTTTACAGTTTTTGATATTATTATATGTATTTGTTATACAAGCATTAATTGAAGAATGCAAAAAACACGTGGATGATCAATCATATACATTATTTGATTATTTAAGTGCATGAAAGTGAATATTAGAACAAAAATATGTCAATAAAAAAAAATTTCATTAATTAAAACAAAAAAGTAAAAGTTTTTTTAAAATCGAAAACAAAACTTAAATACTTTTCATTACATTTCATTTTTAGTGAATGCATAATTAAAAATAGTTTTTTTAACCAGTGAGATAAAATCTCAACAAAAAAATCATCAATCAAGAATTTAAACTTTCATTAATAACAGTAATTTTTTTTAAACACTACTTGAAATACATTTTTTTTCAGGAATGTTTTAGTATTAAATTCTTAACTCTACCTGAATCGAAAGATTATTAAAAACTGGAATGAAATTGTGAATTATGAAAATTCGATAGTTTGAAATGACTGAAGAACAAAAAAGAAATTACGTTTTTGGATTATTTTCTCGTTTTGCGGATTAGAAAAAATTTTCTGTTTTCTAGACTTTCTCTCAGGAACATTATCTAATTTCTCTAGATTCTAACTATTCAGATTAGTTATTCGATATTATTTCTATAGCGATAAATACTCTCTCTCTCTCTCTCTCTCTCTCTCTCTCTCTCTCTCTCTCTCTCTCTCTCTCTCTTATTAAATTAGAAAAAAAAACTCATTTTCTCTCACGAGAAAGAGTACAATAAAATATTTTAAAAAAGAGATATAAAATTTTATGTACTATAACGAAATTTCCTTACTTTTTAAATTTAACAAAATATTCTATCTCATGTTTTTGGTCCACACACACTTCTTCTTTTTTCGTCTAGAAATTTTTCTCATTATTGATTGTAGACAATAAATATTGGAAGGAAAAAAAATATCGTTAAATTAAAAAGAAAATAAAAATCCGAAACATATCGAGAGTGCAATTACATCTATACACTTAGAAAAGAAAAATTCGTTTTTTTTAAAAACAAAAAAAAAAGAAAACAATTGGGAAAATTTAAGTTTCCCTTTGAAGGGTCCATAGGATCTCAGCCTCTCCAGTGGAGCAGACAACTTTGTAACCTAATTCTGCCAAAGCATTGATGATATTCATTGGAGGCCCTGAAATTAAATTTAAAATTGAAATTACTAATGGCGAATTTTTATTTTTCCAAAATATAAAAATATGCAAGTATAAAAGTATAAATATATAAATAAACATAAATATAAATGTAACTCTAATTATAAATATAAATTTAACAATAAATATAAACATAAATTTAACTATAAATATAAGTATAAATTTAACTATAAATACAAAAAATATAATAGAAGAAATAAAAATATAAAAACCTTTAATTAGCACGCCGTTAATAACATCAGTTCCAGAATTTGGAAAACGTTTAGACAAAGCCAAAATTTCATCTTGACCTAATCCAAAGACAGTGCAGTCACTGGCAAATGGTGATCCCTTAACAGCAATGTAATAATAATTCTCGGTACCGATATTCACTAATTTTCCAGACATTTTTCGCCCTTTTCCGTTCGATTGCTCGTCAGACATTTATTAGAATTCTTTAAACCTCGTTGTCTTTTAATTCTAAAATAAAAAACATTATTAATAAAACAATTTAACAATTTCATCTAATTTAACAAAACATGTCGAATTTTATCCCCTACTCCTCATTATTACTTTAATAATTATCCAAATTTTTACAAACTGTATAAAATGTATAAAAAAAAATTATACACATAAATATAAAAATTTAGTAAGTAAAAAAATTTATACATTTATTTAAAAAAATTTACCATATAAATTAAAATATAAAAAATGTTAGTAAAAAGAGATTGTAGTACCTATAAATACAAAAAATAGTAAGTAGTTAAAAAAATTGTAGGTACTATAAAATAAACATTTTTTTAATACATTTTAATTTAAAAATAGAGAGAAGAAAAATAAAATAAAATCGTTCAAGAAAAATACTTACAGTTAAAAATAATTGTGCCAATTGAAGAATTAAAAAATAATAATTACTTTTCAATTTCTTTTTATTTGGAGGTAAACTTTCCTTTTTGAAAATTAAAAAAACGTTCTGGCGAAATTAATTTTCGAAAATAAAACAAAGATCATTGATTATTGATCGAGATCAATATTAATAGTAAAATTTAAAAGTAAAATAATAGTAAAATATTAGTAAAATAATAGTAAAATAGTAATAGAATAATAATAGAACAATAGAAAAAATAATACAAGAAAATAGAAATAGAAATAAAATAATAGAAAAACGGATAAAAAAAATTGATAATAAATAAAAAATTTGGTAACGTAGGTTTTTTAAGAATAAGAATTTTCTATTGTATTCAAAAGTATTATATTCTATGAATTCTTCAGTTATACATTTTTTTCAGATTTCTTAAATACAATCTGTAGGGTATAAAAAAAATTTCTATACTGTTACAACGCATAAAACTTTTATATAACTTACATATTTCATGAATATTTTACGTAACTATCACATTATCGATGGGTTTTAAACGAAAAATATAAAGTAGAATTATTTTTTCTTTATAATTTACTATAGGTTTACTACAAAAAAATAATTACTAACGAATAGAATATTTTTACTGAAATAATTACTAACAAATAGAATATTTTCACTGATATAATTATTAACAAATAGAATATTTTACTAAAATAATTACTAACAAATAGAATTTTTTTTACTGAAATCATTTCAAATAGACTTTGAAATAAAATTTGAAATTTGAATTACTGAAATAAATATAAACAAATAAACTATCTTACTCAAATAATTACTAACGAATAGAATTTTAAACTGAAATAATTACTAACAAATCGAATAATTTACTGAAATAATTACTAACAATATTTATTGAAATAATTACTAACAAATAGAATATTTTTACCAAAATAATTACTAACAAATAGAAATTTTCACTGAAATAATTATTAAAAAAATAGAATATATTTTACTAAAATAATTACAAAAGGAATATTTTTACCAAAATAATTATAAAAATAATAGAATTCCAATAAGTTAATTAACTTTTTTTTCTTAAACTATACAATTCAAGTCTCTAGAGGAAAATAATACAGACATGTTTCTTTATTGTTACGAACAATATTTTTTTCGCTCTAAAACCCATTGAAGATCTCTTTTCAAGCACCTAACACTACTTAATAAAATAACTTTTAAAAAACTTTTTTTTCAAAAAAAAAAAAGGATAATATAAATAATTGGAATTTTTTTCACAAATAATGAAATATAATCTCATCATTTATTCAAAACATTTATCTCATATCTCATTAATAATTAACTAATGTTTTTTCTATAATTATTGTATAATGATTCAGTGTAAAAAAAATTTACCTAAAATGTTTGAGATTATTGAAACAATTCGAAATGATTGAAATGACTTGGAAAATGATTCTTCGAAGAGAAAATTTACCTAAGAAAAATTGAAATCACTTGAAAAATAATTGAGCAAAGAAAATTGCGAAATGATTGAAATGACTTGGAAAATAATTCACCAAAGAAAATTCGAAATTATTGAAATAACTTGGATTCATCGTAGAAAAAATTTATCAAAGAAAAACTGAAATGACTTGGAAAATAATTCACCAAAGAAAATTCAAAATGGAAAATGATTTACGAAAATGTACCAAGAAATTTTGAAATCATCGAAATTGTTTGGAAAATCATTTAAAAAAAGAAAGTGCAGAAACTATAAAGTAGAATCTAGAGTTGAAATTACACACTAAAAAAAACAAAAAAAAATTAATTCAAGAACGAATGATCCTTAAAAACGAATGATAAATGGCAAATTTACTATATTTCTATTATAGTAAAAAGAAAAATTATCACCTCGATGTGAAACATTGAATAAGAGAAGAAATGTAAAATTCTTAAATTTGAAAATTTGATATTATTTATTTTGATGACGATGATGAGGAAGTAGCAGCTTGTAATGATGCGCAACTAAGAATACGTGGAATTCCAGCTCGACTTTGTTCAATTAATTGTCGTTCGCGTTCTTCTTTTAATTGCATCATTCGTGTATCGTGGGCCCATTTAACTTCACTTTGGGCCTTATCTCTCTCATATTCCCATTGAAATCTTTCAAATTCCATTGTCTTTCGTCTCAATTCAAGTTCAGCAATTCTTCTCAATGCACGCTTCTCTAAAAGTTGTTCCTGATAAATTTTACTCTGTAAAGGTGAATGATTTGAATGCACACGTGGTGTCATAATAGGCCACTGTGAAATTCGCCTTGGTATGTAAACTTTCCTCTGTGATTGTCGTGGTTGCTCTTGAGAAGAGGCTGAGAAAATTTTTCATTAAAATTACACATTCATTTAGAAACAAATAAATATTATCGAGAGAATTTCTCTAATTTCTTTTTTGTATTTTTTAATTACTTAATCTTGATAAAGTTCAATTGGAGAAATTCTCTAATAATTAATAATTAATAATTAAAAAATATTAATTAAATAATAAATCATTAAGTAAAAGATTTAATTTGTAGGTACATTAAATAAATATTTTTATTTTTATTTATTTTGCTCCCTTATGAGGAAACTTTGTATTATTATTTATATTTGTTCATTTATTTTCTTTATTATTATTAAATAAATAAAATAAATAATAGATAATTTTAAAATCGTACTAACCTTCAAAAACAAATTTTATCCAATTTATTAATTTTTAATAAATCACTATTGAAATTGAATTAATTTCTAAACTTTTTCAATTTTGTTCTTCTCACGTTTTCAATATTTCTGTATTGTTCAAATTTTCAATTTTTAAAATAAAAAAGAATTTACAGGGTTCCCTGATTTTTCCTGACCTGTGGCAACCCTGATTTGAATTTCAACCAACAAAAAAAGAAAAAAACAATTTTTTCTTTATAATTTACAAAAATATAAAATATAGAGAATAAAAAAAAATGATAAAAAATTTGCCAAAAAAGGAAAAGAAAATATTACCATTTGATTGTCCGCTCGCCTGGCTGGCGATCCACTCGGCTTTCGTTATTGTCTCCTCGTGATCGGCATTTTCCAATTCAGTTTCACGGCCAACCCAGGATTCATCGTCCTGCATAATCAGTTCAACAGTTTGTGGCGCACTACTCGAACCTTCATCTGCATAATTCTGATTTCTGTATTCCCAATTGTCTATTTCTTCAACTTCAGTTTCGGTAATATTACCTTCTATTGAATTATCTTGTTTCACCCAATTCTCCATTGAATTTCCGAGAATTCTCGCTTTCGATCTCTTTGTAACGCCAACTTGTATAAATTGCATTTTAATATCGTCCGGACATTTTGGACAACGCTCCATGTGCTTCTCCATACGCGTTGCATTTTGCGTGTAAGATTGATCGCAAAATTTACAGAATGCAATTACCTGCGTGCCATCGACTTTCTTCTCGAAATAATTCCAAACAATTCCACGTTTCTTCACCATGATGACGACGATGGAATTTTTAAAAATTCACAAATTTATCTACTCGAGCCTATAAAAAAAAGTTTTTAATTAATTTCAAAATAAATTTACATATTTATAAAAAACTGAAAAAAAAATAAAAACAAATTCAAATAATTAATGTAATCGTAGCCTTGCACTCAATAATTTATTTTTAAAAAGTAGTAAAAAGTAGCTTTAAGACCGAAAACAAAATAATAACAATTAGCATTAGCAACCGAAAAAGTATTCTACTTTACGTAATTTATTATCCGAACCCGATTCCAAAGTAATTTTAGACAAAGTAATACACCGGAAATTTATTCTCAGCGAAAGAGCAATTTAGCATATTTAACAATTCCTATTTCAGGAAATTTTTCTAAATCATTCTGAAATACTCGGAAAGAAAAGACAATAATGGTCGCCACAATTTTTCTTTTTTTGTTAAACATGTCAGTCTTGAATATCAAATATAACCTAAAAATGCCAAATCTGATTTCATTGTCCCATCAAGAATTCGCTTACAAAAATTATAAAGACAATAAGTATCTAAGTATTTTCCGAAAAATTCTTTATTATCATGACCGTCTGCTCGTTGATGAAAGTATTGAATGAAGCTTTTGAAACATACCTTGTTCACGAAATTACGGTTTTCAAGCAGTTGGAAATTTCTCAGCTTCCACCATTTCACGAAATCGACTCGCCGAGAAAAATGACGCATTAAAGAGAAGAACACACACGTAAAACACTGAATTAAATACACACACACAAAAGACGTCAGGGCGTCGGTCGTCGTCACGAATGTATTCAACCAATCAGAGCGTTGAATTTATTTAAAGGACCTTAAAGGACCATCCACCATTGGTTCGTTTCATTTTCCACTTTAATATTCAACATTTAAATTTTAATAATAATATTCGAAAAAAACAAATTATTCAATTTAATTTGGAAAATAACAAAACAATCAAAAAATATTCCTATTGAAAAAATTAATAATTTATTATAATTAATTACTTTCCTCGTCGGTAAATATTCTGCGGTAATTTAACACTTTACCGCCCATTTGAAAACATATTTTACGCGGGAATTTTAAACCCGAAATTTCGATTTTTTTAATTAAAAAATAAAAAAATCCCTGATTTTCTTTAAAAAATAAATTTAATATGATTATTAATTTAATAAAGTTGTTAATACAAATCAGTTTTCCTTATTATATTGATTAATTATTAAATAATATTTTTATATTTAAATTTTGTGGTTTTATTTAAAAGAAAATAGAAAAATTAATAAATTTTTAATTTCAATGAAAAAAGCCTTTTTTTCTTTTATTTTTGAGGAAAACGAATTTTTGAGAGAAAAAGGAATATTAGAATATTAACTCACCGGCTTTTATGACAGGTACAGGTACAGTATCAGTTTCAGGTTCCTCAAAATTTTTTCTCATAGTCCACATATATTCATTGTAATCTTGCTTAACACTTGTACTTGAAGATGCAACAACTTTATATCCGAGAAGTTCTAAAGCTGTCAAAATTACGCAGGGATGTTGCAAATAAACTATCGTCGAATCGTCACAATATCCACCAGAGTCAAAACGATTCAATTGCTCCGTATCTTCGGCTGAAATAATAAATTATAATTTTAATAAATAATATTCAGCGGGAAAGTTAAAAAATAATATAATAGAAAAAAGCAATTATAGACATTTTTCTAAAAACAATATTCGGAAATTTATTTACAGTTGAAATAAATTTTTATTGACAACGAAAATAAAGGGAGAGTAAAAGTGTGTGACCTATATTGATTCAGATTAAAAAAAGAAGTGCGAAGAAGAAGTGCAACAATAAGAATAAAAAAATGTGCGTAAGGGGAATTTTTGTGGGGACAAGAAAAATGTAATGAAAGATAATTAGTGCCTCGCAACAAAAAATTACAACAAAATTTTTTAGTCCTCGAATGAATACCTTTGAGACCAGATACAAGAACTCTCCAAGGATACCTATGACCATAGGAAGCAAGGTTACCACGTACCAGAATGTATGGCATCTGTGATATTGAGCTACAACAAACTGCAACAATTGCCACTACTATTTATCATCATTTTTCATTTTTTAATTAAATAAAATAAAAACAATTCTTTTTCGATGCCATACAATCAAGAAAAGAATTCATAACCTAAAATTTATTAATTTTTTAATTTTCCCACTTTATGAAATGTATAAAATGTATAAAATCAACAATCATATTAAAATCCTATTAAGTCAAAAATCGATATGACATGAAAAATGAATCCCCCTGTCAAATGAGTAAGAAATAATAAATGAGGAAACCGAAGGATCTAAAGTAATTAGAAGGGTAATTAAAAATAATGAAGGATTTAGACGATTAAAACAAAGAATGGGAATATACGCATCAAGTTACCTTGAATGTTGATTAGAATTATTATTAATAACAATAATAATATAGCGCAATAACGCACAATAACAAATCGTAAATTTCCTAACCTCAAAAAAACAAGAAAATTATCGGATCACTGACTGAAATGAAAGAAAATTCATAACATGCCGACAACTATAAGTAAATCCATAATGATTAGACCATGTAAATGAAAAATAAGCACTATTTCAATAAACATTGGGTATAAATAATATAAAATAGTTAAAATATCGGGAAAAAATCGAAAAAATGTATGAAATCAAAATGTGGGACTGTGGCCATAAAATTTTGTTCTAACACATAAATATAGTGAAAAAATAGTAACAAAATATATTTCTTACCCGAATTTAATGATTTTATATTAAATAAACATGAGATTTAACACTAAAAGTTTATATAAAATTCACGAAATCATCTCAAGGAACACAAGTGTCATACAATACGCACCTTCTTTTCATTGGCCGGCGTTCGTGGGAAAATGCAAATGGCCGCCGCAGTGTTACCAACCCAACTTTTTGAATTATTCCCCGCGCGAATTTGAATTCAACCAATAAAAACATCGTATTTCGGTTTTTACTCGTATAAATTTGGTACTACTGTCAAGAATGATATTTTGACAGGACAACCACTTTTTGGTGACGTAATTTGTGTTATTCCATAACAATTCCATAGTTTATATTTCATATATTTTCCATAAAGAAAATTATATTATAGAAAATAAAGAAATAGAATTAATCGAAAAAAATGTCGAACACTAAGCAAAATTCAAAGAAATTGAAATGGGCCCTCGATTTTGGAAGCAAGTATGTTGAAAAGTTTATTATTTCTAACCTCAAAAATCGAAGTAAATTTTAATTGAAAAGGGAATCAAATTTAGTTGTAAATTTATTTCTTTTCAGAAGTAAACAATATAATGAATTGGCATCGCCACCGGGTTTAATTCCCGGATATGCATTAACGTCAGAAAATATGAGTACGTCAGAGGAGAATGACTCGAATCATTTAATAATTAAAAAATCCTGGGATCTTGCCCTGGGTCCTTTAAAACAAGTTCCAATGAATTTATTCATTATGTACATGGCCGGAAATTCAATTTCAATTTTCCCAATTATGATGGTTGGAATGTTAATTATCCGACCTGTTAAGGCGCTTTTCTCCTTACAACAAAGTGAGTATTTGTTTTCTTTTTTTTTCTATTACGATTTTTACTTGTAATTCTTGTAATACTTGCAATTTTATAATTATAATAATTGTAATTTTATAATTTAATATTTAGTACCTTTAATAATTTTTCTCTATATTTATGTTAATTAGCAAATTTTTTTCTACAGCTTTCAAAGTGATAGAAGGAACGCATGCCTTTGGACAGAAATTTGTTTTCTTTTTAGGGCAAATTGTTAATATTGCATTAGCTTTATATAAATGTCAGTCGATGGGTTTATTACCAACACACGCGTCCGACTGGTTGGCATTTGTTGAACCGCAAGCACGAATTGAATATTCAGGGGGAGGTCTTATTTATGTATAATCTTAATTCTATAAATGTATAAGGAATTTTGATTTTTTGATTACCAAAAAGAAAAAATAAATTATTGATAAGGCGATAAAAAAATTATCTTACTTTTTCGATTCCAAAACAAGATTTTGTTTATTATACAAAAAAATATATAAAGTAAACTTAGTTATTATAATTAAAAACTAGTTATTTATTTACAAATCGATTTTCAAAATTTCAGCTGTACATTTTTATTTTTATTTCTATTTCTTTTTATGATCGTCTGCAAATTGTTTTATTCTCTCGAATATTTTACTTGGTTCATCGACACGAGGCACCTGAAATTATTTTTTACAATATTAGCATCTGTTACTGTTCATATTTTTAAAACTTTTAATAAAATTTCACGAAAGAATTTAATTATTCTCTAAAATTTTAATAAATCCTTCTAAACAATTCAATCATTTTTTGCATGAATTCAATTATTTTCAAAACAATTTTAATTGAATTCCTCGGACGAATTCAAATATTTTAAAATATTTCCATAAATTTCAATTATTTCCTAAAATTTTAATAAATTCTTCGAAACAATTCAACAAAAATAGTAAATAGTAAAATTCTTCGCAAGAATTCAATTATTTTCAATTGAATTTTAATAAAATTCTTTGCGAGAATTCAGTTATATTTCTAAATAATAAAATTCTTTGAAGAAATTCAATTATTATCAAATTTTTTGATAAAATTCTTTGCAACAATTCGATGATTTTTAATACAGTAGTAATTTTAAAATTGAAAATATTTGAAAAGAAAAATTATAAAAATGTTAAGAAACAAAAAAGCAAACAACAACTAACTTCAAACTGCGAACAGATTACCGAAAATTAGACAAAACAATGTAATAACAATAACTGATAATAATTAAACATTTGTATTATCTATAACAAAAAAGATAGAATTGTTTATTTTATTTGATTATAATAATACAAAAAAGAAAGAGAATAAAATACCAAGTGCGTCTTAATTTATAAAGTTTATAAAATACCTCATAATTTTGGCTGATGTAAATTCCAGCATAAATTCCTACAGACAATGTAACCTAGAAAATAAAATAACATCAAATATTGTGATTTCTTTTAAAAAATCATGACTTATGGGAAGTATAAATAAGAAAAACGATTAAATATTGAATGTTTACTTACGACAAATTTAATCATTTTGAAGACAAAGGCAAGCGTGCGTGACACACACAAATGTTACGAAAAATAATCTAATTTTGAGACACTACTGGCACAGAGAGACACACAGAGAAACTTTGTTGCACTTTGTTGAATCTCCTGCACGAGCTGTCAAAATATTTCCCACCAAGGTTGATGTAAAAAGTTAAATTTTAATACTTATAACACGGTCCATGCTGAATTTCTTTCAACGAATCAAATGTCGAATCAGCTGTGTTTTTTTGACGTCATGCGCGAAAGAGGTTAATTTTCAAAAAATTGACAACACTGACTGTTCATGACTGTTTTATTGTTTTTTCAATATTTGTCATATTTGTCAATTTGTCAATTATGAGGTGTTATTAACATTAAAAGAAAAATTAATATTATTAATAATAATAGATGAAAACGAGAATTAGTTCTCCTAAGTACGATTAATTGTACAGTTAATGATGTAATTTACAAGATTTATAACGACGTCACTTTTATAACCTGTGTGTGTATTTTGTTCGCTAATGTACGATGACGAATAATGCATTAATAATCTGTTTGTCTATTTAACTTTTAAAAAAATAGAAATGTTTCACGCAATCTGAGAATATTCTCTCATATATTTTACTGCTGACGTTTTTTTTTTCTTAGCTGATGGTCAGTCTCTGTCGACATCAAGCAATAAATACATCGGGAAGTGTGAGTAATTTATATTTACTTATTTTTCTAGAAACTACATTCTATATTTTAATTTAATCATTTAATATATTCACTTTTTCTTTTATTTTAAAGTGCATCAAGTGCATTTAAACTATAAATATATTATATAAAACAGAAGTGAAAAGAATTCTAACCTACAAATCCTTTTAATTTTATATGATTTTATATGTCCCGTTATAATTATTATTTTTCAATATTCTTTTTGTGTTTTTTAAATTACCCTTAAGGAGGGTAAATAAAGGGGTAAAAAGGTAAAGGGTTAATAAGTTAATTACGTAATTCAGTTTACTTTTTTTCCGCAGGGTGTTGTATTTTTCGATTCCTCGACAAACATGGACGATGACGAGTATCTTCAACCGGTTATCTCCTCCGAGGAGCAAGATAATTTTCAAAAGCTGGAAACAATTCCAATTGTCGCTGTTCCACTTATTTTTAGCGTATGATTTATTATATTTTACGAAAATCAGGAATGTTCTTTTGTATTTTTTCTATTTTTCTTTTTGTTTTTCTCTGTACAGGTAGCTCTGGAAATTAGTGGGATTATTTTTGTATCTCTTTGGCCAAAAGAGGTGGACAAATGTGAAACTTATTTTATACTATTGTATCTTCATTGTGCCTATTGGATTATAATTATGGTTGTTGATTATTTTATCAAAGCCCGACATCATAATCTTCGAATATCTGGTTACTTGGATTTTTATCAATCGACTTATCAACACATTCGAACGCCACTTTTTATCGTGTCCCTGTGCAATACTTTTTACCTCTTTTTGGCTGTTGTTCTGCATCAAATGCACAAAGCCGATTATTCAATTTATTGCAAATCATCGGAATTATTTACGCCACTCAATTATATTTTTCTATTTACAACCATTGAAGTCTTCATCATTGTGCCTACATATGTGAATTATATCAGTGAGTATATGGAAAGCTTTTTTCTATATAATTATAAATTTATTTCAATATTCTTGAAAATAGTGGTTTTTTAAAAATAATTTTTACTTAAAATTTCGAAAATAATTTAATTTTATGAAGAATTCAATTATTTTAAATAATTGTAATAAAATTCTTTGCAAAAAGTCAATTTGTCAATAATAAAAATCTTCGTAAAAAAAATCAATTATTTTTATTTATAAATAAGAAAAATCTTATCAGGATTTCACTTATTTTCAATATAATTTTAATTGATTTTTTCAAAAATTTCAATTATTTTCAAAAGTCTTGTAAAAATTCTCCGAAAAAATTAAATTATTTTAAAAAAAATTGAATTTTTCATAGGATAATTTTTAGAAGATTTTTAATAAAAGAATTCAATTATTTTCATAAATAATAAAATTTTCGCTGGAAATCAATTATTTTAATTGAATTCTAGGGAAAATTAAATTATTTTTAAATTCTTGGTAAGAATTCAATTATATCAATAAATAGTAAATATTTTCCAGGAATTCAATTATTTTGAAAACAATTTTCATTAAATTCTTCTCAAAAATTCACTTATTTTTTAAAATTTTGCAAAAATTCAATTATTTACAGAAATTCACACAAATTTTTTAAAAATTGAACCTGTTAAAGAAATTTTATAAAAATTATCTTGAACATAATTGAATTTTTTCCTAGAAATTTTATTAAAATTGTATTGAAATTTGAAATTAATTGAATTTATTTGAATTTATTTTCTCAGAAGAATTTTATTGTTTACAAATATAATTGAATTCTTGACAAAAATTTTACAATTTATAAAAATAATTGAATTTTTTCGAAGAATTGTATCAGAATTGTTGGAAGTGATTGAATATTTATTAAAATTCTTGAAAATAATTGAATTTAAATAATATTTGTAAAAATAATTGTATTCTTTCGTGAAATTATATTAAAATTGTATTGAAAATAATTGGATTCCTTTGTAGAATTTTATTATTTATGGAAATATTTTAATTCTTGAGAAGAATTCTCTTATTTATGAAAATATTTTAATTCTTGGGAAGAATTCTCTTATTTATGAAAATAATTAGATTATTGCGGAGAATTTTACAATTCATAAAAATAATTGAATTAGTTCGAAGAATTTTATCTTAATTTTTAAAAATAATTGAATTTTTTGAAGGAATTTTATAAAAAATTATAAAAATAATTGAATTTATATTAATATTCTTGTAAATAATCGAATTCAATTAATATTTTGAAAAATAATTTTATTCCTTCGAGGAATTAAATTAAAATTGCATTAAAAATAATTGAATTTTGATTATTTTAATTTTGTCTCAATTTTCTTATTTTTCCATTTCTGTCATTATTAGAAAAGAGAAAGTCATTTATTTTCTAAAAAAATTACTTTCCATTTTCAGAGCGAGTGCACAGATTTAATTATTTAAAACCTCCACCGGATGTGACCCAGGAAGAATGGTTGACATCATTTAATCAAGATTCGTACGCGGGGGGAAGTGGTATCGGTTTTCATCAACGTGGTTCTAATGTTACAGAATTGCTCGAGAAACAAGCCGATTTGATAAGGTACTTGAGAGACCATAATGTAAATCTCAGCCATCGAATGATGCTTCTCGCATCTCAACGTACAGCTCCTCAAACGTAATTTTTGTTTACCATTTAATTATCAAAATCCAATTTTCCAATATTGTTTGACTGATATTGCAAAAAAGGAGAGAAGAAAAACATCTTCAATAATTTTTTACATATTTTAGAAAATAGTCGAATTTTGCTAATTGTACAGCTTTAATTAGAAAATAATTCAATATTGCAATAGAAGTTAAGTGAATTATTTAATTAACTAAAAGAAAATTTTTATTGATCATTTGAGAATTGTAAGAAAAACTTCTTTATTTGACAATTAGAGAGAAAGTACTTTTTAAAAACCTTTCGAGAATTAAAATTATTAAAAGAGAACGTATTCACTTTTTATCAACAATTTTTATTTACAAAAATAAATTATTATTTTTTGTCATAAAAAATAAAATTTACTGTAAGATATTTTTATTACTCTACGATTTGGGAAAAATCTGTTTACTTTTTGCTATTTCGTTTATTTTATGTGGTGGAATTATTATATTAATGGAATTATTCTACTGTTTGTAACTTTTAAACACTGAAATTATTTTTTAATACTTTAATCATATTAAAATAATTAATATAATTATTAATTATTTCTACGATCAGATCTAATTTGTTGTATTATTATATTTAATCTTTTGAAATGCGAATTTAGAAATTAACGGGTAGCGATGAATTTCTTTTTATACGATTTAGATCTAGTTGATAAGAAAATGTATTTTTTTTGTCCGTTTTTTCTAGAATAGAGAAATAATTTTCTAGTCCCTAACGGCTCATGGACTGGATTTCTAGATAATAAGATTTTTTTATTAATGTCTTTTGTAATTCGACATTTTACAAGAGACATAATTTGAAATTTTTATTTTTATTCTTTTTTTCCGCATCGAGTGAACATTAGAATATAATGTTAAATACCAAACTTGAAAGCAGATCGAGTTTTGATGTTATTCTAATTCTAGAATATTTCAGTAAATTTTTTTGCTGAATATTTAATCATTACTCATTACTGTGATATTATTGTGTACCTATGCAATTTTTCTAATTCTTTAAAAACTAGAATGTATAGTATTTTTTCCATTTGAAATAAAATTATAATCTAAAAACTCGTTTATTAATTAAACCAGCAAATGTCACATTTTTTTTTACTTTTAAGAATTAATTTCAATTTTCAAATAATTTTAGATCTGAAATTTAAAAAATTCTAAATAAATTTCTTTATAGAAATTAAATTATTTTCAAAAATTATTATGTCAATTGTTTTCAAAACATTTTCAAAAAATTCTTTATAAGAATTCAATTATTTTTAAAAATTCAAATAAAATTTATTTATAAAAATTCAATTATTTTGAAAACAATTTTAATTGAATTTAATTATTTTCAGAAATAATAAAATTCATCGCAAGAATTCAATTATTTTAATTAAGTAAAAATTCTCAAATGAATTGAATTATTTTAAAAAAATTATTTTAAATTCTTCAGAAGAATTCAATTATTTTGAGAAATATTGAATAAAATTCTTTTATTTTTAAAAATTTTAATAATATTGTTCTAAAACAATTCAATTATTTTCCTAAATTTTAATAAAATTCTTCACAGGAATTTAATTAATTGAAATATAATTTTAATTATAAATTCCCCAAAATTTCCTAGAATATTTTAATTTTTTTATACAAAATACATTGAAATATAATAAATCACATTAAACGTATTTTGAAAGCAGGTAAAGAAAAGAAGAAGTAAAATTAAAATTAAATAAACAAAATATAGAACAATAAAAAACAAATAAAGTTGAAGAAACCTAGAAAATGAAGAAGAAGAAGAAGAAAAAGAAGATGAAGAAAGAAGAAGAAAAGAATATGCAATTAGTTAATTAATCTAATTTGTTTATTAGTTAATTATTTATTTTATTAGTAAATTAATGATTCAATCAATTAAGTTAGTTAATCCGAAACAAAATTAATTTAACAAATAAACAATCATGACAAATAAACATCAAATTTATCAGTTTTAAAAATATGTTTATTTATTTAGACAAAATTCTTTAAGACTCTTATAAAGTAACAAAGTATTTCACATTTTATTAACTTCAACAAACTGGAAATGATAAAATTTCTTCTAAGTTAACATTTGAAATAATCGAAAATATATATTAATAAATAATAAAAAAAAGCGAGAAACTTTTCGCATTTTTTTTCTTCTTTGCATTAACTCAATATTAAAATATATAGAATTTATTCAGAGATAAATACTGAACTAGCGATCAATCGTCAATTATTGCTTAGGAAAAATTGAACGAGAGCTTTTCTCCTCTGAAAAAATCGATTAATACTTGAAAAAATTGATAAATATATTATCTTTTTATTATATTTATATATCTTTACGTTTTATCTTATTTTAATTATTATTATTAATTATTTTTTTTAATACTTTTCACGATTTTCAGAAAATATATTATATGTATATTATTTCTTGTTCAAGAAAATAAATAATGATCTAGAAAAAAATATAATTTAATTTCTGATTTAAAAAAAAATTTTCTTTTTGCTAAATTTGTAACTAAATTCTATTTTTTTGACTGTGTGATTATTATTTTTGATTCGTAAATGTATTTTCTAATTATCAAATTTTTCTTTTATGATTATTCCACGAGAGGAATTAGATTATGAATGAGATTTTTAAATACGAATTTTGGGGGAGATGTAAATTTATGCGTCTTCGTCTTCTTGTTCCTCGACAGATTCTTGACGAGTGGAAAAAACTTCTTCTATTTGTGGTGAATCTTCTATCGTCTCAACCATTTCGTGATGACTTTCTGGTCCTTGGAAGTCATCGACTATTGGTTCTGAGCCATCGTGTTCAATATCTTCTTCTCCTTCCTCTTCAACCTGAATTCAAAATATTTCAATTTTAATTAATTTAATTAAATTAATTTAATAAAAAAAAAATAATTTAATTAATTTCGAAAAATATGGGATAATTTTTTTCGAGTTTGTTTTTTAATTAATGAATTTTGATTGTTCGACCTGAGTATTGTCTTCGACAGTTGGATCGTCGGGATTTTCTTCTTTCTCATGATCGGAAAGATTGCGATGAGCATAACTGTCTTCAGTGCGATCGTCGTATTCTTTAACTTCGTCTAAACTTGGTACAGCGTTTGTAACAGCAACCAATCTTTCTTCATCATCCTGTCGTCGATTGCGATTTTCCTCAGCCAATTCCTTAGCGAGACGTTCCTCTTCATCTTCAGCTGCCGCCTCCACAGCGTCTCTATACATTCTACGAGAATAAAATTATTTCCATTAATTTCTTTTTCCATTCATTCATCTCCCAAACACACAGAAAAGGAATTCTCAATTCAAAAAGAGTTTTATAAAATTTTTCTCTCTTGGAAAGGAATTATTAAAAAATAAAAGAATAAAATAGAAATTTAATTATTTATCGATTCAAAAAGGAATTTTATAACATTTTTTTTGGAAACAAAAAAGAATAATTTTCAAAAAAGAAAAGAATAAAATGAAAGTTCAATAAAAATTATTTATCGACTGAAAATTTAAAAAAATTTTTATTTTTAAACAAATTATTCACAAATTCAGAAAGAATTTTTCTTTTAATTTAAAGCCAAGATTTTTGAAATGAAAAATAAAAAAAACTGTTTTTTTTTAAATTTTTTAAATAAAAAGATTAGTTTTAGTGGTGAAGTGAATTGATAAAAAACAAAATTTACTAAGAAGTTTATGATGAAAAATGTTAGTTTCAGGGAGAGAAGCTTTTTATTTCTAAAAGCTGACCTCTCTTCTTCGGCTCTTCTTTCAGCAGCTTTGCGCATCTCTTCCTCCAGACGCAGTCGTTCCTGAACTGCTTTCCTTTTTTTGTTTATTAGAAATTATTTGTTAATAAAATTAATTGCTCTCTAATTGCTAATTAATCTAGAAATAAACTCATGAATGAGGTTCAGTAGATGGAAAATTAATTCTCGACGGACAAAATAGTAAAAAATTAGAAAAAAAATTGTAATTGTAAATATAATGCTTAATAATCGTTTTATAAAATTAGAACAAAATATTATTTAAATTGAGAACAAAACATAATGTAAAATGAAAATAAAATATTATTTAAAATGAGAACAAAACATAATGTAAAATGAAAATAAAATATTATTTAAATTGAGAACAAAACATAATGTAAAATGAGAATAAAATATTATTTAAATTGAGAACAAAACATAATGTACATAAAATGAGAATAAAATTAAATAAAAATAAATAAAATGGAAAATAAAAAAAATGTGTTTTGAACTTTGGGATTTTTTTACATAAAAAAAAATGAGAATTTAAAAGCAAAATCGCTTTAGATTTTTTACATTTGTTTGGATAAAAAAATACCTTTCCGCCTCTATTAATCTCTCGGCTTCCAAACGAGCTTCTTCCATTCGTTCCTCTTCGGCTCTTCTTAAAGCTTCTAATCTCTCTTGTTCGGCAATTTCGGCCAAACGAGCTTCCTCCTCAGCTTTTATCAAAGCCAATCTCGCAGCTTCTGCAGCGTCCTCCAATCTCTTCTGTTCCGCCTCTATTTTCAGTCTCTTCTCTTCTTGTATTCTAAAAAAATTCTCTTATTAATATTATTTACACTCAATGAAAAAAAATTAAATAAATAATAAGAAATAAAATAATTAATAAAAAAATAAAAAAATAGAATATTGAATAAAAAAATAGAATAAAAAATAAAAAAAATAGAATAATGGATAAAATAATAAAATAACATGAAAAATATAATAAATAATAAAACAATAAATAAAAAAATAAATAATAGTATTTATGAAAATAATTTTGATTTTGGATGAATTTTATCAATTTTCTTTTTAAATAATTCAATTCTTTTTCGAAATTTCATGAAACTACTAGATATTGAAATATAGGTAATTGAATTTCGAATATTTTTTGAAAATAATTGAATCGTTTTAAAGAATTTGAAGACAAATTTTTGAAAATTAAAAAATTTACCTGGCTTCTTCGATTCGCTTTGCCAAAAATGCTTCGGCTCTTTTAATTGCTTCTTCCTCCGCCTTCTTTCGACCTATAAATTAAAAATAAAAAAATTAGCATATTTTCAAGAAGAAAAAAAATTATTTTCTGTATAAAATTTCAAATTTGTATATATTTGTATATTTACATAAATATCCGTACATTAACATAAATATCTACAAGTTTACATAAATATCTACCTATTTAAACATCTAAATATTTTTCTACATTCTATATTATTTTTTTCCTTCTAATCATAACATTAACAATTATCAATCAAAAAAAAAAAAATTAACAAAAAATTCCACAGGTGACGAAAATGCAAAACATGAAAAACATTGAAACTAATTAAGACTGGATACAGACATATAATTAGAAAACAATTAAAATTTTCAGAAAGGAAACAAAGTGACATTCGCAATATTCCTGAATTTTTTTGGAAGAAAAAAAAATTTTTCTATTTTTTCAGAGGGAAAATTTTTTCATACCTTCTTCATCTTCAATTTCAGCTTCCTCTTCCTTTCGTTTTTTATCTTTTTTTTCCTTCTTTTCCTTTTTCTCTTTGACTTTTTCACGAACAGGTTCAATCTCCTCTTCTTCTTCTTCTTCTTCTGGTCTAATTTCTTCAATTCTCGCCGTTTCTGATACACAAGGATAAGGATACCAAAGAAAAAAAAATTTACAAGAGAAAAAAATTAATTTTGCTTACCTTTTTCCTTCTGGGCAATTGACCATTCGGTTTCTAAGGCTCGAGCTAAAATTAAGGAATCGAAATGAAACATGAAAATCACGGTCAGAAAATATTAGATTTCTAAAAAACTAACAATATTAACTAATAACTAAAGTTTCTAAGAACTAAAATTTATTTTGATAATGAAAATTGTTATTCACGCAAAAATTCAATAGATGAATAAAATAATTTAGTTGATAAAAAGGTAATAATAAAATAAGTATAATAATAATAACAAAGAATTAAAATATTATTAAAATTAAAATTATTATAAAAATTAATAAATAATAATAGTAATAATTATAATCGTAATAATAAAAATATAAAAATAATAATAACAACAATAATAATAAAAATAAATAAAATAATAAAAAGATAATAATAATAATAATAATAATAATAATAATAATAATAATAATAATAATAATAATAATAATAATAATAAATATTAAATTTAAATAAAAATATTAGACACGTCTAGAAACATTCATTCAAATAGAAAAGATAACAGTTTTGAAAAATGAAATAAGCAAGTAAAGAAGAAATAAATAAAAAGACAGTTAAAATTTCACAAAAAAATTGTAAACATTGATTTTGAAAAATATTTATAAATTTATTTATTTTTAAATTTTTCAATTTTTTAATTTTTTAATTTAATAAATTTAATAAATTTATAAATTTTTTGTGAATTTACTAACCCTTTCTTAATTCCCTTTCGGTCATCGGTACTTCGGGCACTATGAGAGAAATTTACAACATTTAAACAATCAGATATAGTACAGAAGATGAGGAAAGAAAAAAAAAATTTTTCTCCTGGTAAAAGTCAAATTTACCAAAAGAGACGAAGCACAAAATAGAAAGAAGTATAGATGATAAAGATGTGTGATTAAGTAAAAAAAAAGATGGTGCAAAAAATTAAGTTATTAGTACCAGCAGAAAATTCACCAAAAATAAAAAAAATAAATAAAAAATAAAATCGAAAGAAGCGTAAATTAAATTCAATTTTTAATTAAATTCAACAAATTTTTGTGAGAAATATTATTCATACTTCGTTAATTTGCTCTTTTTCTGTTTTTTAATTTAAAAAATTAAGTCGTATGATTTATATGAGATTTTTAAATATGGGAGTTTTATAAATGGTCCATGAATGATCTTTAGAATACAGACAATTTTTTCTCCATTTTTTTTTCATTTTAATCAGTAAATTTTATATTGAATTATTAATCGAAATTTTTTCGAGTTTTTTTTAATTGGAAAAATTTTTTTTTCCACGAGAAAAATTCAAAACTAAATGAAGTATTTAAATGAAGTAATTCAATAATAGTTTATTAATCGGGTAATTTATTTTTAATCGTAATTATTTATTTACTATTTAAAAAACAAATCTTTTTCAGTTGTTTTGAATTTAGAATTAAGTTTATTTTTCTATTTTAGAAAAAAATTCAAAATTCCGTATTAAATATTTTATTAAATAATACATTTTTAATTGTAATTAGAATCAATGTACTAAATAGCTAGAGTAAAATTTTAATTTTATATACTCAAGGAGAAAAAATTGCCTGATTCTGACAGATCTTTTAATAAATATTTAATGATCCAGCAGGTCAGCTGTCCGAAATTGAGATGAGATTTCGTAATTTCACATTATAACCCTGGAATCACACGTATCTTCTTTAATACTGGATTCAAAAATTCCCCCCGAAAAAAAATGTTATGATGAAAATGTGCCGCTTTTTTCTCCAAAAAAAAAGAATGAACCCATCAGGACAGATAATTAAGCACATGTGAATAAGCTTACCTCCAACACGCATTCATTCTCTATGCGGAATCTTCTATAGCTTCGTGCAAAAAGTGAGTAAAATATTGTTTTCAAAAATGTTTTAAAATGGGTGTTTTTTCGTTTTAATTTTCATACTTCTTCAACGTTTGGTTGGTTTTTTTTAATTTCACAAAATTTCGTGCGGGACACAATTCAGTGTATTTCCTGTGTTAGTGTCTTTTTTTTTGTCTATTTTGTCTTTCTTTTTATTTTCAATAAGAAAAATTCATTATCGAAAAGTTATTATCGTTTTTTAATAAAAAATAATTATCGTTTAAAATTTTAAGTCTAGAGATATTGTCAATATTTTTTTGCCTTCACTGAGACTCGAAACTTATAAATTAAAAAAATTAATTCAGTAAATATTCGTGTTTGGTTTCATTTGTTTTTGGTGGGAGGATAATTTTGTAAATAATAATAAAAAAGTGGATATTTGAGTAAAATCGAATTCTGCAACGTTTCTATATTGAAAATGAGAGAATTTAATTAAAAATCGAAAAATATTTTTATCACAGTGGTAATTTCAAGCAATTCCAATTTTTGTACTTCTTTCCGGTAATTTCAATTATTTTTAATTCGAAAAACTTGAAACACAGAATATTTATTCTGTGTTTCAAGTTTTTCTAATTTCAATTCTTCTAAATTTTAATTTCTTGTAATTTGAATTATTTTAATAAATTTAATTTCAAATTTCCCATAATTTTAATTATTTCAAGCTCAAATTTTCTGTAATTTCGTTTATTTTAAGTTTAAATTTCTTGTAAATCCAAATATTCTGTGTTTCAATTTTTTTAAATTTCAATTTCTTCAAATTTTAATTATTTGAAGTTCAAATTTCCTGTAATTTTAATTATTTAGAGTTCGAATTTCTAGTAATTTCAATTATTTCAAGTTCAAATTTCTTGTAAATCCAAATATTGTGGTTGCTAATTTTTTCTAATCCCAATAATTTCTAAATTCCAATTTCTTGTAATTTTAATTATTTTAATGAATTTAATTTCAAATTTCCCGTAATTTTAATTATTTCAAGTTTAAATTTCTTGTAAATTCAAATATTCTGTGTTTCAATTTTTTTAATTTCAATTTCTTCCAATTTTAATTATTTGTAGTTGAAATTTCCTTTAATTTTAATTATTTGAAGTTCAAATTTCTTGTAATTTCAATTATTTCGCGTTCAAATTTCCAGTAATTTCAATTATTTGAAGTTCAAATTTCTTGTAAATCCAAATATTGTGGTTGCCCATTTTTTCTAATTCCAATCATTTCTAAATTCCAATTTCTTGTAATTTTAATTATTTTAATTTGAAATTGCTTGTAATTCCAGACATTGAAAGTTCCAATTTTTTATCCAAAATGATGATTGCAATCTATTTCTAATTATTAAAAATTTTTCCGATTGATTCAAATTTTGTCCGCTTCATTTTATGTTCACTTGACGATAATTCCCACTCGATTCCAAATAATTTTCCAAACTCGTAATAATTATTATTCCATATTAATATTTAGTAATATAATTAATAATTATTATTCCGCACTATTGATTTATGGTCCTTTTCAATTCCCTCGAAACGTTGCAAACTTCAATTTTCCAAAATCTGAAAACTAATTTTGTAAATCAGTTTTTATTGAAGAAATAAAATTTGAGAATTCAAAAAAATACAAATTTAAAATGTGCAAATTGTAAATTTATAGAATCTAATTTAAAGAATTCAATTTTAGAGAAAAAAAAATATTTTTTTTTTGAGAATAATTTTGTATGAGGAAAAGAAGAGAAAAATGAATTATTGTGGAAATTAAAGTTCTGTTTGACGGGGGGGATGGGAAAAAAAATTGTTCAATCCTCCAAAGGCTCGGGTGGGGCGTCTTCTTCTTTTTTGGATTTAGTGGGATCCTCATTCAGCTCGGGAACGCGATCTCTCCATCCCTGGCCTGAAATATTTAAAATACCCTCTGGTTCTTCTACTCATATCGCGAGCATCCAATTTTGGATTGCTTCAAGTTTCGAACTCGTTTTCATTTATTCCTAAATTTTCGATCTTTTTCATTTAAAATACCTAGTAGGTTTTCTATGACAATTTTTTTTTTTTTGCTTTAAATTTTAATCTTTTTGCTCTAAAATACGCAATAATAAATAAAATTAAAATTGTTTCATAAAAATAAATCCGATTTCCTCCTTCAATTTTCCATACCCGCTTAAAAATCCAAATCGTCCACATTTCATCTGCTGACACTTTTCTTTCTTTTTTTTTTAATTTTGGTTTAATTTTAATTTCAATTTGTTATTTTTTTTAATCTACATTTTGTACTACAAAATTTATGGAAATTTTTTTTTTTATTTATTTAAATTTGAGCAATTATTTTATTAGACACAATGTAACAGAGAGAAAGATAGACAGTAATAAAAAAGGAGAAAAATAGAAAATAAAAAAAATATGCACGTATCACATACACAAAAAAATCTCTCAGACAGAAAACTTGAAAAGAAAAGGACAGAAAACCAAAAAAATTCCACACAACGGCGTCTTAAGGCCATTTTTTTCACAAAAAATTTCTGATACTGACTAATAAATTCTAAATAACGAGTAAATTTTCAAAATCATCATCACGAGTTTTCAAGGATGGAAAAATTTACTTATCTAATTTCATACAAAATAAGAAACTCATGAGTATGATTTTTTTTAATCTATAAAATAATTTCTGTCTTTTAAAATTTAATATTTTCAATTTAGCTTTTTGAAAATTCTCGTAAATAATTTACTGAAATTAGTGGGAATTTCGTAAATTTCATAATTTTGCATCCGTTTACAAGGCGCCAAATTTGACAAAAAATGTTTAAAAAGTCAATTATATTAATTTATCGTGTTAATTAGATTATTTTAATCTAGAGTTTTTAAATAAGTTACTGACAAAAATGGACAACAATTGCTTTTTGCAGTTTTGTTACAAACTTTCAGTTCTAATTAATATTTTTGCCTGAAGAAAATACATATTTTAAATTCTATTGATTAATAAATTAAAGAAAATAAAATTAATTAACCAGACAATATTAAAATTTAATTACACAAATAATTGAAATTTGTATAAATTTTTTTTGTTGAAGAAAACGTAATTTCAAGGATTCGGCGCTTTTTTCGGATCGCAAATTAAATTTAGAATTTAATGTCCTTTTTTTCATAGCAAGAAAATTTAATTAATTTATTTTCTATCTTATTTAGAAAAAAAAATATTTTTTTAGAAAGAGATAACAATTTTTATTATTTAGAAAGAAAAAATAAATTTTTTAACAATTTTACTTTTTAAATGTTTTCAATTTTAAAATGAATGTATTGAAAATCATTGAATTGTTGCTAAGAACGAATAAAAGTGAATAATTATAAAAAATTGAAAAAAAATTCTCAATTGGACATTAAATTCTAATTTTCTTTTTTTTTTGAATTAAGAGAAATAATTTACCCACTATCTGAAAAATGTGAAATAAAAGTTACTCACAAGATTTGTCTGCAGCCAGACGATTTTTGCGATAGTAGCTGAGAAAATTGACATCATTTCTAACATCGGTTGCCGTTAAATCGGCAAGTTTATAATAGGGCCTTCTTTTTGATTGTGGTCTTCCTCCAACGTATCGCACACATGCCAAATGTCCTTCTCCCAAATTACGGCATTCTGGCGTTTGATACCAAAGATTAAGATATTCAAGATCCTTTCTGATGTGTTCCCTCGTATTTAAAAGACGTCTAATATAATCACTCCTTAAACTTTCGTCAATGTAGTCGCTGCGTGTCGATGGAAAATAAACGAAAAAAAATCGTCTAATTTTATCCATGGCAAAAAAAATACCAAAAAAAAAAAAACCAGAAAAGAAATAACCTATCAATAGAAATCAATTGAAATTTTTTTTAAATCATTGTCAAATTATATAAGCGTGACAAAACTCATCTGCATGAGACATCTGAATGACCTTAGTTCGATTTTTGATTTTTTGATGATGGTTATCGACCATGAGCTGCTTTTGCGTGAAGAAAATGTAGATATTATTTTAATTTCTATTGATTAATAAATTAATTAATGATAGGCGTATTTCTTTATTAACTTTTCGATTAGGCATTTTTGGCTTTATTAAAATTCCTTCCACCGAAAGTAAAAAATGTTCCCTTTTTTTCTTTTTTTTTCAAAAGAAAATTCTCTATAGAGATTTTAATTTAATTTCAGAATTAAAAAAAGAATTTAAATTAAAAATTTAGAAACATTTTTTAAATTCGATTCCGTTATTCGGAATTATTAATTTATTTATTAATTTAATTACTAATTAAATTATTCGAAATTAACTAATTTTATAAAATTAAAAATAAAGAAAATGCTTTATTTTCAAAATTGCATTGAATGGTAAATTATTCATGAAAAATGGAAATGATTGAGTGAAGTTTTCATTTTTAGAAAAACTATTAATAATAAATCCGTGGAAGTGCATTTGTTGAAAATGTCAGATTATTATAATAAATTAGGAATATTAATATAATTCACTTAGATCCGAGATTAAGGAGAAATTAACGAGAGAAAAATGAATACCTGGGCGATGGTTTTGGAACAAAGACGTGAATTCTACGAAGGAGTGCATCAGCTCGCGCTCTAATTTCTCTGGCTTCATCGTCGAATTCCTGGAAAATATGAAATTGAATTAGAAACGATCGTCGAGAACATTTTTTTTTCTTTCATTAATTAACAGTAAAACTATTTACTTTTACTTTTTATTTTTTCATTTTCTAAATTCAATTTTTAACAATCTTTTCTTTGAAAATTATTTTACAATAAAAAACAAAATTTTACAAAATAAAAAATATAAAACTTTTTTTTCGAAATTTTATAACGACTTTTTATATGAAAATTATTTTCCAAATGTAAAAAAATGACAATTTTATTTCCAAGAAGTATAATAATTTATAGATTGAGAAGATGAAAATTTAATTTTTAGTTTGCAAATTATGACACTTTTCCTTTTTCATTCAAATCAATCAATACAGATCGTATAGAAAAATTATTCTTGTTCTAAAAAAATGTTAAGAAGATACATTTTTTTGTGTAATAGTGTAAATTTCGACTCTTATCCCTTTAAAATTATTAATTTTAAATAATTATACAACAGGTTTGACACAAAAATTTTGATTTTATTTTTCCCTGATTTCCAGATAGAATTTAATTATTTTTAATACAATTTCAAAAATTCTTATAAAATTTCTTGAATGAATAAAATTATTTTCAAAAATTTCGATATTTGTGCATTAAAATTCAATTATTTTCAAACATTTTAATATTTGCTTATTAGAATTTAATTATTTTCAAAAATTTTGATATTTGCTGATGAAAATTCAATTATGTAAAAAAATGTTGATATTTATTTATTAGAATTCAATTATTTTCAAAAATTTTGACATTTCGTTTATTAAAATTTCAATTATTTTTCGAAAATTTTGATAAATTTGTTTATTACAATTGAATTATATTTTTAATGCATTTTTTAATTAAATTCCTCTTTAATAGATAGATTTTCTCCACAAATAGAAATCAAATTTTCAAATTTTAATAAAATTCTTTGCAATATATTCAATTATTTTCATAAATAATAAATTTCTTTGCATAAATTCAATTATTTTCAAAAATAATTGAATGCTCAGCATAAATTCAATTGTTTTCAAAAATAATAAAATTCTTCGCACAAATTCAATTATTTTTAATACAATTTTCATAAAATTTGTTAAAAGAATTCAATTATTTTCAAAAATTTTGACAAAATTCGTTATCGGAATTCAATTATTTTTAATACAATTTCAATTAAAATCCTTGAAAAAATTTAATTATTTTCAAAGGTTTAAATAAGATTCTTTGCACAAAAATTGAAAATTTCAAATTGTTTTTTTTTTCTATTAATTCTAGAAATTTAATCCTCTTTCCGGTACTTTTACAATTATTTTGATTTTTCCCCGATTTTTCTGACCTGTGGCAAACGTGTGCAAAAACTTAAATTTTTTAGTAAACAAAAAAAAATTAGTTTATTATAATTATTTCTGTCTAGAAGACAATAGTTAATCGAATATGACGAAAAAATAGATTTTTTTTTTAAATCTATTTTTTCGTCATATTCGATTAATTATTTTTTTTTTTTTTGTAATTTGGAGACGGAAACTTACAATGTTTGGCCTGGAGTTAAGATATTTTTCAGTGTACGATACAGAAGATGGCCTCTGTCGATCGCGTATCCTGTTGAGTTCTGCTGCAAGGATACTGGGCCTTACTCGCGAATTTACTCTCACAGTTACAGGAGATAATGGAGATCCAGTATAATAAGAATGAGCAGGTGTGTGAATAATGGTGACGAGCCTCTTATGAGCCACATATGGCAAGTAAGGTATTGTCCTCACCTAAGATACAATATTTCTCACTTTCAAAACAAAAATCTTTCTCTTCCTCCATCCATGCCAAAAAATTAATTTTTTCTCACTCTCTCTCTCTCTATTTCTCAAAAGTATCCATAGCAGCAGAAGCAGCAGCAGAATTTAGATCAGTCAGTCATTAAAAAATTCTTTTCAATCTCAAGATTGAATTTTGATTCAATTTTCATTGATTTTACTCAATCTCAAGATTCTTAAATTTAACCAACTGGTCCATCGATTCCTTTTGTTCGAAAGTAAATTATGTTTTTAATTTTGCCAAGAATCCGCAAAGAAGAAATGAATGTAATGAATGAAATCCTGTAAAAGCGAAAATGTTAGTCTGGCTCTTATCGAACTCTAATTCTACACTGGGAAAAAAATTTATTTGATTCAAATAAAATAAAAATTAATTAAATATTCAATTGAATCAAATAATATTTAATGGAGTCAAATGGTTCAATTCATATTTGATTCAATTAAATATTTAATTGGCTCCAATAAATATTATTTGATTCAATTAAATACTTATATTGATAATAGTCAATTAGTCAATTTATTTAAATCAAATAAATTTTCTTTTCAGTGTATATTAATAAAAATTTGATGATTCAGTGAAGATATTTCGATTCGATTCAACAGATATTGAAATTAAACTAGAGATAAATACTTGATGTGGAAAAGCGTCATTATTTGCTAAAGCTTTCCAAAATAGATTTTTGGAGAAAAAAGTGAAATTGTTATTAAGAAAAAAGTTGTCGATTTTTCGTAAAAATAAAAGATTTTTCGTCACTCACCTGAATATTAGAAGAGATGGGGATGATGTAGGGGGTCTGGACCAATTTGACGGTGAAATATTGAGACAAGGCGGCGGCGATGGACGAGTAGTCACGTGAAGCAAGGAAGATAAAAATAATAATACTCTATTAGTATTCACCTTTGTCTTTACAATTTTTTTTCTTCAAAATGACAGTAGAAATTCAAATTCTTTACTGAGATATAATTTTTCCCTCATTTACAATAATTGTTAAAGAAATTAAATTTTTTTGGAAAAAAATTCAATCAAATCAATTCTATATCTATAATTTTTAAATACTTCAATGTTCCTGTAAATTAAAATTTTTTAATAAATGAATGAAATAAAATAAAATTAATTAAATTAAAATCAAATGAACTTCCATTTTCCAGGGATAAAATAAAAATCAAATTTTGCAGAAAAGTTATCACATGGTGATAATTTTATTTCTGCTTTGTTTACAATTAAAAACGTGTTATATTCAAACTTGCAAAGAAACTATTACACAGCATAGGAAAACATCTATTTTGTTTTTAAGAGCCATTCGTTATATGAAATCAGTAACAAAAAATACAATTATACGCTCGTGTCTCGTTTGGCCAGTTAAAAATATTATTCGCTTCTTTAATTTATTAATAATATTTCTCTTCATATATAATAAATAATATTCTGCATTATTTTTTATATACAATATTCGCCTTATTATTAATAAACAAAAATAATTTTTTTCCTCTATTCTTCTAAATATTATTATTAATTGATTCGTTAATAATTCTCTCAAACGAAATAAATAAAAAAAAGAAAGAAAGAAAAATGCCTCGCGTTTAGCAAAAACTAGTTTTTAGTTTTTCTAAATGCAGCAGTTTCGAAGAAAATAAAAATCCGTATGTTTCTCTTTCGATTTCAGTGAATTTTCCAAACGAATTTTATTTTTATATTCTATTTTAATTAATTTTAATCGGTCCGAATAAAAAAAATATTTTACAATTTTCAATAAAAATCTAAACAGAGGGAGAAAATTTTTTTGCATCAATTTTTTCGGAGTTGAAAATTCCCGAGAGATTTTTTTAGAGATACAAATTTTCAAGGGGTTTTTTTGGGGGGATAAAAATTTCCAGGAGGGTTTTTTTTCAGAGATAAAAATTCCCAAGAGGTTTCTTTTAGAGATAAAAAATTCCCAGAAGGATTTTTTTGGAGATAATAAAAATTTCCAGGAGGATTTTTTTTTAGAGAAAGAAATTTCCAGATTTTTTAGAGATTATAAAAATTCCCAGCAGATTTCTTTTAAGAGATAAAATTTCCAAGAAGAGGATTTTTGCATTCGGCAGTGAAAATTAACTGAAATCGAATTAGGCAAATAAAAAAAAAAAAGAGAAAAATGAAAATTTAGACGCGGTAGGAGAAGTGACGATAGGAAGTGCCACCAGGTAAGCGACCGGAAGAATGAGTCTCGTATGAAGAGCGATATCCACCAGGGCCGCCGCCGGTTGATGTTCTTGATGATCTTTCAGTGGAATATGAGCCGTATGGTCCACTCTCTCGTTTAACGACATTTTCCGTTGTATAAGAAGAACGTTGAGGACGTGAGTAAGGATCCGATGAACTCGACGCGTTGCTGTTGGTGTAGGAGTAGCTGTACTGCTCCTGAGCAGATCTCAATCCAGATGACGGATAATCACGCACCACATAGTGTCTTGGCGTCTAAATTCGGGACGATACAATAGTAAACGATTTTTTTTTTCAGCAAAAGAAAAAAAGAGGAAAAAATCTCCAATCACATTTTTTTTACATTCTTTTTCAATTCTTCCGTCTCTTATTGTAGGAAAGTGTCCGTTTTGTGTATTTTTAAATATTGTTCCAGTGTTTAAAATTTGTATTAAAAAAAATCTTTCACTCAATTTTTCTTTTTCTTCAATTCGTTTTATTCTTTTTTTTAGTTTTTGAATTTAAATATTTTGAATATTTGAATTTAAAAATTTCCAATATTTGAATTTAAAAATTTTCAATATTTGAATTTAAATATTTTCAATGATGATTTATAGAAAAAAAAAATTCCTTGGGAAATGATTTCTCGCGGGTATTCTAAAAAGCGTCTATAAAAAATAAAGTAAAAACAGAAAAGTAATTATATTTTTTAATTTTTTCTTTAATTGTTAAATATTTTTTCTTTACTACTTATTCTTTTTGCTACTAAATAAAAAAATTTATTTGAAAAAATTAATTTGAAAAAATTATTTTGAAATAAAAATAAAATTACAAACAAACATTATAAATAAAAATAATTCTAACTAGAAACTTTTGTTTACAATTATAAACAAAAGGAAACTTTACAGAAAGTTGATTTTAACAATCACAAATAAAAACAATTATAAGTATAAAAATAACTAGAAAAGAAGGCGAATTTAACAAAAAAGAAACAAAATAAAAAAAAACTATATAAAAAAGGCGAATTTAACAAAAAGGAACAAAATAAAAAAAAAACTATAAAAAAAGGCGATTTTAACAAAAAGGAAACAAAATAAAAAAAAATTAACTATAAAAAAGGCGTATTTAAGAAAAAAGAGAAAAAAATAGAAACAATCGTAAATACAAAAAATTAACAATAAAAAAGACGAATTTACAATTATTTTTTGGTGTTTTGGTAAACGAAACAATTAGAGTTAAAAATTTATTTAAAGAATTATGAATTTTCATTCATAATCGTCTTTAATTCTAATTATTAAATTCGACTTAACTGTAAAGAAAGGCGAATACTTTTTAAAATCGAAAATAAATTTTTGAGAAAGAGAAAAATTGAAGTAAAAATAAAAGCACGATTGAAAGTGGAAAAAAATGGTTAGTCTTTAAAATTGCCAAAGGAGCTTTTTATTCGCGAATTTAATGCAAAAGAGAATTCTTTTTCTTTTTGTATTAAAAATTCTAGACTTTTCTTATTATTAATTAATAATTAATGATTAATAAAAAAGAAAAATCTCCTTCTCGTAAATTATTCAGGACAATATTCTGCACTAATTCATTAGGCAACTTTTGCACTCCTTGCCAATTGGTGTATATAAATGCTTTTATATAATATAAATGTATATGTGTGTTATCACTCTATACACATATATTTTTTTTTCAAGCACATATACATTCATATAAATTTAAATATGTTTTGGTAGCACTCGGTGTCTCGACCTGATACTTTTGGCATAGTTTCTTAATTTAAAATCTAGTTTGTATATAATGTAGATTTTTTCTGTTTTTTTTTTTTTTTGGTTTCTAAATAGAAAATTGCATTTCGTTCAGAAATTTTTATCAATTTTATTTTTATTAATATTCCCTTAATACATGAGTAGCTAATTTATTTTATCAAACACTAATTAATTGTATATAGTAATATTATTATGTGATTTGTATGTATGAAAAAACGTCTATATCAAAAAATTCATATATATGGAAATGTGAAAAGCGTCGGACGGCAAAATCGCAAGCGAACAAAAAAAATCGAGGAGCAATTTTTGCTTTTTTGAAATATTTAAAAAATTAATTTCTATTTATTTCGAAAATATTTCTATTTTTTCAAATAGTTTCTCTCCATTTCAACAAAAAATTCGTTATTAAAAATATTTCTTTTTATTGAAAAAAATTCCTCCTTTAAAAACAATCTCTCTTTTTCAAAGAAGTTCTTTTTATTTAAATAAAAATTCTCTTCTTCAAACCAATTTTTCTTATTTCAAAAAAAAATTTAATACAAAAAAATCCTTTATTGAAAAAAATATTCTTTTTAATAAAAAAAAATTTCTTTATTTCAAAAAAATTCCTTTTATTGAAAAAAAAATGTTCTTCTATTATTCAAAAATAAACAGAAATTATTTGTTAAATATTTTCAAAAAATAGGAAATATTCTTCGAATACAAAAAATCAAGAAGGGGAAAAACGAAAAAAAATGTACTATTTAGTGCAAAAAATATAACGGACAAAAAATAAAATAGTAAAAAAACAAACTTATTGAAAAAAATTAAGAATTATAAATGCAAAGCGGAGGGAAACTAAAAATAAAGCTCCCGAGATCTAAAAAGTTAAGCGTGAATGGAAAAATACTAGTGTGTGAAATTGTGCGCAATTTAATTTAGTGTGTTCATTATTTATTCGAGAGATTGTTTTTCTATTTTCCGGAGAATTTATATTTCTCAATTGTATTAATGTCAATATTTATTAACTTTTAAAATTATTAGTTAATATTATTTATTAATATTAAGCAGTATTTATTAATAAAAATATTAATAATGCTAATATTAGTAATAATAAAAATAATAATGTAATTAATAGAATTGTCTAACTATGAAATTAAAATGTTATGAACCGAAAATAAATGACAATTTATTTAATTGTCAGATACAATTTTAATTTTAAATTTACTATAAATTAGAAACATAAGAAGCCATTTAAAAAAATGTATTCAAACAGATCAGTTACTTGACTTGTCAAATAAATATTTATTTTCTAACAATCAATTATTATTTGAATAAATTAATTTGATTAATTAATTGTAAATTGTAGTTTTACTGAATTAATTGTAAATTGTAATTTTACTCAATTAATTGTAAACTGTAATTTTACTCAATTAATTGCAAATTGGAATTTTATTGAATTAATTGTAAATTGTAATTTTACTCAATTACAAATTAATTAATCAGTTATAAATTTAGAATTAATTTTTATTTGAATCAAATAATATTTATATTTGAATCAAAATTTGATTTTAATTAATTAATTAATTATAAATTAAGAAATAAATTATTAATTATTAATTTCGAAATTCAGAAATTATTGATTAAAACATAATTTCTTTGATCCAAATAAAAAAAATTGTTCAAGTTTAATTATTTACTTTTTTACTAATTAAATAACTGATTACTTGAAATAAACAATTTTCGACTCCGAATTTAAAGAAAGGCTATGACAATTTTTACTTCTTTGATTTCAAATTTCAATCAAAATTATAAAATTGATAAATTCATAAATTATAAAATTGATAAATTTATAAATTATAAAATTGACGGATTTCTAAATTATAAAATTGACAAATTTATAAATTATAAAATTGACAGATTCGTAAATTATAAAATTGACAAATTCAGAAATTGTAAAATTGACAAATTTAAAAAAATTCTAAATTCCGAAAGTCGAGTTAAAATACGAAGAAAAAAAATTGCTTTACAAACAATTTTTTTTTCGAATTTAAAATACGAGAAAAAGAAATAGAAAAACAATCGTCAAGTAAAGAATGTTTCGCTGAATTACGAGCTAATCGGCTAATGATTTGTTTTTTGTTTTTTTTGTGAATTGAAAATAGAAAAAGCAGCGTCGTCCGAGAATACAAAAGGAAGAAAAAAAAATGATACTCGAAAATAAAATTCGAAGTCGGCTTTTTTCTCTCTTTTAGAATCGATACCAAGATGGTTTCTCGAGAGCCATGATAATTTTGGTACGACTTGACGGTGGAATAGCGGCTCTCCGATGACTGGTGGGTGCTCTTGCAAGGACACCCTTCTCAAAAACATGACCTTTCAATGCCAATTCAGAGGCAGCGTCAAGTCCAGCTTTCTCAATAGCGCCGCTCTCAATTAATTGCCGTGTATGATCATCCTTAGCGGGATTTTTACCCCGAACAATTCCTTCTTTCTCCCGAATTGTCGCATACTGATAAAATTCCTTTTGTGGATCCTGTTTTTTACGTCCCCAAACGGTGAATGGCTCAGGTACCAATGAAGGCCTCGGAACATCCGGAACTTTGTCCCATGGGAAGGTGTCTTGCTTCTGTAATCGTTGCGAGAAAATTGATAAACTCTCCAAAGTTTCTTTTCCTCAAAAAAAATTTCACAAAAGAATATTTCTTTTTTTTTTGTCATCTCCAGAATGATGTCCTCACTTCCACACGACTCTTTCGATTTGTATTTATTAAAAATTTGTTTTTTGGTACATTTTTGTTTATATCACCAGAACATAAAACGTGTAGCGCATCACAAAAGTTTCTTCTCGCGCGGGGCTTCTCTCGTTTTATTCTCATCATGTAAAAATAGAATTGTGAAACGTTCAGAACTCTTATAATATAGATCGCACGCCGAATCGTTGAGACTCAAGGATAAAAGGCGAGTTTCAGGCACTTTTTAAAATAGAAACGCTTCTTTCATTATTAATTGCTCTTGCGTTAAAATCAAAACTTTTTTTTAAGTTCGATTCAAGAAATATAGAAAAGAAACTTTTAATTCTTAACTTTTGTCTCTAAAACTTTTACAGGATAAAATTAACAATTTTTTTTTTTTTGCTTTTGGAAAATTTGGAATCGAGTTTAAAAATAATATATTCGCAATTTTCCAAATTTTCCATTCGAATAATATTAATCATACGATTGCTTAACAAGATTCTCATTTTCAAAATGTTCTGTAACTTCTCCAATTTGTTGATAGCCAACACTTACAAGACGCGCCAACTTCTATTTCATAAATTTAAAAACATGATTTTGAAAGTATTTCACAAGAGTGACATACATTTATTTTCACTATTTTTTTTTTTTTTTGCTGGAAATTTTTTTTCTCTTTTCAACATTTTTTTTAAACAATTTTTTTCGCTTCTCTTGGAAATTAATATTCTTAATTAACGCTTTTAGGCAAAATTATCGGAAACAGATTTTTTCCATTATAGATAGTAGCAATTAATAATTGTTGCAAAAAAAAATTTGCGGTCTTACTTACATTTTTTTTTCTTTATTGTTATTTTGCAAAAAAAAAAGCATTTTTTTCATTCTCCCGGCGAGTATGAATTTCTGTGACGAAGAAATTAAAGAGTGGGAGAGGCGTCGGGACGCCTTGCGTCTAAATTAGGGCACGGTAACGCAACACCGACGTTTGACATTCCTATTACCCCACCAGCTCTTAGATAAATACAAAAAAAATATTTTTTTATCAAAAAAAATTTTCGCGCCAAGCATTTTTATTGTTTATTAACATTTTCTTTGAGTTAATAATCGATTTTTAAGTTCTTTCTGCGGTAAATTTCGTTCTAATTAATTATTATTGAATTATTATTATTATTATTATTATTATTATTAATATTATTAATATTAATTTGTAATTTTCATTTAATTTTTAATTAACAAAGTAATTAAATTAATGATCTATTATTAATAATCGTTGTATTCCGGTAATTTCTTCGCATTTTGAATTTATAGTTGATTTTTGTTTGCTTCTTTGTTACCTAATTATTTTTTGATAATTTTTCTCTGTAAATATTTTGAATTTAAAAAAATTAATGAAAAGAATTTAATTAATTTACATTTAATGCTTTAAAAAATTAGAAAATTACAAAAATTAATAAAACAAAATTGTTTTGAATTAAAAATCATAATTTAATTTGTAAATTTAATTTTAAATTCTAAAATTTAAAAATACTTTTTTAAATTATTGTAGCAAAAAAATGTTATCCTTATTTTTTTCACTTTTAAAATTTCGTATCTAAAATAATTTAATTTCTGCATACAATTTTATTATTTATAAAAGTAATTAAATTCTTTAAACAAATTTTATGAAAATTGTATTAATAATAATTGAATTCGTGCGAAGAATTTTATTATTTTTGAAAATAATTAAATTTATGCCAAGAATTTTATTATTTATGAAAATAATTGAAAACTCATAATGAATTTTATTTAAAAATTTTAAAATTTTTACGAAGAATTTCATTTAAACCTTTAAAAAAAATTAAATTTTTTCCTTCAAAAAATTTAATTTAATTTAATTAAAATTGTATTAAAAATAATTGAATTTCGATAACGAATTTTGTCAAAATTTTTGAAAATAATTTAATTCTTTCGAAAAATTTTATTAAAATTGAATTGAAAATAATTGAATTCGTGGGAAGAATTTTATTATTTATGATGGAAATAATTGAAATCTTCCAAAGAATGTTATTATTTGTGAAAATAATTAAATTCTTAAAGAATTTTATTAAAATTTGATAATTTGATTTATATTTGTGGAGAGAATCTAATTTATCGTAAGAACGAAATACATAATAATTAGCTTTAATTAGCTTTAATTTTAATAATTAGCTAAATAATTATTGAAGAAAAAATTTCAATAAAAAACAATGTCAATGATTTAATTTTTTTACATTCTCATTTTTCAATAATTTAATTTCTTTGTAATTACTTTTTAAGTTTTAAATTTTTTAAATGAAGAAAATTATAAAAATAAATGTTGAATAATAAATAAATTCCTTTTTTTTAATTAAAAAATAAATGCTTGGCGCGTTAGATAAATATAATAAAACTTCAAGTATATAAATTAAATTTATTATGATGAAAATTATTAAATATTAAAATCAATTCGCAACCAACGGTGTTCAGTAAACAAAACTCTTGTTTGTTTACATTGCAGAAATTATTCCAGATATAATTATAGTAACATTGAAAATAATTTGGCACTGACCAATGTTATTTAACGATATGGCTCAAAATTCATTCTCAGTCGATTTGCCACTGACTCGAGGTTGAATCGTGGAAAAATTATAATAATTAATTTTCTTATTCCGTTAATTCAAGATTTTACCGGGTCGTACAACGTCTAAGTTTAACACTTTCTCAGTCCCGGAAAATGGCTCCTCTGCTATGAATAGTCTTTGCTCTGACTCTACTTCATTTAAAAAACAAAAAAAAAAATATAGAAAAAATTAATTTTATTCTTGAAAATTAGACACAAAATATTTTCTCACATATCGGAAACAATTTAACGAAACAATTTAAAGACTCAAGTTTTTTTCAAACTTTCTTCGAAATTTATTTTCAATATTGAAATATTTTAGATTTTTCTTTGAATTATTAATAATTGTATTTAATGGAAAATTAGCATTAAATATAATTAAAATAATCGAGTTTCAATTAAATTGTATATCCGATTAATTTATTTACAATTTTATTTTTAATTAATAATAAACAATTTAATTAATAATCAATATTAATTTAATTAGTTATTAATTTAAATTTGATTAATTATTAATTTCAATTTAATTAATCAAAAAATTTATTAAGTTAACTTTCAAAAAATGAATCCAATGGAAATTAAATTTTAAATTCAAATTCTATTCAGCCATTCGATAATAATGATTTTAAATCGTTGCGCAAGAGCGGCAAAAATAAATTATATTTATTAATAATCACCAATGCGCGAAACAACTCGGAAACAATTATAAAGTGACGTCTCATAAAAATCAACGCCCACACCTTCCGGAATGCAAATTCTGAATCATCATTCTCTTCTCGATGCTCTTTATTTATCAAAAAAAAAATCTATTTTCGAACAACTAAATTTGATTCAATGATTGTACCCATTTTTTCCAAAAAAAATCCACTTCTCTTTATTAAATTAAAGCGAAAAAAATTCTTTCTCTTTGATGAGAATATAAAAAATTAACAAGAAGTAGTTTGATGAAAAATTAGCTACTACAACAGATGAAAAATTCAAAGCAAACGAAAAAAAAGAACGAAAATAAACCAAGATTATGAAAATCAAAAGAATACAAATTACGAAAGTGTCTATGAAACAGACGAAAGTAATGAAGTATTTGAGTGTCTAAAGCAAAAAATTCGAATTTCTACTTTCAAAATGAGTCAATATTTGTTTGAAAAAATTATTATGGATTTAAAACAAAAGGGATTGTTATCACAATATTATAAACACGATTCGATGATGGATCATTATTTTGATTTTTCATTCTAAAAATGAACGTTTATTATCAACCCCCTTCCCTCATTTTTTTCCTAATTCGCAAAGCCCAACTCTGTGAGACACCGAGTGCACGTTTTGAGTTCGGGATAATTATTTAGTAGTTACTAGTAGTAGCAGCAGAATGAAAAAAAATCTTTCAAATTTTTTAAAAAAAGGGCTTTTAGTTTTTAAAATCCTTTCGTAAATTAATTTTTGAATTTTAATTGAATTAAATTCAAATTCTTATTATAATTCAAACATTGTCTCTTTTTATACCATTTCTCCTTGTAAAAAAATAAAGATAATTTAAAAAATTTTAATTCAGTGGAATTTTGCTTAATTGAAAATTAAAACGATTCTAATTTAAAATAATATTTGTTCTTTTCGGTTTTCAAAAAGATAAATATAATTTAAAAATTTTCAATTTCAATTTAAAGACACAAGAAAAATTTTGATTGATTGAAAATTAAAACGATTCTAATTTAAAATAATAAATTTTAATTAACCAAAATTCTCAGCGAAATTTGTTCTTTTCGGTTTTTAGAAAAGATAAAAATTATTTTTAAACAATTTTATTTAAAAACACAAGAGTGAAATTTTGTTTAATTAAAAATTAAAATGATTCTAATTTAAAATTATAACTTCCAATTAATCAAAATTGCCAGCAATCAATAAAATAGAAAATAAAAATTGTCCTTTTCGGTTTTTAAAAAAGATAAACATTAATATTTAAAATTTTCAATTTTATTTAAAAACACAAGAGTGGAATTTTCCTTAATTGAAAATTAAAACGATTCTCATTAAATATAAAATTACAATTAAAAGAAATTTCAATTAATTAAAACTCCCAACAAAATTTCCCCCTAATGATAATTTGAAAGAGAAAATGTTCATTTCCAATCGACAATGCTTTGAAAAAAGGAAAAATTTCCCAAAAAAATCCTATTTTTGTGTCAAATTTTATTTGAGGATAAAAATAAGAATTGGCAAATTTTGAAAAAAAAGGAAAAATAAATATTAATTTTGAAAGATTTTTTTTCTGTTCAATTGGTAGTAGTTGTTATAAAAAGTAGTATTGATGTTGATGGTAAGAGTATAGTGTGGAAGTTGAGACTTCGAGACGCTTTTTTGAATTCGAATAGCAAAAGATCGATCTTCCGTAAAATATTTTTATAGGAATAAAAAATTATTTCAATTTTTGCGGAGATCGATTTTTCGTAGATGATCGAATTCGAGACTATAGCGATCAACAGAGAGACGTGGCAATCACTTTAAAATTTATTGAGTCAAAACGTTTCTTGAGAGAGATTCTCCACAAATTTTTGACGATTTTCTAATTTTCATTCTAATTTCAATTCTAATTTTAATTATAACTTCAATTCTTTAATTATAATATCAATTCCAATTTCTATTATGATTTCAACTCTAATTTAATTATAACTTCAATTTTAATTTTAATTATAATTTCAATTACAATTTCAATTCTAGTTTTGGTTACAAATTCAAGTATAATTTAAATTATAATTTCAATTCTAATTTTAGTTACAATATCAATTCTAATTTTAGTTACACTTTTAATTCTAATTTTAATTACAATTTCAATTCTAATGTAAATTAAAATTTCATTTCTAATTTTAATTACAACTTCCATTCTAACTTTAATTACAATTTCAATTCTAATTTTAATTATAATCTCAATTCTGATTTTAACCATAATTTCAATTCGAATTTTATTATAATTATCTTTATATCAACTTGGACGAAATATAATTGAGAAAAAAAGGTCCAAGAGTTTTCGGCTTTCAAGAAAGAAAGAATTAATTTTTAATCTAAAAATTTGAATTTTGTCAAGGGGGAATCGTCACTCGAATTTTTGACCCTTTTGATCGCACGTTAACACAAGCTCAAAATGTTAAAGTTACAAAAACTGATTAGCATCTACAGAAGAAAATTTGTTTCATTGAAGAAAATCGAAAAAAATTCAATTCGAAATCGAAACAAAATTGCAAAAAAAGGTAAAAAAAAAATTAGAAAGGAAATAAAAAATCAAATAAAATAAATTTAAACAATAGGGAAAAATTTGAGTTCATCAAAAATTAATCTAATGAAAGAAATTTTGAACAAAAAAATATGAAGACAAAAAAAATTAAAGTTGTTACGTAATTAGAAACGAACTATAAAAATATCTGTAAACAAACTTGAAATCAACACTGAAATTACGAGAAACTGTTAATTTCTCTTTTCTCCAATTTTTTTTATCGCAAAGAATTTATTTTTCGAAAATAACATTTTTTTGTCGAGGAAAAATACTCAATTTTTCATGTTCTCACAGTTCACGATGCAAATTTCTTCATTCACTTTGTGTACTCTGTACAGACAAAAATTTTTCACAAATTTTCTCTTCAAAGACGCAAATCAGCTTTTGTGTTAAACACAAAATTCTTGCAAAATGTTAATGATGAATTTACTGACCGTGACGCTGTAAGAAGACACGATTGGTCGCGTGTAGGGTCGTCGGGTCGTGTAGAAATCGCTCTCGTAAACCATTTTCGTTTCACTTAAGAAATTTGATTAAAAAAAAAAAGTTTTTCTAATTAATTCGTATTTTAATTTCGTTTGTTAACTTTTGTTAGTTGGGCCTTTATGCTTCTTTTTTTTTTTTGAAAATTAAAATTTTAATGCGGCCGCGATGGAAGTTCGTACGATTCTGAGTTTTTTGAAGATTTGGATCCTGGGATCGCTTAAGCGTCGCGACGCCTCCCACCATGTATAACGCGACGTTAAAATTGCGTCAGAGACGTGTGATATACAAACGTTGATGCATCGAAAGAAATAGAATCGTGTTAAGGTTGCAAGTGATTTTTTGAGCTTTTTTGATATCCAGAGCTTTTTCTTTTTTGTTTTCTCTCTTTCCTCATCAACTTTTTGCCCACGCACTCTCAGAATAATCGAAGATGTTTCACGTTCTCCAGCGAGGCACACAAATCACTCCCTAAAACAATTCAATTTCCAAACAGTAAAGGAATGTAAAAGATTGTTTTTTTTTCTAAACTTCAATATTTTAGAAAAGAAAACTAATTTTTCAAAAAATATAAATTTTGTAAAAAAATAAAAAAATTTTTTTTTTTTAAATTAATTTATAGTTTAGTAAATTTTTACAAAACCTCCTGTTCCTATATTAAAGAAATAATAGTTATATTTTTTACAATTTTATTTTTTTTAATTCAGAAATTAAATATAGAAAAAATTCAGATTATAAAAATTAAACTGTAGGCTAAATTACCTTCTGATTGTTTCTTCCCCTGAGGAAAAACTTAATCTCGTAGATTTCTAACAAAATTTATTCGAATCTTCCGAAAATATGTGTCTCTTTTTTTAGAACCATAATATTTCTCTCTCGGAATTTTATTTTTCTTTTTATTAAATCTCGATGTTGTAGAAAAATCCAGTTTCTTGAACTCAACCTTGGCAACTCGTTGCATTTCAACAAGAAATTTATGTGACTTTAAAATTTGTGTCACAACCACTCATTGGAAAATGATTTTCAGCCACCGAACAACTCGTCAAAAACAAATTCGATTTCCCCCATCAAAAGAAATAATTCCAATCTGAAAAATAAAATTTCTTTATTTCGAAATTGTTAATTTGAATTTTAAGTCGAAATTACTTACCAATACCAATAAAAATGTATTCACTAAATAACTAAATTAAAAAAAAGTACTTAAGAAAATTAATAGAAAGTACAATGAAAATTATTAACAGAAGAAAATTTTCTAATTTTCTAAAGCGAAAAAATGTGATGTATTTTTTACTGTTTTTTTTTTTGTTATTGAAGAAATAGGACAAGGTCTTGTTTTGTTTTCAAATTTCCTTGACTCTCAAAATATTAAAGAAACTAATTTACAATCGTAAACAAAAAACTAAGAATGCGAAACATGTGTGATGAAAAAAGGAAAAGTGAATAAAATGTTTCAAGAGAAAATTAAATTTTCAAATAAATGTAAATTTGTAAATTTTCAAACAAATTCAAAATTTTATGAAAATAATATAATAAAATTTCAAAATTTCTTGTAAAGAGAAAAATAATACAAACTTAATTGAGAAAAGCAAAAGACAGTTTTGAATATTATGAAATATTTGCAAACAACGAATAATAAAATAAATTATTACATATAAATTAGGATAATTTTCACGCTTATTACGAAAGACTTGTATTACTTGGGCATATTTCCAGAAATTTGCAAAATAATAATTTTTGGTAATGATCCAAAGTCCAAATTTTTTTCCTGTAAAAATCTTATTATCTATGAAAATAATTAAATTTCTGCGAAGAAGATTATTAAAATTATATTCAAATTAATTGAATTTATCTAAAGTATTTTATTATTTATATGAAAATAATTGAATTCCCGAGAAGAATTTTATAAAAATTCTTTTAAATAATTTTTTTTTCAAAAAAATTCAATAAAAATTGTATTTTAAATAATTGAATTCCTGTAAAAATTTTATTATTTATGAAAATAATTGAATTTTTACAAAAAATTTCCTTAAAATTTTTGAAAAGAGTTGAATTGTTTCAAAGAAATTTAAAAAATTTTCGAAGATAATTTTTTATTTCAATTATTAACTGATTTAAAACAGTAGATGAGTGTAAAGCCTGTTATTATTTCAAATTTGTAAAAAATTAAATAAAATTTAAAAATTACTGAATTTTAATTTTAGAAATTAAAAAATATGAGAAGAAATGTTTGTTCAAAATGTTGATTGAAATTAAATTCCAAGTGAACGGAAACAGTGACGTCAAAGTAATATTTATAGAAAAAAAATTAGGGATTTACTGATTTCCAAATATAAAATATATTGTGGAATATTTGCGTCAATTTTGTAAATGAGACCGGAAATGTTGAAGCGAAAGTAAAAAATTAATTTTTTAAAGAATTATTTCGAAGTATTTCCAATTCGAGTTAATTATTATAATTACAAAACTTTATAATTCTATTATAAATTTAAAAATTTTGTAATTTAATAATTAATTCATCAATTTAATAATTAATTTTTCAGCCTTCGGTAAAATTTGAATTCTATTTTGAAAAAGTAAACAATCAGAGAGTCAAGAATGGAAATTTTCGAATTGAATCAAAATAGAAACAAAAATTCAATACAAAATATATTTATTTGTATTCTAGTAAATCTTTATAATAATTATTTTTAAATATAAATATTCTCAATTTCAATTTTTTTCTATTGTGTAAAATTAAAAGAACAAAAAAATGTGAAAAAATACTTTTTAAAACACTTTGTTGTTTTTATATCAATCCTTCGAATATTTTAATGTTTATAACGTTTAACAATTAAAAAAAAGTGAAAAGTCTAAATTTCTTTTTATACACTTTTAAGAACGTGTAACTTTAAACTTTTGATCTGTCTTTAGGTTTAGAATGTTTAAAACATCCAAAAATATCCCTTTTGACAAATTCGTCTCAATGCAAAAAAAAATAGGAGAAAAAATACTAATTTTCAATTTGCATTTGTAAAATTTCCGTTAAAAGATCCACATGTTTGCTCAAAATATCAGTCCAATTATCCTGCGCAATGATAACTGTTATATTTTGTTTAATGAATCTCAAAATTCTCTTCTTTAATAAAGAAATATTTAGTCTGTCGACAATAATGAGGAATTCCATTGCATTTTCCTCGCTCAAAATTTCATACATTTCTCTTTCACATATTGCTTTCAATACATTCAAATCGTATTTTTCGGCAGCTATCAGCAAATCGGCAACGTTCTCTTTAATATTTTCAACTTTTCCAGTGTAAATAAAACGAAGAATTTCACGAAATACATCAACTGAAATATCATTAATTTCCGCAATTCCCTCCACTTGCTCCTTCATTCTTGACTCTGGATTAAACATGGCAGCGAAAAATGAACATCTCACTGTAATAATTGCCTTGTGAACTCTAAAACTATGCCCCTTCACATTAATTGTCGCATCGGCAAATAAAGAATTTTCAAAAAGTTTCGAATAATCATCCAATAATTTTGAATCATCATAAATTGGAATGCTCTCTTTTTGAATATTTACATAACCCAATTGTAAAATTTCACAATAAATAACTAGAGAATTTTTCGAAAGCAATTCATCCGCTTTTTCCATTAGAATTGATTTTTCGATAAATTCCTCATTCTTCCATTCCATTCCGTCTTTTGAATAACCTTGAAATGAAATTGTTGAATATCTTTTATCTAAATCAGCACCAAGAATTGAAATTTTTGCCTTTAAAAAAACTGCATACGTTCGAAGATATTCTGAGGTATGATGAAGTTCCAGATGAAGGTTCGATTGTGTTGATGAACCTAGTTTCAAATTTAATATCCACTTTATTTCAGGTGTACTTTCCGCAGAGAACTCTTCACTAAATAATTCATCAATTTCTTTTGTGCATAATTTATTGTAATTTTTTATTGTCCACATATACGATAACTTTTCAGTTTGCACTTCAGTTATGCAATGAAAATCAGCATAAGCTTCCTTACCGGATATTAACGGTCTTTGAAATTCCGGATCTTCCTCAGCAGCATTTTCTAGCGACATTTTCGTTTTCTTCTCAACTATAATAATAAAAAAAGAAAATTAATAATTAAATCAACTTTTTGTGTGAAATAAAATAAAAATCGAATTTTTTAGAGATTAGTTTTAGAATAAATTTATTTTTCTTAATTTTATTTATACGAAAAATTAATAATTAAATCAACTTTTTGTGCAATGAAATCAAAATTAAATTTTTTAGAATCTAATTTTTTTACAATATAATTTTACAAAATTTCGATTATTCTCACATTCTTCAATTAAATATATTAGAAATTAGAAACTTGAAAATATAATTAAAAAAAAAAATTAATTCTGCAAAATTTTAACTGAAATTAAATTTTTAATAATAATTACATTTTTTAAGTAATTCCAGTAAAATTGTATAAAAAATAATTGAAATACTGAGATGAATTTTATTAAAATTTTCAAAAATAATTGAATTATATCAAAATTTTTAAAATTATTTTGAAAGAAATTGAATTGTTACAAAGAATTTCATTAAAATTTTTGAAAATAATTTAATTCTTTGAAAAAATTCAATTAAAAATGTATTGAAAATATAGGCAAATGTTTTTAAAATAATTGAATTTCTTTGATAAACTTTTTGTATGAAAAATAAAATCGATAAAATCAAAATTGAAGTTTTTAGAGGTTAGGTTTAGAATCATAAATTTGATAAATTTATTTTTCTTAATTATGGAAATTATGTACGACTAAGTCGTGTAAATAAAATCAGGGAAAATGTAAATAACAAATTTGTTCTAAACAATTAAATTTTGATTTCAATTCACAAACAACAAAAACTAAAATCTGCAACATGCAAACGATGCAAAGAGAATTTTAGCATAGAGAAAAATTGTAGATTTCTCACTTTTATTGGTCATTAAATAAAACATAAATAACGAAAATAAATTTACCTTCTTCTTAATACAAAAATGTTATATTCTTATTATATTTTTTCGACTTTTTCTTCAGCAAAAACCCGATGAAATTACACTAATTGCACAAAAAGTTCCAACGGTTCCAACGGTGAACGGTTTCAGCAAACTTTAAAAAATGTATCTTCCGGCAGTGAGACGCCAAATATGCTCACTTCCGGTCGAACTTCCAAAATTCAGTTCCCAACCCTGTCTAAAGGTGCATTCCCAAGTCGTCGTGAATTCAGAAAACGAAAAGCGTTTAGCCAATAGGAATTTCCGATTCAATGGAACGCAACGATGGAACTGACCTTTAGGCAAACTAATAAATATGAACTGTGCTTTAAGAAATTAGAAATCAAATTATGAACGGAACTTTAAGTGTTAACAAGTTTCGCAGTTTGTATTAGTGTGAAGTTTTTTGGAATAGTACACGTGTTGTATTTTTGATATTTTTTATCCTTCACGATGGCGGAAATAGGTAAATAAATAAAATATAAATGAAAACTTACTCATTCGCATTGTCAGCATATTTTTCTTTCCATCAATTAAGAACTTTTCTTCTTTTTCTCTCATTTTCCGATCAAATAATGCATCATGATAAACACGTGCTTTGTTCCACTTTCTTCCTTTCCCGGTAGAATATTTTTTTTCAAATAAATACAATATTTTACGAAACAAATAAACTCCTAACAATATTTTAAATCTCTTTTCTTCTATTGTTAATTTCAATTATTCCTAAATCTCAAATAGAAATTAGAATTTTGCCCCTCGATTAAATTTTGTAGGTTAGCTTTTAGGTTATAATGCGGCTTGTATTTTATGTACTTGAAAATTTGTATTTCAGAAAAAGAGAAAAAGAAAAGCAGAAAGAAATCGTTGGGCGAAACGCAAATGAAAATAAAATGCGAAATGGAACCTTCGGGTGAAATTCCAAAACTCGATTGTAAAGATTGGCCTCTATTGTTTAAGGTTTGTCTCTGGAGAATACCTTTCGATTGAAATTATTCTACATTACAATGTTAATAATTTATTTCACAATTTAATCAGTATCCTACGTTTAATTAATATTAATTAATATTAATTAAAATCAAAAGTAAAATTAACATAATTAAAAAAATATAAATATATTAATAGCAAATGGTAATAAATTTTATTTCGTGTGGAAAATTCCTTCTAAACGTTTAAAAATTAAATTTCAGAATTTCGACAAAATGTTATGTCGCACTAAACACTTCACTCCGTTAAATTGTGGATCGACTCCACTTCATCGCACTCTATCGGAATATGTAAAGTCTGGATGCATAAATTTAGACAAACCCTCTAATCCATCTTCTCACGAAGTTGTTGCTTGGATAAAAAGAATATTGAAGGTCGAAAAAACCGGACACTCTGGTACATTAGATCCAAAAGTATCAGGGTGTCTCATTGTTTGCATTGACAGAGCTACACGTCTCGCTAAATCCCAACAATCAGCAGGAAAAGAATATATAGCCGTATTTAAACTTCATTCACCGGTTGATAACGTACAAAAGGTAGAAATTCAAATTTTCTCTGATTTTCCTGACCTGTGGCAACCCTGTTCTTTTATTTTTTGTCCCCCTGGCAAAAAAAGTCTAATAAATTTTTCTTTCAGATCAATCAAACTTTAGAGAGATTAAAAGGTGCTCTCTTCCAAAGACCGCCACTAATTTCCGCTGTAAAGCGTCAATTACGTGTAAGAACGGTTTATGACAATTGGTTCCTTGACTATGATCCAGAACGAAATATGGGAATATTTAAAGTTAGTTGTGAGGCTGGTTCTTACGTGAGAACAATTTGCGTTCATTTGGGTTTATTTTTGGGCACTGGATGCCAAATGCAAGAACTCAGAAGAAATCGTTCAGGAATTCAAAGTGAGGAAGATGCACTGGTGACAATGCACGATATTCTCGATGCACAATGGCTTTACGAAAATCATGGTGACGAATCTTATCTTCGAAGAGTTATAAAACCACTTGAAGCTCTACTCGTTAATCATAAACGAATTATCGTCAAAGACAGTGCTGTAAGTATTTTTTCTTTTCTATTTTAAAAATAAATATTATAAAATGAAAAAAAAAAATGAAAATATAAGCTCCAAACTATTTTTGATGGTATGTACCTTGAAATTCAGGTAAATGCTATATGTTATGGAGCAAAAATTATGCTACCCGGAGTATTAATGTACGACCAAGGAATAGAACTCAATCAGGAAATCGTAATTGTTACAACTAAGGGAGAAGCAGTTGCATTGGGTAAATACTTATTCTTTTGCTATTTGGAATTTTCGTTTAATGAAAAGTCCTTAAATCTTGCAAAGGATTACAATTCATAAGAATTGAAAAATATTTTGTTAAATGTAATTTTAAATTACAGAATTCTTTCAATTCGATTATCTAACGAAATGCTATTCTATTCTCTTCTCTTCTGTTTTATTCTATTTTCTTCTATTCTAACCAAACTTAGCGAATGATAATTCGCTTAGCAAATGAATATTTAAATTACAATAAATTTAATTAATAAAACTTAGCGAATAATAATTCGCCAAGTTTGTTAATAAGATAGAGACAAACAAAATTAAAATTGATTTTAATTGGAAAATTTATTGTTAAGCTATTGCCCTAATGACGTCGCCAACAATGTCGGCATGTGATCATGGCGTGGTTGCGAAAATAAAACGAGTCATTATGGAAAGAGACGCATACCCAAGGAAATGGGGCCTAGGACCAAAAGCGGCTCAAAAGAAAAAAATGATCTTGGAAGGAAAATTGGATAAACATGGAAAGCCAAATGAAAACACTCCTTCTAATTGGCTCTCTGGTTACACGGATTACAGTCAAGTTAAGGTAAAAATTACAAAGAAAAATTACACTATTAAAAAACATTTTTTTATTTTGCTAGAAAAAATAAAATTACTAGAAAAAAATTAAAATAAAATTTTTTAAAGAAAATAAAATTCTCCTAAAGAATTCAATTATTTTTAAAATTCTAATAAAATTCCTTGCAAGGCAAGAATTCAATTGTTTTTATAAATAATAAAATTCTTCGTGGGAATTTAATTACTAGAATTTTATAATTGTTTGAATAAAAAACAATCTAATTTTAATAACATTTCTTTAAGGAATTCTAACTAAAGGCTTTTATTTTTGAAATAGGAAGCAGAACCTAATGGCGTTGAACGTGTAGAAGAAGCAGCAACGGCGAAAAAGAGAAAATGGGATGAAACTGCCCCGAAAGTGGAATCAGAAGTTGCAGTAAAGAGTGAGCCAGCTTCTGATCCAGAAACAGCATCACCTAAAGAGAAAAAGAAGGAGAAGAAGGAAAAAAAGAAGAAGAAGGATAAGAAAAAGGAAAAATCCGACGAGGACACCGAAGCCGACGTGACAATAAAAACTGAAGAAGAAACAGAGGTATGAACTCAAAAAGATTTCAATAAACAAAAAACTAACAAATTTCATAAAAAAAACTTTTGTTAAAAACCAACAATTTTTTTATTCAATAATCTTTCGTTGAAAAATAATTTTTCAATTTAGAAATCATCTCACTTTTTTTACAGGCAACGCCAGTGAAGGAAAAGAAGAAAAAGAAGAAGAAAAGCAAAGATCAAGAACCATCATCTCCATGAAAATTCTTCTTTTTATTAATTACGAAGCAATTTATAGATTTTGCATCTATTTTTATTGATTATATTGAATGCATACATTGAGGATCAAAACGTTTGATATTTGTACCAGAAAAGTTTTCCATTGCTTTTTTCTACCATATAGAACAGTATATTTAGAATGTGAATAAATGTTCTAATCTTTTTTTTTTTGTAAATATGGTCAAATGCTTTTTTTATATTATATATTTAGTACAATAGTTGTTTTTCTATTGTATTTCAAGAATCGAACGTGTAAGATTGTCTACGAGTGATTGATGATTTAGATTTTTTTTTAATAAAATAAGAATTTATTTTCAATAAAAATTTAAATAAAAAAAAATCATGTAATTGACTATAGATAAAAGAAAATTAATACCAATCATGCAAAATAATTTGTTAACTATTAATAAAGTTTAATAATTTCAATAGGGGATTTTCTTTTTTTTCGAAAAATGAAAAACGGACATATGTTAGAAAGTCGTATATTCTTTAAAAATTGTATATTGTAAATCATTTTTATGGAAAAAAAATAGTTACTTGAAAACGACGGTGTCAAGCATTGCTCCCAAACATTGGACGATATTCGTCGACATTAGTGTATCGACTTTTTCTTCTAAATGCCGCTTTGGATCTTGTTTACCAACATTTTTGATTGCCAATTGTTCCGGTGTCATTTTCTCCTCGTCCTCGAGAGCCTGAAAAAAAATTTGCCAATATAAAATCTTTTCGAAGAGAAAATTAGAAAATTTTGTTTTAATACTTTTAAATTCACAATTTGAGAAAAAAGAAACTTCTACAAACCTTATTGTAATTTTTCGCGAGTTCCAACATATCGGAAACAATATTTTCGTTAAGTTTACTGTGCTCTGAATATTCAGCGAGTGTAAGACCGTCCATCCATGTCTTTTTGTGGAGATTTAACAACATTTTTTGTTCCAATTCATTTTTTCGGTAATTAATACTAATGCTGTAGTAGTGACGATTTAAACCGTGAATGAGAGCTTGAACGGAAGGTTTCTGCAAGTGACCTAAATTCGAGGTCGTTTGTCGAGGTTCTTGTCCTAGGACCTGGAAAAAAAGAAGGTCGAAGAATTAAATAAATTGGAAGTTTGTGAGAAAAATAAATAAAATAAAAACTCACCATCATGTTAGGATTGATTAATCTAAATGCGTCAATGACGACTTTTCCCTTCACGGACTGAATTGGATCGATTACAACTGCAACTGCACGTTCACTGAGTGCTTCAAATGATTGTTGCGTATTGATATCGACACCCGAGAGCCAACATCCAAAACCAGGATGAGAGTGGTACCATCCTACCACCATTTCAGGTCGTCCTGTTTGCTTCAACATGTCCAACATTTTCGCCTGGAATACTGGATCAACTGCTTCTACACTGACGCCCTGGTAAAATTTAATAACATCAAATCATCGAACATTAAATAAAAGTACTAAATATTATCATACATAGATTTGAAAATTCTGAACAATTTTTTTTAAAATAATTGATTTAAAGAAGAATTTTAGTTAAAAATTGTAGAAAAACATAATTGAAATGAAATGATGGAAATAATTTTGAAAAAAATAAAAATACAAAGAAAAATATTAAAAAATACAATAAAATATTGTACTTCTTCTAAATTAAGATAATTCGAAAAAAATTCTTTTGCAAAACATACAGTTCCAGTTTGTGGCATGGCAAAAACGTCAATAACCCGAACAGTATAATCGTCAACGAATTCCCCGAGCATCAAACCCATGACTTCCATTGGAACTCCAGCTCGTCCATGTTTCAACATTTTCAACAATGCTAACGAGGAAATATACACCTGAAATAGACAACAATATTATTTAGTCATCTAGAAAATATTCCACCAAAGTAAAAATTAATTAAACGTCACCTGTTCGGCGGTATCAACGACCGGAGCATCAGAAGGTGGTGGCCCTTGATTTAAACCTGGCATTCCACCTCCTAGCCTTAAAAGACGATCCATCCTGATTAAAAATCTATTTCGAAAGCAAAGATAATTAAAAAACAGTTTTAAAAAGAACGAAATAATTAAAAATATCTTTATTCATTAAATTGATTAAATTCGACAAACTTAAAGTAAATACATTCTTTTAGGTTATGTTTTTAATATGATTTAGCAAATACACCTGTATTTTTGAATATTCAGAAATATTTCAAAGAGTACTTACTTGCTTAAATAATAGTTGATTTACTTAATGGGAGAATTAAACAAACACTGAGCTACGGGTTGAAAATAGAAAGGATAATCGCATCCCTTTAAATGGGGGTGACAACTCAAATCTGCAAACTCACGAGCACGCTCAATTGTCAGTTTTGTTTGAATGTTTGGTTATGTTCGTTCTAATTCTGATGACTCTTTGCGCGCGTGTCGTCATCGTCGATCAGTCAGTTTTCAACCGCAGAAATTTAATAACAAAACAAATATGATTACGTGCGCATTATAAAAATTATTAACTAACAATGGATTTTCAAACTTTCTTCAGCATCTTTGAAAGATGCAAAGGAGAAAGAAATGGTGCAGGACTTGTCGATATTTTTAAAGACAGTCGCAAGTATTTTCAAAATATTTCCGGCAGTGAGAGCGGTTAGTAAACATAACCAATTTTCAAATAATTGTTATTGATAATACACTTAATAATTAACTATTGTTATTATTATAATAATTATTACTATTATTGAAAGAATTACCTTTTAGACCTTTTGCCTTTGTTTTAAAATTCTTTCGTTAAATTTACAACTGAGAATTTCGTCTATTTGAAATGATTGAAATTGTTTTTTAGAATTTTAATATTTCTCTGTTCTGTATTTTTTAGGATACGTACTGGCAACTCTTTTAGATGTCGACAATGGTATTCTTCGTTTCCTTCGAGATGAATTGGACAAAGGTGTTAAATTAAAAATTTATGAAACCGTAATTATCCAGGGTTTTCGTTTAGTTGAATTTGTCATGGAGCAATTTCAAAATGAATACGAGCCGTATATAATAGAAACAAAGGTACTAATTTCATAACTAAATATAATTTCAATTCTTTAATTTTAAATTTATAATTATATAAAATGTAATATAAATTAATTTCGTAATTCAATTTATAATCATATAAAATATAATACTACAAATTAATTTTCTTAATATTCAATAGCAAATGACGAATTTAATTACATTGAATTAATTAATTAATAATTTAATTGAAACATAATTTCCAGGAACTTTGTGAATTTACTATTAAAATAAGATGTACACATTATATTAAAAGAGCAGCTACATCTCTCTTCAAAAAAATCGTTCAACTATTTACGGATTTTGAATTACTTCTCAGTGAAACTGTAGAGAAATTTGGTAAAACATTGCATCGTTACGACGAGAAAGGTAGACAACAATGTGTATTAATTTTCATAAAGTAAATAAAAACTTAATTAAAATTTAATTAAAATTAAAATTATATTTAATTAAAATTTCAGAACGAAGTGAGATTTTTATTATAATGGCAGCAATAGCCAAACATAATTCTTCGGATGTAGAGAGATTTTCTAATGCGATTTTTAAATCAATTTTGGAGGATATGAAAGTTCAGGTACGAATTAAATTAAATTATTAGTATTTGTACTAATAATTATCTAATAAAATTTTAATTTAGTTCAAAGACATCGGAATGACACAATCGGCGAGATTTCAAGAATATTTTGATGCCTTAAGAGATTTAATGGAGTGTTTCACTCCATATCAGAGTGAAGAGAAAAATAATCTCTATTATCAAGAAATTTATAAGTTTATCAAAGATATTTGTAAATTTGACGAGGAAACATATGAATTAAATCCCGGCAAGCGTGATCATGGAGTTAAATATCACGAGAAGAAGAAAGCCGCAAATAATAATACAAAATCAGCCGTTGAATTGTTAATAAGACATTGGCCATTTTTTGGTACAATGATTTATAAGGATTATAAATTTTGGCAAATGAAATTTGAATATTTATTGAAGCAAAATGGAAAAACTGGTGAACTTGGCTGGCGTGCTATGAAAGCATTTTATAAAGCGATTGCACAATTGTTGAGAGACAGTGATACGAATGAAGAGAGAAATGTTCTTTTGGTACGTGTCTCTATTGAATTAATCCACAATATTGAATAATATTTCTTCTGTTTTTTATTTAAATATATTTTTTACTTTCTATTCGAATATTTTTTAATTTTTATTTAAATAATATTTTCTACTTTTTATTATTTACTTTTCCTTGTATTCATAATTTTCATTTTATTTTTCAGTATTTTAGGGAATATTTTTTGAATTATCTCACAAGACTCGATTTGGATTCAAGTCTATTGCAACTGATTGTTTGGGCTTATAGTCAAATGGCTGCACCTTGCAAAAAGCATTTAACTACCAACGAAATTTATGATATGTATTCTTTTATATCCAGGAGATCTATTTCACTCTATACGAGGTAATTATTTATTTTTAATTAGTCTTATTGATATCGATTTTAGTTCATTTTTTTGTTTCTTTTATTTTATTTTTTCTTTCTTTATTTATTTTTTTTATTTAGCAGAATATTTTTGCTAAATAATAAAATTTTATTCTTAATTTTATTCTAAATTTATTCTTTTATTCTAAATTTTATTCTTTATTCTTTCTTTATTTTATTTATTTCATGTGTCTTATTATTTTTTTATTTAAGTATCAACGGGCTTAAAAAAATAAATTCGTCCTTTTGTACAAAGTACTAATATTAAAGAAAGAAAAAAAAACAGAATTTTAACCATTTAACTAAAAATTGTATTATTTTTAGTGACGACGCGAAAATTGAGGAAATCTACAGTTATGTGGAATCAATTTCGGAAATTTTAGTTCACCTACCGAATGTGTCGGTCAATCAAATAAAATTACTGTCAAAGCTTGCGATACTTTTGATTAAGCGATTTCCTGAATTAAGAATATTTGTCCAGCCAAGTGCAACAAAAGCTCTCATTAAATCGATCACTAATGTTGGATATCTTAATCAAAATCTTCAACAGGAGTATTTCTATGATCTAGGTAAATATAAAGAGTTTTATCAAAAATTTAAAAAAGAATAATTGAATTTCTGCGAAAAATGTTATAATTAACATTTTTTTAAATAATTTAATTCTTTCGAGAAATTTTTTTCATATATTTTTTATTAATTAGGTAGTCGAATTCTTTTGAGAAATGTTATTAATTAAGAAAATAATTAAAATCTCGGTAAGAATTTTATTGTTTTGAAAAAGAATAACAAATTTTCAAAATATTCAATTAAATTTTTTCCTTATACAGAATTTTATTGAAATTTTCAAAATAATAACATTACTGCGAAGAATTTTAATTAAAATTGTATTAAAAATATTTCAATTCTCATAAAGAATTTAATCACATTTTTTCTAAATAATTGAATTAGAAATTTTTCAAAATAAGTAATAAAAATTTTTCGACGAATTTTATTTAAATTCTTTAAAATAATCAAATTTATGCAGAGAATTTTATTAAATAAGAAAATAATTCAATTCTCACAATCTAAGAATTTTATTAAAATTTTGGAAAATAATTGAATTTTTTATGAGTAATTTAATTAAAATTATATTGGAAATATTTCAATTCTCCTGCAAAGAATACGTAACATTTAGTTGATAAATTATTAGTCCAATTAAAGAATTAGTGATTAGATTTCGATTAGATTAGATTTATTCTTCATTGTACACTGTTTACAGTTTTTAAAATTTCTATTCTCCGCACAACTAGAAGTACTATGGGCCATTCAAGTATTACGTAAGCATATTTTTCAGGTTTTTAGACCCCCCCTCCTCCATGTAAGATTTTTTATATGCATTAGCGACATTTTTTCTAATGGAAATAAGCAATAGCTAGACCCCCCCTCTCCCCCTTAAATGCTTACGTAATACTTGAATGGTCCCTAACTTAAAGAATTAGTGTTTAAATTAATAAATTAATATTTACTTTTAAAATAATGTATACTTAAATCACTTTTTTAATTTAAGTAAAAAATTTTTTTATTAAATTAATTATTAAATTAATATTTAAAGAAAAAAACTGGAGATTAATTTTTCGCTTTTTTCAGTTTACAACGGAATAATATGGACGTGTTCGAACACTTTATACATTGATGCAGAGTTAGCGCGCAGTACTATGAAAGAGAGACCAATTTGTTACAAAAATTATCTGCCACTTTGGGAAGACTTATTTAATTTACAATATTATCGAATTGAAACAGGACCACAAGTGATAAAACATTTATCTAAAGAACTCTTTTCAACCTGCATTTCGTTAATCAACACTTTGAATCTTCAAGTTCAATCAAATAACGAAACAATGTTTTCCGACATATCCCTATCGATGACAGCAGAAAATGAAACTGATTTTCGAATTTTCGTCAACATGGTCGATTTAAACAAGGAACTCTTCGAAAAACTCGATTCCTCCCAAATCAACGATTGGCTACCAAAACTCCTGTACGAAATTGTGAAAAATTCCTACAAACATCCAATGGTCTCCGGCTTTTACAAATTAGCCCACACAATTCTTCGAAAATCGAAAACATACTGGAAATCGTTGGACGAAACAAATGAAACCTTCAAATTAATGTCCAAATTTTTATCAAATACTTTAGATTTAATTTGTGGTTTCTATCACGAATTGCAAATAGCGTGCGTTTATTTAATTCTCGATGCGCCGCTAAATCTAGTGGAGGACAAATTAAAAGAAACAATTCCCGTTTTTAAAATTGCCCTAACTTCTGGTCTGAGTGATTTCTCATTGGCTGCTTGTGCGCTCGATGCACTAGAACAATGGACAAGGGAATTAGCCGAGACTCATTCGTTTGAATTAAAGGAATTTCTGCAAGAAATAGTCCCTTGTCTAGAACCATATTTACAGAGTAAAGAAAGTGAAACGGAATTATTGCAAGATATTTTAAAAACACAGCGTAAAAATATCAGTCACGTTCAATTGAAAGACGAGACAAAAACTCTGGAAGAATTTCAAAGGAGAATTCTCCTATTTCTAGGCTCACTTTCCTCGGAGATAACGGAGAATTTTATCTACAAAAGTTCGCAAAATACAAAAGCAACGTGGGATAAGAAGGATCTATTGGAATACACTCTCTTCTTTCCAGACCGAAGACTTTATATCCATTTCGATAGACTTCTACCAAGAGTCATTGAATTATCGCTAAGCTCCGGCGATCGAAGAACAAGAATATGTGCCTGTGAAGTACTTCATTCGATAATTGTGATTATTCTCGGTAAAACGAGAGACATCATCAATAGACCAAATCCCGATCGATTTGCAAATTTATACAAAATTCTCTGTCCGGCAATGTTAAAATTGGGCTCTGATACGGATTTAGTTGTGAGACAATTGTATTGTCCGACATTATTGCAATTATCACACTGGTTGAGTTCGAAATTAATGTTAAAATCGCTGTCGACTATTTATTTTGTCGATTCACTCTTCGACGGTCTCACTGATGAATCAAATTCATCGTTGAGAGATTTTTCCGGATTGTGTTTAAAGGAATTTGTCGATTGGTCCATTAAGCAATCGTCCGACAGAGAACTGGCGAATTCGGCGATTAATATTCATACGATTGTGAGAAAAATTTGTACCTACGCTCAACATCCTTCGCAACAACGGAGAATTGCGGCTGCGATTGCATTCAATCATCTTTATTCAAGTCTACGTGAAAGGGAGGAAATTTTGAATGTCTATTGGTTGGAAATTTTCTACTCAATTGTTAAGAGTTCCGAAGGTTGTGACAATTTGGGAATTACTAGTGCAATTGGTCATCTTGAGAAAGTATTGAAAATTAAGGCGAAACTTTTTAATGCAAAAAATTCCAAGAGAAGAAAACCTATTGAATTTGAAAGTGGAAATTTGAAGAGTAGTTTAATTTGGCTTTTGGAGCAATGTGGATCTTTGGATCGAAGTTATCGGAAGAGTTGTATGAAATTATTCGAGAATCTTCAACCATTTGTCGATGATTTGAAAGGAGAGAATTTAGTGTCTTTTTATGTGAAAACAAAAGGAATTGAAAGTTTTAATTCTATATTTTTGGATAAATTGAGGGAGAATATCTCAGAAATTTCCTTGGAATCTGTGAAACCACTGCTACGAACTTTGGATTGTTATATTTGGTTTGTGGAAAAGAAACTAATCGACTTCAATTTATTATTCAACGAAGGAAATCCTGAGAAGGATTTAATTTTCTCTTATATGAATAATTTCATCAAGTGTTTTATGAATCGAATGGAAACCGAAGAGAATTCTCTATTTATTTCAAAGGAATTGGAATTATTAGAAACTCTCACCTGTGAAACGATTGAAACCCTGTTTTCATTTTGTCACAAGATTCTCAATGCAAGCGTAAGTATTTTTAAATTTGATAATTTTAATTATTTAATTCTTCAGAGTTGCTACTCTAACTTTTCCAAAATTATTTTCAAGATTTCAATTTAATTATTTTCGAGAAATTTTTAACTGGAATTCTTATCTAATTCAATTATTTTAAATATTTTTTGGAGAAAGTTCTTTAAAAAATTCAATTATTTAAAAACAAGTTCACCTAAAACTATAATAATTTTAAAATCCAATTACAAAACAATTTAACTAAATTTGAATAATTTAAAAATTTTAAATATGTTTCAAAAAATTAATTAATTCAGAATTTTTAATTAAATTTTTCGATATTCAATCTATATTAATAATTATTAATAATATTAATTTAATATTCTAAAATATAAAAATAGTTTAAATTTAAATTTTTTATATAATTTTGAAATCTGAAATAATTAAATTCTTGCAAAGAATTTTATTAATATTTTAAAAATAATTGAATTCCTTGTGAAAAATTTTATTAAAATTTTTGATAACAATGAATAATAGTAAATTAGTTAATAATAAATAAATAAATTCAAGTTTATTTAATCATTAATTTAATTTTTTCCTTTTTTAGATTTCAATTTCATTCCCGGATTTTTGGAGTCAAGATCTATTTTCCCTAATATCAATTTGTGTCTTAAATCCCCAGGAAATGGGATTCGATACAAAAAATTTGGAAATAATGGAATCACTACCAGGAAAATTGGATGAATTACTAGTTGTCTTGAAAAATAAATCTCCCGAAGCGCTTTTGGAAAATTTTCTAATACAACTCTCGAGATACGTTAAAAAATACTATCAAAATATCACAATCATTTATATTGACATGAAAATAGAAGTCGAATTGAAATTCAATGTGAAAGGAATGATTTTATTGGAGAACCAAAAATATTTGGATTTAATTCTAAAGGAAGAGTTCCATCAAGCGAAGAAAAAATTCCTACAAGATATTTTCGACCTTCTTCAACGAGATTCCGAAGGAAGTTCACAATTTGAGGAAAATAAAAAAAGTGCCGTTCTCTTAAAACCCGATACAATAGAATATTTATCAACTATTCTAAAACTCGTCCTCGTAAATTATGAATCCGATTTAATAGAATTCTTGATTAATCTCCTAGTGAACGGAAATCAACTAATTAATCAAGACATGACAATTTTGAAACATGGAGATTATTTTTTGAGTGTATTCAAAACTCCCCTATTCGACGGAATGCTGAAAAATATTCAAGAAACGATGAAAATAATGGAGAATTCCCTGGAAAAAAATCCGGATAAATTGTTAATGATACTTGAGGAATTAGTCATATTTACCCACAAGTGGAAAAAAAATTACGCCCTTGAGTCTGAGGGACTAGCGAATGAACTTTTGAAAATATTCCCTGTATTGAAGAGAATAGTCTCGAATGTTGAACATCGAGAGAGGGGATTTATGAACATTTATCGAACAGTCGTTCGCCTTAAGCGAAATCCACTTGAAATTACAAATAAAAAGCACGACCTCTATTTATGGATTTTGAACAAACTCCAAGAGAATATTGATTTGGAAAAGAAGGCGTCAATTTTGGATGATTTTTTAATTTGTCTGACTGACATGAATAATAATAGTACGGAAGTTTCGTTAATTTTGGGATATTTGAAAAATGATCGACTTAATGTTGATGAGAATAATATTAATTCTTTGAAAGTCGCTGCTTGTTTTCAAACAATGCTTTCACATTTACCATTGACGAAATCGACTGTTCTTTACGAGGCGATAATTAATTTTGCCGCTGGATATTGCGAGCGATTGTATAACGAAAAAACGTCCATCGTTATCGAAAACTATTTTCAACAAATAGAGGAAAATGTTCTAACATCACTCAATATTGCCTATAAATTATTCATGAATTCCGGAGCATTAACCGTCAGGTTTGATATTTTACGCCGATTTCTCCTGCCTTCGTTTCAATTTTCAAAATCTGGTGCCATAGAAAATTTTTTTGTGAAAAATGCCAAGGATATTTACTCGAGTCTATTAATTGAACTCAAAGGCGACGCTGAGGAGGATTTGAGACGACAGATCGTGTCAAAAATAGGAGCCTACAATCTCTTTGAAATAATGTTCGCCAGAGTTGATCTAGAGAAAATCACAAGCACCGAGAGTCGAATTGCGAGGAATATTTTCGAAAAACCCGTCGAGAAAGAGCTGATGGTGAAATTATTGAAACAAACCCTAGCGGAACGAAAAACAAAATGTTTACACGAGAATATCAGAGAAATTACGAGATTACTTCACTGCGCCGCTTATAATTGTCATATTTCCATAATAAGTCTGAAGGAAGAGGAGAAATTTTATTCCTGGACCTTCACGGAAAATAAGCAAGAAGGGAGTTTAATTTGGGAGAATATTATCGATCGGGAAAAGAAATATTCACTTCGACAAACTTTTAAAGAATACCCAAAGCAGAAAAAGAAGTTAATCAATATTAAAAAAAGGGATAAATCTATTTCTGAACAATCCGAGAACTTTATTTTTAGGTACAATATCGCTTCGTCGACTCTGGTGGAAAATATGGATTCGTACGATTTTAATGAAGCGACACTTTTGACGAAGAATCAAGAAGATCAAACAATGAGTTTGACTTTCGAATGTGACGATTTTAACGAACACGAGTGCATGGCTTCTTTGTCTGGAATTTTGATCCACATGGTTCGGAATGATATTTTTGTTCCCCAAGAGAACACGACGGATAATCATCCCAAGTGGATGGGGAATTTTTTCCGATCCCTGAATACGAACTACGATAACGTTCGATTATTTCTGCTGAAAGTTATCTGCAATACCCAAGATATCTTCAAACCCTACATGTCTAATTTTTTGGGTATTATTCTCAACGTTGTCAACGAATATCTAAAGTCAAATTTTCTCAACTATATAATCACCGACGTTCTTCTTCTCCTCATCGATTGGCAAGTGAAACTTTCCGAAAAATACACCGATCAGGCACAAAATCTCTTGGAGCATTTAATCACCAAAGCGGATGTAATCCAAAACCGCAGCGTTCGTGCCTATAATATCGAACTAATAAAAATGATTCTCCAAAATTGGGGCGATCAACTAAAACTCCCGGAGGCAATCAACGAAAAAATGAAAACAGCCCCAGAATTTGCGATTCAACTAATTTTCGTCTTCCTCGACAATAAGTTACAAAATCTGGTGGGGAATGCAGATCTAGTGGATTTTGTCCAAAAATCGTTCGACGATTGGAAACGAGAGGAGGATGTCGTTTTGCATAATTGCACCGCTTTGGGTTTGATAGCAAAATATTCGGATAATGACTCATTGAGATTGAAAATAAACGAAACGTTATCCACCGTTTTTCGGAAAATGCAAGTGGCTGATAAGAGTCGATTGATTAAGTGTATCCACACTCTGGTTGTGAGTTATCCCCCATGGATTGAGAATTTTTTCGAATTTGTTCGCAACTACATTGGCGAGGTGGACAATTTGGGAAAAGCCAAGTGCCTCGAGATCTTCAGCTCGAGAATTCCGTCCCTAACCACCGAGGAAATAAAAAAAGAATTAGGTTACTTGAACTTTGAGAATTTACTAAAGAACAAAATTCTCACTTGTGAAACCATCGGTCTCGATATAATCGACAAATTAGTCCCAATCTTCGACGCTGGCGATATGCTTCCCTTAGCAGAGTTATCAATTCCCTATTTGAAAAACGAATCCTCTGAATTACGAGAAAAAGCCTATGATATTTTTATAAAAATCAAGAATAAATATGGAACATACCATACAATTGAATTCGACGAGAATAAATTACGCGACATGAGTGAAGAAATTCTCCTCCTTGGATTATTGGACACCGCCGAGAATTTGTACGAAAAATTAATAAACTACTGGACTGAGATTGTTTCCCAACCGGAGAAATTAGTGGAACGTTTATTAAAAATCCTGCAGCAGTACAAACCGGAAGTGGAACAAGTCTATCTGCTCTATTTCTGCCTCTCGATTCTACGACTCACGAACAAATCGAAAGAATACTATGAGAATATATTCAATGAAAAATTAGAGGAATGTTCATTTGTTGACTACGAGATAATGCTGAATTGGAGAGCGAAAAATTTGGGTTCGATTGCACCGCTGTTTGCAAAATCACTTGCCAGTCAAATGTCGCAAATGGTCTCGAAGACCTTCACTCAGTCTTCGACTTTCGCCTCATCGCTCAGGGGACAATTATTAAGAGCCACAATTGATCCAAATTTTCTACCAACTGCTCAGGATGCTTCGACATCTAGAACACTGTCCGAAAATTCGGATTCGGTGTTTAAAATTCCAGATCCTGCTTTCAATAAAAAATCGAAACGATTTCTTGGTCGAGGTGGGGAGACGAGTGAATTTTTGCAGCACTTCGTTAAAACTTATCGACAACATGACGAAATGGTGAGGGAAGAAGTTGTGAGACAAACGAACGTTGTGAAACTTTATAGAAAATATCGTTACGGCGATTTTCCTGATATTCAAATTCCCCATTCGAGTTTATTGATTCCCCTACAGGAATTGGCGAAGAAGGATTCTTTGATTTGTAAAAATCTTGTTGTGAGCATTATTTGTTCGTTGTTGAGTGATTTGAGCACAACGAGGCCTAGGAATGAGCAAACAATGTCACAAATTTTCAGTGGTATGAGGAGAATTTTGGAAAATCGTGGTTCAACTTGGACACTTGCGGCAGTTTTGGAAATAACTTTGGCGAAAAAAGTTTGTTGTTATGAGCCGGATTTGGTTGGTCGAGCGACAAAAGTCAGTGGTCTTTATTCCCTTGGTGCTCTGTATTTGGAAAATTATATGATTCATGGTCCTGATGATGTTTTAGAACCTCCGGAAAAAAGACGGAGAAATGATGATGAGAATTTAAATTGTGAACCTTCAATTTATCTCGCTAGAATTTACAAATCGATGAATGAACCTGATATTGTTTTGAGTATTTTCAAGAGTGAACTGTTCAGTGGGAAACTTCAGGTAATTTTCAATAAAATTCCTTTTTTGTTTCTACATTTTTTTTATTCAATTTTAAATTGAATTTTATTAAAAAAATTTTAAAATAGTTGAATTCCTGAGAAGAATTTTCATTCAAATTATATTAAAAATAATTTAATTCATGAGAATTTTTTTTTAAAATTAAATTCCAGGGAATAATTTCATATTTGAAAATAATTGAAAATATTTCTATGGAGTTTATTAATATTTTTCAAAATAATTGATTTTTTATTGAATTTCTGGAAAATAATTGAATTTATAAATTATAATTTTTGAATAATAATATTAAATTTTTTCAGGAAGCTTCGCTGGCCCAGAGTTCGGGCGATTTCACGAGAGCAAGAAAATCATACGAGGAAGCATACGAAATTGAAAATAATTTTGTCAAAGAACACTGTCTTCAGGAATCATTCGAGTGTTTATGTCATCTTTCCCGCTGGGACATACTCGACAGAAAAGTATATCAAGCATCAGAAGAAAATTTCAATAACGTCTGGAATGATACCGAGCAAGAGGAATGGCTCCTTCCATGGATTTTCCGTGTCCATTTACACAAAATTCTCAAAGGCGATCTCACAAAAAATCGTGACACCGACAGATTATTGCATTTCTTAGGTTGCATTGACGATTGGATAAGAGGTGAAAAATTACCCCAAATAAAGCAACGTTTCGGCGAGGAAATGGCGAATATTTACATGATCCCAGAGAACGAGAGACTCGAAATAGCTCGCGACTATCTAAAATCAAGTCTCGACGACGCTCGAGAAAATTGGCTCCGACTAAATCCACTTTCAGAGAAACTTCGTTCGCGTCTCCTTCGAAAATTACGTGGAATCAGTAGCATTCAATTATTTTTCAAAACACTAAAATCCGCCAATTTAACGCAAGCAGTTCAAGATTTATTGAAGGAATGGAATCAACATTTACCATCGTCGAATGACGATCTTCTCCTTTGGGAGACTCACATGAATTATCGAATGCACTTTGCGACTATTTTAATGAATAAATTCGAGAGCGAAGAAAACGAAAGTATTCTAGAAGAAATAAAATCTAACGACATTCAGCAAAAAATGAATTTTCTCGATTTTGCCATCGAACGACGTAATAATTTCATAGCCAAAAAGTACGTCATTGATTTAGAGGAAACAATCAAATCGTCAGGTTTGAAAAAATTGGAGTTCAAATTATCGACATCAAAATGTTTTCACCTAATGGGCGAATTCACGAACGATATGTCGAAAAAACTCTCCCACATTTCCAAATCGTGGAAGTACGTTCACAATTATCTCGAATCAAATGAATCCGAATTGTCGCAAAAAATTCCCGCCTTGCAGCACGTGACAACTTTAACACTACTTTTGGAAAATATTCTCAACGAAAATCTTGTGGAAAAAATTCTCTCTATTGATTTTTCCTCAAAATTCAAAGAACGAGCGACTGATATCCAAAGTTTGAGGACAAATATAATCAGATACGGATTATCGACACTGAAGGAAAGTTGCGAAATTGCCGAAATGGGCGACAAAGCCGAGTGTTATTTCAAATTAGTGACACACTGTTACAATCGACTGTCACTCGGAGGAAGCAACGAAGAAATTCGTGAATTTGTCAGCGCCACGCTAAAAGCAATGATTCACGGTTCTTCCAAAGCCGCTCACTATTTTCCCTGCCTTCTAAAATCGGAATACCTTCAAGACGAGTCGACGAAAAAAATATTCACTCAAGAGTGCGAAAAAATTGAAACCTGGTTATTTATCACTTGGCAATCGCAGATATTCTCCCACTTGGGTGGTCCATTCGCGGAAATTTTAATTCCCATCGTCGATCGTTTTAGTTCAAGACTATCCCAATGCAGTGATGTACAATTTCCGATTGACAATTGAATCAAATCGGGATTTATTGACAAACACAAAAATATTGGCAATAAAGGAAAAATTGTACAGTAAACCCGGTGTTGAGGGATTTTTAACAGCAATGCACTACGTCGCACAACCGGAATTATACCAAATTTATCATCTCACGGAAATTTTGAAGAGAATCCAACAGGGAAAATCAGTGGGAAAAGGGGAAATTTTAGAAAAACTGTTTCCTGAGAAACATTCCGAATTATTGTACTGTGGTGCACTTTTCAGGCAAGTGTCGAAAAAAATTGAGAATTTCAAGAATGAGATAGAAAATTTGAATGAGAAATCTCACACGGAATTGAAGGTGATAATAAAGAAAATTATTGGCATTTTGAAAAAGAGTTTAAACGAGAGAGTTGAAAATAAGAGTATTTTTCAATCGAAACTGAAAGATTATAGTCCGTGGTTGCAAAAATTAAGGGCATTGGAGATTGAAGTTCCTGGTCAGTATTTGAGTAATCGGAAACCATTGCCTAGATATCATGCGAAAATTGGAAAAATTGAATCCTATATTTACGTTATTCATCGATCAATAAGAAAACCAATTAAATTAACGATCGTTGGGAATGATGCGAAGAATTATAATTTTCTGGTGAAATTTGGAGAGGATTTGAGAAACGATCAACGAATTCAGCAGGCATTTGATATTATGAATAAAATATTACAAAATGATATTTCTTGTGCGCAGCGACATTTAACGATTGATACTTATCAAGTGAGTGACATCGAAAATTATTTATTTAATTTAATTGAATTTTTTTTTCAATTTTGAATCTGAAATTAATCGAAAATTGAACTTGATGTTTTAAAATAAGAAAGAATAGGAAATAAGAATTAAATTTCCTAGTTATGTTTGCTAGTTAATTCGATAATTATTAAAATTATTAATTATTATTCAATTATCAATTTTATTACCTATAATTAATTTAATTATGAAATAAATTGTTATTTAAAATAATAAAATTTCCCAATTATTTTTTCAGGTAATTCCCTTCTCGTTGAGTTTGGGACTAATAGTGTGGATCGACGAAATGAAAACCCTCGACGATTTCATTGATTTCACACTCACGTGTGAAGAAACAAATCAATGTTCGCTAAATATCGAAAAATACGACGAATGGATAAGAAAAGCATCGTCAGGAAGAAGTTTGGCCTATAAGGAATCATTGATCAAGTACAATGCAAAAGCAGTTGTTGCAAAAATGAAAGAACTCGTTAAATCAATAAATGGCGATGCATTGAGAAAAACATTTTTCACACTGAGTCCATCGTTTGAAAGTTTTCTCTCACTTCGTAATAATTTTATTGCCACCTACGGAACAATGTGCACCGCCCAATGGATAATGGGAATTGGTGATCGTCATTTGGAAAATATTCTCATTTCAGTGAAATCAGGAAGATGTCTTGGCATTGATTTTGGCTATGCTTTTGGTGCTGGTGTCGATATTAGTATTCCCGAAATGATGCCATTTCGATTGACACCACAAATTTTAAGCTTATTTAAACCATTCGCCGAAAATGGTCCATTTGAGGCGACAATGGTTTTTGTTTTAAAGGCATTGCGAAGGGAGAAGGGACCATTGATGGCATGTCTCGATGTATTTATCAACGAGCCTTTGAACTGGTTGGAAAATATTCATCAATTCTCGAAAGAAAATCAAGAAGAATCCGAAGGTATTTTTTATTCTTTTATTTAATATATATATGAAATTAAAGAAATTTGAAATTAAATACGTAATTTAAAAAATTGAAAATTGAATGTACAATTAAAAAAAAAATGAAAAAAAATAAATAATTTAAAAAAAAAATAGGAAATTAAATTAAAGGTATATAATTTTTTTTCTTTTTACAGATGTGAATTGGTTACCAATAAAGAGAGTGGCTACAGTTGCGCAAAAATTGGATGGAAAAAAACCTTCACTCATAACTTTAGAGGAATTAAAATTAGTTCATGGAGATAAAAAATATTATTGGCGATATTTGGATATTGTTAATGGAACCGAGGAAGATCACAAAACGCTTCGAGCCAAAATTAAAAATGATAATCTCACTGCTGAAGAACAGGTAAACTTTTGAAAATGAAAATTTTTATTTTGAAATCTAAAATATTTTTTAAATTTGCAAAAAATTTATCAAAATAATTTTAATATTTCATTAAGAAAATATTTTTTGGATTTACAAAAACAGTTTCAATATGAAAATATTTTTTCGATTCACAAAATACTTGAATTTTTTAAAAGAATTCAATAACAGTTTTTAAAAATAATTAAATTTGAACGAAAAATTTTATGAAAAAATGTTTAGAGTTAATTCAATTGCTCTGAGAATTTTAAATAAATTTCTATTGAAAATAATTTAATTCTTATTAGCAATTTTATTAAAATGTTTTAAAGTAATTGAATTTTTTATTTAATCCTGAAAATAATTGAATTAAATTTAAAAATAATTGGATTTTTTTAAAAGAATTGAATAAAAGTTTTTAAACATAATTGAATTTAAACCTAAATTTTATCAAAAAATGTTTAAAAATAATTAAATTTTTTTAAGAATTGCAATTAAATTTTTTTAAAAAATAATTGAATTTTTTATTTAATCTTAAAAATAATCGAATTTAATTTAAAAATAATTGAATTTTTACAAATAATTGAATTTGTTAAAAGAATTGAATCAAAGTTTTTAAAAATAATTTAATTTAAACCTAAATTTTATCAAAAAATGTTTAAAAATAATTATATTTTTTTAAGAATTGCAATTAAATTTTTTTTAAAAATAATTGAATTTTTTATTTAATCTTGAAAATAATCGAATTTAATTTAAAAATAATTGAATTTTTACAAATAATTGAATTTGTTAAAAGAATTGAATCAAAGTTTTTAAAAATAATTTAATTTAAACCTAAATTTTATCAAAAAATGTTTAAAAATAATTAAATTTTTTTTAAGAATTGCAATTAAATTTTTTTTTAAAAATAATTGAATTTTTTATTACGAATTTTATTAAAATTTTTTAAAATAATTGAATTTTCTATTAAATTCTTGAAAATAATTGAAAGTAACCTAAAAATAATTGACTTTTTTCGAAAAAAAATTTCATTAAAATTTTTTAAAATAATTGAATTTTTGCGAAGAATTTTCTTGAAATTTGTAAAAATATTTGTGAAAATTGTTTATAAAAATAATTAAATTTTTGCCTAAAATTTTATTAGAATTTTTTAAATAATTTAATTCTTTCGTAAAATGTTATTAAAATTGTATTATTATTTTATTACATTTTTATTAAAAAAAATAATATTTTCTATCAATAAAATTAATTTTTTCAGTTATTTTAATTTTTAATTAATGAAAACAATTTGATGAATATTTCAGGTGCAGTGTTTAATTGACCAGGCATCGGATTTTAATATTTTGGGTCGCACTTATAAAGGATGGCAACCATGGATGTAAAAGAAATTACGTCCGTATTTTTAAAATTTATGTTAATTATTTTATTTCTTTTTATTATTATTATTATTATTAGCGAATAGTTTTTTACTTAGAGAAATTCTTGAATTTTAAATAATATTTTAAAAATTAGCGCCGAAAAATATCGACCAATCAGAGGCCATCTTTGCACAAGCCAATAGGAAATCTGGTGCCACGTGTATATTTCCACAGTGTTCGAAAGAAATCAACTTGTCAAAAATTGTTTTTGATTGTTTTGTTATGTCATTTTCAAAAATGTTACGAATATAAAAAGAAGCCTATTTTTATTACACTTTGTTGTATACACTTTGTATATAGTTGCACAACGTATTTAATTGTAGGAGTGTAAAGGTGAGAATATTTCATTATTTTTTTAAACGCCGACAGCCGCACTGCCAATTCCTAACCTCAAAAGAAAAATAATCTTTATTTATAAAAAAAAAATCCAAAATTTAGCTCAAGTTGTATTTTTTTAAAGTGTATTGTAAAACTTTCTTTCGTCCACATAATTGTTTTGATTGTAATAAAAATATTTTTTCTAAAATAATTTTATAAAAGTACAAAAACATTTTTCAATTTCCCAAAATTTTTTTTGAATTAAAAACATATCTTTAATATATTTAATTACATAATTATAAATATAGACTGGAAAGTGAAATTAGTCTCGAAAATTGTTGAAAATAACTAATTAAATAATTTTAATTTCAAGAAAACTAAATAGTGAGAGAAATCACGAGAATGGATGATTATCGACAGTTCCAGAAATTTAATGTTATAGACGAAGTATATATCGAAGATACAGTGAATGCTTCATTTAACAAAATATTTTCGTTCGAAAACAATGGAGATTGTTGCCTACCAAATCCAAATACAATGTTCAAAGAAGACGCGTGGCACATAAAAGAATTATACGACATAAAATCAATTCTAAACGACACAAAATCGAAATTAAACAATTATCGTCTCAATGAATGGAGTGAGCACACGCGTAAGAGAAATAAAGCAGGTTCCGTTATTTATTTCATTGACAAAAGAATCGAACCTGAATTTGTCACCCAAGCTTGGTGTAAATTCTACGAAATTGTCTCACGTTTCCCCCTCGTACCAAATAATGCAATTACAAACAGATCCTTTACTTCCGTTCATTTATGCGAGGCACCAGGTGCTTTTATCACGTCACTAAATCATTGGCTAAAAAGTCATCATCCTCTGATTAAATGGGATTGGATCGGAACCACTTTGAATCCATACTACGAGGGAAATTCCATCGAGCGAATGATAACTGACGATAGATTTATAATTCATACACTCGAACATTGGGAGTTTGGTCCCTATAATACGGGAAATATTGTCGAAGAAGAGAATCGAGAGCAAATAATCGAGAATTGTAGAAGGAAAGATGTTTATCTTGTGACTGCGGATGGAAGTGTTGATTGTTCAAATGATCCCGGCGAACAGGAGCAAATAGTAACGCAACTTCATCATTGCGAGACAATAACGGCTTTGAATATTTTATCCGAGGGCGGTAGTTTTCTTTTGAAAATGTTCACAATTTTCGAGCACACAACAGTGTCACTTCTTTATTTATTATTCTGTTGTTTCGAATCGATTCACATGTTTAAACCAGCGACAAGTAAAGAAGGAAATTCAGAAGTCTACGTAATATGTTTAAATTTCAAGAGTTTTCAATTCATGAAAAATCGGGAAATATTTAATAAAAAATTCAATGACATTTCAACAAAAGCAATGTTTCGTCGTGAGGATATTCCCGATAATTTCATTCAAGAAATCATTAAATGCGCCGAATTTTTCAAAAATCATCAATGTAAAGTTATTCTCGACAATATTGAAAGTTATGACAAAAATTTCAAGGATGTTCTTTTGGAGAGAATAAAAAGAACAATTGCCGAACGATACATTGATATTTATGAATTGAAAAAATTGCATAATAAAAATTCGGAAATTGTCGGCAGAACAAAATTAATGGCGTACAACAATTTTTGTTGTGACGCAAGAAGTCCATTGGATTCGTACAATGAGAGAAGAAGTATAAGCGATTTGGAACCAGTTTGTCGTTTAAAGGTGTTATTAAAATTACTCCAAAACATCGAGACGTTGGAAAAAGATTATCGATTCGAACGTGTGGGTTTTTTTTTCTAATTAACAGGCATCACAGTTGGTCCCGTTTTCTCCTTATTTCAATTTTATCACTTTTGACGATTTGTCACCTTTTTCCCCTTTTTTTTAGTAATTTGTCCCTCTTTTCATCTTTTTCTAATCAAAATTTCAATTTTTAATGAATTTAATTAGAAATTTTAAAGAACTTAGATTTTTGAAAAATTTTAATAACTAAAATTGTTTTGAAATTAGTTAATTTTTTTAATACACCTTTTATTAATTATTAAAAATAATGGATTTATAGAAGAATTTTAGTTAAAAACACTAAAAAAGAATTGAATACTGGAGAAGTTGTAAATAATTTCAAAAATCCAATTATTTTCAAAACTAATCAAATTCTTCGCAAAAATTCAATTATGTTCAAAAATTTTTAAAAATTATCGTCAAAATTTCAATTATCTTTATAAATAATAAAATTTTTCTCGGAAATTCAATTATTTTCAAGAATTTTCTCAATTCAATGATTTTCAATGTTTACTATTTTTTTATAAACTTTTCCAAAAGAATTCAATTACTTAAAAAAAATTGGTATAAAATTAACTACAATTAATCTACAATTTCTCGAAATTATTTAATTATTTTTGTAAATTTTCATAAAATTTTCCGCAAGAATTCAATTATTGAAAAAAAAATGATATTAAAATTCTACGCAAACGTTTAATTATTTTCATAAATAATAAAAATGTCACTGGAATTCTATTATTTACAAATTTTTTATAAATTTCTTCGCAATAATTCCATTATTTTTGTAAATAATAATCAAACTCTCCGCAGATTTTCATTTATTTAAAAAAATTTTAAAAAGTTCTTTTCAAGAATTAAATTATTTTTATAAATAATAAAATTCTTCACCGAAATTCAATTATTTTTATAAACTTGAATAAAATTCGTTGCAAGAATTCAATTATTTATATAAATAATAAAATTCTTCACAGAAATTCAGTTATTTTTAGAAATAATTAAATTTTGAAAAATGTTCAAATTGAAACAATTCTGAAAAATTAATTTTTTTCAAAAAGTTTAATTGAAATTATTCAAAGTTTTTATTTTCAAATAAATATTTAATTGAAGAATTTCCGAATAATCGATGAAATTTCGTAAAATTGAATACATTTGAAAGTTCTTGGAATTTTTTTTTTAAAATTATTGTAAGTAATTGATTTAAGGAAGAATTTTAGTTAAAAATTCTAGAAAATAATAATTGAATTGAAATGATAAATATTTTTGTTTCATTTCATTTTTAGAGTGAATCGTAGAATATTCTTTAGGGAAAAAATCAAAATTTTGTCTGGAAATCAGAGAAAAGTCAGGGAAAAACAAAATAAAATTTTTGTGGCAACTCTGATTAAAATCGAATTGTTTTTAAAAGATTTTATAGAAGCTATATGATAAAAAATTTGAATTATATTTGCAAGTTGTATAAACAAAAAAATTTTTGTCCCCTTTTTGAAGAAAAAATTCCCCTTTTCACCTTTTTTGAGGAAAAAAGCTACTGTGATGCCTGAATTTAATATATTCTCAATTTTTATTCATTTGCGAGAGTTTAAATTTAAATACTTATAAATACTCGCAAGTGAATATTCAAATTCTATATCTTTAATTATTTATTTACTTATTTTTTTTAGGAAACTAAACAATTCTATAAATTGTGGATCAATTTTGGAAAGCCGTATCGTAGAATTCAAAGTTCGAAATTTGTGCCAACGAAAATTTTAAAAACACTAAATCAAAGTTTCGAGGTCATGGAAATAATGAATATTTGCAGTGATTTTACAACGGAAGAAAGTGTCATTAAATATTTAGATAGAATGCGTTTCAATGAGGAATTAACGACAATCATCAAATTCAAACACATTAATGAGGAGAATAATTATCAATTAATAAATGATATTTACGAAACATTGGGGAAAATTGCACAAGGAAATAATCTTGTTTTCATTGGTTATAGTTTATTTTCACAAATGAATGTTGGCCTTCTAAAGCTAGTCTCACGTTTTTTCTACTCAATGAATTTTCAACCAGACAATAATCTCGGTTATGTGATAATATTCAATAATCTTCTCAGTGAAAAAAGTACAATCTCAAGAAATGGAAGGAAAAATTTCGATCAACTTCTTCAAGTTGCCAAATTAGCGAAATCCAAAGAGAAAATTATTTTATCAGTTTTTTCAATGTTGGATTTGTACGGTAAGAAAAAATGTTTAGAATTTTTTTTTTAATTTAAAAATCGAAATTTTACGATTAAATGATATGGGAATATTTTTTTTTGTTTTTAGAAACAGTTTGGATGAAAAATATCACGTATATTAATTTATGGAATATTAAGTGCTTCGCGAAGAATATCAGAGAGAAAATCGCCCAAGAAAAATAATTAGAATCTTTTGTAAAATATTGTAAAATAATGACAATTTAGATATCTATTCGAATTTATCTAGTCTGACTGATATTTTTATTACTTAAGAAGTAAATAAAAGAAGATTAATTATTTATAATCATCTCTCAATTAACACCTTTACGATCGTTTATATTTTGAAACAAGTGACAAATTGTGCAAACGTTTCTTTTTTCTTTTTAGGAAAAATACTTATAAATTTTTTTTGTCACTTATTTTAATTTAAATTTATTTCAATTCTTTTTGTAATAATTAATTTTCATTTCTCTGATTAATCTTGACATTGAAATTAAAATTGAAATTGAAACTGAAATTAAAATTGAAATTGAAATTGAAACTGAAATTAAAATTAAAAATTAAATTAAATTAAATTAAAATTAAAAAAAATTGAAGTTTTTCTAATTTTGAGTGAATTTTTTCAAAAAAAAAATGAGTAGATTTGTCAGTGTTTCTTTGATCGAAACGATGTTTAATGTATTAAAGTATGGCAAGACATTCCCAGTAAAGTATCTTCAAGGTGACACCAAATTTGGAATTTAACGAGAAAGGGACAAGTAGAAATCAAGACTCGGATGCGGCAGTGTAAGAGCCTCGGCTTATATGCATTCACATTATTAAATAATATAAAATAAATAATAACAAATTATAATTTTTTTTCCAGATTCAGAAAAATGAAATCTAAGATAGTCTTTGATTTTGTACGACAATTATCTAGTAAATCTTTTCCTCCAAAAGTCTGTATTGTCGGAGCTGGTCCAGCTGGATTTTATGCTGCTCAACAATTGATAAAGGTATTTTCTCAAATTGTTAATTTTTATTATTTTTATTAGAGGTGTTAGGTTATAATTATAATTTAATTGATAAGAAACTAACCATACACCTTTAGTAAATATATATTCAAAAAATTCAGTTATTTCTATAAATAATAAAATTCTTCTCAGCAATTCAATTATTTTCTAAATTTTTAATAAAATTCTTGCAAAAATTTAATTATTTGTATAAATAATAAAATTATTCGAAACAATTAAATTATTTTCAAAATTTTAATAAAATCCTTCTCAAAAATTAAATTATTTTGATGAATTAAAGAAATATTCTCAGGAAATCAATTATTTTAAAAATTTTTATTAAATTGTTCAGAAAAATTCAATTATTTTGACGAATTAAAAAAATATACGCAAGAATTGAATTATTTTCAAAATTTTAATAGAATTCCTTATAGAAATTCAGTTATTTGTATAAATAATAAAATTTCCCTCAGAAATTCAATTACCTTCAAAAATTTAATATAATTCTTCTAAAAATTTAAATTATTTGTATATAAATATTAAAATCCTTCGCAACAATTTAATTATTTTCAAAATTTTCACTAAAATTTTTTTGCAGTAATGTAATTATTTTCATAAATTAAAGTTAAAATGTTAAAATCATTAAAATTAATATTATAAGTAAAATTATTAATTTCTGACTATAATAAAAATTAATTTTTCTAAATTTAATTGTTTAATATAATAATTTTTAATTTTATATTTCTATTTTCAAGGGTTCGACTGAAGTGGAAGTTGATATTTTGGAAAGACTTCCAGTGCCCTATGGATTAGTGCGTTATGGAGTTGCTCCCGATCATCCGGAAGTTAAAAATGTGATCAACACTTTTCACAAGACTGCAAAAAATTCCAGAGTTCAATTTTTAGGAAATATTAATGTAGGACGAGACATAAGTGTTCAAGAATTAAAAGACAATTATCATGCCATTATTTTGGTAAGTTTATTACACAATTTTTGAAGAAGAAAACATTATTCAGTAATAATTATTATTTATTAATTGACAATTTTTATTTTAGACATACGGTGCTGAAGAAGATAGATTACTAAATATTCCAGGAGAGAATTTAAATAACGTTATATCAGGACGACGTTTTGTCGGATGGTACAATGGAATTCCTTCCGATAAGGATTTAAAAATTAATTTGGACGTTGAAGAGGCTGTCGTTATTGGTCAGGGAAATGTAGCGATCGATATTGCAAGAATTCTATTGACTCCGGTTGATAAATTAAAAGTACAATTCAATTTTATAATTAATTCTTACCACTAGAACTTATAACTAAATTATTTTATTATATTTTATTATTAAATAATTAATAATCAAAAATACAATTAATAAGGTTGATAAAATGACAAACTATTTATCGAAAATTGATTTTAGGTGACGGACATAACATCATACTCTCTGGAGCAATTGTCTCGCAGTAAAGTCCGAAAAGTTTCCCTCGTTGGACGAAGGGGACCCTTGCAAGCTGCCTACACAACGGCTGAACTTAGAGAAATAATTAAACTCGAGAAATGTAAAACTTTTTGGCGTTCCGATGATTTTACCGGAGTCAAGGAAATTCTTCCCAATCTCGCGAGACCCAGAAGAAGATTAACTGAACTAATGTTACAATCCCTCGAGAATTCATCGCAGGACACTGATAAATTCGACAAGGAACTAAATCCAATTTTTCTCCGAAGTCCCATTGAATTTCAAGGTTCAAAAACTCTCGACAGTGTCAAATTTTCCATTAATCGTCTGAAAGGTGATGACATTTTAAAACAACAAGCCGAGGCTACTGAGAAAACGGAAGAAATTCCCTGTGGTCTTGCACTTCGAAGTATAGGTTACAAATCGTTGCCAATTGACAAAAGTGTGCAATTTGATTTGAAGAAAGGACGCGTTATTAATTCATCGGGTAAAGTTGATGATAATATTTATGCTGCCGGTTGGGTGGCAACTGGACCAACGGGCGTTATTCTATCGACAATGAATAATGCATTTGCAATTGGTGCAATGATTCACAAGGAAATTCATTTCACGGAAAATAAAAGTGGCTCATCGGCTTTGAAAGATATTTTACACAATAGAGGAATTCAAATTGTAACTTATGAAGATTGGGAGAAAATTGATAGGGAAGAGATTGAACGTGGAAAAGCACTGGGAAAACCAAGAGAAAAAATTGTTAACATTTCAGAAATGTTAGAAATCGCCGGCAAAACTACCAGTGGTCTTTAAAAAAAATTAATTAATCTTCGTCGTGACAAAAAAAGCAAAATTAAAAGCGGTGCAATTAAAATAATTTAAATTATCTTTTTTAAAATCAAATAAATTCAAAATTTTTTTTAAATTTGCAAATCAAATTTTATTGTCATTGTCGATATAATTTTTATTCTACAAGTAGCAGTTTTCTAAATTAAATCTAAATGTTGTTTTCGACAAAGATCCATTTTTAAAAGAATAAATTTTATTTTTTTGAATACCATAGAATTTTTTAACGGAACTGAATACACTTTTCTGAATATGACATAATTTTTCAACTGGAATTCTTTTTTTGAACAAGATATCGTTTTTTAAAGAATAAATTTTGATTTTTCGAATATGACATCATTTCTTTAAAGAATAAAATATATATTTTAGAATATGATATAATTTTGAACAAAACATAATTAGATTAAGTATTGAAATTACAGTAATAACTTGTAAAATAATAAATTTTTTAATTTTCAATTTACGGACAATTTAATTTTTAAAATTTCCCGGAATTTAAGTGAATACTTCCGTTCCCTATGTTCACTTCCGTTGCCGGTCAGTCAGCTGATAGCATTTTGTTGTGATAGTAATTATAGTAAACAATTGTTAACTATTTGTTTTGTTTTAAAGTACTTTTAATTAAAATTTTAGAATTTAAAAATTTTTAAATTTAACTAGACATTAAAAAGAGATGGAATAAATTTATGTACATAAAAAAAGTATTTTGTGATAACAAAAATTTATGAAATTCAAGTCAGACGTAATTTTTGAGGTTATATATTATATTTACTTCATTTACTTGTTACTAAAGTTCAAGTTAGTATTTTCAATTATTTACTTAATTCTTAATTACTTTAATTAATTTAATTTTCAATATTACTGAAAATTCAATTATTAGTATTTATTTATTTAAAAATATTATTGAATATTAAAATCAATAGTGAGTGTTACAAATTTTATTGAATGTATAGAAATATTAGGAATTATTTTAAAAATAATCCTGTTTATTAATAATTGAAATTAAACATTTGATTATTGAATTTTATTAAAATTTTGAAAATAATTGAATTTTTGCGAATATTTTTTTTAATTCATCAAAATAATTGAATTTCTGCGAAGAATTTTGTTATATTTTAAAAGTAATTTAATTCCTGAGAAGAATTTTTTTTTTAAATAATTGAATTTTTGCGAAGATTTTTTTTAATTCGTCAAAATAATTAAATTGTTGTGGAGAATTTTATTAAAAATTTAGAAAATAATTGAAGTTGAATTAATTAGTGCTGAATATACAAAACATTCAGTTTTAAAAATAATATTTAAATATTACAAACAATAGAAAAATACAGTGAATAATAAACAATAATTTTTTTTTAATTTTTAGGTATTATTTTTCAATTAAGAATGGAATTACGTGAACCAAAGAAGAAACCTAGAGCAAGATTGGAGCATAAACAATCTTATCCCATAATTTTCGATGAAAATGGCGAGTTAATTATATTTACTGCACAATTAAGTTCATTAGGTACCTGCATCGCTGAACCGGATGATATGTCAGCAATTCATTCTATGGTATTTGGAAATTAATTAATTCCATTTTCTAAAATTAAAGAGAAGAATTAAAATTCCCAAAAAAAAGGGAAATCCCTTTTTTCGGGAATTTTAGTTCTCTTTTAATTATTTAATTATTTAAATTTATATTTGTATTATTTTATTAATGTAAAATTTAATTTAAGGGCTTTTTTGGAAAAGGATCTCTCTCGAGAAGTTATCCTACATTTGGAAAAGCACGTTATGGAGCACCTCCAGTAATCAAAGAGAGACAATGGCTACAAAGATTACAATGGATGAGGGAAGTAAAGGAATTGAGTGAAGAATTTCAAACCGAGAACGAAATGGAAAAAATTATTAATGAAGATGATCAAAGTCAACCAGGAACTTGTATGTTTCTTTCGAGTACAATATTTTTGACAAAAAGTCAGATTATAATGAAATGATTTAATTTTCAAATTTATTAATTAATTATTAAATTCAATTAGATAGAAATAGAATTTATCACTCAGTAAAATTGAATACAAAATATCAAGAAAATTATCGATTCTCCGAGTCAAAATGTTGTCAAACATTTTGATTTGGAAAATTGATCATTTTTTTGATATTTTATATAATTTAATAATTTAATTATCATCATTAAAATTAAAATTAACTCAACAGCCGGTCTGTCTGGAAAAACGTCGAAAACTTCAAAAGCACAAAACTCTAAACTATCGGATATAATTGAAATAGTTGCCGATAAAAATACAAAACTTCAACAACATGGAAAACGAAGTCTAGACAATGATATTGAAATTCTCGATGAAAATAAAGAACCACAGGCAAAACAGTCGAAATCCACCGACAAGCAAGTAGACGAAATTATTCTCGATTCAGCCGAAGATGAGGATATTGTCGAAATTTCCAAGGAGGAATTTAATAAAAAACGTCAAGATTCATCGCAAAGGGATGAATTGGACTTTTCATCAGAGGAGGAAAATAATGACATTGATATTAGAAAAGTTTTAATATTACCGGACAGCGATTCGGAGAATGAAAATTATCTCAATGAAATTAGACCGAGAATTGAAGATGACGGTTTTCCAGTAAAAGAAAGTCTTCATTTAACATTTGAAGAAAGTTTCTTTCTTGTCTTTGCACTTGGTTGTTTGCGTGTCATGGATTTTCGTGGAAAAATACTTTCTATCGAAGAAATTTGGGATCAATTTTGTCGTGATGATATTTATTTTATACAAAAATATGTAATCTATCATTATTTTCGGAGCAAAGGTTGGGTTGTTAAACCTGGACTCAAATTTGGAGGTGATTTTTGTGAGTATATTTGTATTTATTTTTTATCAGGGTTGCTACAAAAATTAACTTTCGTTTTGTTGAAATAATTTTCATATTTTCCCTGCACCTGGAAATTTTGTTACGAAAGAATTTTTTAAAAATATTTGATCAGGAAAATACGTAAAACAACTTCTAAACAAAAATTGATCGATATTTAAACAGAAAAATAATTTTTTTTCTAAATCGTTGATTGTAAATCCTGTGAATTTCACCGACGTCAAAATTCAATTCTTTTTCAAATTTTAAAGTAAAATTATTCTCTAAATAATTTATAAATAATAATTTTTTGAAAATGATTCAAGAATTCAATTATTATAAAATAAATTCAATTTTAAATTCAAATTCAATTATTTTTTGTCAAAAAATATAAAAAAGCAAATAATTGAAATTAAAATTAAATAACTAAAATTAAATTTTTTCTAAAAATAAAAAGTTAAATTAATTGAAATTTTTTTCAATTTTCCAAAAAAGTACTGTACAAACAAGGACCACCATTTTATCACGCATCCTACATTGTTCTCGTTGACGTTATTGACGAGACAACATTAAAAAGAATTCCCGAGAAAGCAATGCGAAGAATGAATCTCAAAGATCTTATGGGAATGGAACGATTAGCAGAATCAGCCGCAAAGGTATAAAATTTTACAATTTTTTTAATAAAAATAATAATGAAGTTCACTAAACTTTTTTTCATTTTCCAATAATAATAATTCTAATTTTTAATATGCACAGGAAATTCTTTTGGCTCAAGTTATGTGGCCGGATTCAGTTCCTAGAGAAAATCATTTAGTGGCTCTTGAAAAATTATCCGATTTCACGGTCAAAGAAATATTAATGAGGCGATGGAGAATTAATAAGAAGTCTACAGCATCCTCTCTTGTTCCATCTGAAGACGAGGAAGATTCGGCATAAGAAAAAAATTTTTTTTCGAAAACCAATTCTCAAAAAAATGTTTTGAAAAACATTTCTCAAAAAAATTACAAAATTAAAAAGGAGAAAGAAAATATCCTCTTTCTTTAATAGTTAATTAAGAGAAGAAAAATTTTTGTTAATAAACCAAGAAAAATATATATTTATATATTTTGATAGAATTTGTGTCTATTTCTGTACTTTTATTTACACGCTTTTATATACATTATTAAAAATTTTAAATATTTAATATTAATTATTTAAATTAGAAATTACTGTTGAGTTTGAGTTTCAGGATTATCTATCCAAACTTTTGTTTTTCGATCAAGTTTCTTTGGGGGAATTCCTGTTCTTCGATATTCACTTCGCTCACTTAAATATTGCTCTGTACAGTAATCTCTAAATTCCTGATTATTAAACCAATATTTTAGACATTCTTGAAGTTTAGAATTTTCTTCTCTGCACTTCCAAGGCATTAGTAATCCAGCATCCTTGCTGCATTTGCCAAATTCTATAATTAAAACAAAAACAATATTTAAAATTATTTTTCAATTTTTCTATTAAAATTATCAAATAATTTATAATTTTTCAATTACCTATCGATACATCTGCGCACTTTTCTTTCCTAGAAAGGTATCTAATTTTCTCTTGAATAAGCACATCTGATTCTATTTTTCTCAAAAATTTATCATCCGGATCGCCTAAAAATAATTTTTGTCGATAATTAATTCTTATTATCATTTTTATCAAAAAATTAATTTTTCTTAAACTTTTATTAAATTAATAATTTTTATTCGAAAATTGAATAATTTATGTTTACTAAACTTTTATTAAATTAACAATTTTTATTTGAGAATTGAATAATTTATCAATAATTGACTTTTACTAAAATTTTAATAAATTAACAATTTTTATTGAATTACTTTAATTGAATTATTTTTTATTTGAAAATTTAATAATTTATCAATAATTAACTTTTATTACATTTTTAATAAATTAATTTTAATTCGACAATTGAATAATTTATCAATAATTATTTTTTATAAAATTAATTTATTATTCGAAAATTGAATAATTTATCAATAATTAATTTTTATCTGAGAATTAGATAATTTATTAATTAATAATTTTTTTTATTCAGGAATTGAAATTTGAATTAAATTAGAATTAAATTAACGTTAATTTAAACTTAAAAAAATTTGCGATAAAATTGTTTGTAGAGAAGAAGCAATTAGCAAAAATAATATTTTATTATTATTAAAATTAAATTTACAATGTTTTTCTTTTTAATAAAAAATTATAACCTCTGCGTAACATTTTGGAGAAATTTGTGTGTGAAATAAATTATTTAATTAATATTCCTACCTAATCCATGTGGTCCTCCTGAAAGACTATGTGGAAGAACTGTTTTTTCTCTAGGTTTCTGGCTTTTTTCTGCATTTTGCGAAGATTCTTTTTGTGAATCAACCATTGTCAACTAAAATATGATAATAAAAATTTTCCTCTATCTAAACAGTTATTGCTCTATTAAGGCTTGTTTACAATGCTAAAACGTAGAAAATTTTACACAATTTTACAGAAAAAATTTTCTTACACAACTTTGCAAGAAAAAAAAATTTAACAAAAATACAAATTAAAAAAAAATATATAACACTTACCGAGATAAAGTATTTTTTTTTGCATAATTCAATGCATATAATTAAAAAGAAGTTAATTATATACTTCGAATTTTGAATTTCTCGCCATAAAGCAAATCTAAAATCACTAGGTCCAATTCACAATTCACAGTAAAAAATTACATCTCAACATCGATATTTCAAATGAAGTAGATCCCTATTTCAAATAAATTATAGAGTTCATAAAAAATAATTTATTTTTTAATACGAAAATCGCAACAGCAATTTTTTTTACTATTGATTCGAATAAAGAAATTTATTTTTAAAAAAATTAAAATACTTTATATCCCTTAAACAGTGCGCCTAAAGACTGCAAACCGTTATACATGGAAGTTGAGAGGGATTTTACAAGGGGCACAATTTTAAGGGTGAATTTAAAATGTTTATTTTAAATAAATAAAATAAAAAATTTTCATTTTTGTTTTAAATTTTATTAAAAAATTTTAATTTTATTTCAACCATTCTTCTTTAACTAATTAATTATTATTAATTATTTATTATTATTATTATTATTATTATTATTATTATTATTATTATTATTATTATTATTATTATTATTTTATTATTAATTACGGATTATTCAATTTTACTTTTTATAACAATTATTTTTTTTTGCAAAATATTTTTTGTCATTTTTTTGCAATTTAAAAATTATTATTATTTCAGTAATTATTATTATTAAACAAATTTTTAATAGGTAGTAACAAAAAAGATAATTTTATTTTTATTAAAAAAAAAATATTTATTAAATAATTTTTAATTCTAAAATAAAAAAGAAGATAATTTTATTTTAATTTTAAAGAATTTGTTTTTGGTGGATAATTGTTGATTAGATTTTTTTTTAATTTAAAACTCGGAGAATTTTGCTTAAAACCATCGATTATTTATACATTCACCTAATGTCTTCCTTAAAGTTTCTTATCACGTTTTTTCTCAAATACACTAACCCCTATCGATTCCATGACTTTCCTGAATTGAACGTGATTGGAATTTTTTCTCATCGTATCAAAAAGAATTCGTATATAAGAAAAAAATTGTTTCAAGAAAAAATTATAAATTACTTATATTTTTACATCTTTTTTTGTTTACTTCAAATTTTATAGTAATCAAATTCTTACCTTTTAATAAATTAGTTTTAGAATTTAATACATTTGATAATAAATATATAATAACGAAAAAAATTGTTTCAAGAAAAAATTATAAATTACTTTTTATTTTTACATCTTTTTTTTGTTTACTTCAAATTAAAATTTTTTTTTTTTTTTTTTTAAATAAAATTTAAAAATGTAATATAGTTGATAATGGATTTTATCTTTTTGCGCTTTTGCTTTTTTTATTTGCAAAATTAAGTGCAAAACAGTGTATATATACAATTTGTGCAATATATATATATAATTTTCCTAAGCTATTCTCTGCGGTTTACTAAACTTAATTTATTGCTAATCAGGTCAATTCCTAAACTAAAGTAACCTTTGCATTGGTCTAGATTTTAAATTACAGAAGCATTTTTTATTGTAAACTTTAATTGTAATTTAGGTACTTATAAAAGTCTATTGTAATTTAGGAGAAATATTCACTTTTTTCTTTCTAGAGATACCTAAATAAATAATAAAATAAGAAAAAAAACAAAATTATTATTGTTGATAATAAATTTTCATTTCTATTTATTTTTTCAGATGAAGAAAATATTAAAATCATGTTTTAGCATTTTTAATGTTAATTGTTTTTTATTTTGTTTTTGTTAATTAATATTTAAAAAATTTAAAAAAAAATAAAAACATTGTTAATTGTATTAATAAATTTTATTAACAATTTATATAACAAATAATTATTGTTATTATTCAATGTTAACAATTAACAAATGAACAATTCCTATTATATTACTCCTGATTTTTTATTTTTAGTTTATTATTCTTTTATTTTCATTAATTTATTTATTAATTATGCATTTATTAAATTATTTTTTTATATTTTTATTTATATTTTTACTTTATTTATAGTTTAAATTTAAATTTAATTCAGAAAACATTTAATTTTTCTATATAAGAAAATAAAACAATAAAAATTATTTAAAAATAAAAAGGAAATTTTGCAAAAAGGAATTTTTGCGATTTTGTTTTTCAATTTAATTAATTATCAATCGAATAAAAATACCGCGGAGGCTGATATATTTTGCTACATATAAACGAATCAGAAAATTTTAATTATTCCTTTGATATTAATTATATTTTATTTGTAAAATATAATTTAAAAAATTGGTATATTTCAATGTAAATATTAACTTACGAAATAAAGTCGACAGGTAACTTATGATTTTTTGACTCACCTGAAACAAAAAGAAAATACTTCATATTAGAATTATTTATCAAAACAATTCAAAATTAAAGGAAAAGAATAATTTCTATTAAATAATAATTACTTAAATAAATCTCTTATAAATAAATTTCTTATTTATCTTTTTCAGTAGTTTATAATTTTTCTAGGAATCGATTTTTTTTAGATTTTATTATATTATTTTTTTTTATTTTCAAATTTCATAAATTTTACTATATCCGAAGTAAATTTCAGTAAAAATTAGTAAAATTTACTAAAATTTCCTCTGAAAAATAGTAAAATTTACTATTGAAAATTGTTATTTCCAGAAATTTTACTATTTAATTTTACTACTTACGGAGAAATTTTTTTTCCAAAAATTAGAAATATTTACTTTAGAAGAAGTAAAATTTAAAATTTACTCTTGAAATAATATTTAATAACTATTTTTTACTGCGTTCGAAAAAAACTAAAAAAAATTGTATACAAAAATTAATTGTTCAAATAGTAAAATTTCTTCTATAAAAGTAGTAAAATTTACTAGTAAAAATTATTTCCAGAAATTTTACTTTTTTAAAAAGCAAAAATTAGTGAATAGTCCAAAAATATAGTAAAAGTTGATATTAAAAATCGTCATTGATACTAAAAATCAGAGTAAATTTGATAATATTCGAATGAAGCTTCAGTAAAAATTAGTAAAATTTACTATTCGCACTTTGTGAAATTTCGTTCAAAAATAGTAAAATTTACTAGTAAAAAATAAATATTTCCAAAATTTTTACTACTTACTTTTCCTACTTACGAAGAAAATTACTTTACAAAAATTTGAGAAAATTTACTTTATTATACGTATTAAACTTGACTCTGGAAATAAATTTGTACTACGTTCGAAGAAAATTGAAAAAAAAAATTTATACAAAAATTAACTCTGGAAATAGTAAAATTTGCTATTAAAAATCTGAAAATAGTATTACTTGATGCGCAGATATTTCAAACAGTTTGGATTTTACTTCGTAAGTAGTAAAAGTTATTTTATATTTCTTACCTCGTATAAAAAAATTCCCAAGTTTAAAAACTCAAAAAAAAAAAAATAATAATAATATAAAAAGATTTTTACTATTAATTTTAATTTTCAAAAAACTAAAGTTCAAAATGTACCAGAAAAAAAATTCCAAATGTAGATTTTGAATAAAAAATCGTACATTTCCTAATTTCACTATATCAACGAAATATTTATTTGCTTCAGTCATAACTTTCATTGTTATAGAGAAATTTATTTTTTCCTCAGAAAAAAAAAATTCCGAGTCTAGATTTTTAATAAAAAAAAATATATTTACAGATATAACATGGGGAGAAGTATAAAAGACAAAAAAAATCTTATGTAGTATTTATCCCGCGCCGTATTTCATGTGACACCACAAGGTTTGAACTTTTGTCAAAAGAAATGCGCATGTGCAAAATTTCCTGGCAATTCTTGCCAGTCGATTCTGGAGCCTCGAACTGAGTGTATCTTTTCTTTACAATATATATATAATAAAAAACAAAAAAAAATCGCGCAATTTACGTTGCTTATTTAAAAATCTAAAAAATATTTGAAAGAAAATAAACGGTAAATAATACCTCGTGGATGTGTATGCATACAATCACATCGACGCACGTACGTACATTGTGTATTATTCACATCGTACGTCGTCGTCGTGGTGAAAATTAAAAATTGTTTTGCATTCAAAAATTAAAATTAATTTTTAAAATAAAAATAAGAAAAAAAAGAAATAAGAAACAAAAAAAAAGGAACTGAACTGCAATAGTGCGAATAAATTCGAGAAGAGAGAAACACCGGAATACTAAAATAAGAACTTTCAAAAATTTACTGCTATTAATTACCAAAAAAAATTTTGTTTTTCTCTCTAAAAATGTTATGCTCTTTCTACAAAAAAAAAAACTATTTTTAGTGATTAAAGTGATCTTTGGATTCTTTTAAATTGCCACACACAAACTGTTGCTGATCCCATCGTTAAATATTCAGAGTATGTATTAAAAGATTCTCGAATGTAATTAAAGTAGATTTTGTCTGTTCGCATATTTTACACAATCAGAATTTGTTGCAGTATTCTCTTTATCTTTAAATTTCTATTATTGAATTTGTATTATTGTGTTTGTATTTTTGATTTTTGAAAATTCTTTTCACCGTTGAAGAAAAAATTATTCGATGCAAATAAATATTTACTTGTATTAAAGAAATATTTACTTGCATCAAAGAAATATTTACTTGTATTAAATAAATATTTACTTGCATCAAAGAAATATTTACTTGCAACAATTAAATATTTACTAGTATCAAATAAATTCTATTTTAATTAATTAAATGCTATTTGCTTCCAGTACCAAAATTATTGGTTCAAATAAAATTTATTCTCGAATTTATTTGATTTCGATAAAAATTATTTGGTTCCACTATTTATTTATTTGATAATAAACAAGTAATTGTTTATTAAAATCGAATACATTTTTTATTTCAGGGTTATATTTTCTATTTTTGAAATTGTATTATTCAGTTAGAAAAAATTTATTTTCAAATAAATAATTAACTGTCTATTATTAAATAATTATTTATTTGTATAAAATAATTATTTATTTGTATCAAATAAATATTTACTTGTACCACATAAATATTTACTTGTATCTATCAAATAAATTTTATTTAAGTCATTTAAATGCTACTTGCTTTATAAATACTAATATTATTGGTTCAACTTCAAATACAATTTATTTCATTTAAATAAAAATGATTTAATTCAAGTAAATATTTACTCGTGGCAAATAAATATTTACTTGTGTTAAATAAATATTTACATGTATGAAATAAATTTTATTTAAGTCGATTAAATGCTATTTGCTTCAAATACTAAAATTATTGGTTCAAATATAATTTATGTGATTTTAATAAAAATTATTTGCCTGAAGTTAATAATTATTTCATACTAGACGAGAAATTGTTTATTTGAATAAAATACATTTTTTCAGTCGTGTATTTTCTATTTTTGAATTTATATTGTTCACTAAATAAAAAATATTTTATTCAAAAAAAAAAAATTACCTGAATTTTATCAAATATTTATTTGTATCAAATAAATATTTCCTTGTGTCAAATAAATATTTCCTTGTGTCAAATAAATATTTCCTTGTATGAAATAAATATTTCCTTGTATAAAATGAATATTTGACTATATCAAATAAATATTTCCTTGTACCAAATAAATATTTATTTGTGTGAAATAAATATTTACTTGCATCAAATAAATATTTACTTGCATTAAATAAATATTTCCTTGTATCAAATAAATATTTACTTACGTGTCAAATAAATATTTACTTGCATCAAAAAAATATTTGCTTGAATCAAATAAATATTTACTTTCATTGTTGTATTTTCCATTTTCAAATTTATATCATTTCAATTTTATTTATATTTTTTATTTTAAACTTGTTTTGTTGAGTTTATATTTAACTTTTAATTTGTATTTATGTATTTGTTTTTTTCTGCAATATTTTTCTCGAATTTATTTATCACTTAATTATCATTAAGTCTAAATTGTTATTGATAATTACTAATTTTAGCATCAACAAATACAATATTTATGTATAATTAAGAAATAACTTAATTTTCTGATCATCGTCATTAATTCCGATTACAATAATATATTTTTTAATCACAATTTATTAATTAATAAACAATTAACAATTGAATTATTAATTATTTTATTGATAATAATTTATTAATAATTTATCATTAAAAAAAGGTTAATCAACTTTATTTACGAATAAATTAATTAATAAATTATTATAAATAAATTAATTAATAAAGTTGCTTAACCTTTTGTTAATGATAATTAATAATAAATAATCAATAATTTATTATTAACAAAAGGTACTACTTAACAATTTAACGAAAATAATTTGTTAATTTAAATAAATTTGATTTTTAATTTTTAATTAAAAATTTAATTTATCAGAATAAATTTCTATAAGAATTCATTCCGATTCAACTTAAATTAATTCAAAAAGATCATTATCGCGAAAATAAAAAAAATTCTTTACGAAAGTAGGAATAAATTTATAGCCAAAGGGTTAAAAAAAAAGAAACGCTCATTATTTACTCAAAAACCAAAAATTAAATTTACAAATCTATTCATAATTTATTTGAAAAATAAAATTAAAAAAAAAACTTTTTAATGACGTTACACTCATTAAAAAATATCCTTTTTATTTTTTTTACAGCTATATAGAGAGTGAGAGAGAGAAATGTAATGAAATAATAAAATACTAATGAGTTGTATACGTCCGAGTGAACATGAAATGAAATCTAATTTTTATTAAAACACTAGATGCAATTCCTTTCTGGGAGATAATTTAATTAAAAAATTGAAAAGAGAATAAAAAATTCGACTATTAAAGTATTGTTATATATATAATAATATAGGCCGTTTTTTAAAAAAGTTCACGTGGAATTTAATATTGCAAAAGGTCAAAAAAATATTTCTATCCCCATATATGTGAGAATTCAAATAAAATTCAGTTTAAAAATTCCAATAAATTTTTATTAAGAGGGATTTAAATAATTTTGAAGGGTCTTTGTAATTTCCAGAGACTATGATTTTTCCAGCATCCGGCGCGTAAATATATATTTAAATATTAAGACCTGAGTTAATTTTGAACTTATATCATCAAATTCCTTTCTATAAATTTATAGTCCTAAGATAGAAATATTATTCATAACATATACAAACATTGTCTATTCATTTAATTATCAAATATGGCAAAAAAATATCATTATTATTATTATAATAATTATTATACAAAATATTATTTTAAATATTTATAAAAATATTTTTTATTGTTAGGTATTATTATTATTATTTATTTTTTTGTTTATTTAGTTTATTTTAAAGTATTATTTTACTTTCGATACTTTTTTACTTTTTTTTTACCATTGTTATTATTATTATTATTATTATTATTATTTATTGTTATAACATTTTTTTTTAATTTTATATTATTATTATATATTTATTTATTCGTTCGTTTTATTATTAGTTTTTGTTATATATTTCTTTTTTATTGTAGACCATATTAAAATTAATTATTATTATTAAACATAAATCGCGACAAATAAAAAATTTTGAACCGAAAATAAAATTATACATACGAGGGGACGTTAGGTGAGCGCGCATGCGTTAAGAGGGGGCGTTAGATCAGCACGCATGCGTTAAAAAGCAAAGACAGAGAGGGGACGTTAGGTACAATATTATATTATTATTATTATTATTATTATTATTATTATTATTATTATTATTATTATTATTATTATTATTATTATTATTTAGTTATTTATTTATTTATTATTATTAGTAGTATTTAGTTTATATTTATTAATTATTATTATTTATTTATTTATTTATTATTAATAATATTGTTTAAATTATTAAACATTAAATTTAATTTTTAAGGGCATTTGAACCATTATGACGTCACAGTTCTAGAACTGTGGCGTGAACTTTTTTCTTGAAAATTTATATTATTTACACTCATATTAAAAAAAGTATTCTTTTTTTATTTTAAATTTTCAGTTTTTTATTATTAACTTTTAATTTTTCTACCTCTGTCTACATTACACTTTTAAACCTTTTTTTTTAAAAAAATACAAAACAATATTCAAAGAAACCATACACATATCTAGAACTTTCGCGCAAAATTAATTTGGAACACGTGTAAAATATTGTCAAAGGGTGTAAATATATAGTGATTTTCTTTTTTCAATTTTTGAAATTTATTTCTTGTCACATACGCATCTAGAAGAGTTAAACCTAAAATCCTATTACGTAATTGGATCGAAGGATTAGGTGGAGACTGAGACCACTAACGGGGTAAAAAAAAGAAAATGGGAGTGACGCAAAATCGGGGGTTTTGTTATAAAAAAAAAAAAAAAATTAAATTGACGTTTACATGCTTTTTGCAAAGACACTATAAATACCAATCAGTGAAAATCAATTTTTCTGTTTATCTTCTAGAAAATTTATGTTAACTTTGCGTGCGTACATATATATTCATTAAAAAATTTGCAATGTATACCTAACAAGAGATTTTGCACCAAATTGCTATTGAACCAAAAACTTTCCATTTTCATTGGAAATAAACCCTTATATGGTATAATTGAATTGTCATTTAAGCGTAATTAGTTTATACTCAATTCTCATTTGCTCCAAATTGTTATTTAACCAATTTCCTCTTTTTTTGTAATTAAACTGAAATTCAACTGAATATTGCAATTTAATTGAATTGACATTTTGCCTCGCAATTTTGCTGAATTATCTAACAATTTTTATTTTATCAAATTTTTGCGAAAAACCAAAATATATTTTAATTAAATTTTATTTTTCTAAATGAATATTTATATTTTGGCTTATGAAGTGTATTTTTATATTAAATGCAAAGATTTAGTGACGTAGAAATTTAATTGCTTGAAAAAATTTGTCAGCTAGCGAGTACGAGACTAGGAGAAGCGACCCCCCACCCTTCATCACTATGATGGAGCGGAGTGGGGGCCGCTTCTCCTAGTCTTGTGCTCGCTATTTAGTTGTTTAGTTAAATATATATTTAGTTGTTTAATTTATTATTTACTTTATTATTTACATTATTTATATTTTTATTTACTTTTTTATTTATTTAGTTATTTATCATTGCCTATTTATACTTATCTAATTACTTACAATAAATTCAAAATTCGATTAAATTCTGCAAAATTCTATTTCCAAAAAATAAAAATTCCCACGATCACTTCTGTATGGGGAAATTTCTGATAATTGAAATTTGGCTTAATAAAAGTCAAATTCAGTCAAATGAAAATTCATTCTATTATAAATTTTTCTCCACGTAAAAAATTTGCAGATAAAATGCAAAAAAAAAGAAAGATGGAAATTTCAAGAATTTTCATAAGAGCACCTCACGAGATATATATACCTATACAGATATTATTGATTCAGGTGTAACTGACCTGTGCAATGGAAAATGGGACTGGGTTTGTAATTCGCCAAGTAATCGCGTGACTACATCTCCAACAAAACGTGTCATCGCATTTTAAGATAAACGAGGTTAAATAAAATATCACGTATTTTTCATTCATCTCTCGAGAATATAATCCCAAAAAACAAAAGGCTAAGCCTCAACAAAAAAAAAATACATTGAAAAAAAGAAAATTTTTACACTGAGAAAAAAAAAATTTTTGATTCCAATAAACGATTACTTGTCTATTATAATAGACAAGTAATCGTTTATTAGAATCAAAAAATTAATTTTTCAGCAAATATTTCTCTGCATCAAATAAATATTTGTTTGTGTCAAATAAAATTCAATTATTTTTAATACAATTTTAATGGAATTCCTCGAAAAAAGTTATTATTCTCAGAAATTTTATTAAAATTTATCAAAGAAATTTAATTATTTTAAAAACCTTTGCTACAATTTATTTATTAGAATTTAAGTATTATTTTTAATAAATTTTTAATTAAATTTCTTTAAAGAATAATTTTATTTTAAAAAATTTTAATGAAATTCTTTGCGTAACAATTCAATTTTTTCAAAATAATTTAAAATTCTTTGTAGAAATCCAATTATGTTTAAAAATTTACGGAAATTCTCGTCAAAATTTCAATTATCTTTATAAATAATAAATTTTTTCTCCGAAATTCAATTATTTTTAAAAATTCTAACAAAATCGTTAGCAAGAATTCAATTACTTTCATAAATAATAAAATTCTTCTTAGATTCAATTATTTTTGAAAATTTTAATAAAATTCTTTGCAACTATTCAATTATTTTTATAAATAATAAAATTCGACGCAGGATTTTAATTAATTTTAGTACAATTTTACAAGAATTACTCAAAAAATGTAATTATTTTTAAAAATTTAATTTCAATTCCTTGAAAAAATTAATTATTTACAAATATTATATATTATTATATATAATATTTATATATAATATTAAAATTAATTATTTATTAATAAATTTATTTTTTATAAAATTCTTCCCAAGAATTTAATTATTTACATAAATAATTCTTCAAAAGAATACAATTATTAAAGATAAATAACAAAATTATTTCCAAAAATCCAATTATTTTGAGGCATTTTAATAAAATTCTTTGCAAAATTCAATTATTTTCATAAATAACAATATAACCATCACAAGAATTCAATTGCTTTTAAAAGTAATAATAAAATTTTTCTCCGAAATTCAATTATTTTCAAAACTTTTAATAAAATTCTTGGCAGAATTATTTCAATTATTTTTAATACAATAATTTTCATCAAATTTCTCGAAAAATGTAATTATTTCTAAAAAAATTTTATTAAAATTTGTCAAGAGAATTATTTAAAAATTTGTTGATAAAATTCTCTATGAAAATTCAATTTTTTTCAATAGAAAATTTTTTTTTTTGTATATTGTATAGAAATAAATTTTATTTTTATAAGAAACTAAATGCAAATATTCAAAATTGCATATTATATATAATAATAGAATTTTCAAAACAAATATTGACAACATTGTTAAATTCTATTGTCAAAAATAAAAAAAAAAAAAAAAATGAAGGAAAACAGCAAATTTTAAAAATGTGGAAATAAAAGATAAAACTGTTTATGCAAACGAAATGAACAAAAGAAGAAAATTTCTATTGTCCCTATATGAAAACTGCGAGTGCAATCGAATTTAAACAGAATATGGGGGTTGCAATTCAATAAATCAGCTGCCAAATGAACCAAGACACATGATTGGATGAAATAATAATGCACTTTACTAAGTGCTTCACTAAGTGCATTAAGATTATTATTATCAAACGTGTAACAATTCTAATGCATTGCATAGGCATGATACCAGTACAGTTAATTGTAACATTAAATTGGGTTATTATTTCACTTTTCAGTGTTATTTCAAAAAAATTTTTTTAAAAAAAAAAAACATTTTTTTTTAATATCACTCTTCAATTTCTATACAATTCACAAATTTTTATTTTTTTAAAATCATTATTATATTATTATAGTAAAATAATTTAATAAAAAATATTAAATAAAAGATTAAATAAAATGTTTAAATAATATTTTCAATTTACATTAATTTTTTTCTTTTTGCTTTTTTTCTTTTTGCATTTTTTTCTTTTTGCGTTTTTCTTGTTTCATTTTTTCTAAATTTTTTCTTTTTATTTCAACACGTGGAATATATATAATATTCAGGAATTATTGTAAATAAAATTTTCCTATAAATAGCTATGTTTGTATTTCGTTCGTTGGTTCGAAATAATTAAATTATTTTCAATTATACGGCGTGCGGTCACTAGCGGGAAATTTGATCATAGTTAAGTGACTTTCTCATGGTAACAAAATGAATTTATGAAACGTGGTGGAACTTCCACTCTCAAAAGATTACAGATTTTTTTTTTAAGTACAGCAAACAAACAAAAATTTTTATTTCATAAACACGGAAAAAATTAATTTCTACCTTCAATGGAAATATTCAAATATTCACGAAAAATCTTTTAGTCAATTAATTTAGTTTAACTTCTTACATAATTTTTTAATACAATATAATATAATTTAATTAATTAAATTAAATTTTTTTGTTTCTTATTTTCTTCAAAGTCAATATTAGACTTTGAAGAAACGAAACAAAAAAAAATAATTAATTAATCTACAAAATGTTTAATAGATTTTTTGTAGAATAATTCTATAGATCTAGTTTTTTGTAAAGAGAAATAATAATTTTTTTAACTATTGATTAATATAATATTATCACTATACAGTATTAGTAATGAGTTTTTTTCTTCATCATAATATATAAAAAGGGAAAGAAAGGAGTAAAATGAGATAAGTTATATAAAACGGAAGTAAACCTTCTATATAGGGGAGGAAACGTAACAAATTAAGACATTTTTGTTCGAGCCGTATGAAAAAGTTTCGTATAAAGAAAAGCATCCGCTTTTATTGCCCAATTAAATCGTACATAATGGAAGTTTAATGATTAATCTAATTGTGTACATAAAGAAAGTTGAGGCAATTTTTTTTCCATAACAAAAAAAGAACAGCATCGCCAATTTCTATAACAGACAATTTTTCTTCTCTTTAATAAAAAAAAAAAGAAAAATCATGCTTTATTATAAATTTTGTTTGTATATTTTTCATTGTCTAAGACCGATCATTTCTCTCATCGCATTTTATTAGATAAGATAAAAAGAATAAAAATGCTTTAATTGACGATATATACTACTTAACCAATTCCCTTTATTTAACATGGTATTATTTCTCTACTGGTCAAAGATCATCTTGAAATTTATCTTTAATATACAATTCTACAAAGCGTAGATTTTATATTTCAAATTTCTCAATGTTTATATTTATTTTTTTATTATATTTATCCTTATTTTTACTCTTTTAGTAAACATGTTTACAAAAACGTATTTTTTATCGTCTCGCGAAATTAGAAAAAAATCGAAAATTGTTGCTGAAGAAGAGAAAATACATTATTTTTTTAATTTTGCAGTTTTTTTCGAAGAAATTATGCATACAAACACGTGTGGAACTATAACTCAGTTTGGCCTGACGTACTTGAATTTAATTACATCGGTAACGTTCGAGTTCCCTTGAAGATATCGAGCAAACTGATGTATTTAGTGATCTAAATTACTGTCAGTTTCCTTGAATGTTCTTCATGCGTTAACATTTTAAAATAATTGGCAGAGTAGAGAAAAAAAATCAAAGCTGAAAAAAGAGAGACCAAAAAAGGCCAAGACTAAAAGATGTAACCAAAAACATTTCTAAAAAATCAAACCTAAATGTCCAATTTCAAACTATTTTAATAAACATCAAAAACTGTTTGATTCAAAATTCTGTTTTAAAATTCAATTCAAGATACGAAAAAGATACGAAAAGAATTGCGACATAAAATTCGAAATTCAAATGTCGACCGTAGAACTCGCGAATCTTTGTCTCTGATCAAGAGGATTAATTATTGCTTTCTGTATCATTGTTATTATTTGCTTTCTACCAACTATACGTCAGAAATAATCTTTGGAACAAATGGATCGTATTTGTGCAATCGATATATATCGCATTCCGCACCACACAAACACATTCATTTTGTATTTTCCTGAATCAAGTCCACTTCTCATTTCGCATCACATACATATATATTATAGCAGAAACTGTAATGATCATATATTGCTGCAGCTGATGCTATTCCAAAATTTCACACACAATATCTCGTCTATTTATCCTAGCCACATACACACATGTTCGATTTTCATGGAATTCTCTCCAATAAACCTAAACCCAGAAACGAGGATAACCATTGTGTTTATTTTCTTTTGCAGATCCGATAATCGCAATCTACTGCCCGCCGGACCACATCATACAAAACGCCTCAGAAAAGCTCATTGTGCTTTCGAATTCACTGTGAAAGAGAACCACCTTGCTCCAATTTTCAGTGTCTCTTCTTCCTTCAAAAAGACTGAAACCGAGAATACTCATCATTGACATCTGTACAAGAACCTAAAAATCATCAAAAAAAATTAAGAAACTACAAATACAAATCTTTACTAGAACCTAAAAATTATCAGCATCATCATCCTTGGAAAGAGATTTAGAAAATACCGCGGTAACAATTGTACAAGAATGTAAAAATCATCAGCATCGAAAACAAATCCATCGCGTCGAGAAATTATTTCAAAAATAGATAATTGTCGAAAATTAACAGACATTTGCAGATACAGTCGAAAATCTTTATAGGAAGTACACAATTCTCAGCATCATCATCATTGTCGAAAAATTTAAAAAGAAGCTGAAAATCTGGACACAACATTTAAAAATCGTTAGGATCTTCATCTGTACAAAAATTGTCAGCATCATTATCATTGGCAACAAATTTCGACAAACAGACAATTATGGAAAATTAACAAACATTTTTAGACAAATACAGCTGAGAATCTGTACAAGAACCAAAAAATCATCATCATTGTCCGGAAATTGAGAAAGTACCACCGAAAATCTGTACACAAGATTTAAAAATCATTAGGCTCTTCAACATTATCAATCATTTTAAAAAGTACAACTGGAAAATCTGTAAAAAAAATCGTCAGCAACATTATGATCATCTACTTTCAAAAATAATACTGCAGCATAATCATCATTCATGATCATCATCATTTTTTCGGCAATAAATAAATAAATTGGCTAAAATTAACCGAAACTTTCAGATTTGTACAACCGAAAATCTGTTTAAACATTTAAAATTCGTCAGCATCTTCAACATTGTCAATAAATTAATAAAGAAGAACTGGAAAATCTGTACAAAAATCGTCAGAGAATCATTATCGTCATCTACTTCCAAAAGTAGATCATCATACCGCAGCAATAAATAAATAATGTGACTAAAATTAACAGAAACTTCGAAAATCTGTACAAAAATTAAAAATTCGTCAGCATCTACAACATTATCAATAAATTAAGAAAGTACACCCGGAGAATCTGTACGAAAATTCGAAAATCATCAGCATCATTATCATTGTCGACAAACTGCTTCGAAAAAAAATCATTATGGAAAATTAAGTCATTTTTAGATAAATTCCGTTTGAAAATTTGTACAAGAAATCAGCATTATAATCAGCATCATAATCAGCATTATAATCAGCATCATAATTAGCATTATAATCAGCATCATACTCAGCATCACAATCATCATCATCGACGTCAACAAATTGAGAAAAATCAAACAACTTGAGAAACAGATCACCATGAAAAACTAACAAGTATTTTCAGATAAATACAAAAAAGAGAAAATCTCGAGATAAATGGCGATTCCTTTCCAAGTGTTACTTCTACCTTGACAATTATTCCCCGAGGAGGAGGAGCAAAAAAAAAAAAAAAACGCCAGCGAAGGAGAGATTTCTTTCTGAAATATAGCCAATTTAAGGAATTGCGAATGTATGCAGAGAGAGGGAACGATGACTCACTTGTTAAGCTTGACATTGGTTAGATGATACATCAAGAATGAGGCGAAAGGAGTGGTATTAAGATCCAAAAATGGATTGGCTGCCTCTATTCAGGTAGCCAAAAATAAAAACCCAAAAAAAGGTGGCAAAAAAAAGTCTACTATCCATGTACATAAAAATAGAAATAAATAAGAGCAATTGTACAGACGCAAGTGATTGAAGGAAAAAAATAATATTCAAAATAAAACAAACCAAAAGAGAAAGACTGAAAAAATGTAGGTTTTGCAACAAAACACATTACATATCTAAAAAATGAAATTTTTCATCAAGAAGAAATCACACGATACACTATACACTTTGTTCTTAAAATACAAAACAATAAGGAACCTCCTTTTTGGATCTCACTATCAAAAATTAAAATCCTCAGTGAAAAAAATTGAAATATTAAAAAATTTATTTGGGCAATAAATACACAGTACAAAGTTTATATTTATACATATACATAAAGACAAATTTGCAAAAAAAGGAAAACAAGAAAAAATTGTGAAACTAGAGAACAGGGAATTAGTGCATACGAATTAGTGCTGCAAAGGGAATAAAAAGAAGATTTTAGATTTTTTCGTCACTATTTGTAACAATTATAGAATGGGGATCGAATGAAAATGAAAAAAGTGTGAGAAAGGAAAAAGAAAAGATTAGTGTTTGTGAGTTGTGTGTGAAACTGCGGTTCTCCGAAGTGCGGAAAGCCTTCTTAATCGAACAGAATGGGTTGTGGGCAGAGTAAGATTGGTAACATTTATCCCAAGAACAAGAAGAACAAAAGTACCTCGAAGAAGGGCGACTCGATACGTGAGTATTGACTTTCTTTCACTCTTGTCTTGCACGTGTAACAAATAAATAACACACATTTTTCAGCATTCTTTCTCTTTTTACTCGCTATATATGTATACGCGTTAAAACTTAAACATAACAATTTATGATGGCAAAAAGACAAACTATGCAATTTTTTTCTGTATTTTCTTTCCAATTCTTGTTTACTTTATTATTTCTTTTTATTTATTTATTCTAAATTGAATAAATAAATAAATCAATAATTTTGTAATAGTGAAACCTTCGTTTCAAAATTGACCATTTTTTCTCAAAAACAAGAAAAATATGTTGATTCAAATCAACAAGATCTTTGCCAAAATTCATGAAACGAAACATTACATTCGTAGTTTTACAAAATGTTTTTGCAATGAGCATAATTTTCACTCACTTGGCAGAAATTTTGTTTTTATGATTCAGTGACATTTTCTCATATTTATTGGAAATAAATACTTCTCGTTATTGGAGAACAAAAAATAGCTTAAAAAAATGACTACAGATATAGTTAAAAAATAAAGAACGAAGAAAGAAGTTAAAAAAAAGGAAGATGAAAATAAATAAGGGAAGATGAAAATTATGATACAAAATTAAAGATGCAAAAGAGAAGATTAAGATGACAAAGGAAAATGGAAATTAGAATACAAAAATGAAGAGAAAAAAAATGAAAATGAAAAATAAAAGCAGAAAAATTTAAGACGTAAAATTTTGACCTGTAATTGAGTCGAATCTTAAGTCAATATTATTATTGCTAACAAATTATCAAAAAAAAAAACGAAAATACGTGTAAATAATAGAATTTAGCAATTCTGTATTGTTTTCTTATGACATAAAATTCGATTATAAAATCCGATAAGTATAAATTTTCTTATCAGGTTGAATAAAGGTTAGTCGCACATTACAAATCCATTTTTCTAAAAATCCTCATCTCCTGTCATTGTTTATTCACTTATCATAATATTCCGACCTATATCTAAAATTTCTTCAAGTGTTTATCACAATATTTCTTCTATATTACTCAGATAAATTTTTTTTCTATTACAACTTCATCCACATAAATTGATGCAAAATTTGCTCGTAGATAAATTAAAAATAGAAATTATTTCACAATATTATATGCGAAAATAGAATAAAAACTTCTATTTAAAAATTTTAAAATAGAAGAATCGAGAGAAGCTTTTTTTTGTTACTGTTGATTGCTGTCAACAATCAACATCAGGAAATTCAGGAAAATCAAGAAATTCAGAGAAAAGTCAAGCAATTCTCATAAATTATTTAATATCCAAGGATTTGAAATTTAAAATTTTCAAAAATCCTAATTCCAGTGGAAAAATAATAATAATTAAATATTTATTTAACAAAAAGGTATTTAAAATAAATATTTAATCATTATTATTTTTTCACAGAAATTAAGATTTTACAAAATTTAAAATTCAAACCTTTTTGAAATTCAACAATTAATGGAAATTTTATTACAAAACATGAAGAAATTGACCAATTTCTTCATGTTTTATAATAATTAAAGATGGCCGAGTGATAAAATCATTTTTTTTATTATTATATAAAAATATTGTTACTGTAATTTCTTCAAAATTATTTTTTTCATCATTTCAATTCAATTATTATTTTCTACAATTTTCAAATAAAATTCTTCTTTAAATCAATTACTTCAATTATTATTCAATTAAACTTTTTCAAAAAAAAAAAATTAATTCTACAGAATTGTTAGTGAAAAGTACGAAAAATAATAATTGAATTCTCCAAGAATTCAATTATTCAAATACAAAAATAAATAATTTATTTAATAATTGAATGTTTCTTAAAATTTAATTTTTATGAAGAATTTTATGAACAACTTTTGAAAATATTTTATTTCTTTTAAGGAATTTAATTAAAATTTTACTGAAATTTATTAATTAAAGAATTTTTTAACACTTTTTGAAAATAATTGAAAACTTTTTAAAGAATTTTTTTTAAACTTTTAAATATAATTGAATTCCTGAGGAGAATTTAAATAATATTTTTTGAAAACAATTTGAATTCATGCGAAGAATTTTATTAAATTTTCTTTAAATAATTGAAATTTTGCAAAGAATTTTAATTAAATTTTTGAAAATAATTGAATTTTTGGCGAAAATTTTTGCTTTTTGTAAAGATAATTGAATTCTTGACAAGAATTTTTAAAAAATTTAGAAAATAATTTAATTTTTTTTGAAGAATTTTATTACTTTTGAAAATAATTGAATTCTTGCTATGAATTTTGATATTTATCAAAATAATTGAATTTCGAAAAAAAAAATTTTATTAAAATTCCTGAGAATAGATTTTATGGGAAGAATTTTTTTTGTTTATCAAACTAATTGAATTCTTTTGCATAATTACTTAAAAATGTTTGAAAATAATTCATTTTCTGCGACGAGTTAAATGTTATTTATGAAAATATTTGAATTATAGCAACGAATTTTATTATTTTATTGAATCATTGAATGTTTTTTAAGGAATTTATTGAAAATTGTATTAGAAATATTTGAGATTATGCGACGAAAATAATTGAATTCCTAAATGAACATTTTTTATTTATGAAAATAATTGAATGTTTTTGTAGAATTGTATCAAAATTTTTTTCAACAATTAAATCTTTTTATAAATTTTATGAAAATAGTAAATATATTGAAAATTATTTAATTGCGAAAAACTTTTTGAAAATAATTGAAATTTTGCAAAGAATTTTATTTAAATTTTTGCGAAAATAATTGAATTTTTGGTGAAAAATGTTGCTATTTGTAAAGATAATTGAATTCTTGACGAGATATTAGTGAAAATTTTTTAAAATAATTGAATTTCTTCGATGAATTTTATTACTTTTGAAAATAATTTAATTCTTGTGATGAATTTTTATATTTATCGAAATAATTGAATTTTGAAAAAAAATTTTTATTAAAATTCTTAAAAATAATTGAATTTTGTCGAAGAATTTTGTTATTTCTTAAGATAATTGCGTTAAATCTTTTGTAATAATTAAATAATATTAAAAAAATTTATTGTCAGAAATAGAAAAAATTTTTGAAGGTTTTGTATTAGAATAAGTTGTAGTTTCATAGTTTATGAGGCAAAGAAAAGGCACCAAAAATTCAGAATTTTCTTACGAATTCTAAAAATTTAATTTTTTCCAGTACTTTTAATAAAAATCCCTGACTTTTTCTGACTTCCCTGACCAATTCTACTTTCCCTGACTTTTCCCTGAATTCCCTGATTTTTCTGACCTGTGGCAACCCTGATTATTTTTCGAGAGAACTAAAATATTTTTTAGGTTCAAAAATAAAGTCAAAATTCTGCCTGGAATTCAGGGAAAAAGAAAATAAAATTTTTTGTAGCAAATAACCTGAATTCACCACAGTTAGCTGTTTACAAAGATGAGGGGTAAAAGAGTTACAATTTGTTGAAATTTAAGTAGATAAAAGTGAATTAGCAGTTGGCCTTCTTTAAGACTCTCGAAGACTTACGAAATGAAAATGAAATTGGACCGGATGCATAATTCTATTCATTGTGATAGGACAATGGGGGGCAAACATTTCGTTCTTATTCATTGAAAGTAACGAGGAATTGGCACTGTACATAATATAATATACAGTCTTTTGAAAGTGAATGATTACGCGGATCGTCGTAAAATAAAATGAAGTTAGTCTTGAGGCGTAATTGAAGTCAGTGACTAAAATTCTTCGTGCATTTCACTTAAATGCACATATCATATAGAGATAGTATAAATTTTCTTTGAACTTAATATTAACAGACGATTCTATCTCTCTCTCTCTCTCTCACTTTATAAACCAACTCAAAGTGAACACAATATTATTCATTTCCTTTTGAATTCAAACAGGCGTCTCAAATCTAGATTAATCTCACCGCATCTGCTAATTACTGATGGGATTCAACGAGAGTCTCTATAATGATAGTTAAGGCACAAGATTAAATTCAGATATTCCAATAGACTGGCTTATTATATAATTGGAAGAAGATAAAATTCTATTCTTCAATGAAACTATTTGAAATTTTTCCTTTCTATAACCGATTCAAAATAAATTGGCAAATCTCTTTATTCAAAAACAAAATTATTATTAACCATAAAATTATCCAAAGATTAATTAATTTTATTTCAAAATAAAAATTTAAATATTACAACAGTTTTACAACAATTAAAATTTTCAAAGATCTAAATTTATTCTATTTGTGCAATTAGTGAAATTTCTGCTCTCTGATAATAGGAGATCAATGCTCTTAACATACATCAACACACAAAGTAATAATCCTTTATATTTTTTCCTCATATTTACGCCACACTTTTATACACGCAATACCATCACTCAATCGATTGTTATTTTAGATTTTATTATTTATTGATTTCGTTCGACATGAGTAATATTATACGTGTTGTATTTCTTACGTACTTTTCTCATTTTACGAGTTTTCCTACATTTTTATACTCTTCCATAAAAGTCGTTATAAATCCCTTTAAGACCTATTCCTTTTTCCCAGAGAAAAATTTTATAAAATAAAAAAAAATAAATTCTACATTCAAACATTAAACCCAAAAAAATGGTTTCGAACAAATTACCTACTTTAGTCATTATTTTAATTAATACAGTGAGAAAGAACTTTTTTTTAATCCAAAAATAATTAGCCAATTAATAAAAAAATATGTTTGAATTACCAAACATATTTTATAATTATACATTAAACTATTACTTCAAATTAGTGAAAATTTTTCTTAGCTCAAATTAGTAAAAATTGTTATTACTTCAAATTAGTAAAAAAATTTCTTTGTTTAAATTAGTAAAAATTTTTCTTTGTTCAAATTAGTAAAAATTTCTACTAATTCGAATTAGTAGAATTGCTATTACTTCAAATTAATAAAAAATGTTCTTAGTTCAAATTAGTAAAAAAATTTCTTAGTTCCAAATTAGTAAAAATTTCTAATAATTCGAATCAGTAAAAATTTCTATTAATTCGAATGAGTAAAAATTGTTATTACTTCAAACTAGTAAAAAAAAGTTTATTTGTAAAAATATTTCCAATTGTTTAAAATTTTTTTACTAATTTCAATTGGTTGACGACTCTTTTTTTAATTTATAAATTTATACAGGCATCACATTTAAATTCACTGAACGAATTTTCTTTAATTGTAAAGTATTTCACCGAAATCTAAATTGAAAATCTCTGATTCATGAAAGAAAAGTAGTCTACTGAATAGAAATTTTCACTAATTTAGATTTAGAGTATCGCACTTAAATTTATTGTTTATTAAAATTAAATAAAATATTTTATTTCATAGACAAGAGACTATAATATTATTGTGCGCATTTATATTTGTCTTTCGCGGTCCATTGTTTAATTTAATTGCGGTTTCTTGTTTATCGAATGAAGAACAAGCGAGGAGGAAATAACAATACATGCGACAATACCGACATAATAATATAATTTCTGCAATTTTTTATTAATTTAGTCTTTTCTCTTTTATGAATTTAGTTTTTTAATTTTTATTCATTTTATTGTTTTTGCTTTTTCATTACATTATATTAGTTTTTGTATTTTTATTAATTTACAGTTTTTAATTTTTATCTCGTCTTTGCATTTTTAATAATTTAGTTTTTAATTTTTTATTTATTTTTTGCATTCTTATTAATTTACTTTTTGATGAAAAGAAAAAAATTTAGTTTTTACATTTTATTAATTTAGTTTTCGTAATTTTATTAATTTAGTTTTTTTATTTGTTATTTCGTATTTATTAATTTAGTTTATGATGAAAAGAAAAAAATTTAGTTTTTGCATTTTATTAATTTAATTTAATTTAATTTTTGGCATTTTATTAATTTAGCTTTTGAAGAAAAGAAAAAAAATTTTACTTTCATTTGCAACTAGAACGACATTGAAAATTAATAAAGGAAGAATGAAGATCGCATTTTACTATATAAAAAACGAAAAACATTTATTATTAAAATGTTTATAATGGATGAATTCTACACAACGTCACATATGTCAGATAATCTGCAATAAAATGGAGCACTGATTTATCATTAATGATTAGTATGATTAAAATGTCAAACTCATCTTAAGCCTTAATAATATATGTGTTTTATTGTTAGATTTATAAAGTAGAACTTGAGACTTTATCTACAACGCCAATTATTTCAACTCATGGAAATTACATAGTCAACCTAAATATTACGATAAACTAACTACCAAAGTGGACTAATTATTAATTTCAATTAAAAAAAAACAAAAAAAACAAACAAAAAAATTCTCTTGGTATTTTATTTTTAATTAAAAATTTTCTCTAATTCTAAGGAAAATTTTTTTCAATTCTAAAATTCAAAACGCATTAAATAAACTTAAAAAAAATATCAATATTAAAAAATACGTAAATATGAACGAAAATACGTAGAAACGAACTTTATAGGTTACAATATAAATGAAAAATTTAATATCTATTCATTAATTTATCATCAGTCTTCTACTTTAATTAGTATTTAACTATTTATTCAATTAATTTAAAGTCTAGAAATATTATCATCTTTTTTTAATCATTTTCTATTTTTATTTTTTTAATTAGAAAATCCCCTCGCTGATGACGCTATTTCTCGAAAATGTTTTTTACATTAAACTAATTATTCGAAAAATTGGAATTTTCATTTTATATTTCCAGATAATTCTAGTGTTATTCACTCAAAGATTAATCACTTATAATGTATAATATGCACTCTACCATTCATTGCGTATTTTTCATTCACGTGTGAGGCACGTTATTACGTTCTCGCATTATTATCAGTCTAAAAGTATTTTATCCTCCAGGGACGAAATGCATCCGAAAATTTTCTTGCCTTCTACATTTATAAATTTTTTTCCCTCTCATTCAAAAATTATTCAATTTTACACTATAATTTAGCAACAATACTATATTCATCAATTTAACAAAACAATTATATAATTTATCACAAATTTATACTAATTTATCAATCAAAATAATATTATCTAATAAAAATAATAAAAAAAATCTGTCCGCGCAAGCGCGGACACATTCTCATCCGCGCTTCGCGCGGGGGCTCGCTTCGCTCGCAAGTTTCAGCGCGCCTCGGGGCGCGCGATTATTGATCGTCGCGCTTCGCGCTCCGGCGATTATTTCGCACGTCGCGCTTCGCGCTCCGTGTGTTGTTGCGCGCTTCGCGCGCAAATGGCTCGCTTCGCTCGCCGGGGTCTGCAATTGTTGTGCATTTTTTATTTTCTTGTTTCCTATTATATGTTTCATAAAACAGTTTTTTTTTCTTAAAGTTACTACGACTTTAAGGATTACATTCTCATCACATGTTTAAGTTTGCTGATGATTGCGATATTAAGTGAATTTAAATGTATATTTTTGGTCTTGATGATTAAAATTGTAAAGTTATTTTTAATTATACTAACTCCCTTAGTAAAAACATGATTTGCAGAAGCAGCTAAAATATTTTTAAAGAATTAGTATCAAATTTTTTGTGTAGTGTAGACCGGAGCGTAATGACTAACTTTTCACTCTTTGTTTATTTACTCAGACATTTTTGTTTTAATTAAGTGTTTATCTCCTAGAAAAGTTACTCTGGTATATTACTTTCTCATATGTGATGAGAATGTAAAAAACCATTTCCAACAAGATATGACCAAAAATTGAAATGTAAAAAGGGGTCACACCAGCCCAACTGTATTAAAAAAATTTCATTGATTTTCTAAAATGTTATATCTTTTATGAATATATTTTAGTTACAACATTTTAGAAAACCAATAAAATTTTTTTAACCCAGTTGACCTCGCCTGACCCAAAAACTTAAAAAAAATTAAGTTTCTATGAAAAAATGTTGTAGAGAAAAGTTGTTTGTATTTTTCTAATCGAAAGTAATATAAAATTAAAAATATTGAAATTTGAAAAAATTGAATTTTCAAAATTTTGAAACTACTGTAGTTTGTGTAGTTTTCGACGAAAATGGCTGGCTAACGAACTCGATCTGTATTTTAACAGTAACTTTGTGCATGCAAAGTTGCAAGTTGATGCAATAAGTTTTTCAAGAGTTATCGTAGGGACACCATTGTGTCTACAGACAGACACGAAGACAGACATACAGACAGACACTTTTTCTAGACCATGTTTAACAGACTCAGGGGACCCCAAAACGTCGAGATTTCAAAAAATTAGCGAAAGTCAATTTTCGACCAAAACTAATACTTTCTCATGTGATAATAATGTAAAAATGATTAAAAAAAAAAATATATTCAAATAGTGCAATTGAAAATGAAAAAATCATATTTCGAATTTTATATCGGTTAACCAGAACTCAAAAAAAATTTGTTTAATTTAGAAATACTAAAAAATTAAATTTTTAATAACTTCAAAAAAAATTTCTGAGTAATATGTAAAGCAATATTTCTAAACAATGTTGAGAGACAAAAAAAATATTTTAATATGAAAATAAAATTTTTTAATTCTAGATAAACCGTTTGGCTAAATCTGGCCCAAAAACTTAAAAAATATACCTGGCCCAAGAACTTAAAAAAAAAAAAAAAAAAAAATTCATAACTTTTTTGTTTTTTGTTGTACTGAAAAGTGTCTAAAGGAAAAGTTGTTTGTTTTTGCACCAAATTTAAGGAAAAAATTTAAAAAAAATATTTTTTTGAAAATTGTAAAAAATACAAAATTTTGAAAATTTCAAAATTTTGTATTTTTGTTGTTTTTTGACGAAATGGGCTGCCCAACGAACTCAGGCTTCATTTTTATGGACTAAAAAAGTGTGCCAAATTGCAAGACGATTCATAAAAATTTATTCGAGTTATCGTGGCGACAAATTTTTCTACAGACAGACGACAGACAGACAGAGGGACAGACAGACGGACAGACACTTTTCTAAAAACCATTTTTTTGGAATCAGGGGGTCATGAAACGTAAAGATTTAGCAAAATTAGACATTGCTCAAAATCGCACAAATCCAAGACTTTCTCATTTTTGATGAGAATGTAATAAAAAAAAATAATAAAAATAATAATAAAATTTATATCAATCAAAATAATTAATTTTTGTTTGTTTCGATAACAGTACTTCGAGAATATTTTTGAAATTATATTTAATATTAATATTCTCCAACATAATATTTTCCAAATTTTTTTTTTTGTCAATCCAACTATAAAAAAATGAAAAAGAATCCTTTTTTCCCAAAAGAGATGACAAACTTCATAAATATAGAAGGGAACAAAAATTTTTCACAGCAAAAAATTGTCAATTCTGATAAAACTTTTAGACCATAGAATTTCGCACAAAAGGGAGAAGTCACTTTAAAACTTTAGATTTCAAAAGTATTAAAAAGTATTAAAGCATTTGTTGTGTTTCAAAAAAAAAAAAAAAAATCGGTCGGAATCTCTTAGGATATTTTCTTTTTTTAAAATATGCATGTATTATATGGGGCCGTCCATAAACTACGTCACACTATTTTGCATAATTTTTCCACCCCCCCCCCTGCCCACGTCACAAATTTTACATGCTTTAGCGCCATTTTTTCTACAGAACGTCAAAAAAAATTAATTCCCCCCCTCCTCTAAGGCGTGACGTAGTTTATGAACGGCCCCTATAAAAAACAAAAATAAAATTTTTATATATTATATTCAGAAAAAAAGTTGATAAAAACTTTTTAAGACATGAATCTATAAAAATAGGTTAATTTTAAAAGAGGATAAGTTTTTATAAAGGCAAAGAAAAAATGCTCTCACAGCTAGTTAAAATGATTCTAAAGGAATGTATACTGCGAAGATTGAATTTTCTCGCTGAAGATAGATATTTTTCACTTTTTCATCGCGCCTCTACTCGTCTATATGATAATTTACGATCAACTAGTGGTTTAGCAAAAATAATTTTATACTTTCGATTCTTTGAATTCGATTTTTTTAATCGCTTCATTTTTTTTATAACGATTTTTTAACATTATTTTTTCAATATTTAATATTCTCTTTACTAATTATTATTATTAAGTATAATCCCAATTTAAAAATTAAAAATTATATAATATATATATATAGGTAATATATATTATATAATTTTTATTACTTAATTTTTATTTATTAATTTATTTATTATTTATTAATTTATTAATAACAAAATTTGGTTTTTGTTAAGAACGTTTATTAATTATTTTGTAAAAAAAATACCTCAAGTTCGAAACTAGTCGATAAATATAATATGAAACTAAAATAACCGTATTTAGGTATTTTTATTACAAAGTACTTAATTATTATTAAATGATTGCATTAATAAAAATTTTTTAATAATTCGTTTTGAGGAACAAAATGGTGGTTTAATTTCTCCACTTGAGAACGCCAAGGTCACCACCAGATGGCAGTGAAAATTCCAAGAAGGAACTAAACAGCCATCTAGCGGTGACCTTGGCGTTCGCAGGTGGAGAATAGCGTCTCCATATTGAATCTCAAAGATTTTAGTCAATATTCCTAATTCTATATTTATTTATAATCAAATTTAGAGAGTTTGACAATTAATATAAACGACTTTCAATTTTTAATTTACTATCCCTTTCGTTATTTTTATCCTTTCTATTTTTTTAGAGTCTTGGAATTAATTTCTTCACTGTAAAATTAATAATTAAAATCCTGATTTAAGAAATTTAGTTTTTTTTAAACAAGTGTTATTAGTAACTTATTTACAAAAAATAGTAGCTAAATAGTTGTATGAGTTCCAAATCCAGGAATTTCATTAACTTTAAAAAGAATAAAAATTACCAAAAAAATAAGTAAACGATTCATTATGTTTTTAATTCTATTTTTAAAACACTAATGCCGAACGGTTTTGATAATTAATCCTCGGGTATTAAAGTATTAATTAAGTGGGTATTAAATTAATATCGATAAAGATAAGAATTTTTTTTTTACACAATCTCTGAATGGAATAAAAAAAGAAATGTTATGTTTGATAAAGTCGCACTGAAGCTGCTAAGTGGAGACGCCCACATGCGACTATCAACGAAATTTTATTGGCCCTCTCGCGTCCTTGAGGCAAACAACCAATGAAATCTTTGGGAATTGGTTGACAGAGACGAGAAATCGAAAATTAAAGTATTTGTGTGACAGATTCGACACACAAGTATAATTTTAATAATATTCAGTTGTATAATTATAATTATTGTAACACAGGAGAAAAAAAAGTTGTTGACAGGGGGAAAAAATGGTCTCGCAGGCGCGTAGCGGCTGCGCGCCCATTTTTTCCCCTGTCAACAACTTTTTTTCCCTTCTGACGTCACGACAATAAAACAAGATTTTTGAACGCGTGTTGTATCAAATATTTCGATCGTCAAATTTTACCGAAAATTTCGCTACTTTACGGTAATTTGTAGCTGGCTCAGGTGAAGCTTCCTGTCCCTAATTGAATGTGAAAAATACGGTAAAAATTTAAACGAATCAAACCCATTTTTTTTAGCAAGGAATATAAACAACAATTGGAAAATAAGGGAAATGATACAAATCAAAAGGGCAGGGAAATGTTAAGGGCAAAAATAATTTTCTTTCCCCTCGCACCCTAATAATAAAATAGCGGCCCTGCCTATAACGGACATGTGTGAAGAGTTTGGCCATGTGTAAACCGTGTAAACATTGCGCGAGCACTACCACTTCCAAGGACCAAAGCCAATATTATCGAGTTCGGTAGTAGTGTTGAAGTGTGTTACCGGCTCTCTCGCAGCTTGCCTACGTGCCGTATAAAGCGTCGTGTGACAAGAAGCAACCAACTTGTTTTACGTAGTAATTTGATGTTGAGCCCGGCATACAACTCTCAGTCTACAACGGTCGTTTGAATCGATCGCAAACCAACGAAAAAGCGCACAAATTCCTATTATCTTTTTCCCTTTTTTCGTGAAACTCAAATCAATATCACAACTATTAATGGTGGGGAAAAAAAAATAACTCGTGAAAACTCAAACTCTGTTGATCAAAGTGAAAAAAAAAAATTTCACACCCTCCGACTTGTAACAGTTTGCTTTCAATTTTCGTTTAGTGACAAAAAGTTTTCTTGCGGAAAAACTTTTTATTTGAACAGTGCCTGAACGAAATATCCAATATTGGTGAATAAAAAATAAACTAAAAAACTTTCCTTTGGGGAATAAAAACTTTTTTCTTTTTTTTTTTTTTTTGAAGAAGTGCTCGCGCGTTTTTTATATGGTTCGTCTAATTTCAAACACAAAGATAGAGAAGAAACGAGAAAATCCAATGATGTGGTTAAAGGTTTTGAGACAGAATATAAATCATCTAACTCGACGTGCCAGAGGTACGTTTCAAAATTTTGAAAAATACTTTCACAGTTTATAATTCAATTCTACAGATGCATGTGCATTGTATCAATACTTTTTCTAATAGAATTTGTATCAACTTTTTCTAATAGAACAAAAATTTTAGAGATGTATCAAAATAATACTATAGTCTACCACACTTTCATTAAACAGCTTAACCACTTTTGGGTATTTTAATTTAATATTCACAAAGTTCTAACATTTTGACAAGTGGGTGTAGAAGTACCATATCTCTAATTTAGAGTTCTGATTTATTCACAAACTCCCGAGTAAATCCCACCATCAAAAGTTTTGTTCTATATAATGATAAATATTTCTCACAATTATTCCATTCCCAGGAATAATTTGTTGAATTCTTCGAGAGTACCTAGCAATTTTATTCGAGTGAAACAACTCGATTGTGCAAATCATTTCATCATAAACCCAAAATTTCGTTTCTAAACACAAAAATCTGGTAGAAGTTCCCAAAAATTTATGGACTATCTTTTGATTTTTAATTTGAATATTAAACAAAGAGTGACATTTAATAGAACGTGATAATAAAAAAGTTAATAGTGTAAAATAACAAAAAGAAAACGAAAATATTTGCAGTTTCTGTTATCCGAACCAGGTTCTATACCCGAATTAGTTCGGATAATCGAGGTGCCACTGCATAATTTTTGGGTTAATTTTTACACTAACCTTTTGTCTATATCCAAGAATGGAAAAAAATTATGCGCAAAAAAGTGCAAGGCAACTTTTACTATTTACAAACTAATACCTAAACTTTTAGGAACTTTTGCGCATTTGTTTTTACTTTTACTGTTTCAGGATTTAATTGTTCTTTTAGAAACTTTTCTGCATTTCTGTTTCTTCTACTTTTACTGTTTTCGGATTGAGTTTTGCTTTTCGGAACTGTTTTTTCTACTTTAACTATTATTTGGATTAGAGTTTGCTTTTAGGTTCGAAACAAATTTTCATTTTTAAACAAAACTTTTCTTCGCTAAAAGAAACAATTTTTGCTTTCAGTAACTTTTGCGCAAATCTGTTTGTTCTGCTTTTACTATTTTTGGATTAAATTCTGCTACTAGGTTCGAAACAAATTTCAGTTTTTATGCAAAACTTTACTTTGCGAAAAAAGAAAAAATTTACTCCGTAAATAGTTAAAAATTGCCTCTTAGAAATGCGCAGAAATTCCTTTGGGTTTTTCTTTTTCTTTTTTATTTTTTTTTTTTGTGGTAGAAGCAGAAAATAAAATTGCAAATAAAAATGAAAACCGAATAATATAAACTTTCTTCACACAAACTACTACTAATGCTATATAACTAAATTCCCCAAAGAAGACTTCTTGCATTTGATATATATCTCTTGTCCGCAATCCTGTTCAAATTGAGTTTCACAGAAATTTCAGACCTGGCTCAAATCCAACACTATCCCTGTTACATTAAAACCGGATTGGAATCGAAATGTGTTATTTAATTTCACGACTTAGTAATGGACACTTCATATTAAATTCGCCTCTCAACTTTTCAATATTCTAATAGGCAATTAATATTTTAATAAATTATTTAATATTAATATTTGACAACAGCAATTATTAAATATTATTTTTATTATCGAATATTTTAATTATTATCAAATCTACTCTAAATTAGAATTAGTAATAATTTAATGAATGTATTTTTGCTTTTTAATTAGTAAATTTTACTGACTGACATTTTGCTACTGAATTACTAAATTTTACTAATAAATAGTAATTCCTACTAAACAAGTAAAATTTACAGACTGACTTTTTGCTGTTGCTTTGCAAAAAATCTGTCACTAATTCAAATCAGTAAAAAATTGTACTAATTCAAATTTGGAGTAAATAAATTATGCAAGTATAAAAATATAAAAAATTTACCTAATAAAAAAAGAAAGGTTTACTTGGAACAGAAAAGTTTATCACAGAATAGCGAAAGTCTTAATGGAAGCAACTAAAAATTACGCTAATATAGTGAAAGTTTTAGCTGCTTCAGGTAAATATTTCTTTCCGTGTATTAATAAAAAAAAAAAGTTTTCTTTTTACATAAAAAAGTTTTCTTTTCTCATATATAGTGAAAAGAAAATTGTTGCTCAAAAGAAGATAGCACTTTTGCATTTGTCACAATAAAAATAGAAAGAGTGAGAGTTAAATATAGTGAAATTTGACTAAGAATAGAGCACAGGTCACTTCACGTGTGGCACGTTAGTTGACTCGTAAACAAATGAACGTTGCATGTGACGGGCCAAATTGCAACGAATGCACTGAGGCCAAACGTGTTTTCTATTTTGGGTCAGTTTATAAATTTAGTTACAATTTTTTTTATCTTTATTCTTTTATTTTTCAAATTCACATTCGGCATATAATTTGACCGCGAATTCTAGCTCAAGATAAATAAATAATTATCTTAAATTTCAAAAAATCTAATTACAATAATTGAAGTTCAAATTTAATTTTTCCATGCAAAAGAAACAGTAATTTTTGTTGTAAAGAACAAAAAAAGAACAATTTTATTATGAAAAAAATATTTGCAAACAAAGAAAAATTAATTGTTTGTCTCGAATAAAATAATAACAATAATAAATAAAGAGTTTGAAATCGTGTGAGATTGGAATAAATAATAATAATAATAAAAACTGATAAAGTAATAACAAAAATAAAAAAAAATTGAGGTTTTGTTGCAAACAAAAAAGTGGGGTTTTGTTCTAAAACAAAAAAAAATAGCATCTACGTTGTCGTGTTAATTATGTAATGCGATCATTTTCTATTTTGAATTTTTTACATTTGTTGATTACTAAACAATAAATGAACGATATTTTTAATATAGTCAAGGAATGTTTATCTTGTTTTCGACTGAATCAAACGTTTGCAACACGTGAAAAACATCACGTAGTATTGTGCGTAGTATTTTATAAAGCTCATTTTCTAGTTGTAAATAGTAAATATGCCATAAATGGCATAAGGTTAATCGAATGCGGATCAAACATTTATTTATTGTAAATATAACGATATATGTGATATGTTGATTTCAAATCAATTAACCTCAATGTGAGAGACGTATTTATACTAAAAGCAATTAAAAAAAAAAAACAATTTTGCATTTTTTTTGTCATCATTCAGTCAATTATTAGTTTTTTATTTTTGCTCTTATTTTAATTTTAGTTAGATTAGTATTTTCAATTTAATTCATTAAATTAATATTATCAACTTGATTGTTAAAATTAATTTTGTCAATTTAATTGTTTAAACTAATTTTGTCAATTTAAATGTTTATAAAATTTAAATTTAATTTAATTTAAATGTTAGAAATATTTTGAATTTATTTCGTAAAAATATATAGCCTTCATTTGACAATTCAAAACTTTCGAAACTTCAAATTAATATTACCAACAATTTATTGAAAAAATAGTTGTAATAAATTCTTGTTTAATTTTTGATTTGCAAACATTTGTATAAAAAATAATAATAAAATTTTGACTGACTAAAAACTTCATTTCATAATGAAATGAGAAGCATATATCAAATTGAAATAATTAACCTATTTAATTTAATTATCGCTCGCAGGGCACAAATAATAATAATTTTCAATTCAATAAATATCAAAGATTATCTTTGTTAACGTAATACTTTGATATAAATAGAGACAATATGATAATATCCTATATTATTATTGACGTAAAATCTATCTTGTACATTATGAATATTAAAAAAAATTCATTAGAAACGATATTTTATGATAAGCATTTTCTTATTATTTTCAATATTAGACTATATTTACTAACTATTTTTAATATTAGCCAATTTACTATTTTCAATATCAGACAATTTACCATTTTCAATATCCAGGCAATTTACTATTTTTAATATTAGTCAATTTAATATTTTCAATATCAGACTTTAATTTTTTTAATTACAAAAAAGTTTTTGAGAGACAAAATAATGGTGGTTTAATTTCTCCACTTGAGAACGCCAAGGTCGCCACCAGATGGCAGTGAAAATTCCAAGAAGGAACTGAACTGCCATCTAGCGGTGACCTTGGCGTTCGCAGGTGGAGAATAGCATCTCCATATTGAATCTCAAGAATCTTCTTGTGATTATAAACTTTAATATAATAATAGAAGTCTTAATTTAAAACAAACACTTAAAAAATTCTTCTTTTTCTAATAAATAATTATTTCTGTTCTCATATCATTCAAAATAAAATTGTCAACATTAGGTGAAGAAATATTTTTCCCCTCTAGATCAAAGGACCTCGCACATTTTACATTGAATTTGGCTTCCAGCGGAACTTCCAGCGGAACTTCCAGCGGAACTTCCAGCTTTAACAAACTTTTAAATATCTTTTTTTTTTAATTTTCATTGTACACAGAAATTCTATTAATTTTATTCCTTCCCATTTTGACAATAGAAAGAAATCGAAAAGTTAAAGAGTAAACTTGTGCGCAATAACAGACGAAAAAAATCACTAACAGAGATTATAATTATACACCCTTCCTCCATTAGTTACAAAGTTAATGAAGGAAGGAAAAAGCAATTCCATAGACATGCTTCATCGCCAACTGTTAATGTCATCCTGAAAGGTTACTGTCCGGAAAGAGAATATATGTATGCTCTGATATGAAAATTTTTCTTTTCCCCTCTCCATCGACCTACTTAAAATACACCCATTCAAATATAAACACACACATATAAAATGTCGATAGCCCCTGGGCAATAAAAGTTCGATTTGCATTTAGGTTCAAAAAAGAAGATATAGAGAAATTTATCTCATACAAAGAAGACCTCGAATTATTTTATATTTCCTTTCTCAAAAAAGAAGGGCAAAAGAAAAGTATTCACTGCAAAAATATTTTAAAGGACTATAAACTTTTTTTTAAAAAACTCATCCCTTTTTTACGATACTAAAAATAAAGCATAAAGGTTCTAAAATCAATGTCTACTAAAAAATATTTTTGATTTTCTTCAGTCAAAATTGGGTTTTAAATAATAGATACAATAGTTTGTTTAACACACACATGAAATGTTTGACAATAGAACGTAAAAAAATATTTTCCGTATTAGCGAATTATGTTTGGAAAATAAGAAATATCTTTGAAATCAAACGTGACTAAACAGCTTTATATTGGCACGTTTTCATCTACTATTTGTAAACGTGATAAACAAAATTCTTCTTATCTTTGTAACATCTACAATAGTAATTAGACCCAAAGACAATAAGATTCATAGTCTCTATTGTCCTTGATGATCCAACAACAGAGTTATTAAACTTTTAGCCTCGCTTTCAACGAATGCATTCTTTTTCGACTAACAACCGATATTTCTCTATCTTATCCAATTTCTTTTTTTTTTCCTTGCAGAAAATATCACAATGACGTCTTAAGGGAATATGCGCGAAATGCGACTAAACTCCGCTATATAAATACAAAGCCAGTAAGCTACACTAAAACGTAAAGCAAACAAAATAGAGAAAAAAACATAATTTTCCAAACAGGAAAAAAATTCTCGAAAAAAATCTCCGTAAAGAAAATTTGCTAATAGAAATAAAAATAGATGAAAAAATATTTACAAAACCATAACATATATATTTTTATCATCTCTTGTTTGAAATTCTTAAAGGTGCAAAACGATCGTAAAGCTGAAGACGTCTCAAGGCAATATTCAAACCATATGTTTGGAATTGAACATTTACTCTATTGATTCGTTTTTAAGACTTCATTGTATAAATTGTATAAATGAACTATGTAAACAAAAATTGTGCAATATATTATCAGGCAGATAAATTTTCAATTAAGTTCCTCTTTTACATCTCGCCCGCACACTTTATTGTATACATAAAATAATTATACCATCAAGAGAGCTCTTGAGAAACTTTTCACAAAATTATGGGACTTAATACCGTTATCAGAAATTATTTTTTAAGACGTAATTTTATCCTATTAAGTACACGACAACATTATTTCCCTTCCATCAATTTTATTACATTTTCTCATTTTTCTCAGTAAGTAAACTATAATTCTCCTGAATAAATAAATAAAACAAAAAATAAAAAATGAATAAATAAATTCTAAAAGAAAAAGAAACTCTAAAAAGCTTTTTATAAAAATAATAGAAAAATCCAACCATCAACGAGTTGAAGAATTCGAAACAAAATAATTTCAATTAAGGAAACAAAAGAGAAAAGTTTGCTTTTGAAAAAATAATAATATTTCTTTTTTCCCCTTGTTTTCAAATTGGGATAAAGAATATAAATTTATTTTCTCGACTATTATATATATAGAGAGAGATAAAAGAATCATTACGCAATGTTTTTCAAGATAATTGGCTTGCAGATCTGAAAAAGAGTTTTATCTGATATCCGCGAAAACGTCATATACAATTTATTAATCAACACTGTTGGAAATTTTAACTGTTTTTCATCTCTTGTTTATCAAAACTTTGAAGAAAAGAAAATAGAGAGAGAGAGAGATCCTTTGAGTAAAAAAAATCCAACGATACGGTAAAAAAAAGAAAAAAAAGAAGAAAAATTGTAAGACCCTTATCTTTATATGCTTCGAAGTCATAAGAACAGAAATAACAACACCGCAAATAGAACCTAGTATAAACGAGACGAGATATAATAAAAAAAAAACTAATCTTAAATAACAAAAACGGAAACTAATAACCACTTATAATTGTTGATAAAAATAAATCATATTTTTGGAAAGAAAAGTTATTTATAAATATTAGTAAAATATACTAAATATTTATATATAAAAATATTTCTTATAATTATTTCAATATTTATATAAAAAAATATTTCTTATAATAATTACACTGGAACGCCGGTTTAGCGGACACTGCTATAACGAACGACTCCCCCCCCTGACAGTCCGCTAAACCGGCGTTCGAGTGTATTTTAATATTGCTATCACAGAGAAAAGCGAGTGTTGTTTTTGATGCGGGTAAATTTTGGTAGGGTAATTTTAGTGAGGATAAATTTTCTATAATAGAAAATTTACCTTATTTTCGGTGTTAAAATAACACTTCCGAGCTAAAGTTTGATGCAGACACTTTTAACACCGAATTCAGTGTTAAAATAACACTCACTTTTTTCTGTGATTAAAATTATTTTAATTTAAACATAGAAATTATTGATTGGAATAGAAATAATTTGGCTTAATTAAAAATTTCTTCAAGCAAATATATTTATTGCAGAGGCCTCGTACTCGATAATTAATTTTAGAAAACAGCAAAAAGTATCTTTAAGACTGAAAAAAGTAGCTACCAAAAAATTAAATTTAACTACTCAATATATTTTTTCATAATTTCAAAATTAAATTATACAAACATTCAAAATTCTTTAAAACTACAATCATTTTATTTCAAAATAAAAATTTAAATATTACAGTTTTACAACAATTAAAATTTTGAAAGATTTCAATTTAAAAAACTTTAGAAAGTAAATTATTTCTAAAAATTCACAGCTCAACGCTTTTAATATTCAATTATAATGTAATCTAAAATTTTAACTGAAATTTAATTTTAAATCAATTCTTATTAGAAAGTACTACGAAAATTCAATTATTTAAATATAAAAATAAACAATTAATTGAGTAATTGGATATTTCTTAAAATTTAATTATTATAAAGAACTTTATCAAAATTTTTTTTAAATAATTGAATTCTTTTGAAGAATTTATTTCAAATCCCATTAAAAATAATGGAAATTAAATTAAGCTAATTAAATAATTAAATTCTTACGAAGAATTTTATTGAAAACTTTTAAATAATTGAATTCCAGTGAAAAATTTGATTATTTGTAAAAAAAATGAATTCTTGCAAAGAATTTTATAACAAAATTTTAATTAATTGAATTTCAGTGAAAAATTTGATTATTTGTAAAAAAAAAATTGAATTCTTGCGATGAATTTGCATTACAAATTTGTTATAAATAATTGAATTCTTTTGAAAATTTTTATTTAAATTGTAGATATTAAAAATAATTGAATTTCAAAAAATATTTGAAATTAATTAAATTTTTACGAAGAATTTTATTAAAATTTTTTAAAAAGAATTGAATTGTTACGAATGATTTCATTAAAATTTTTGAAAATAATTAAATTCTTTCAAGAAATTTAGTTCAAAATGTATTGAAAATATCAAAACTTTTTGAAATAATTGAATTACTTTGAAGAATTTAATAAAATTTTCAAGAACAATAATTGCATTTTTTGAGGTTTTCATTTAAAATAATTTTATTTATTTAAAATAATAAAAAGTAAATAATGGATAAATAATAAAAATAAATTATTAAAAATAATTGAAATCCTGTGATGATTTTTATTTTATTTACAAAAATAATTAAATTCTTGTAACGAATTTTATTAATTTTTTTTTTTAAATAATTGAATTTTTGAGAAGAATTTTATTACGTATAAAAATAATTGACTCCTTGCGAAGAATTTTAAAACGTTTTTTTAAAATTAATAACCTAAATTTAAATAACCTCTCGAAAGGTTTATAAGCTTACATGTATTTAAATAGTTAATTTACATTCTTTAAAAAAACTGAACAATATAATTTTTAATTGATTACAATTAATTCAATTGTTATCTTGAATTTATTGTGATTGTCTTTAAAAGTGTTCAAAGTAAAAAAAAAGTAAAAGCATTAAAAGCAAAATTAAAAAAAATGTACGGCACAATTATAAGTAAACCAAGTCAAAACTGCTGGTACAAATATTAGAAAAAACAGGAGAAAAAAAGCGACGAAGCACTTAAATAGATTATGCAAATTGCATCAACTTTGTCTGGTTCCATAGACAGAGGAAAATCTTCTAAATTGCATTAGAAAGATTAATTATCAACGTCTAGTCTCTTTCTTTATTTCCTTTTATTTTCAAACTCTCTTTTATATTATATATAATATAATAAAAATTGTGACTTATAAACTTTTATATTAACCTTTTAACTTTTTCCTCTAATATCTCTCTCTTGTTAATAGTTTTTTTAAACTTTTTTCTTTCTTTTTTTTTATATAAAAACTATAATGTTGATGTGGTGTATTTTGCCTAACACCTCTATATACATATATGCTTTGACATATTACATCGTCATACCCTCAATTCGACATAAGAGCAGACACCGATAATACTATTGATTCTTTTTTATACCCCTTATTGGATAATCAATGACCTTCAAGCTAAATTATCCTTTAAGCTTTCAGTATGAGTGTAGATTATTATTTGACATTTAAGCGAGTGATAATTGAATTAAAATTATTCTTTTTTTGGAATTGTTCAAGTATAGAAATATTTTCAAAAACAAAACAATTTTTCTTTCACTCTCGTAATTTTTTTTCTTTTGGTTCATTAAAAATGTTAAATGGTTATTTCTCATCAATATAATAGATATTTTTGTATCTCAGTCACGTTACATTACACAAGAAAAAAGATACATTTGCCTCAAAGTCTCAAAAACTTTTGCCCCAAAAATTGTTTACTTCTTTCAAAAAAAAAATTTGGTTTCAAAAAATTTTATTTAGCAGAAATATTTATAAAATAAAATAGAAATTATTGGTTCGAATATAGATATTCGAATTTATTGTTATTGCATTTTATTTGTTAATTTTTTTTATGTCAAATTTAAAAAAATATTTAAAGTGAAAAAAAATTATTTTCAAATAAAAAAAAAAAAATGAAGATATGATAGAAAAGGGACTAAAACTGTCAAATTGTTTATTCTATCGCGATGAAAAAACTTTTTTACACAATAAACTGCTAATTTGATACTTCAGGATATCTGATATACCAGCAGAAATATATTTTCTCTCAAGTTAAAAGCTTCCGATGAAGCGTCATGTGTGATAGAAAAATGTGTCAGTAATACAGGTGTCGTGCACGTGTAAATTCAATTTTTATTTTACTCAAAGTTAAATGTATTGAATATAAAAATGTATAAAATAAATAAAAGAAAATATCAAATTGAAAAATATAATAAATCGAAAAATATATCAAGTAGAAAATTATTTCAAACCGAAAAAATAGAAAATAGAAAAATATATCAAGTAGAAAAATAGTTCAAACAGAAAAAATAAAAAATAGAAAAATATATCAAGTAGAAATACAATATTAATAAAATACTTAGCAAAATTCAATTATTTTCAAAATTTTTTTTAACTTTCTCGTCAAAATTTTAATTATCTTCATAAATAATAAAATTCTTCTTCGAAATCCAATTATTTTCAAAAAATTTTTTTTTTAAATTTCTCGTCAAAATTTTAATTATCTTCATAAATAATAAAATTCTTCTCCAAAATTCAATTATTTTAAAAAATTTAAATAAAATTCTTGTCAAAATTTTAATTATCTTCATAAATAATAAAATTCATCCTGGAAATTTAATTATTTGCAAAAGTTCTGATAAACTTCTTTGCAAAATTCAATTATCTTCAAAAGTAATAACATTCTTCGCAGAAATTCAATTATTTTCAAAAATTTTTTTTAAATTCTCGTCGAAAATTTCAATTATCTTTGTAAATATCAAAATTCTTCGGCAAAATTCAATTAATTTAAAACATTTTTTTTTTAAATCTGTTCCAAATTTCAATTATCTTTATAAATAATAAAATACATCCTAGAAATTCAATTATCTTCAAAAGTAATAAAATTCTTCGCAGAAATTCAATTATTTTCAAAAATTTTTTTTTAAATCCTCGTCAAAATTTCAATTATCTTTGCAAATATCAAAATTCTTCTGCAATATTCAATTATACTTTTAAAAAATTTTTTAAAAATCTGTTTAAAATTTCAATTATTTTTGTAAATATCAAAATTCTTCGGCAAAATTCAATTAATTTAAAACATTTTTTTTAAATCTGTTCCAAATTTCAATTATCTTTATAAATAATAAAATAAATCCTATAGAAATTCAATTATCTTCAAAAGTAATAAAATTCTTCGCAGAAATTCAATTATTTTCAAAAAATTTTTTTTAAATCCTCGTCAAAATTTCAATTATCTTTGCAAATATCAATATTCTTCTGCAATTATACTTTTAAAAAATTTTTTAAAAATCTGTTTAAAATTTCAATTATTTTTGTAAATATCAAAATTCTTCTGCAAAATTCAATTACTTTTAAAATTCTTTTTAAAATTTGTTCAAAATTTCAATTATTTTTATAAATAAAGAAAATTTCACAAGAATTCAATTACTTACTAATATTTTATAAATTTCTTCTCAATAATTCAATTATTTTCATAAAAAATAATTTAAAAAAAATTTTTTTTTAAAGTCATGTAATATAAAATAATGATTTTATCACTCGGTCATCTTTAATTATTATAAAACATGAAGACATCGATTGCTCCGAGTCGAAGACTCGGAGTGATCGATTTCTTCATGTTTTATAACAATTTTTGTTGTTTAATTTCAAAAAGGTTTGAATTTTCATGTTTTAAAAATTTTAATTCCTATGGAAAAATAATTATAATTAAATATTTATTTAAAAAAGAAATTATTGATGTTTTCGAAAAATTTGAAAGAAATTTGTAAATAAATGTAACAGAACTAGAAACAGAAATAGAAAAAAAAAACAAAAAAGTATTTTTTCACTCATCCCAAATCAAAACTTTATAATTATTCATGAACATTTAAACAGAAAAAAAATTGCTAAACTTCTAAAATGGTTGTATAACCCAGAAAAACTCTAAAAATGCATTCTCAACACGAACGATCTAGAGAGAAAATGAGATCAAAAGACTGAAAAAGAGTATAAACGTGAGAAAGAGAGAAGAACCAATTATAAAGTATAAATATACTTTAAGATACCTATGAAAAAAAAAAATTGCGCGCGTGTGTGCGCTCATAAAAATTTGTTGAATAAACTTTCCGATAAAAAAAAAAAAGAAAAGAAAAGACTTTGCCCTAATTTTTAATCCTTTAAATTTGTAAAGAAAAAAAAAAGTGCGACTACACACCACCGCGTTATTAAATTATTATTCACCACGCGGCTATTTTCTCCGTAGACGTTCACTGGACTTACCCAGGTAGAAATTGACGACCGGGATGGTACCGGCCCGGTACAAACGGCGGATTATAAGTGCCGGGGCGGTACCGGCATAAGACCGTCATTTTCACCGGCTTGGTACCGGCAAATTGCCGGATGATAACTACGGCAGGTATCCGGCAAACGTACCGGGCCGGTACCGAATAATCCACCGGGGCGGTACTGGCCCGGTTAATATTTGTAGACATTTAGTGCCGCTTTAATACCGGCACACTACCGGCAGGTAACTGGCCCAGTACCGGCATAAGACCGTCATTTTCACCGGCTTGGTACCGGTAAATTGCCGGATGATAACTACGGCAGGTATCCGGCATACGTACCGGGCCGGTACCGAATAATCCACCGGGGCGGTACTGGCCCGGTTATTGTTGGAAGGCATTTGGTGCCGGTTTATTACCGGCTGCACAACCGGCTAGGTACCGGGCCGGCACTAAAAAACAACCGGTGTGGTACCGGGCCGGTTAAAAAAAATTATATTTCAGTCTGATTAATTATTTAATTATTATTATTATTATCAATGTTATTATTAATTTTAAATTGGAAACAGTAAATATATTAAATGCTGAAACAGAGAAACATAAACAATCATAGAAAAATCTGAAGACTCGAGGAATTGAACTCCGGACCCTGAGGCTGCAAAGTCGACACCACATCCGCTAACCTAAACCTGCACATGGAAAGCAAATGCAAAGTGAGCTTATAAAGTCCAACCGACATTACAGCTGGCAGCAGTACCGGGCCGGCACTAATATTCAACCGGTGCGGTACCGGGCCAGTATTTGTATTTTTTAATTTATTTTAATTCAATTTAAATTATTATAAATAAATAAAAATAGTAAATATAAATAATAATAACCGCCCCATTCACCGGCTAGATACCGGGCAGGCACCAATAAGCAACCTACTCGGTAATAATATAATTGCCGGCACAAGTAACTAATTAATTTATTATTAATAATTAAAATAATAAATTAATTAATAAATTAATTTTCAAATTTTTTTTCTTTTCTTTAATTCTTTTTCTGATAGTTTAACATTGGCAAACAACCGGGAGGACACTAGGTTAGTACTAATATTTTTGTCGGCAAAACTTCTGTGCCAGTAGAAAGCATTAAGTACATTTTTGTGCTGGGCCGGTGCTGGTCCGGCACAAATATTATCACCGGAAAATCTCCTTCGGCGGTATAAGACAGAGCGAAATGACAGTACCGGGCCGGTGATACGCCGGTGCTGGCCCGGTACAAATATTATCACCGGCAAATCTACGTCGGCGGTATAAAAACAGAAGTAAATTATAGTACCGGGCCGGTGATACGCCGGTGCTGGCCCGGTAAAAATATTATTACCAGAAAATCTCCGTCAGCGGTATAAAAACAGAAGTAAATTATAGTACCGGGCCGGTGATACACCGGTGCTGGGCCGGTAAAAATATTATTACCAGAAAATCTCCGTCAGCGGTATAAAAACAGAAGTAAATTATAGTACCGGGCCGGTGATACGCCGGTGCTGGGCCGGTAAAAATATTATCACCGGCAAATCTCCGTCAGCGGTATAAGACAGAGCGGAATGACAATACCGGGCCGGTGATACGCCGGTGCTGGGCCGGTACAAATATTATCACCGGCAAATCTACGTCGGCGGTATAAAAACAGAAGTAAATTATAGTACCGGGCCGGTGATACGCCGGTGCTGGGCCGGTACAAATATTATCACCGGCAAATCTACGTCGGCGGTATAAAAACAGAAGTAAATTATAGTACCGGGCCGGTGATACGCCGGTGCTGGCCCGGTACAAACATTATCACCGGCAAATCTACGTCGGCGGTATAAAAACAGAAGTAAATTATAGTACCGGGCCGGTGATACGCCGGTAAAAATATTATCTTCCGAAAATCTCCGTCGACGGTATAAAAACAGAAGTAAATTTTAGTACCGGGCCGGTGATACGCCGGTGCTGGGCCGGTTAAAATATTATCACCGGCAAATCTACGTCGGCGGTATAAAAACAGAAGTAAATTTTAGTACCGGGCCGGTGATACGCCGGTGCTGGGCCGGTAAAAATATTATCACCGGCAAATCTCCTTCGGCGGTATAAAACAGAAGTAAATTATAGTACCGGGCCGGTGATACACCGGTGCTGGCCCGGTACAAACATTATCACCGGCAAATCTACGTCGGCGGTATAAAAACAGAAGTAAATTATAGTACCGGGCCGGTGATACGCCGGTAAAAATATTATCTTCCGAAAATCTCCGTCGACGGTATAAAAACAGAAGTAAATTTTAGTACCGGGCCGGTGATACGCCGGTGCTGGGCCGGTTAAAATATTATCACCGGCAAATCTACGTCGGCGGTATAAAAACAGAAGTAAATTTTAGTACCGGGCCGGTGATACGCCGGTGCTGGGCCGGTAAAAATATTATCACCGGCAAATCTCCGTCAGCGGTATAAGACAGAGCGGAATGACAATACCGGGCCGGTGATACGCCGGTGCTGGGCCGGTACAAATATTGTCACCGGCAAATCTCCTTCGGCGGTATAAAACAGAAGTAAATTATAGTACCGGGCCGGTGATACGCCGGTGCTGGGCCGGTAAAAATATTATCACCGGCAAATCTCCGTCGGCGGTATAAAAGAAGAAGTAATTTATAGTACCGGGCCGGTGCTGGGCCAGATATTTTTAATTAACCGGCCCGGTACACTCTACCAGTACCGGTAGAAATCCACATTTACCACCGGGCCGGTACTGGGCCGGTATTTATTTCATATCCGGCCCGGTACCTTTTTGCCGGTACCGGCATATGTCCGACTTTACAACCGGTTCGGTACCATGCCGGTCGTTAGTGCTGGCACACCTCCAACTTTTCTGCCTGGGTAACGCGATAATCTTGCATTTGCTTCTATTTCCGTCATTACCGTATAATTGTGCGCGTTTACATACAAGTACACTTCTTCTATTTTCGTATTGCTTACGCGTTTTATTATTATATAAAATGAGTCGCATGTATTTTGATGCGCGATTCATTTTTTTTTTCTTCAAAACACCTGTTTTAGGATTGATTTAAGACTTTCGCTATTTTAGAGAAACTTATCATTGTTCCAGGTAAATTTTTTATTATTATTATAAAAATTAAAAAAAAAATTTTTTTTTTTGAGATTCTTAACAATTTTGTCGATCAAAATGGAAAACGAAAAAACATTTTTTAATTGAAAATTTGTTTGTAGTGAAAAATTCGCACAAGAGGGAGTTCATATTTAGAATATAAAAGAGAGGGAACTCATATTTATAGAGAGAGAAAATTCTTTTTGAGAGTGACATTATTTTTCCATTAAAAATTCAACTATTTCCGCGTGTAATATCAGATATCATTTATATATGGAGGATTTTACAGAGTCAATTACCTATGAAATATGATTAATCAAAGGAAAACTCACGACTTTATCATGATGCTGAACTTTATGAAACTTCCAGTTTTCAACTTTGAAACGATTTTGAAAATTGTATTTCTGCACTTCTATTAAAATCTCTCCGATGGTGCATGATGAGAGAGAGAGAGAGAGAGAAATTCTCATATATATAAAAATAAGGTGGATACTTTATAAACGAATCCATGCGCATAAACAGTAGTTTCAGTACAAGTTTAATAATATTTGACTCATTATTTATTTATTAAACATAAATAATTTAAATACAACTATAAATATACACTCTCAATCTGAATTATAGTAAAAATACGTCCGCTAATTTAAATTAGTAAAAATTTCTTTACTACTTTTCAATAATTTAATTTTCTTCTAAAATTTGAGTAAAATATTTTCAAACTACTAGTAAATCAAGTAGTAAAATTAAGTAATATTTTCACTAAAAATTAGGGCAAATAATTACTACAATTTAAATTATAGTGCAGACGACTTTTCACTACAATATTCAGATTTTGAGAGAAAATATAAACATAAAAATAAAAAATATTTCTATTTATTTTCAAATAAAGAATGTCAAAAGCATTTACATTATTTTTTTGTAAACTTCCTTTAAATTGTCAGAGAATAAAATATATTTTATGTCATTCTAAACAAGAACAAGAAAAGAGGATATTAAAGAAAACAAAATAAATAAAATAAGAAACAAAAATTTCTAAACGAAAGGAATTTCTAGCATAAAAATCTCATCTGTCTCAAATTAGATAATTATAAATTTTTCTCCTATAGATTTGATAAAAAAAAAGAATAATTTCTAATATTATTTAGAATCTAAAGACCCAAGGGTATGATCGATTCTGAACGTTAACAATATTCTAAAAATGAACAAAATTGGTCAAGGTTAAAAGTAAGCCTAATCTATAAACAATGTCCAGTTTATTGCAATCTCTTTAATTGTCAAGGTTGATAAAAAATAATATTCTCTGAATCATTAAAAAGAGAACGTTCTACAACAATAAACAAATGTCACGTCTACAATATAAAACATAGTATTCAATAAAATGGTATAAACTGCACTATGGGAAAAAAATTTATTTGATTCAAATAACCGATTACTTGTCTATTATCAAACAATTATTTATACTTGAATCTCAGGATTCGTACTCGATAATTAATTTTAAAAAAGTAGCTTAATCACAGTCACGTGAGGCCTGCAATTATAAACTTTAATACAACAATAGAAGATTCAATTTGAAACAAACACCTAAAAAATTGTTCGTTTTCCTAATAAAAAATTGCTCCTTTTCTCATATCATTCAAAATAAAGTTGTCAACATTAGATGAAGAAATATCTTTTCCCCTCTAACTTTTTAAGAAGAAAAAGAAAGAGAAAATGTTTGCACATTATACAGACATAAACTTTCTAATCAAAAAGCACATTTCTTCTTTTTTTTCTCTCATTCAAGATAACCTACATACACCTGAAATTAGATTTTTAACCCTCCTATATATATATAACTGTAAATAAAGCGCAACAAAATGAGATATGCCTGAAACAATATTTACTAATTTCGCAGAGAATATCTATAGATGTGCTTGAAAATTTTCTCCTTTCACGCCCCCTGGAACTTAACAACACGATATTGTATATATAGCTTCGTTCGAGAAAATGTCAGGAATTTCACACTGAAATTTCATCCACAAGAAAGATCAAAAGAACAAAGAGGATAAAAAAAAAGATGACAAACATTCTTTTCCAAATAATAAAAAAAAAGAACATAATCTTAAAGGATTTCGAAAAAAAAAGAAGAAAAATCTAAAATGACAAAAATATATTCCAATTATCAAAAAATTAAGAATTTTTAATTTTTTATCAAACATTGTACGAAGAAAGATTCGATATGAAATGATAAGGAAACACTGCACTGTGAAAAAGCTAAAAAAAAACAATGAAGATAAGAATCTAAGCTGCGAAAGATAAAAGTGTAGTCGAAATTTGCAAGAGAAAATTAAATATAATCATTTTCGGTGCGGAAACAACGAATGAAGTAAATTGCAGAGTTCTCTATAAATCTGAATTCTGAGTTAGTGAAAAGTCGTTATCTCTAATTTCAATTAGTAGAAATTGCTATATTCTTAAGTAATTTTACCTTAAAACTAGAAAATACTTATTTTCCGCACTAGTAATTAAAAACTACTAAGTTATTACTATTTTTTAATAGTGCAATAATTTTACAAAATTGATAGTAAAATTATGAACGATTTAAAGAGTAGAAAGTAAATTTTACTAAATTAAAAAAAATTAATTTGGAAAAGAATTAATTTTAAGAGTTTAAACATTTATAATTTTTATCTTTTTTTATAATAATATACTCTCTAAATCTGAATTAGTAGTTTTATACTAATGCGAAAGAGTGCGGATTTGTCTACTAATTGAATTAGTAACAGTTTTGATTAATTTTTATTAAAAAAAACTACTAATTGCTAGTCGTATTTTTTACTATTTAAAACTAGAGACCGACTTACTACATAAATTATTCAATTATTTCAATACAAAAATAAATATTACCAATTAGTAGTTTTTTTTACTAAAAATTAGTCAATAATTAAAAAAATAAAAATAACTATAAAGAAAGTAGAAGCAGTTTAGATTTTACTATGACAGTATGGGAAAATTTAGATTTTCAAAAATTTAAATTTTCAAAAATTTAAATTTGAAATCTTTTCAAAATGCGCAATATATTCAATTATTATCTAAAATATTAACTGAAATTACAAAAATAAATAATTTATTGAATAATGCAAGATTTTTTAAAATTGAATTCTCATAAAGAATTTTATCAACAAATTTTTAAATAATTGAAATCTTATAACGAATTTATATAAAATTTTTAAGAATAATCACATTTTTCGAGGAATTCAATTAAAATAATTGTATTAAAAATAATTAAATTCCTAAATAGAATTTTATAATTTATGAAAATAATTGAATGTTTGCAAAAAAATTTATAAAAAAAACTAGCAAATAAAAAAATTTAAATATTTTCAAAAATAAACAACAATTTATGAATGATTACAGATTTAAAAATTTCATCAAAGAAATTCAATTATTTTTATAAATTGTAAAATTTTTGGCAAGAATTCAATTATTTTAAAGAATTTTAAAAAAAATCATGCGAAGAATTGAATTATTTTCAATACAATTTTAATTACCATTTTCTCGAAAGAATTCAATTATTTTCATAAATAAAATTCGTCGAAGGAATTCAATTATTCTCAAAGTTTTTGACAAAATTCTTTCTAAGAATTCAATGATTTTCAATACATTAATTTTAAAATTTAAAACATTTAAAAAGAAAAATTATTTTAAAAGTTCGGAAACAAAAAAGCAAACAGCAACTAACTTCAAACTGCGAACAGATTACTGGAATACAACAATTATTAATATAGAAGATTTGTAAATAATTGAATTCCTGTGAAATTTTTATTATGAAAATAATTAAATGTTTACTTATAGTGTTTTAACTAAAATTCTTATAAAATCTAAAATTTCTAATTAAACTCATTGAAAATTGAAATTTTCTAAAATTTTTAATTAAAACCTTTTGAAGTTTATCCATTTATAAAAACTGTAAACGCAACACTTCTGAAATTCAATTAATTTTGAAATATTTTAATAAAATTATTCATTGAATAATTTATAAGTCATAATTTCATGATAGTTCTTCAAGAGTTATGTTATTTAAAAAGAAATTATTGCCAGAAATAGAAATCTTATGAAATCTTATGTATTCTAAAAATTAAATTTTTTCCAGTACTTTTAATAAAATTCCCTGACTTTTCCTGACTAATTCTATTTTCCCTGGATTTTTCCCGGACCTGTAGCAACCCTTATAAAAAAAATGAAAAAAAAATGAAAAAATATATAAAATTAATAAAATACGAACAAACATTATAAAAGAATAAAAAAAAAAAAACTAAAAACGTCAGATCTGAAAATTGAAAATAACCTGCGCATTAAAGCAAAGTTCAATATGATCAATCAGTGAACTGACGCTTGAGATGACCATGAAGAGTGTCTAAACGTATAAACAGAACTCTCACGAGGATACGATCAGGACTTGTAATTAGATTGCACGTGTTTACACGTATAGGTAACAGAGTTAAACGATAATTTGTTCCCAGATATATACACATATATGTACATTTCATACATCGTCAGAAATGTTCATACGATTTTAACTTATGGCACGGTTCCCTTCAATTTTCTTAAAAATAGATACACACACGCTTCAATGACGCATTTTCATTTTCACTATGTAATATTCCGTATATAAAGGCCTTATAACCAAAAAAATAACATTTTATCTATTTTTTTAATATTTTTATAAACGAAAATCCATCAAATTTAACGAATAAATCGAAAATACTGTTCTATCAAAATAAAAACGCAGTTTTAAAAAAAGTGAATGTAAAACCTTGATTTTTCTGTTCAAGTGATAAATTACATAAATCAAATATTGAATTAAATTAAATATATTTAAAAATAACCAAATTTTATCGAAAAAATATTTTCCTCCTTTTCATCTATTCAACAAGGAAATTATTTAATATTTACACGTAAATAGAAATCCATTTGAATATTGGATTATGTTTTCGTGAGGATTGCACAAGTTTGTTTACCAACTTGTACACGAGAACTATTAATTACACACGAGTTTAAATTTACTCCAAATTCATGAATTTTCTTTCTTTATTTTCCTATTTTTGCACTTTTAAACATTTTTAAATTACTCGAAATCAATTATTTATAATTTTATACTTTGAAAAAATAATTTATTCAAACAATAATAAATGCAACACACGGAAAAAATATATTTCACCTATAACAGCGATAAGTTTCTCTAAAATAACGAAAGTCGCTTAACTGAAACAACTAAAAATTTCGCTAATATAATAAAATTTGTACTCCAGATAAAATATTTTTTGCGATTTTTGCCTGAAAGCAGGTTAATTTAATTAACTGATTAACAAATTTATTATTCATTAGTTGAAACTAAAAAAAATATATTTTTTTATTTTTTAAATTTGTTAAAAAATCGAAACAATTTTTTTAAATAAATAAAGTGACGAATAGCATTTAACTTTTATAGAGAGGAAAATTTATTCATATTTTCAATTGAATAATTGAATTGAACATTCTTTTTAATGTACTTTCAATCAATGATAGCATTTCAAGTCTCTTTATAGAAAAATTATATATATACTCGCTCTTATATCTGATTGTTGTAATCTAATCAATTTTAACTTTCTCAGAAAAACTGCAATCCCATCTATCGGGTTTTTCACTTAAAATCCCCAAGAAAAGTAATTGAATCTTATAATGTCGATATACCTTCGAGAACCCTGACCTCTAAAGAATTCTGTATTGATAAAGAAAATAGAATATCTAAATTACAAAAGAGGACATTTTTTTTAAGTAAATTTTACTAATATTTTTACTAAAGTAAATTTTACTAAAGTAAATTTTACTAATACGAAAGTGAATTTTACTAATGCGGAAGTAAATTTTACTCATGTGAAAGAAATTACAACTATATCGAAAGTAAATTTAACCAATGCGAAAGAATAACGTTCAATGTAAAAAGTACTAAAAAAATACACCAGAACTAGTACAAATTGCAAACCAAAAATTGACCAGAAATTCCCCGAAAGTTTAAGATTTAACTTTTTAAATAGCAAAATTCGTACTTGTTTTCATATTGATAAACAAATATTGTTAATTAATTTCCCCATTGCACGATGAGTTAATCTTATTCGAATTTATTCATTGTTTACGCATTATTGTTGTCAAGGCATTGTAGTTATTGAGCACTCAACACAATTTCCGAATTGCATCAAGTCTACTTTTCCAGGTCGAGTAGCTTTTGCACAAATGGAAAATGAAATGAGTTTCTAAATCGATTTGATTTTGTTCTGCCTATATATTTATTAGTATAAGAATAATTGTAATTGCCGCATTCGATTCGTATTATTGCTTTTCAATACCTATACATATACATATTATCGCTGTAGTGTTTTTTTAGTACCTGTTGATAATATATCAAGACCTCTATATTTTATTGAACGACTTTTATACCTATATATGATCAACAAATCCACCTCACGATTTTAGAGAATATATATTTCAAGTTTATTTATGTCCTATTGTAATTTGAGTTCATTTCCCTTCTTTTGCCTTCAGAGCCAATAATGAATGAGGCATCAACTATTATATAATGTTTATGTTTTTTTAATCACATTCCAATAAATATAGATCTGTATTATTATATTCAATAATATTCCGCAACTATTCTAATCATTTTAGAATTTAGAATGATAAGGTCAATTCTAAATCCTAAAAATCTTTGTCCAGAAAACATTTAATGTATGTATACAAGAATTAGTACAAGAAAAAATAATTATTTTAATTCAATCTTCGTTGGTAATTATAGTTTTTCTGTATCGAGTAATTATTTAGAAAAAAAGGAAACTACTTTTTACTGTATATTAAAAGTTCATTCTCCTTAGTTGTTTTTGCGCGTGCCAATAAACAGATAGAGAAACTAAAGTTTGCCAACTTCTATTCATAATAATATGTATAGTATCCGCTTGAATGTATTATTATTCTCATCATCATTCCAAGGAAATTTTAAAAATAGATGTTACACAACACAAGCGCCACTTAATTCACTCTATGATTATATATTATTTCGATTCGATTTGAAAATTAATCGATTAATTTTCACTATTATATTGCACTGAAGAACTCATTTATTTCATTTAAATCACTAATAATTACTCGAGACTATTAATTTATCATTTCAACTATTTATCAATCTTCAAATAAATATTAATTAGAAAAGCAAATAAATTTTATTCTATAAATTTGTTTGTTTATAAAAAAGAATAATACAGTAACTATTACTATACTTTCATAGTAAAACTCAAAATATTAGAAATTTCCAACTATTTTTGGAGTTTTATTTATTTCTGCATTTTTACTATACCAGGGTTGCCACAAAAATTTAATTCTGTTTTTCCCTAAATTTTTTCTGACTGATTTTGACTTTTTCCCTGAACCTGAAGAATATTCTTATTCACTCCAAAAATTATTAGATACTCAATAAAATGTTCTACTACATTTATTAACAAATTTCTTAAAAAGTAAAATTATTCCAAAACATCCACAACTTCTTTTTTAAATAAATATTTAATCATTATTATTTTTCCATAGAAATTAAGATTTTCAAATTCAATAACTTATAAGAATATTTATTATACAAAACATAAAGAAATCGATCGCTCCGAGTGATCGATTTCTTCATGTTTTATAATAAATTTAATATGAGAAAATAATTGAATTCTTGCAACGAAATTTATTAAAAAAAATTTTTAAACAATTGAATTCCTATAAAGAATTTTATTTCCGAAAATAATTGAATTCCGGAGAAAAATATTATTTTTTATGAAAATAATGTAATTTTTTGTGAAGAATCTTATTCAAATTTTTTAAAATAATTGAATTTCTCAGAATCTTTTAAAACTTTTTTTGAAAGTAATTAAATTCAATCGAGAAATTTCATTAAAAAATTGAAAATAATTGAAATCTGACGAAGAATTTTATTAAATTTCTTTTTAAATAAGTAAATTCCTTTAAAAATGTTTATTTTCGAAAATAATTGAATTATTGGGGAAAATTTTAGTAAAATTTCTTAAATAATTCATTTGCTCCGAAGAATTTGATTTTTTACAAAAATAATTGAATTCTTGAGAAAAATTTTAGTAAAATTTCTTAAATAATTGATTTGCTTCGAAGAATTTTATTTTTTACAAAAATAATTGAATTCTTGGGAAAAATTTTAGTACAATTTCTTAAATAATTGATTTGTTTCGAAGAATTTTATTATTTACGAAAATAATTGAATTGTTTCGAAGATTTTTACAAACATTTTTGACAATAATTTATTGTATTCCTAGGAAGAATGTTATATTTTACGAAAATAATAAATTGCATTCTATGATCGATTTTATTATAATTTTTCAAATTTACAATAAAGCATTTTATCAAAATTTTTTTAAATAATTGAATTCTCGAGAAAATTTTTATTATTTATGAAAATAATTGATTTCTTGCGAAGAACTTTCTTTCAATTTTTTAAAAGAATTGAATTCCTAAGAAGAATATTGTAATAAAAATAATAGAATTTTATAGGAAATTTTTATTAAAATTGCAATTTTCCTAAATCTTATAAAGAATTTTCTCAACATTTTTTTAAATAATAGAATTTTTAAAGGAATTTTATATAAATTTTTCGAAATAATTGAATTTCTCAGGACTATTTTGAATTTTTTTCAATTCTCTGAATACATTTGAATTATTTCAAAAAACTTTATTAAAAAATTAAAAATAATTGAATTGGTACGAAGAAATTTATAAAAAATTGTTAAGTAATTGGATTTCTGTGAAACTTTTATTAAAATTTTGTTGAAATAATTTAATTATTTTGGAAAATTATATCAAAATACATTAAAAATAATTGAAATTAGGAAAATTTTTGAAAATAATTGAAATTTTGACATGAATTTTATTAAATTTTTTGAAATTTACAAGTATTTCTGCAGTTTTATTTATTTTATTTATTTATGTATTTTTATTTTAATTTTGGAGTAAATTTTCCCCCTTTTTTTTACTAAAATTTACTTCTAGAAAAGTAAAAAATTAGTACAAAAATAAATTTTTACTTTAATTTCGGAGTAAAACATTTTTACTAAAATTTACTTCTAGAAAAGTAATTCTGAAGTAATTTTCACTAAAGTGAAAGTAATTTTTACTAATGCTAAAGTAAATTTTACTAAAACAAAAGAAAATTTACTAATGTGGAAATAAATTTTACTAAAACAAAAGAAAATTTACTAATGCGGAAGTAAATTTTACTAAAACGAAAGTAAATTTTACTGATGCAGAAGTAATTGCTATACAAAAGCGAAAGTAAATTTTACTGATGCAGAAGTAATTGCTATACAAAAGCGAAAGTAAATTTTACTGATGCAGAAGTAATTGCTACAAAAGCGAAAGTAAATTTTACTAAAATGTGAAGTAATATTTTCTAATGTAGAATTGTAGTAGTAAATTTTACTAAAACAATTTTATTATATATATTAATTTCGTAATTTTAATTAATTAAGTCTAATTACTTACTTTTAATTAATGAAGTTTAATGAATAAATTTTAATTACTACCATTAATTTCCTACTAACAAAACAAACATTTATTTACAATGAAAAATATTTAAGAACAATTATTTGATAATGAAATTTGTTCTCAGTGCGCCTAATAAACAATATTATGCAAGCGGAAGAGTATAAAATAAAAAATTCACATCATTGTTATGTCAATCGTTTTCGATTACAAAAATAAAAGCAGAGGCAAAATAATGATGAGAGCTGCGGGAGAAATCTAGAACACACATACTATAAAGCGAAAGTTTTTACCTTTTTCGTCAAATAAATGGAAACCAAGAGTTATAAAGCAAGATATTTGGTATTTAAACTGGTATTTTATAATGTACTGCTGCGGCTTTAATTGTATATCATGAAGAAAGTATATTTTAACGAGACAGATGGGTAAATTAGTTTTCCTCGAGTTTAATAATATCTCATTAAATTGCGAACATCATAAAAAATGGAAGAGCTTTAAAATTCAAAAGTGCTCTTTATCTTTGGCCCTTGATCTTCTTTTTCACTGCATTAAAGCCTATCATCAAGAGAGTGAGAAAAAAAGTTCAGCGATAGAGAGAGAAGGTACTGAGTTTTACACTCTTATACGATTAGAAAATCGCTCTTTCATGAAACTGCTAAGAGACTGCACTACAATATCTAAAGAATTTTCATCCCTTTATTTATTTTTTTTTTTTAAGAAAATTGATTTAAAGAAAAAAAAGAAACGCTTATGAAAGATTTATTTTCTTGATCTGAAATACTGTATTATTAAGATCCATACTCACGTATTCAACCTTTTACTCTACACGACATCCTCATAATCTTCAATACTTTCTATTCTCTTCTCGTTCTACATCTACATTTCGAGTAGGGAATTTATATATACATATATATATATATATATATATATATATATTTTAAGCTTTTGTAAAACAAACTCGAGCATCTTTTTTTGAATTACATTACAATGCTTTTGGCTCGAGCATCTTCTTTTTCTTTCTCTAATGCTTTTGTTTTCTAGTCACGCGTTTGTACTTACGGGATTCTGTGACAAGATTAGTTTTGTTTACACGAATAAAAAAATGTAGTAACACTATACAAACTTCTGCCTGCTTTTGCCTGCGCTTTTGCCCCAACTTCTCTTTAATTTTTTGCGTAAATAAATACAAAAGGTAAAAATGATCAAAGAAACTTAGTGACAAAATTTACAAAAGGTTCAAAAAGCAGAAAAATTTACAACTGCAAACTAATGATTTCAACAAAAGAAACAAGGCACTTTTTCTTCTAAAAATTAATTTTTGATTCGAGTATATAAAAAGGTTTTTAATTTCTTTTACGAACACAGTGGAAGTGTAAATAAACTTATTTGTAAAATAGTAGCTGAACAGTTGTATAAGGTGAAAAAAAAAACCAGCAACTGTTAAAAATTACCAGCGACCTTTTTAACAGATAAATAGTAACAATAAATCATTTCTCTCCCAGTGTATAATTTTAATCAAATTAAACCCAATTTTCTTTCTTCCGACAATACATGCACTACATTGAAATCACAAAAATCAAAAATATTTTTCTCTCCTTTTTTTGGACAATGATTAATGATTGTTTGTTTGTGTGTTTTTTCACAGGTTCTGCATCAATTGAACACAAAAACGGAAATGGCAGCGTCAAGGGTAACAAGACGAACAATAATGGGGCCGAGGTTAATCGAAATGAGGATCATAATGGTTCCATTGACATAAAGTCGCAGGCAAAGAAGAAATCAGGAGGACCTGGAAGTGGACCTTTGCTACAACAAGCGTAAGTTCACTTACTTACACAGCCATTAGTTAAAGGTAATTAATGAAGAAAAAATTCATTGAGCAAAAGCTATTAAAAATTAACGCATTCGAAAAATATTTCTTTGAAAAAAACAACTGTTTGAGAAAAAACTATTCAAATAGAAAAAAAATTCCCTTACTAAATAATCAATATTTTCTTCTTGCATTGTCATATTCATTCTTTACGAGAGCTTTCATTTTTTTCTTTTTTGTGAACCTATTAAATTTCAAGCCTTTTTTTAAATGCACCAAAGTGCCAACTACTAATAATGAAACTCATTACATTTCCGACTGTATAATTACCTCACTATTTAAAGTACTAATTAAATTCTCTTCTTATTATTTCTTTTTTTTTTTTTTTTTTAATTAAGAAACCTCTTAAAAATCTAGTTCTTTCTATAAAGACCGAGAATTTATTGAAATTTAATTTTAAAATTATTTATTCTTTAATTATTTATCTATAAATAAATAATCAAAAAATAATAATTATTATTATTTTAGTATTAAAAATATTATCTGGTACCTAATTTATTATTTCTTAATAATGCAATAAACAAATAATCAACTTTTTTTTTAACAAAAATATTTTTTCGAAATTAGAAAATTTTATTTACGCTATTGATATTATTTTTTATCGCTAAATCTTTATTATAATTTGCAATATTTTTATTTACAGAGAGATATCTTCTAGTCAATTGGATTTCTTCAAGATGCTTGACGAAAAAATTGAAAATGTAAGTTGAAAAAGCAATAATTAAAATTTTCTAGTATTTTTTTTTGAACTTATGCTAAAAAAAGGGAAAAATAAAAATTAATTAATGCTTTTAATATTCATTTATAATTTAAAATTTTTAAATTAATTTTTTAATCAATTTTTATTAGTAAATTATTCCAGAATTCAATTATTTAAATACAAAAATAAATAATTTATTCAATAATTGAATATTTCTTAAAATTGAATTTTTATAAAGAATTTTATCAACATTTTTAAAAATAATTGAATTCTTTCGGCGAATTTAAAAAAAATTTAATAATAAATTCAATTTTCTATCATTTTGTTTAAAATTGTATAAAAAAAATAATTTCTTGTGAAGAATTTTATTCAAATTTTTTTAAATAATTGAATTTTTTAAAACTATTTGAAAATAATTAAATTCCATCGATAAATTTCATTAGAAAATTAAAAATAATTTAAATCTGACAAAGAATTAAAAAAAAAAATTTTTTAAATTGAAATACTGTGAAAATGTTTATTTTTGAAAAAAATTGAATTCTTTTTTGAACTTATGCTAAAAAAAAGAGGAAAATAAAAGAAATTGTAGAAAAACAAATTTAATTTTTAATAATTTCTTATTAAAATTTAATTTCTTTTCATACAAAAAATTCTTGCAATTTAAAACCTGACTTTTCTTCAATTTTAAATTTGAAAAAAAACATACTTCTTGCTGCGAGACGTGCCATTTTCTATACTATGTTCAAATATACATACCAGTCGTACTTGACCGTTCTTTGCTAATTTTGACTAAATCTAAAAAGTCTACAGCGTTTATCTTCCAAGAGCTAAACACGTCAGACGAATACCTATTAATTTATTTTCATAATCAAAGAAACACCATTATTTAATATTAAAAAAAATATGTTAAAAAGTTCTTCTCTAAAATTCAATTATTTTCAAAAATTTTAATAAAATTTTTGGTAAAATTTCAATTATTTTCACAAATTTTAATAAAATTTTTGGTAATATTTCAATTATTTTCACAAATTTTCCTCAATTCAATGATTTTCAATTTCTACTGTTTTAATAAAATTTTCCAAAAAAAATTCAAATATTTAAAAAAAAATTTAAATAAAATTCTACGCAAACATTTAATTATTTTGATAAATAATAAAAATTTCACAGAAATTCAATTATTTACCAATTTTTTAATTCATTTCTTATTAATAATTCAATTATTTTCAAAAATAATAAAATTTTTACAGGGATTCAATTATTTTCAATTTTTCATAAATATGAAAATTCCTTTTAGGAATTCAATTATTTTCATAAATAATAAAACTCATCAAAAGAATTCAATTATTTAAGAATTTGTTGATAAAATTCTTTATGGGATTTCAATTTTAAGAAACATTCAATTGTTCAATAAATATTTTCGTATTTAAATAATTGAATTCTAGTAGAATTTTTCAAATAAAAATTTATTTAAAAATAAATTTTAGTTAAAATTTTAGATATTTGAATATTCCCTATATTTAAAAATTTGTAAAAAATTCTTGTAAAAATTCAATTATTTAATTATTTTTAAAAAAATTTAATAAAATTCGACGCAAACATTTAATTATTTTTATAAATAATAAAACTCATCGCAGAATTTCAATTACTTTTAATACAATTTTAATCGAATTTCTCGAAAAATCTAATTATTCTTAAAAATTTTATTAAAATTCGTCAAAAGAATTTAATTATTTACAAATTTGTTAATCAAATTTTTTATGAGAATTCAATTTAAAAAAAATTTTTTTTTTCAATTAATTATTTATTTTTGTATTTAAATAATTGAATTCTCGTAGAATTTTCTAATAAAAATTAATTTAAAAATGAATTTCAGTTAACATTTTAAACAATAATTGAATATTAAGAGCATTAGAGCGTGAATTTTTAGAAATAATTGAATTTTTAAAAGGTTTCAAATTAAAATCTTTGAAAATCTGAATTTTCCATACGTTTAACTAACAATAGTTATGTTTGAAATTAAAAATCTTAATTTTTATGAAAAAATAATGATTAAATATTTATTTTAAACAAAACTTCTGATGTTTTCAAATAATTTATTGTACAACTGGAATAATCCTGGTAATAAATTTAATTCCCAATTTTTTTCAAATCCAATTATTTTCCAATTTTTCAATTAGAATTCTTTAAGAATACGCTTTTGTTTCAAAATAATTTTTAAAAGTAAACAAATAAAATTCATTAAAATATAAAATTTTACAAAACTTCCAATCTTTTCAATTTTTAAAAAATTTCAAAAATCTTTTTTAATTCAAGTAAAATTTTAATTAATACTTTTCAAAAACCTAAGTTTTTTAGAATTTCCAAATTGAATCTTCCAAATTTAAATCATTTTTGTAAAATAAATATTTAAATTCTTATTGTTTTCATTTTTTGCTTAAAATTTCGAAATACTTTCAATGTAAAACAATTTGAAATATTTTTTTTTTGAAAATTGAAACTGCAATTCTTCCTAAATTCAATTATATTTTCTAAAATGTTTGACTAATATTATTCAAAACTTTTAATTTTCAAAGAAGCTAACTTTTACTACATTCATAGAACCTGCGCATTTTTGGCAATTTTTTACTATTTTTGGAGTAAATTTTACTCTACTACGAAATAAATTTTACTATACAGAAATAACAAAGTCTGAAACCGCGTTTACATCTTAAAACCAAAATGATTGAAAAATAAACTATTTTTAAGCTGAAAGCTATATCTAATGTAAACTGTTTTAGTCAAAAAGAGACTGAAAGAAATATTTATTTTTTTGCAGTGTACATTCAAAGAACATATTTGTAAAAAAAATTAGTAAAATTTACTCCGAAAGTGTAGTAAAAGTTACCAGAACTGCGCAGAAGTTTCTAACAGTTTAGATTTTACTATGAAAGTAGTAAAAGTTACTATATATTTTTCTCCGTGTGCAATTTCTCAAAGGAAGCAAAAATTAACAAAAAATGCATAATTTTTTTGTTTTGTTTAAAGGGACCAGATTATGACGAGAGTATCGATGCATCAGCATCAGCGGATCGAATAACAGGCTTGCTCCGTCGCTGGGAGCTTGCCAGTATTTCATGCTCGAGTCTAACAGAAATGAGGAGTGTTTCAACAATAAAAAATCACGCGAGCATATTGTATACACCGAGACAGAGCCTAAGTGCCAAGGATCGTGAGGGCATGAGAAATATAATTGGTGGTCGTCCAGAGAGTGCTCCTGTTTATATGACAGCAAATCGTATCGACGGTCTCCAAGAGACGCTCACTGCATCGCCAAATATGCCACGCCACGTTCTTGAATCAATTAGCCAGAGTCCAACACAAAGTCTAAAAAGTATGACACCACCTGGAATGTCGCCAATAAATCAACGCTATCAAGACTACAGAGACAGTAATTATCAAAAAATTCCAAAAATCACCAAAGCAGCAGCATCAGCAGCACAGTACTCGCATGTACAAAATTCCCTAAATGGCGATTTTCTCACTCAACAACAGAATCTTTATCGTGAACAATATCTCCAACAAACCGGTATGGTCACAATTCCATCGCATTATTCCGTTGTTGGCTCGCCAGCTGGAAAAAATAATCCCTACGTTCAACAATTTCAAATAACAAATTCAAAACATTTTCCTGCACCGAGAAAAAGGGACTTTAATGCGGCTCAAATGACGTGACCAGAGAGGGCCCGAACCACGTGATAAGACTGAACAAAAAATATTTAGATGAAAACAAAACAAAACAAAAGCTCTCGGGGAAATTTTCAAAAATTCTCGAGAGGATCTCCGAATTGATCAGCTGCCGAATTTTTGTGAGAGGGGAAATTGATATACTCAATTCCAAGGCATAATCATTTCTCACACTTGAAAAAAAAGAATTTTCATTTTAATTTTAGGTATAGCATTACTCTTGAGATTTCGAAAAATTCACAAGAGAATCTAAAACCGATTGTGACTCCCTTTTTTTCAGTGTGAGAATAAAAGAGATGAGCGAAAAGAGAAAATGATGTTCTCTAAAAAATATATGTATATAGAGAGGGGGAGAGAGATGCTAGGAAAGGCCTAAGGCAAATAGCGCATTGAGAGACGGATTTGGCACCTAGGGCAGATCGTTCAGAAAACTATTTTCGAATATATTGGAGACAGAAAGTCGAATTTATTTGACATTCGCGCCACGATTTACTGCGGTACATTAGTTTCGGAAAAAATATGAAACTGAAAAAAGCATTCACTTAATGAAAATTATTTTATTTGGTTAAAATGGAAACCAACATCTTTTGAAAAAATTAAGTGGGTGCAAGTTGCAGTTTCATTAAAAAATATTTCCATTTCTCGTAAGCATTTCATTCTCTCTAAATCTGAATTTTTGCTACTAATAAAATAGTACGGATTCGTTCACCAATTTGAATTACTAACACTTTTGACTAATTTTTACTAAAAAAAAAAAAAACTCCTATTTACTATAGTAAAACTAAAATTAGTCAAAACTGTTTATTGGTAAACCACTAATTGGTAAACTGAAAAAGTTTTAGTAGTTCTACTAATTCAGATTTAGAGAGTTTGAAAATATTCCTCAAAATACTCTCTAAATTTAAATTAGTAAAATTGCTTACCAATTTCAATTTAGAGAGTATTGAGATTCAAAATTTCTTAATTTTCGATTTACAGGACAATGATTTTTAGTTGAAAAAAAATTATAATCGATTCAATTAAGTAGACGCTGATAATTGGGGTTTCCAGTTTCAGCTATTCATCGAAAATTTATATAAGTTATATATGTAAATTAATAATTTTCGATTCATTTCAAAGTTAATTTATAAATATTTTTCGACTCCTAAACAAAACACGAAGAAAAATGGACAGTAGAGAAAACCACAGTAAAAAGAATTTTTTAGAAATTGTAAAAATAATAAAATGAATTTTTACGGCATTTGCTAACTTTACTCACGACTAATTTTAAAAATAAAATTGCATTAGCAGTGCTAAATTTCGGACTACTCGAACTTTCTTTCTTTTTACTGTGTGTTTTAAAACACAATTTTGTTGTAAATTTGTAAATAAAGGTTTTGTGGACGTTATGTAAAAAAAAAATATTTATCTTTCATTGACTCTGTACCTAATATTGACGAACGTTGCTATATGGTAATTGTTATACTATCACAACAGTTGCCGAAATAATTGTTCCTATAATAACTCATCTGCACCACGAAACCTTATAAATAATTTTTTTCTAAAGTTACAAACTCTCAAATGAACCAAATTTTTTTTCTGTAGAAATGTTTTAATACTTAACAAGTATGAATAGACTTAAAAATTTATTTAATTTAAATAATCAATTATTTGTGTATTAACAAATAAACATTTACTTGATTTAAATAAATTTTTTTTTGTATCAAATTTTTTTTTTTTTAATCAATAATAATTTCAGTATTTGATATAAATAAATATTTATTTGAAACAATTCGAGATAATTGACTTAAATAAAAATAATTTAATACAAGTAAATATATTTATCTGATAATAGACAAGTATTCGTTTATTTGAATCAAAGAAATTTTTATTTGTTAGAAATAAATTTTTTTTATCGTTTAAATAAAATGTAAATTTTTTTTTTAAAATGCAAAAATAAAATTGCAAAATAATTATTTCATACAAATAACTAATTACTTGTCTGCTATAAAATAAATTTTTACCTGACTTAAATAAATTTTATTTCAATCAATTAATTTTATTTGAATCAATAATTTCAATATTTAAAACAATTACCATTTAATTGACTCAAAAACTATTTAAATAAATACTTTTCATGAGTTTTCATCATGAGTAATCATTTACTTGAATTAAATAAATGATAAATTAATAATAAAAAATAAAATAGTAATAAAAAATAATGTGGATTTAACATTTTTTTACTTGAAAATTAATTCTTTTGAATTTGACAAATAATTATTTTTATAGAAAAATACAAATTAACAGAAGTACTAAAAATATTTTTGCGTTCATTTGAAAGTTGAAAACTTTAGGAACATTACAAACATAACTATAACTAAACAATAATATTCCCTTTTTCTTCGCGAAGAAATAAAAAAAAAAAATGTCAAAGAACAAATAGAAAAAAGACTAAATTAACTAGGTATTTAATACTGAAAATTTTCCTTTTAAAAAATTTCAAAACTAATCTTTCGAATAACTTTGTAATTGATTTATACAAAAAAAAAGTGTAAATTTTACCAATTTTCTAAAATTTTAAATTTGTATTTTATTTTTCATGAAATTTTTAATTTCAGTTTGAATTAAATTGCGGTTTAATTAGATAAAATATTACTCCAATTAATTAGATTAATAATTTCTCAATTAGCAATAATTGGAGACAATTGAAAATTTGACCAATTTTCTAAATTTTGAAATTTGCATTTTATTTTTTATGAAATGTTTAATCATGATTTTAAATTTTATTAAATTTCTCCTTTGCATTTTTAATTAGATATAAAATTACCTCAATTAAAAAAATTTAATAATTGATGGAAAATTTATAATTGACTTAAAATTAATTATTAATTAATTATATGTCCCTGAAAATAGCGTCGACGCTCCATCAAAAATTTTTATTTGAAGTATTTAGAAATAAAAACGTCACTATTTTCACTTCTTTTATTTCCCAAGGGAAATAAAGAAATTCCAAAAATACATTTTTAACTTAAAATCTCAAAAAAAAATTGTATTCTTTTCAGAGTTGTAAAAAAAATATTTTTCGATGCTTAGCGTCGAAGACGATTTTAGGGACTTATAAATTAATTACTAATAATTAATAATTTATCAATCAGTACAAATTTTTGAAATTATGATATAAAAATTCACAACTCGGGATAAAATTATATCCGAATATTAATTGAAATATTTTTAACATTAATAAAAAATATTTTCTTTTGAAAGAAGAGACTGACTCGTAAAATAGTAAAGAAAATTTACTTTTATCTGTGATTTTAGTTCTTGACGCTCGTCACCATTAAAAAAAATTTTTCATTATTTAAATCAAACAACTATTCCTTAATTTTGAAAAATAGAAATTAAAACAAAAATCCCCCTCTTGTGAAATACAAATAATATTCAACTTTTTAATCTACTAGACTGAGAAATTCTAAACTAAAAGTGTTCAAAAACCTTTTCTATACTTCTAATCAAAAAGAGAAAAAAATGACGAAAATTAAAAATTTTCAAGACTAGGTAAAATCCGTCTCTCCTAAAATTCTTAACAACGGCATTTAGGCTGAACCTTTAAAACGGTATAAGTGCCAAAAAACCATTTTTTTTAAAGTCTAACAATAATTTATGCGTAGAAGATTTTTCAATGTTCGCGTTTTATTGTGGGATAAGTATACTCATTATTTTCATTATTACGTTTTTTTCATAGTAGATTTACGATTTTCTTTTTTTAATTTTGTTACAAATAAAACGGAGATGAAATCTTGAAATAATAAAATTAATATAAAAAAAAATTACTTTTCGAAACGAAAAGAAAAACGGAGAAAAATGAAAAAATATCAAGAGTAAATTGAAATGATGATTTTATGTAAATATAAAATTGTATTGATCAGAGAGGTACCTGGGACTACATATGAGGAATTTTAGATATATATAAATTATATATATATTATATTATATAAATATAAAAAAAATCTCTATGTTTTAAGTGACCGATAAAAGAAAAAATAAAATTTTTGAAAGATCTATTAATAAGAGGTCCTAATATTGTGTATAGAATCGCTGTATATTATATATAAAATTGTACGAATTCGTTAAATTAACTTGATGACTGTATATTTATATGTTGACCATATTCAATATTATACTGATATAATAATATATCTAGTTGATGATATACGAGAGTTTTATATTTCATGTTAAAATTCACTGTGCTGTCAAAACAAAAAGAAAAAAAAACCATTAAAATCGCTTCATTATTTTATCTTTTACTATCTGACTGTATTTTTTTGTCTCGTTGAAACGAATTCGCTTCGTTTTTTTTTTGTAAATAAAAATTTATCATTTCCTCAAAAATAGAATTTTTTATTTATTATTTACCAATAAATAATAAAAGGAGTAATTTACTAATTAGATTAAAAAATACTAATTAAATTAAAACCAAATTTTTGTAATTAAACATTTATTATTTCCTCAATGAAAAATAAAATTTTTAATTATCAACAATAAAAATAATAATTTACTAGGAATTAAATTAAAAACTACTATTTAAATTAAAAGTTACTAATTATAAATTAAAAATACTATTTAAATTTAAAATATTATTTAAATTAAAAATTACTAATTAAATTAAAAATTACTCCTTAATTTAAAAACAAGTTATTATAAATAAAAATTTACCATTTCCTCAACGAATAATAGAATTTTTATTTACCAACAATAAAAAAAATAATTTACCAATTAAATTAAAAATTACTAATTAAATTAAAAAATACTATTTAAATTAAAAAATACTAATTAAATTAAAAATTACTCCTTAAATTAAAAACAAGTTTTTGTAAATTAAAATTTATCATTTCCTCAATAAAAAATAGAATTTTTTATTTATTAATCCCAACAAAAAGAATAATTTACTAATTCAATGAAAACGTACTTTTTAATTTAAAAACCAATAATTAAATAAATTAAATGACTAATTAAAAAATAAAAAGAAATTTATTTTAATTTTTTAAGTAAAAAATAATTTATCATTTCCTCAATGAAAAATAGAATTTTTTATTTACCAATAATAATAGAGCATAATTTACTAATTAATTTAAATCCAATTTTTGTAAATAAAAATGTATAATTTCCTCAAAGGAATAAGGAAATTTTTATTCACCATTAATAAAAAGACTAATATTCTAATTAAATTAAAAATTATTTAAATTATTCTTATTTAAAAAATTTTTTAATTAAATTAAGAACAATACTAATTATATTAAAATCAAAGTTAAAAGTTTCGAAAAGGAACTAAAAGTGTAAATTTTTTTCAAATACTGCGTCTCTCATTTTATAGTAACGATATTTTTATCTAGCTAATTAAAAATAATAATTTCAAGGGAGAATAAATTATTCTACCGCATAAATAATTTAATGAGGGAAAAATGTATAAAATACGTTGGAAAGTGATTTCTAACTGTTGTAAAAAGTACAAGTATTTGTTGACTACACTGTAATCCAATTTAATACTTGGCTAACGAGATCCGGATGGCCCGAAGTCCTTATGATGCTATCGTAAATTCTGTACACCTGCTTATTTCTATATGCACGTAGGGTAAGTACAATTAGGTCATGTTCTCAAAAACTTATAATATTTTTTATACGAATTGTAAATTTAAAAAAAATTTAATAATAATCTCTCGATTTAATTTAAATTATAGTGAAATATTCATCAGGTAAAAAATTGTTACTAATTTTTCTCAGTAATAATTATTACTATAGAGTATTTTAAAAACGAGAAAAATTGTAAGGCTGGGTGAAACAAGCGAAACCGCCGGCCGCCAGCCATCAGAAAAATCCATAGGCGCCGACACACAACTTTTGATAGCCAGCGTCCCCACCCGCCTGTATCAGAAAAACGAAAATTAAAAAAAAAATTGGAAAAAAATTCATAACTCGAATAATTTTTTACCAATTCTTTGTTTCTTGGTCGCAAATTAAAGGGGGATTATTGCTCTTCAAAATGTGACAATTGAAAATATTTTCAATAAACTTTTGATAGCCAGCGTCCCCACCCGCCCGTATCAGAAAAACGAAAATTGGGAAAAAAATCGGAGAAAAATTCATAACTCGAACAATTTTAGACCAAATGCTTATTTCTTGGTCAGAAAATGAAGGGGGATTTTTGCTCTTCAAAATGTGACAATTGAAAATATTTTTAATAAACTTTTGATAGCCAGCGTCCCCACCCGCCCGTATCAGAAAAACGAAAATTGGGAAAAAAATCGGAAAAAAATTCATAACTCGAACAATTTTAGACCAAATGCTTATTTCTTGGTCAGAAAATGAAGGGGGATTTTTGCTCTTCAAAATGTGACAATTGAAAATATTTTTAATAAACTTTTGATAGCCAGCGTCCCCACCCGCCCGTATCAGAAAAACGAATATTAAAAATAAATCGGAGAAAAATTCATAACTCGAACAATTTTAGACCAAATGCTTATTTCTTGGTCAGAAAATGAAGAGGGATTATTGCTCTTCAAAATGTGACAATTGATAATATTTTTATTAAACTTTTGATAGCCAGCGTCCCCACCCGCCCGTATCAGAAAAACGAAAATTAGGAAAAAAATTGGAAAAAAATTTATAACTCGAATAATTTTTGACCAATTCTTTGTTTCTTGGTCGCAAATTAAAGGGGGATTATTGCTCTTCAAAATGTGACAATTGAAAATATTTTTAACAAACTTTTGATAGCCAGCGTCCCCACCCGCCCGTATCAGAAAAACGAAAATTGGGAAAAAAATCGGAAAAAAATTCATAACTCGAACAATTTTAGACCAATTCTTTGTTTCTTGGTCGCAAATTAAAGGGGGATTATTGCTCTTCAAAAGGTGACAATTGAAAATATTTTTAATAAACTTTTGATAGCCAGCGTCCCCACCCGCCGGTATCAGAAAAACGAAAATTGGGAAAAAAGCGGAAAAAAATTCATAACTCGAACAATTTTAGACCAAATGCTTATTTCTTGGTCAGAAAATGAAGGGGGATTATTGCTCTTCAAAATGTGACAATTGAAAATATTTTTAATAAACTTTTGATAGCCAGCGTCCCCACCCGCCGGTATCAGAAAAAACGAAAATTGGGAAAAAAATCGGAAAAAAATTCATAACACGAACAATTTTAAACCTAATGCTTATTTCTTGGTCAGAAAATGAAGGGAGATTATTGCTCTTCAAAATGTGACAATTGAAAATATTTTTAACAAATTTTGATAGCCAGCGTCCCACCCGCCCGCATCAGAAAAACGAAAATTGGGAAAAAAATCGGAAAAAAATTCATAACTCGAATAATTTTTGACCAAATGCTTATTTCTTGGTCAGAAATTAAAGAGGGATTATTGCTCTTCAAAATGTGACAATTAAAAATATTTTTAATAAACTTTTGATAGCCAGCGTCCCCACCCGACGGTATCAGAAAAACGAAAATTGGGAAAAAATCGGAAAAAAATTCATAACTCGAACAATTTTAGACCAATTCTTTGTTTCTTGGTCGCAAATTAAAGGGGGATTATTGCTCTTCAAAATGTGACAATTGAAAATATTTTTAATAAACTTTTGATAGCCAGCGTCCCCACCCGCCCGTATCAGAAAAACGAAAATTGGGAAAAAAATCGGAAAAAAATTCATAACTCGAACAATTTTAGACCAAATGCTTATTTCTTGGTCAGAAAATGAAGGGGGATTATTGCTCTTCAAAATGTGACAATTGAAAATATTTTTAATAAACTTTTGATAGCCAGCGTCCCAGCCCGCCCGTATCAGAAAAACGAAAATTGGGAAAAAAATCGGAAAAAAATTCATAACTCGAACAATTTTAGACCAATTCTTTGTTTCTTGGTCGCAAATTAAAGGGAGATTATTGCTCTTCAAAATGTGACAATTGAAAATATTTTTAACAAACTTTTGATAGCCAGCGTCCCCACCCGCCCGTATCAGAAAAACGAAAATTGGGAAAAAAATTGGAAAAAAATTTATAACTCGAATAATTTTTGACCAATTCTTTGTTTCTTGGTCGCAAATTAAAGAGGGATTATTGCTCTTCAAAATGTGACAATTGAAAATATTTTAAATAAACTTTTGATAGCCAGCGTCCCCACCCGCCCGTATCAGAAAAACGAAAATTAAAAAAAAAATCGGAGAAAAATTCATTACTCGAACAATTTTAAACCTAATGCTTATTTCTTGGTCAGAAAATGAAGGGGGATTATTGCTCTTCAAAATGTGACAATTGAAAATATTTTTAACAAACTTTTGATAGCCAGCGTCCCCACCCGCCCGTATCAGAAAAACGAAAATTGGGAAAAAATCGGAAAAAAATTCATAACTCGAACAATTTTAGACCAATTCTTTGTTTCTTGGTCGCAAATTAAAGGAGGATTATTGCTCTTCAAAAGGTGACAATTGAAAATATTTTTAATAAACTTTTGATAGCCAGCGTCCCCACCCGCCGGTATCAGAAAAACGAAAATTGGGAAAAAAGCGGAAAAAAATTCATAACTCAAACAATTTTAGACCAAATGCTTATTTCTTAGCCAGAAAATGAAGGGGGATTATTGCTCTTCAAAAGGTGACAATTGAAAATATTTTTAACAAACTTTTGATAGCCAGCGTCCCCACCCGCCCGCATCAGAAAAAACGAAAATTGGGAAAAAAATCGGAAAAAAATTCATAACTCGAATAATTTTTGACCAAATGCTTATTTCTTGGTCAGAAAATGAAGAGGGATTATTGCTCTTCAAAATGTGACAATTGATAATATTTTTATTAAACTTTTGATAGCCAGCGTCCCCACCCGCCGGTATCAGAAAAACGAAAATTGGGAAAAAAATCGGAAAAAAATTCATAACTCGAACAATTTTAAACCTAATGCTTATTTCTTGGTCAGAAAATGAAGGGGGATTATTGCTCTTCAAAATGTGACAATTGAAAATATTTTTAACAAACTTTTGATAGCCAGCGTCCCCACCCGCCCGTATCAGAAAAACGAATATTAAAAATAAATCGGAGAAAAATTCATAACTCGAACAATTTTAGACCAAATGCTTATTTCTTGGTCAGAAAATGAAGAGGGATTATTGCTCTTCAAAATGTGACAATTGATAATATTTTTATTAAACTTTTGATAGCCAGCGTCCCCACCCGCCCGTATCAGAAAAACGAAAATTAAAAATAAATCGGAGAAAAATTCATAACTCGAACAATTTTAGACCAAATGCTTATTTCTTGGTCAGAAAATGAAGGGAGATTATTGCTCTTCAAAATGTGACAATTGAAAATATTTTTAACAAATTTTGATAGCCAGCGTCCCCACCCGCCCGTATCAGAAAAACGAAAATTAGGAAAAAAATTGGAAAAAAATTTATAACTCGAATAATTTTTGACCAATTCTTTGTTTCTTGGTCGCAAATTAAAGAGGGATTATTGCTCTTCAAAATGTGACAATTGAAAATATTTTTAACAAACTTTTGATAGCCAGCGTCCCCACCCGCCCGCATCAGAAAAACGAAAATTGGGAAAAAAATCGGAAAAAAATTCATAACTCGAATAATTTTTGACCAAATGCTTATTTCTTGGTCAGAAATTAAAGAGGGATTATTGCTCTTCAAAATGTGACAATTGAAAATATTTTTAATAAACTTTTGATAGCCAGCGTCCCCACCCGACGGTATCAGAAAAACGAAAATTGGGAAAAAATCGGAAAAAAATTCATAACTCGAACAATTTTAGACCAATTCTTTGTTTCTTGGTCGCAAATTAAAGGGGGATTATTGCTCTTCAAAATGTGACAATTGAAAATATTTTTAATAAACTTTTGATAGCCAGCGTCCCCACCCGCCCGTATCAGAAAAACGAAAATTGGGAAAAAAATCGGAAAAAAATTCATAACTCGAACAATTTTAGACCAAATGCTTATTTCTTGGTCAGAAAATAGAGGGGGATTTTTGCTCTTCAAAATGTGACAATTGAAAATATTTTTAATAAACTTTTGATAGCCAGCGTCCCCACCCGCCCGTATCAGAAAAACGAAAATTAAAAATAAATCGGAGAAAAATTCATAACTCGAACAATTTTAGACCAAATGCTTATTTCTTGGTCAGAAAATGAAGGGGGATTATTGCTCTTCAAAATGTGACAATTGAAAATATTTTTAATAAACTTTTGATAGCCAGCGTCCCCACCCGCCCGTATCAGAAAAACGAAAATTGGGAAAAAATCGGAAAAAAATTCATAACTCGAACAATTTTAGACCAAATCTTTGTTTCTTTGTCGCAAATTAAAGGGGGATTATTGCTCTTCAAAATGTGACAATTGAAAATATTTTTAAAAAACTTTTGATAGCCAGCGTCCCCACCCGCCGGTATCAGAAAAACGAAAATTGGGAAAAAAGCGGAGAAAAATTCATAACTCGAACAATTTTAGACCAAATGCTTATTTCTTAGCCAGAAAATGAAGGGGGATTATTGCTCTTCAAAAGGTGACAATTGAAAATATTTTTAACAAACTTTTGATAGCCAGCGTCCCCACCCGCCCGTATCAGAAAAAACGAAAATTGGGAAAAAAATTGGAAAAAAATTTATAACTCGAATAATTTTTGACCAATTCTTTGTTTCTTGGTCGCAAATTAAAGAGGGATTATTGCTCTTCAAAATGTGACAATTGAAAATATTTTAAATAAACTTTTGATAGCCAGCGTCCCCACCCGCCCGTATCAGAAAAACGAAAATTAAAAAAAAAATCGGAGAAAAATTCATTACTCGAACAATTTTAAACCTAATGCTTATTTCTTGGTCAGAAAATGAAGGGGGATTATTGCTCTTCAAAATGTGACAATTGAAAATATTTTTAACAAACTTTTGATAGCCAGCGTCCCCACCCGCCCGTATCAGAAAAACGAAAATTGGGAAAAAATCGGAAAAAAAATTCATAACTCGAACAATTTTAGACCAATTCTTTGTTTCTTGGTCGCAAATTAAAGGAGGATTATTGCTCTTCAAAAGGTGACAATTAAAAATATTTTTAATAAACTTTTGATAGCCAGCGTCCCCACCCGCCGGTATCAGAAAAACGAAAATTGGGAAAAAAGCGGAAAAAAATTCATAACTCGAACAATTTTAGACCAAATGCTTATTTCTTAGCCAGAAAATGAAGGGGGATTATTGCTCTTCAAAAGGTGACAATTGAAAATATTTTTAACAAACTTTTGATAGCCAGCGTCCCCACCCGCCCGCATCAGAAAAACGAAAATTGGGAAAAAAATCGGAAAAAAATTCATAACTCGAATAATTTTTGACCAAATGCTTATTTCTTGGTCAGAAAATGAAGAGGGATTATTGCTCTTCAAAATGTGACAATTGATAATATTTTTATTAAACTTTTGATAGCCAGCGTCCCCACCCGCCGGTATCAGAAAAACGAAAATTGGGAAAAAAATCGGAAAAAAATTCATAACTCGAACAATTTTAAACCTAATGCTTATTTCTTGGTCAGAAAATGAAGGGGGATTATTGCTCTTCAAAATGTGACAATTGAAAATATTTTTAACAAACTTTTGATAGCCAGCGTCCCCACCCGCCCGTATCAGAAAAACGAATATTAAAAATAAATCGGAGAAAAATTCATAACTCGAACAATTTTAGACCAAATGCTTATTTCTTGGTCAGAAAATGAAGAGGGATTATTGCTCTTCAAAATGTGACAATTGATAATATTTTTATTAAACTTTTGATAGCCAGCGTCCCCACCCGCCCGTATCAGAAAAACGAAAATTAAAAATAAATCGGAGAAAAATTCATAACTCGAACAATTTTAGACCAAATGCTTATTTCTTGGTCAGAAAATGAAGGGAGATTATTGCTCTTCAAAATGTGACAATTGAAAATATTTTTAACAAATTTTGATAGCCAGCGTCCCCACCCGCCCGTATCAGAAAAACGAAAATTAGGAAAAAAATTGGAAAAAAATTTATAACTCGAATAATTTTTGACCAATTCTTTGTTTCTTGGTCGCAAATTAAAGAGGGATTATTGCTCTTCAAAATGTGACAATTGAAAATATTTTTAACAAACTTTTGATAGCCAGCGTCCCCACCCGCCCGCATCAGAAAAAACGAAAATTGGGAAAAAAATCGGAAAAAAATTCATAACTCGAATAATTTTTGACCAAATGCTTATTTCTTGGTCAGAAATTAAAGAGGGATTATTGCTCTTCAAAATGTGACAATTGAAAATATTTTTAATAAACTTTTGATAGCCAGCGTCCCCACCCGACGGTATCAGAAAAACGAAAATTGGGAAAAAATCGGAAAAAAATTCATAACTCGAACAATTTTAGACCAATTCTTTGTTTCTTGGTCGCAAATTAAAGGGGGATTATTGCTCTTCAAAATGTGACAATTGAAAATATTTTTAATAAACTTTTGATAGCCAGCGTCCCCACCCGCCCGTATCAGAAAAACGAAAATTGGGAAAAAAATCGGAAAAAAATTCATAACTCGAACAATTTTAGACCAAATGCTTATTTCTTGGTCAGAAAATAGAGGGGGATTTTTGCTCTTCAAAATGTGACAATTGAAAATATTTTTAATAAACTTTTGATAGCCAGCGTCCCCACCCGCCCGTATCAGAAAAACGAAAATTAAAAATAAATCGGAGAAAAATTCATAACTCGAACAATTTTAGACCAAATGCTTATTTCTTGGTCAGAAAATGAAGGGGGATTATTGCTCTTCAAAATGTGACAATTGAAAATATTTTTAATAAACTTTTGATAGCCAGCGTCCCCACCCGCCCGTATCAGAAAAACGAAAATTGGGAAAAAATCGGAAAAAAATTCATAACTCGAACAATTTTAGACCAAATCTTTGTTTCTTTGTCGCAAATTAAAGGGGGATTATTGCTCTTCAAAATGTGACAATTGAAAATATTTTTAAAAAACTTTTGATAGCCAGCGTCCCCACCCGCCGGTATCAGAAAAACGAAAATTGGGAAAAAAGCGGAGAAAAATTCATAACTCGAACAATTTTAGACCAAATGCTTATTTCTTGGTCAGAAAATGAAGGGGGATTATTGCTCTACAAAATGTGACAATTGATAATATTTTTATTAAACTTTTGATAGCCAGCGTCCCCACCCGCCGGTATCAGAAAAACGAAAATTGGGAAAAAAGCGGAAAAAAATTCATAACTCGAACAATTTTAGACCAAATGCTTATTTCTTGGTCAGAAAATGAAGGGGATTATTGCTCTTCAAAATGTGACAATTGAAAATATTTTTAATAAACTTTTGATAGCCAGCGTCCCCACCCGCCGGTATCAGAAAAACGAAAATTGGGAAAAAAATCGGAAAAAAATTCATAACACGAACAATTTTAAACCTAATGCTTATTTCTTGGTCAGAAAATGAAGGGAGATTATTGCTCTTCAAAATGTGACAATTGAAAATATTTTTAACAAATTTTGATAGCCAGCGTCCCCACCCGCCCGCATCAGAAAAACGAAAATTGGGAAAAAAATCGGAAAAAAATTCATAACTCGAATAATTTTTGACCAAATGCTTATTTCTTGGTCAGAAATTAAAGAGGGATTATTGCTCTTCAAAATGTGACAATTGAAAATATTTTTAATAAACTTTTGATAGCCAGCGTCCCCACCCGACGGTATCAGAAAAACGAAAATTGGGAAAAAATCGGAAAAAAATTCATAACTCGAACAATTTTAGACCAATTCTTTGTTTCTTGGTCGCAAATTAAAGGGGGATTATTGCTCTTCAAAATGTGACAATTGAAAATATTTTTAATAAACTTTTGATAGCCAGCGTCCCCACCCGCCCGTATCAGAAAAACGAAAATTGGGAAAAAAATCGGAAAAAAATTCATAACTCGAACAATTTTAGACCAAATGCTTATTTCTTGGTCAGAAAATAGAGGGGGATTTTTGCTCTTCAAAATGTGACAATTGAAAATATTTTTAATAAACTTTTGATAGCCAGCGTCCCCACCCGCCCGTATCAGAAAAACGAAAATTAAAAATAAATCGGAGAAAAATTCATAACTCGAACAATTTTAGACCAAATGCTTATTTCTTGGTCAGAAAATGAAGGGGGATTATTGCTCTTCAAAATGTGACAATTGAAAATATTTTTAATAAACTTTTGATAGCCAGCGTCCCCACCCGCCCGTATCAGAAAAACGAAAATTAGGAAAAAAATTGGAAAAAAATTTATAACTCGAATAATTTTTGACCAATTCTTTGTTTCTTGGTCGCAAATTAAAGGGGGATTATTGCTCTTCAAAATGTGACAATTGAAAATATTTTTAATAAACTTTTGATAGCCAGCGTCCCCACCCGCCGGTATCAGAAAAACGAAAATTGGGAAAAAAGCGGAAAAAAATTCATAACTCGAACAATTTTAGACCAAATGCTTATTTCTTAGCCAGAAAATGAAGGGGGATTATTGCTCTTCAAAAGGTGACAATTGAAAATATTTTTAACAAACTTTTGATAGCCAGCGTCCCCACCCGCCCGCATCAGAAAAACGAAAATTGGGAAAAAAATCGGAAAAAAATTCATAACTCGAATAATTTTTGACCAAATGCTTATTTCTTGGTCAGAAAATGAAGAGGGATTATTGCTCTTCAAAATGTGACAATTGATAATATTTTTATTAAACTTTTGATAGCCAGCGTCCCCACCCGCCGGTATCAGAAAAACGAAAATTGGGAAAAAAATCGGAAAAAAATTCATAACTCGAACAATTTTAAACCTAATGCTTATTTCTTGGTCAGAAAATGAAGGGGGATTATTGCTCTTCAAAATGTGACAATTGAAAATATTTTTAACAAACTTTTGATAGCCAGCGTCCCCACCCGCCCGTATCAGAAAAACGAATATTAAAAATAAATCGGAGAAAAATTCATAACTCGAACAATTTTAGACCAAATGCTTATTTCTTGGTCAGAAAATGAAGAGGGATTATTGCTCTTCAAAATGTGACAATTGATAATATTTTTATTAAACTTTTGATAGCCAGCGTCCCCACCCGCCCGTATCAGAAAAACGAAAATTAAAAATAAATCGGAGAAAAATTCATAACTCGAACAATTTTAGACCAAATGCTTATTTCTTGGTCAGAAAATGAAGGGAGATTATTGCTCTTCAAAATGTGACAATTGAAAATATTTTTAACAAATTTTGATAGCCAGCGTCCCCACCCGCCCGTATCAGAAAAACGAAAATTAGGAAAAAAATTGGAAAAAAATTTATAACTCGAATAATTTTTGACCAATTCTTTGTTTCTTGGTCGCAAATTAAAGAGGGATTATTGCTCTTCAAAATGTGACAATTGAAAATATTTTTAACAAACTTTTGATAGCCAGCGTCTCCACCCGACGGTATCAGAAAAACGAAAATTGGGAAAAAATCGGAAAAAAATTCATAACTCGAACAATTTTAGACCAATTCTTTGTTTCTTGGTCGCAAATTAAAGGGGGATTATTGCTCTTCAAAATGTGACAATTGAAAATATTTTTAATAAACTTTTGATAGCCAGCGTCCCCACCCGCCCGTATCAGAAAAACGAAAATTGGGAAAAAAATCGGAAAAAAATTCATAACTCGAACAATTTTAGACCAAATGCTTATTTCTTGGTCAGAAAATAGAGGGGGATTTTTGCTCTTCAAAATGTGACAATTGAAAATATTTTTAATAAACTTTTGATAGCCAGCGTCCCCACCCGCCCGTATCAGAAAAACGAAAATTAAAAATAAATCGGAGAAAAATTCATAACTCGAACAATTTTAGACCAAATGCTTATTTCTTGGTCAGAAAATGAAGGGGGATTATTGCTCTTCAAAATGTGACAATTGAAAATATTTTTAATAAACTTTTGATAGCCAGCGTCCCCACCCGCCCGTATCAGAAAAAACGAAAATTGGGAAAAAAATCGGAAAAAAATTCATAACTCGAACAATTTTAGACCAAATCTTTGTTTCTTTGTCGCAAATTAAAGGGGGATTATTGCTCTTCAAAATGTGACAATTGAAAATATTTTTAAAAAACTTTTGATAGCCAGCGTCCCCACCCGCCGGTATCAGAAAAACGAAAATTGGGAAAAAAGCGGAAAAAAATTCATAACTCGAACAATTTTAGACCAATTCTTTGTTTCTTGGTCGCAAATTAAAGGGGGATTATTGCTCTTCAAAATGTGACAATTGAAAATATTTTTAATAAACTTTTGATAGCCAGCGTCCCCACCCGACGGTATCAGAAAAACGAAAATTGGGAAAAAATCGGAAAAAAATTCATAACTCGAACAATTTTAGACCAATTCTTTGTTTCTTGGTCGCAAATTAAAGGGGGATTATTGCTCTTCAAAATGTGACAATTGAAAATATTTTTAATAAACTTTTGATAGCCAGCGTCCCCACCCGCCCGTATCAGAAAAACGAAAATTGGGAAAAAAATCGGAAAAAAAATTCATAACTCGAATAATTTTTGACCAAATGCTTATTTCTTGGTCAGAAATTAAAGAGGGATTATTGCTCTTCAAAATGTGACAATTGAAAATATTTTTAATAAACTTTTGATAGCCAGCGTCCCCACCCGACGGTATCAGAAAAACGAAAATTGGGAAAAAATCGGAAAAAAATTCATAACTCGAACAATTTTAGACCAATTCTTTGTTTCTTGGTCGCAAATTAAAGGGGGATTATTGCTCTTCAAAATGTGACAATTGAAAATATTTTTAATAAACTTTTGATAGCCAGCGTCCCCACCCGCCCGTATCAGAAAAACGAAAATTGGGAAAAAAATCGGAAAAAAATTCATAACTCGAATAATTTTTGACCAAATGCTTATTTCTTGGTCAGAAAATGAAGGGGGATTATTGCTCTTCAAAATGTGACAATTGAAAATATTTTTAATAAACTTTTGATAGCCAGCGTCCCCACCCGCCCGTATCAGAAAAACGAAAATTGGGAAAAAATCGGAAAAAAATTCATAACTCGAACAATTTTAGACCAAATCTTTGTTTCTTGGTCGCAAATTAAAGAGGGATTATTGCTCTTCAAAATGTGACAATTGAAAATATTTTTAAAAAACTTTTGATAGCCAGCGTCCCCACCCGCCGGTATCAGAAAAACGAAAATTGGGAAAAAAATCGGAAAAAAATTCATAACACGAACAATTTTAGACCAAATGCTTATTTCTTGGTCAGAAAATAGAGGGGGATTTTTGCTCTTCAAAATGTGACAATTGAAAATATTTTTAATAAACTTTTGATAGCCAGCGTCCCCACCCGCCCGTATCAGAAAAACGAAAATTAAAAATAAATCGGAGAAAAATTCATAACTCGAACAATTTTAGACCAAATGCTTATTTCTTGGTCAGAAAATGAAGGGGGATTATTGCTCTTCAAAATGTGACAATTGAAAATATTTTTAATAAACTTTTGATAGCCAGCGTCCCCACCCGCCCGTATCAGAAAAACGAAAATTGGGAAAAAATCGGAAAAAAATTCATAACTCGAACAATTTTAGACCAAATCTTTGTTTCTTTGTCGCAAATTAAAGGGGGATTATTGCTCTTCAAAATGTGACAATTGAAAATATTTTTAAAAAACTTTTGATAGCCAGCGTCCCCACCCGCCGGTATCAGAAAAACGAAAATTGGGAAAAAAGCGGAGAAAAATTCATAACTCGAACAATTTTAGACCAAATGCTTATTTCTTGGTCAGAAAATGAAGGGGGATTATTGCTCTACAAAATGTGACAATTGATAATATTTTTATTAAACTTTTGATAGCCAGCGTCCCCACCCGCCGGTATCAGAAAAACGAAAATTGGAAAAAAAGCGGAAAAAAAATTCATAACTCGAACAATTTTAGACCAAATGCTTATTTCTTGGTCAGAAAATGAAGGGGGATTATTGCTCTTCAAAATGTGACAATTGAAAATATTTTTAATAAACTTTTGATAGCCAGCGTCCCCACCCGCCGGTATCAGAAAAACGAAAATTGGGAAAAAAATCGGAAAAAAATTCATAACACGAACAATTTTAAACCTAATGCTTATTTCTTGGTCAGAAAATGAAAGGAGATTATTGCTCTTCAAAATGTGACAATTGAAAATATTTTTAACAAATTTTGATAGCCAGCGTCCCCACCCGCCCGCATCAGAAAAACGAAAATTGGGAAAAAAATCGGAAAAAAATTCATAACTCGAATAATTTTTGACCAAATGCTTATTTCTTGGTCAGAAATTAAAGAGGGATTATTGCTCTTCAAAATGTGACAATTAAAAATATTTTTAATAAACTTTTGATAGCCAGCGTCCCCACCCGACGGTATCAGAAAAACGAAAATTGGGAAAAAATCGGAAAAAAATTCATAACTCGAACAATTTTAGACCAATTCTTTGTTTCTTGGTCGCAAATTAAAGAGGGATTATTGCTCTTCAAAATGTGACAATTGAAAATATTTTAAATAAACTTTTGATAGCCAGCGTCCCCACCCGCCGGTATCAGAAAAACGAAAATTGGGAAAAAAGCGGAAAAAAATTCATAACTCGAACAATTTTAGACCAAATGCTTATTTCTTGGTCAGAAAATGAAGGGGGATTATTGCTCTTCAAAATGTGACAATTGAAAATATTTTTAATAAACTTTTGATAGCCAGCGTCCCCACCCGCCCGTATCAGAAAAACGAAAATTGGGAAAAAAATCGGAAAAAAATTTATAACTCGAATAATTTTTGACCAATTCTTTGTTTCTTGGTCGCAAATTAAAGAGGGATTATTGCTCTTCAAAATGTGACAATTGAAAATATTTTAAATAAACTTTTGATAGCCAGCGTCCCCACCCGCCCGTATCAGAAAAACGAAAATTAAAAAAAATCGGAGAAAAATTCATTACTCGAACAATTTTAGACCAAATGCTTATTTCTTGGTCAGAAATTAAAGAGGGATTATTGCTCTTCAAAATCTGACAATTGAAAATATTTTTAATAAACTTTTGATAGCCAGCGTCCCCACCCGCCCGTATCAGAAAAACGAAAATTAAAAATAAATCGGAGAAAAATTCATAACTCGAACAATTTTAGACCAAATGCTTATTTCTTGGTCAGAAAATGAAGGGGGATTATTGCTCTTCAAAATGTGACAATTAAAAATATTTTTAATAAACTTTTGATAGCCAGCGTCCCCATCCGCCCGTATCAGAAAAACGAAAATTGGGAAAAAAATCGGAAAAAAATTCATAACTCGAACAATTTTAGACCAAATGCTTATTTCTTGGTCAGAAAATGAAGGGGGATTATTGCTCTTCAAAATGTGACAATTGAAAATATTTTTAATAAACTTTTGATAGCCAGCGTCCCCACCCGCCGGTATCAGAAAAACGAAAATTGGGAAAAAAGCGGAAAAAAAATTCATAACTCGAACAATTTTAGACCAAATGCTTATTTCTTGGTCAGAAAATGAAGGGGGATTATTGCTCTTCAAAATGTGACAATTGAAAATATTTTTAATAAACTTTTGATAGCCAGCGTCCCCACCCGCCGGTATCAGAAAAACGATATTTGGGAAAAAAAATTGGAAAAAAAATTTATAACTCGAATAATTTTTTACCAATTCTTTGTTTCTTGGTCGCAAATTCAAGGGGATTATTGCTCTTCAAAAGGTGACAATTGAAAATATTTTTAACAAACTTTTGATAGCCAGCGTCCCCACCCGCCCGTATCAGAAAAACGAAAATTGGGAAAAAAATTGGAAAAAAATTTATAACTCGAATAATTTTTGACCAATTCTTTGTTTCTTGGTCGCAAATTAAAGAGGGATTATTGCTCTTCAAAATGTGACAATTGAAAATATTTTAAATAAACTTTTGATAGCCAGCGTCCCCACCCGCCCGTATCAGAAAAACGAAAATTAAAAATAAATCGGAGAAAAATTCATAACTCGAACAATTTTAGACCAAATGCTTATTTCTTGGTCAGAAAATGAAGGGGGATTATTGCTCTTCAAAATGTGACAATTAAAAATATTTTTAATAAACTTTTGATAGCCAGCGTCCCCATCCGCCCGTATCAGAAAAACGAAAATTGGGAAAAAAATCGGAAAAAAAATTCATAACTCGAACAATTTTAGACCAAATGCTTATTTCTTGGTCAGAAAATGAAGGGGGATTATTGCTCTTCAAAATGTGACAATTGAAAATATTTTTAATAAACTTTTGATAGCCAGCGTCCCAGCCCGCCCGTATCAGAAAAAACGAAAATTGGGAAAAAAATCGGAAAAAAATTTATAACTCGAATAATTTTTGACCAATTCTTTGTTTCTTGGTCGCAAATTAAAGAGGGATTATTGCTCTTCAAAATGTGATAATTGAAAATATTTTAAATAAACTTTTGATAGCCAGCGTCCCCACCCGCCCGTATCAGAAAAACGAAAATTAAAAAAAAAATCGGAGAAAAATTCATTACTCGAACAATTTTAGACCAAATGCTTATTTCTTGGTCAGAAATTAAAGAGGGATTATTGCTCTTCAAAATCTGACAATTGAAAATATTTTTAATAAACTTTTGATAGCCAGCGTCCCCACCCGCCGGTATCAGAAAAACGAAAATTGGGAAAAAATCGGAAAAAAATTCATAACTCGAACAATTTTAGACCAATTCTTTGTTTCTTGGTCGCAAATTAAAGGGGGATTATTGCTCTTCAAAATGTGACAATTGAAAATATTTTTTAATAAACTTTTGATAGCCAGCGTCCCCACCCGCCGGTATCAGAAAAACGATATTTGGGAAAAAAAAATTGGAAAAAAATTATAACTCGAATAATTTTTTACCAATTCTTTGTTTCTTGGTCGCAAATTCAAGGGGGATTATTGCTCTTCAAAAGGTGACAATTGAAAATATTTTTAATAAACTTTTGATAGCCAGCGCCGGTATCAGAAAAACGAAAATTGGGAAAAAAGCGGAAAAAAATTCATAACTCGAACAATTTTAGACCAAATGCTTATTTCTTGGTCAGAAAATGAAGGGGATTATTGCTCTTCAAAATGTGACAATTGAAAATATTTTTAATAAACTTTTGATAGCCAGCGTCCCCACCCGCCGGTATCAGAAAAACGAAAATTGGGAAAAAAATCGGAAAAAAATTCATAACTCGAACAATTTTAAACCTAATGCTTATTTCTTGGTCAGAAAATGAAGGGGGATTATTGCTCTTCAAAATGTGACAATTAAAAATATTTTTAATAAACTTTTAAAAGCCAGCGTCCCCACCCGCCGGTATCAGAAAAACGAAAATTGGGAAAAAAATCGGAAAAAAATTCATAACTCGAACAATTTTAGACCAAATGCTTATTTCTTGGTCAGAAAATGAAGGGGGATTTTTGCTCTTCAAAATGTGACAATTGAAAATATTTTTAATAAACTTTTGATAGCCAGCGTCCCCACCCGCCCGTATCAGAAAAACGAAAAATTGGAAAAAAATCGGAAAAAAAATTCATAACTCGAACAATTTTAGACCAATTCTTTGTTTTTTGGTCGCAAATTAAAGGGGGATTATTGCTCTTCAAAAGGTGACAATTGAAAATATTTTTAATAAACTTTTGATAGCCAGCGTCCCCACCCGCCCGTATCAGAAAAACGAAAATTGGGAAAAAAATCGGAAAAAAATTCATAACTCGAACAATTTTAGACCAATTCTTTGTTTTTTGGTCGCAAATTAAAGGGGGATTATTGCTCTTCAAAAGGTGACAATTGAAAATATTTTTAATAAACTTTTGATAGCCAGCGTCCCCACCCGCCCGTATCAGAAAAAACGAATATTAAAAATAAATCGGAGAAAAATTCATAACTCGAACAATTTTAGACCAAATGCTTATTTCTTGGTCAGAAAATGAAGGGGGATTTTTGCTCTTCAAAATGTGACAATTGAAAATATTTTTAATAAACTTTTGATAGCCAGCGTCCCCACCCGCCCGTATCAGAAAAACGAATATTAAAAATAAATCGGAGAAAAATTCATAACTCGAACAATTTTAGACCAAATGCTTATTTCTTGGTCAGAAAATGAAGAGGGATTATTGCTCTTCAAAATGTGACAATTGATAATATTTTTATTAAACTTTTGATAGCCAGCGTCCCCACCCGCCCGTATCAGAAAAACGAAAATTGGGAAAAAAATCGGAAAAAAATTCATAACTCGAACAATTTTAGACCAAATGCTTATTTCTTGGTCAGAAAATGAAGGGGGATTTTTGCTCTTCAAAATGTGACAATTGAAAATATTTTTAATAAACTTTTGATAGCCAGCGTCCCCACCCGCCCGTATCAGAAAAACGAAAATTAAAAATAAATCGGAGAAAAATTCATAACTCGAACAATTTTAGACCAAATGCTTATTTCTTGGTCAGAAAATGAAGGGGGATTATTGCTCTTCAAAATGTGACAATTAAAAATATTTTTAATAAACTTTTGATAGCCAGCGTCCCCATCCGCCCGTATCAGAAAAACGAAAATTGGGAAAAAAATCGGAGAAAAATTCATTACTCGAACAATTTTAGACCAAATGCTTATTTCTTGGTCAGAAATTAAAGAGGGATTATTGCTCTTCAAAATCTGACAATTGAAAATATTTTTAATAAACTTTTGATAGCCAGCGTCCCCACCCGCCCGTATCAGAAAAACGAAAATTGGGAAAAAATCGGAAAAAAATTCATAACTCGAACAATTTTAGACCAATTCTTTGTTTTTTGGTCGCAAATTAAAGGGGGATTATTGCTCTTCAAAAGGTGACAATTGAAAATATTTTTAATAAACTTTTGATAGCCAGCGTCCCCACCCGCCGGTATCAGAAAAACAAAAATTGGGAAAAAAGCGGAAAAAAATTCATAACTCGAACAATTTTAGACCAAATGCTTATTTCTTGGTCAGAAAATGAAGGGGGATTATTGCTCTTCAAAATGTGACAATTGAAAATATTTTTAATAAACTTTTGATAGCCAGCGTCCCCACCCGCCGGTATTAGAAAAACGAAAATTGGGAAAAAAATCGGAAAAAAATTCATAACTCGAACAATTTTAGACCAAATGCTTATTTCTTGGTTAGAAAATGGAGGGGGATTATTGCTCTTCAAAATGTGACAATTGAAAATATTTTTAATAAACTTTTGATAGCCAGCGTCCCCACCAGCCGGTATCAGAAAAAACGAAAATTGGGAAAAAATCGGAAAAAAATTCATAACTCGAACAATTTTAGACCAATTCTTTGTTTCTTGGTCGCAAATTAAAGGGGGATTATTGCTCTTCAAAATGTGACAATTGAAAATATTTTTAATAAACTTTTGATAGCCAGCGTCCCCACCCGCCGGTATTAGAAAAACGAAAATTGGGAAAAAAATCGGAAAAAAATTCATAACTCGAACAATTTTAGACCAAATGCTTATTTCTTGGTTAGAAAATGGAGGGGGATTATTGCTCTTCAAAATGTGACAATTGAAAATATTTTTAATAAACTTTTGATAGCTAGCGTCCCCACCCGCCCGTATCAGAAAAAACGATAATTAGGAAAAAAATCGGAAAAAAATTCATAACTCGAATAATTTTTTAGCAATTCTTTGTTTCTTGGTCAGAAAATGAAGGGGGATTATTGCTCTTCAAAATGTGACAATTGAAAATATTTTTAATAAACTTTTGATAGCTAGCGTCCCCACCCGCCCGTATCAGAAAAACGATAATTAGGAAAAAAAATCGGAAAAAAAATTCATAACTCGAACAATTTTAGACCAAATGCTTATTTCTTGGTCAAAAATTAAAGGGGGATTATTGCTCTTCAAAATGTGACAATTGAAAATATTTTTAATAAACTGTAATAGCTAGCGTACGTTTTTTTGCGTTAATTGAACCGTATAGGGCCACCGCGCTACTATGTGTGTCGGCGCCTATGGATTCTTCTGATGGGTGGCGGCCGGCGGGTCGCTAGTTTAACCGAGCCAAATTTTTAAATAGTTTTTTAATAAACAAACTCTAAAATAAGTTAAAAAAAATGTTTGTCATTTTATCATATTTCAGAGAGTAAGTCTATTCAGGTTTAATTTAAAAAATTATTCAAATTAAAAAAAAGCTTTGTATATTTCACTAAGTAATAATAATTCTTTTGTAAATATGTAGGTATGTAAAATTAATTTTAATTAAATTTTTATTAAAGTGAAAAATTTACTTTATATTTTTCTGTGAAAAGAAAAATTCACCATTTTTGTAAAACAATATAAAGAAGAAAATTTAATTAAAAAATACTAAAAATCTAAATTATCGAAATTATTAATAAAAAAATATTTACTTGAGTATTTAATTTACTTTTTTTGTGCGGGAAATTTTATTGAAATTTTCATTGAATTACTATTGAAAAAAGATTGAAAATAATAAACAAAAGATGCAAAATAAATTGTAATAAAAAAAAAGAAAATTCTAAACAATTATTATTTTGTTAAAAAAATTAAATTGAATATTTTTCTTTACCAAAGAAAAACATTTCATTTTTTTTTAAACTTAGAGTATATTTTTACCCTTTCAATTTGTTTTCGAACTCACCGGAATTCTCGCTCAAAGATTCTCATCCCTGTCAGTGAAGTAGTGAAGACAGTTTACCTTCAAATATGAAGAACACAACACTGGCACTATAAATTTGTTCACACACATTTTTTTAATCGCGCACCAAGTTTTTAAACTATAATTTTTTATACTTTTTTTTTTAAACTAAAACACAAGATTTAAGAAAAACGATTTAAAATCGCGCACAGACTTTAAACTTTATCTAAATTGGCCCTGAAAGTAAAACAAATAATATTTTAGTACCATTGATTGTAAATTAAGTAAAACTAATTTTAATATTTTATTATTTTCTTTTAAAAATAAAAGAATTTGTTTATTTATTGAACACTAGAATTATACCAAAAGGGGAAAATATTTGTCTTACTTCGAAAATTTTAAAATTATTTAAAGCGTTGAAATTCTTTGACATTTCGTAGACAAAAAAAATAAACTTGAAAAAATTTCATCACTCTGGATAATTTTGAATGAAAAATGTACAAATTCAAAAATGCGTTCTCATCGGTATTTCTAGTGTTAATTAAATAATTAATTAATTAATTAATTAATTAATTAAGAATACAAAAATTAACATAATTATTAAAAATTAAATTAATTCTTACAATTTCGATGGATTCCCTCCTGTAAAGACAACGTATTCCAAATGACAATAATCTTTAAGTCACTTGTCCCCAGAGATCCCTTCTATAATAATTAATCGAAATATAAGAATTCCGAAAACAACAATTTGTTGTAAGAAGACCGAGTCCTCATGACTCAAATTTCTCGTTGCTGGAATTTAGATTTTCGCGACGAAATAGTAACCGCGAAGGAGGAATCTGAAAATAAAAAAATAAGTTTAAGTTATACTTATTACAAGCCTCGGATCGACTTTAACGAGCAAAAAAAGTCGCTTTAGTCGATTAAAAGTAGAAAAAAGTCGAAAAAGTCGTTTATTTAATTCAGTTTTGTCATAAAAATTTTATTTTGTATTTCCCTTTATTCTTCACTGATTTCTAAATTCAATTAATTAAAACTTGAATAATTTTGCTAAATAAATATTTAAATACTTCTTATTTCTTTTTTTATGGGAAATAAATTTAAAAATATTTCAACTTCTGAAATTTAAGAATTTCTAAAAATTACAACTATAACTTTTCCAAAATTAAATTGTGGAATTTTTTCATTGTAAATTACAAAAATATACTCACTAAATCCACGAAATGCCAAAATCAATATAAATCGAGACTTGGATGAGGTACTCAACATACGGATCCTCCTCAAAAAGTGAGATTGTCCAGTGCGTACAAAACACCTCCAAAGCACATCTAAACAAAACGAATGAATTTATTAATAAAAAATTAAAGAAGGGTTGCCACAAAACTTTAATTTTGTTTTTCCCTGACTTTTCCCTGATTTCCAGACAAAATTTTCACTTTTCCCTGACCCTGAAGAACATCAATAACTTCTTTTTTAAATAAATATTTAATCATTATTTTTATTAGAAAATTTTTCGAGAATTCAATTATTTAAGTACAAAAATAAATAATTTATTCAATAATTGAATATTTCCTAAAATTGAATTTTTATTCAAGAATTTTATCAAAATTTTTAAAAATAATTGAATTCTTTCAGCGAATTTAAAAAAAAAAATAAGAATAAATGCAATTTTCTATCATTTTGTTTAAAATTGTGAAGAATTTTATTCAAATTTTTTTAAATAATTGAATTTTTTAAAAAATTTTTGAAAATAATTAAATTCTATCGATTTTCATTAAAAAATTGAAAATAATTAAAATCTGACAAAGAATTTAAAAAAAAATTATTTAAATAATTGAATTCCTGTGAAAATGTTTATTTTTGAAAAGAATTGAATTCTTGGGAAGAATTTTATTAAAATTTCTTAAATAATATTGAATTGTTTCAAAGAATTTTATTTTTTTACAGAAATAATTGAATTATTTCGAAGATTTTTACAAACATTTTTGACAATGATTTGTATTCCTAGGAAGAATGAAATATTTTACGAAAATAATTATATTCTATTAACAACTTCATAATTTTTCAAATTTATTAAACATTTTATCAAAATTTTTTTAAATAATTGAATTCTCAAGAAAAATTTTATTTATGAAAATAATTTATTTCTAGCGAAGAATTTTATTCAAATTTTTTAAAATAATTTAATTCCCATAAAAAAATGTATTACTTTTGGAAAATAATTGAATTCTTAAAAAGAATTGTATTGAAAATAATTTAATTGAATAGGAAAATTTTATTAAAATTGCAATTTTATTAACTAAATCTTGTAAAGAATTTTGTCAAAATTTTTTTAAATAATAGAATTTTTAAAGGAATTTTATATAAATTTTTCAAAATAATGAAATTTCTCAGAACTATTTAAAATTTTTTTCAATTCTCTGAATATATTTGAATTTTTTAAAAAAGTTTCATTAAAAAATTAAAAATAATTGAATTGGTGCGAAGAAATTTATGTAAAAATTGGTAAATATTTGAATTCCTGTAGAATTTTTATTAAAAATTTTGTTTAAAAAATAAAATTCTTTTTGAAAATTGTATTAATTAATTTTGACAAAAATTTTATTAAATTTTTTGTAAAAAATTAAATTTCGGAGAAGAATTTTATTATTTATAAAGATAATTGAAATCCCAAAAATTAGAAACATAACCTCAAATTTTTTGCTTCTTATATGTAGCTTTTTTGGGAGCGATTCACAAATAAAAATAAAGAAATATTTGAAATGTCATAAAATTGCACTTAGCTTTTTCATAGTCGGTGAAGCTGGAGAAGATCCTTGGATTATTCTCCCTACAGGTCGCATCCTGGTCCAAAAAGATGATTGTCCAGTGCTCAAGATTCTTCCAGAGTACTTCTACAAAAGAAAACAAAAAATGGTTTTAAGAAAAGAAAACAGGAGCTTTGTTAAAAAAGATATCAGAAAATTTAATCTGAGAATTGATATTTTACTCCATTTTGGGAGTAAAATATAATTTCCGCCACCCGGAAAAAGGAAAAAAGACAAATTAAGATTTAAATTCGTTTTGCTAGAGACGTAAATATTTTAATTTTCAACATTTTATACAATTTAAAGTAGTTGCATTTGAATGAAAAGTTACAATTTTCTGTCAATAAGAAACAATATTTAGGCGACATAACCTAAAATTTGACAATGTTCCCCATTGACAAAAAATTGCAATTTTTTATTAAAAAGCAACTTTTAATTGTTTAAAACAGTGAAAAATGAATTCTTCACCCTTTCGCTAAAACAAATTTAGAATTTAATTCGTCTTTTTCTTTAAAAATAAGTACAAAATTGTGACTTTTGCTCTGCGACATTGTTCGATTCTTCCTCAAAATTTTCTCAATGTGATATTTCTCAGAAATGATATTACGCGTAATATTACGTTTAATTACTGTTATAATCACAACACAGTATACAAATTATACAACTTTAGGGAAATATACGAATATTTTTATATTTATAATAGGAGAGACGAGCAAAACATGTACAAAAGTATTCTGAACAATATTTCTTCAACACGATCACGACAGTCGCAAATATGAAAATTACCCATTTGAGAATAATTTTCATAACACAGAAGACATAAAACTAAAGAAGCACTAGCCGGAATTAAAGATATTTAAACAAACTCACTATATTTTTATAAAAATACACAAAAATTAAGACTAACAACAATGTCGATCAACTGTTGACAAACATTTCACTAAGCCCAAAGTTCTCATTGGCTGAATGGCAGAAAAGGCGCCAACAGTAAAATGTCCTGCCACGACATCTATACTCCGATTACTAAACAATAAATTGCCTACTCTGCATTATCGACCCACGAGAAGTTGATCGATAATGCAGAGCGCATTGGCGTTTCAGCGCGAAAATTTGAAATAAGTAAAAAAATATTAATCATTTTTTAATTATTACTTTACATTATTTTATTAACCTTTTAATTGAATTTTATTTTATTTATATTATCTATTTTGAAAAAAAAATCAAAAATATTTGTTCGATCAACAAAAATTATCGTTTGAATATACGAACCACTGATTGATCGTTGCGCTCTGTTGCGGTGAGAATTATTTTAATTAAAACGCGATTCATATTTATTACGTCCTCAATTCAAGGAAAGTTTATAATTCTATGACAGAAACTACAAACTTAAAAAATGCTAGAAAAATCTAGAAATTTCGACAACGTTCTAGTTGAAATTCGTTAAACCTAAACAATTTTCATGGCTTGTGTATAAATCTAAGTTTTATTCTAAATAAATAAAAAGTTTTATTAAAAACTGATTACTGATAATATTTAGGAATAACAAGTGCATTTTGAATTCATCGAAATAAAAACCTTTAAATAAAGAACTGATTAACACATTAAAAATGTCGAAATCTAACGAGGTTAGTTTACTTGTATAAACTATAATTTATTCTTTTAAAAATTATTTCAATTTTACAATTTAATTGATTATTTTGAACATAAGGAAAAAAATAATTATTCAGGGTTTGACACAGGTCAGGGAAAGTAGAAAGATTGCTGAAATTTAATTATTTTCAAAAGTAATAAAATTCTTCGCAAAAATTCAATTTTGTTCAAAAATTTTTAAAATTCTCGTCAAAATTATCTGGAAATCAGGGAAAAGCAAAATTAATTTTTTGTGGCAACTCTGATTATTTTAAACACAAGAAAATCAATTATTATAAATATAAACACAAGAAAAAAAATTTTTAAACAAATATTTTCATATTTTCAGCTTAAAAACGATATAGAAGATCTCAATTCCCTTCTTCAACAAGCAAAACGACAAAAATCAAAGGATCTCATCAGTATTGAAATAAGACGTTTACAAACTGAATTAGACATTTTGACGGACAAAAATGAAATTAAAGTAACACCATCAGTTCAACGATTTGGTCCAAAAGTTTACGAAGTCAAATTAAACAATTACGGATGGGATCAAAGTGATAAGTTCATGAAAATTTATGTAACTCTAAAAAATGTTCACTCACTACCCAAGGAGTCGATTGCTTGCGATTTTACCGAATGCTCAATGGATCTTCGAATTCTCGGCCTAGACAATAAAAACTATCATCTACCAATTATAAATCTCTGTGAAACAATTGATCCGGAAAAAAGTAACTTCAAAGTGAAAACCGATCTCGTTACCATATTTCTTGCAAAGAAGACACCAATTAATTGGTCGCATGTAACTGGAGTTGAGAAAAGAATCAAGGAATCGAAAGAACCATTGGTACCGGAAGGTAAAGATCATGAACTTAAAGATCCCGATTCGGGCTTAATGAAGATGATGAAGAAAATGTATCAGGAAGGCGATGACGATATGAAAAAAACCATTGCCAAAGCATGGTGCCAGAGTCAAGATAAAAAAACTTCTCTAGGTGATAATATGATTTAACTCCTTTTTCTACTTCTGTTTTATAAGAATAACTTTGTATTATATTAATTATGTTAATTATCAGTTTTCTAGTATTGTGTTTTATATATAAAAAAAAAGAATTATGATAAAGTAAATAAGACTTCATACCACAATTTTGATTATTTTCTTTCATATTTTTTTTGTCAACCTACAAAAATATATTTTAAATATATTTTAAAAGCTTTTAAGAAAAATGTTTTAAACCCATTTTTAAGCATTTAAGGAAAATAATTCAAATATAAATTTTTGAATAATTTCATACTCAAAATTTAAAACAACAACTTATTAAGTACATAATTAATTATTATTATTCTTCGGAAGAATTCAATTATTTTTATAAATAGTAAAATTTTTTGCAAAAATTCAATTATTTTCAACAAAATTTTAATAAAATTTCACGAAAGAAGTTAATTATTTTTTTTAAATATTATTTGAATTCAATTATTTTCAACAATTTTGATAAAATTCTTATGAAAATAAAATTCCTTTAAAAAATTTAATTATTTTCAAAAATTCAGGTAAAATTCTTCGAAACAATTCAATTTTTGTTAAAAATTATAAAATCCTTTGCAAGAATTCAATTAATTTCTCAAATAAGAAAATTCTTCGCACAAATTTCACGTAAGAATTCAATTTTTTTTCTTAATTAATTTTGTTAATTTTTCTTATAAAATTTTTAAAAAGAATTCATTTTTCTAAAACGTTAATAAATTCTTTAAAACAATTCAATTATTTTTAATACAATTATAATAAAATTTCATGAAAGAATTCAATTTTTAATAATATTTACAATAAAATTTTAATAAATTTAATAAATTAAAGAAATTCTTCAAAGGAATTTAATTATTTTCTATATTTTAATAAAATTCTTTGAATTTATTAAATTATTTTAGAAAATTTCAAAAAATTCTGAGAAGAATTTAATTATTTTTTAAAAATTTTAATAAAATTCAATAATTCAATGTTTAATTTCAATAAATTATTAAGAAACAAGATTATTTTAAAAACTTGAAAGAAATTGTTCATAAAATTCAATTACTTCCAAAATTATCAATTCGAATTATTAAAAAAAAGTCCATTATTTTAAAAAAATTCAAGGAAATTCTTCAAAAGAATTTAAGTAGTATTTTCAAAAGTTTTAATAAAATCCTTCCCGAGAATTCAATTATTTTCATGAGTAATAAAATTCTTAAATAGAATTCAATTATTTTTAAATTTGTTGATAAAATTCTTTGCAAGAATTTAGTATTTAAAAAAAGTTAATATCTTAATATAAATATTCAAAATTACAAGGAAAAAATTGGTTTCAACAGAAAACAAACATTTATACTTTATTATTCGTTTTATTCACATTTGAGCGATTTGCAAGTGTAATTTTTTCATCAGTGCTTAAAAATTAGAGCACAATATTTATTCCACATTTGATTTAATTTATAAAATTGTCAATTATTTTGAATACATTTTTTTATTATATAATACTTATAAAACGTAAATCAATCACTCTGATACAATTTTAGATAATTGTTTTCATTTTTGGTAATTTTCTGTTTATTAGTAAACTAATATCAATGTTGGGTAAATTGCTTCTTTTACAATTAATTACAATTGCATTAAAAAGAAAGTAAAAACAAAATAATAAATAATAAATAATAAATTATTTCATTAAAAATAAAATAAAACATTTTGTTTTATGAAATTCTTGTTTTTTCCGTGTAAAAATAAAATAAAATAACTAAAAAATAATTCGAACAACAAAAAAAAAGGAATTCATATAATTAAAATACAACTAAAAAATTTAGCCAAATAATTAGTAATTAAAATAAATTAACATATTTGTTTTTGAAAAGTAACTTTCCCAATATTGTTTAACATATTATTAATTATAATTAATCATAAAAATCAATTGTCAAATGATTTTATTGGTAACGATAGTCACATCACATTAAAAAATGGTGCCTAATTATTCAACAATAATATCAATTTTAAGTCGATTTTCACATCTCCATTTTTAAAATTAGTTTCTTTTTCTTTAAAGTAAAAATATACTTTTATAAAATTGGAAAATTTTGTTTTTGTTGACATTTTTTCATCATTATAAAATCGAAAGGCAAAATAAAATAAAAGATTAAAACACCTTTTTCTATAATAATATTTCTACTATTATTTAGAATTGTAATAATTGCTTCAAAATAAAAATTAGAATTCTAAAAATTTATTCAAAATAAAAATTGCAACTGTAATAATTTATTCAGAATAAAAAAAAGAATTATAATAATTTATTCAGAATAAAAAAAAGAATTATAATAATTTATTCAAAATAAAAATTACAATTCTAAAAACTTATTCAAAATAAAAATTACAACTGTAATAATTTTTTCAGAATAAAAAAAAAGAATTATAATAATTTATTCAAAATAAAAATCACCATTGTAATAATTCATTCATAATAAAAATTACAATTGTAATAATTTATTCATAATGAAAATTACAATTGTAATAATTTATTCATAATAAAAATTACAATTTTAATAATTTATTCAAAATAGAAATTATAATTGTAATAATATAATAGAAATTAAAATTACAACTGTAATAATTTATTATGAATAATCATTTCTTATTATGCTAAAAAAATAATAAAGTCGAAGCAAAATTGATTAATTTTCTTGAAATTAATTAATTTTGTAATAAATAATCGTAAAAAAAATTGAGAACTAAATGAAAGATAGAAATTCTTAAAAAAAAATTCTTAATACTTGAAACATTGGTTTCGAAATACACAATTTACATTATATTTTTTTAACTAATCGTAAATAAACTAGTTTTCTTAATCAAGCACGTTCGTTTTTTTTTCTTTTTTCACATACAGTGAATATTTCGAAAAAAAAAATCTTTTTAAGATTAGATATTGCAAATAGACTTTGATTTGTGCTTTGACGGTATGTATAATTTGCGATTTACAAAATAATTTGTACGATTTACATATAGAGATATATATTTGGTCACTGAAACGAATCTTTTATTAAAGATAATGAATTCTCAAAAAAAAAAAAAAAAAATGAAAAATAATTATTTTTATTTGATCTTGATCGATTATAAATATAATAAATATTAAATAAAATTATTTAGAGAAAGAGGAAGTATATTTATCACTTAACTAGATCAAAAATTTGCTTTGTTTTTCTAAATAATATCCATTTATCTAAGATTCGTTTCGTTATTGAAAATTATGAGATAAGATAAAAACTATATAGAAAAATGTTATATTTTATTCGAAGACCTTGACTTCTTAAAAAAGAAATTATTTGTAAATCAGTACTTGCAAAATTGGATTTAAGTCTTTGGTTCCGTCATGTAATGGAGATCGTCAATTATTTTTATATCGTCTCCTTTCCATCGTATTATTAAGAAAAAAAAATCTTTCTTTTTCTTACCATCATTTTTAATAAATTAAAACTTAAATCTATATTTGTTATGTATTCGATGCCAATGACTGTTGGATTTCCAAATTTGAAACACGTAACGTTTCATTCATCATTTCTTTGGTTTTCTCCATTAATGATTCAACGTCATCTTTACTGAGACCTTCCGTCGAGATTGGCGGCAGGGTCGTGATTATTATTCGTCCTGTTGGCAAAAGAAATATCCTCATTAAATGTTAATCACGTAAAATAATTTTAGAAAAAGAGAATTATAATAATAAATAAGTGAATGGAAATTTGAATAATTTTTTACTTTGGTATACAGATTTTTTTTCTTTTGGAAGGAGCCTAATTTATTTTTATCAATATTTATGACCTCACTTACCAGAATCGAAACGTTTTTCTTCTTTACAAAGAAAATAATATGAAGAGAACACTACAGGCAGCACGGGTAATTGAGAATTGATAGCGACATAAAAGGCACCTTTTTTAAAAGGATGAATTTCACCAGTATTACGTCTTGTTCCCTCGGGAAAAAACCACAATTTTATCTGGAATATTGAAGAAAAAATACAATTATTACTACCCGGATGAATTCTATTTTTTTTTATTACAAATCGTCATGGTTTTTATGACTCTCCCAACGTTTAGAAAAATTAAAAAATATTTTCCAAATTAAAAAATTTTTTTTACAAAACGAATTTGATAAAATTTTTAGACTTTTTAGTTTTATTTTTATTCTAACTTGAAAATTTTTTTTTAAATTAAAAGTAGAAGGTGCATTACATTTAGAAACTTCTAATTGTAAAGACAACTTTTACTTCTGAAATATAATCTCAAGATAAAATTATCGGGTCGTGTATCATTTTCAATGTTTCTTTCAAACAGAAGCGTTTTAAAACTAGTTTTAAAACTATTTATCATACAGAACATTGCAAAAAAAATAAAAAAGAAAAATTGGAAAATAACAATTTGAATAAAATAAAATTAGAAAAAAAATAATAAAACGTTACAAAATACTGCAAAAAAAAATTAGAAAATCATAAAAATAACGATTAGAATGAAATAAAATTCAAGAAAATGAAAAAAATATTAGAGAAAAAATTAGAAAACTGTAGACAATAGAATATAACAACTAAAATAAAATTAGATTCAATAAAATTAATAAAACGTTACAAAAAAACTTTACAATTCATTGCAAAAAAATGGATAATAAAAAAATAACAAAATAAAATTCAAGAAAATTAATAAAACGTCAAAAATTTTTTTTTTTAATTTCGAAAATTAGAAAATAACAAACAAAATAAAATTCGAAAAAACGTTAAAATTCAATGCAAAAAAATTAAATATTTAGAAAATTACGAATAAAATTAAATAAAATTCAAAGAAAAAATGAAGAAAACATTACAAAAATATTTAAAAACTAAAAATTTGAAAATTAACGATCAGAAATAAAAAAAATTCAAAAAAATGAATACAACGTTACATGCATTGCAAAAAAAGTTAGAAAATAGCGGTTAGAATATAATTCGATTCAAGAAAATTAACAAAACGTGACAAAAAATATTTAAAAACTACAAAATTAGAAAATAACGATTTGAATAAAATTAGATTCAAGAAAATTAATAAAACGTTGCAAAAAATATTTAAAAATTACTAAAAATAGAAAATAACGAATAGAATAAAATAAAATTCGAAAAAATGTAACAAATAATTCCAAAAAATAATGGAAAATAAAAAATTAACGATTCGAATGAAATAAAATTCAAGTAAATTAATAAAGCGTCAAAAAAACATTTTTTTTAATTTCGAAAATTTGAAAAATAACGAATAGAATGGAATAAAATTCGAAAAAAAGTTAAAATTCATTGCAAAAAAATTAGAAAATAACAATTAAAATAAATAAAATGCAAGGAAAAAATAAATAAAATATTACAGAAAAATTCTAGAAACTAAAACTTTAAAAAATAACGAATATAATAAAATAAAATTCGAAAAAATTAAAGAACACGTTTCACTTTATTTCAAGAAATAATTGAAAAATTAGAAAATAACGAATAGAATATAAAATAAAATTCGAATAAAAAAAACGTTGCAATTCATTTTCAAGAAAAATTAAAAAATGATAAAATAACGATTAGAATGAAATAAAGTTCAAGAAAATTAATAAAATGTTCAAAAAAAAAAGAATGAGAAAATGACGAAAAGAGTAAAATAAAATTCAAGAAAATGATAAACTCTTGCAAAAAAATTAGATAATTGAAAAATACCAATTTGAATAAAATATAATTGAAAAAAATTAATTTAACATTACAATGTATTGCAAGAAAAAATGATAAAGTAACAATTAGAATAAAATAAAGTTGAAAAAAATTAATAGCACGTTACCTAGGTGTAAAAAATTCTTTTTTTAAAAATAATACAGTAAAAAAATTGTACCTTGTTCTCTTTGATTGTTTTGATTGACGAATTAATTACGCTTCGAGCTTTTTCTGAATTTATTCTGTCAATAAAAATAAGACCACTGAGCCATGCGGCAATTCCAAAAGGCCAGGCGTATATAATTTCCTTTTTTGCAATAACAGTGCATTTATCCATCACTGGCCAAATGTCAAACATTCCTAAAATGTCCAAGGAACTCTGATGATTTGCAACAATAATACAAGCCTGTTCCTTCTCTAAATTTTCTCTTCCCCTCAATTCCCATCTCAATCCAAGAATGTAACTTGCATAATGACAAAAACTCGACGCAACTCTGGAAAAATTCATTAATTAAAAAATCAATACAATTAATTAATAAATCAATACAATTATTAATCAATCAATAAAATTAATAAATTGTAATTAAAATTTAAAAAAAAATAATTTTAAATAAAAAATAAATAATTTTAATGATAAAATAATAATATAATAAAATTTCGTAATATTGCTTATCAATTTCCTATTTTGATATTTTTTACCATTTTTTTTTCATTTAGAAATATTTATTTTTATCAAACAGCAATAATTAAGAAATGAATTTTTTTTTCTCGGCAACAAATTTGTGTTAATTAAACACAACACTTGACCGCATTGAATAAATAATTCTAAGGATTGATCAATTTAACCAAAGGAAATATTAAGTGATTTAAGTGAATGAAAGGTCTAAAGGGTCGATGCACATTAATGGTCATTGGCTTCAAAAAAAAAAAGAATAAGACTTACGATAAGAGCATAATGAACCATAGATTACAACAAGAAGCAAATAATAATATAACAATAACTGAAATACCAAGGATTTATCGATTATCTAAGTTTATTTATACGAACCGATATATAGAAAATATTTTTAAAGAAGTATAAAAATAAAAAAAAACCGATACAACAAAAATTTATTCAAGGCAAAAAAATATCAAAATAGTAAAAAAAAAAATTGTTTTCAGTACTTACACCAAATTTCTAACGTTGAAAGCCCGGAAACAAAAGAATGGTATCAATAACACTGAATTAAACATCACAGAACCATAATAAACCGAGAATTTAAAATAATAACGAAAAGTCCGGCTCGTTTCGTAAAGAAATGGCAAAACAAGAATAAAGGCAACGAGAATCACTTCAAAGCACGAAGGAGCCATTTTTCTCCAAAAAAAAAAAAAAAAAAAAAAATATACACAATTTATAATTAATTTAAAAAAAAACGTATTTCTAGTTTTTTTTCAATTTTTTACTTATTTCATTTAAGAACAAACATTCAGAGCGGAGCACAGTAGAAAAAAATAAAAATGTGCCGAGAGAAAAATATCTGAACGTCACTACAATATAATGTTTGTATTCAAAATGACAGCTGCTCTCCTATATGCGCTCTTTTGATAATATATATATATATTTTATGAGGGGTTCTGCATCGTGCAATATAGGCACAATATACAATACGCTTTGCCACCACACAACTGATGCAACTCTTATTCTAAAAACTATATGGCACTTTGCGATCCTTTATATATACATGTATATATAGCAAACGCACGAATTTTTTATTTCTATCTGTCGCGCAATTAAAGAAAAATTGTTTTTATAACACGACATTTAGCCACGAGGGCAGGTCTTTTGAAACTGACACCTTGAGCCTCATGTTTAATTAACATAATAATATAAATATTGTCTTCACACTACAAATACTTATGTATTTTAAAGAATATGTTATCAACACTTGCAATGTGTTTTCGAGTTTGCGCGTTTTAACATTTTACATCCCCCTAAATTGAAAGCAATAACTCTCATTTCAATTTGCTTTAATCCTAAATACGTTCATTTCACATTTATTTTCATTATTAAAAAAATAATTTAATAGCTGTTTTAATATTTTGTTCAAACCTTTGACAAATAAAATAATAATAAAAGAAATAACAAAAAAAAATAATAATAATAAAAATAATTCCAAGTTTGTTTGCTTTTTTGTTTCTAAACTTTTTTATAATTTTTCTTTTCAAATATTTTAATTTTTAAAATTAATGTATTGAAAATCATTGAAATGTTGCAAAGAATTTTATCAAAAAAATTTGATAATAATAAAATTTCTTCAAAGAATTTTTTTTATTTAATTCTCGTGAAGAATTTTATTAAAATTTTTAAAAATCATAATTAAATTCTTTTGAAGAATTTCTTTGAATTCTTTTTAAACTAATGTAGTTTTTTTTAATAATTTTAATTGAAAATTTTGAAAGCAATTCAATTTTATGAAGATGAATTTTAGTAAAATTGGATTAAAAATTATTTAATTCCTGCAAAGAATTTTACTATATTTATAAAAATAATTGAATTGTTCCGAAGGATTTATTAAAATTTTAGAAAATAAATTAATTTTATGTTAATATTTGAAAATTTAAATTCTTTCGAGAAATTCAATTAAAGTTGTTTAGAAAATAATTGAATTTCTTTAAAGAATTTTATTATTTTTTGAAAAAAATTGAATTCTTTCAATTTTTTTTCACAAATATATAAATTGCATTGAAAGTAATTTAATTTCTATATAGAATTTTTTAAAAATATTTTGAGAATAATTGAATTATTTTTTGAAGAATTTTAAATTTTGGTTGAAATTGAATTTTATGGAAATTTTTGAAAATAATTAAATTCTTTCGTGTAATTTTATTTAAATTGGATTAAAAATAATTGAATTCCTGGAAAGAATTTTAGTATTTACAAAAATAGTTGAATATTGTTTCGAAGAATTTATTAAAAATTTTAAAAAATAATTGAAATTTATGGAAATATTGAATAATATTTGAATTCATCCGAGGAATTCAATTAAAATTGTTTTGAAAATAATTGAATTCCTGCAAAGAATTTTACAATTTATAAAATTAATTGAATTCTTGCGAAGAATTTTCCTATTTACAAAAATAATTGAATTTTTTCGAAGGTTTTTAAAATTTTATAAAAAAATTAAATTTTCGTAAAGATTTTACTATTTAAAAAAATAATTGAATTATTTAGAAGGATTTATTAAAGTTTTTAAAAATAATTGAATTCTATTGAAATTTTTTAGAACAAACTAAAAATAAAATTGAATTTTTTAGTGAAATTTTTTGGAAAATAATTGAATTTTTTCAAAGAATTTTACTATTTATAAAAATAATTAAATTCTTCCGAAGAATGTTATTATAATAAAATCTTTGAATTTTATTAAAACTTTTGAAAGAAACTTTCATAATAATAAACAATCGGTAAAATTAATTGTGCACTTAATAAGTGAATTGTTTTTTAATTTTGAATCTGAAATTATCGAAAAACTGAAGCTTATATTTGAAAGTAAAAATTTTCTAATTTGCATAATAATAATAATTTTGTTATAATTACATTATTATTATTATTATAAAATAATAGAAAAATAAAAAATACAATAAAGTAATAAATTTGAGAAAATAACTTGAAATGTTTAATTTGTATTGTCTAAATTGAAACAAAGTTTATAAGCCTTTAAGAAGGATTTCCTCTAATTTATAAAATGCGGTCTTTAACACCTTTATCTCATTAAGAATCTATTATGAGAACTACAATAACGTCTAGACTGGTTGTCTCATTAAAATCAAATGAAGCCTTTCTCTAGAAAAATACAAATATTATACAATATATTACAAAGAAAAATACATTTAGTTTCCCAATTTAATAATAAAATTTCAATAATAATAATAAAGTAACAAATAAGTAATAAAATTCAGTAAATTTTTTCCCTTCTGTGTAAATTAAATAGGAAATTTATTACTTGTGTACTTAATACAGGAGGAAAAACCCCCTTCAAAAAAAAGGAACAAATCATATATCTACGATCTTTATGTTTGTAAATAAGAAATTTCTGGCATATATCAAAATCAGTAGATATCAAAATTCTGTAGTGTTGTTACGTTATCATATAAACGTATATTCCAAAACGTGAGTAAAATTTTTTTAACATTTTGTATATTTAGTAAAATCGAAAGTTATAATTCGTAAGAATTGGAAAATTTGGTAAAAACGAAAATTATACGATTGTACTAATTAATTATTTATTATGTTTATTGTTAATTAGAAAAAAGTGTGATGAGCAATTCCAAAATAGAAAAAAATCGATTTTTTATCGATTTCTTTAAATATTATTTATTGAATATTATATTATTATTCACTATCAATATTATTTTAAAGTCAATTCAATTATTACCTTAAAAAACCACTTTAAAACATATTTTTTAAAATGTTTTTATATAATAATTGTAATCATTGTAATAATACCGTCACAGCATTGTTGACAGCGGCGTGAAGTTGGCACAACAACTAGAGAAAATTAATATTTAATTAATTGAATTCGTTTGGTAATCGTATGGTAGTGTATGGTAGTCAGTTTTTTTTGTTTGGTAGCGAAAATTGAAAGATTTATTTAAGTTTTAAGTTTGGCGTGCTAATTTCACGATAGCACTGCAAATACAATTTTTTGTAAAATAAAAACTGGAAACCGTTTGGTAGTCGTTTGGTAGTGATTGGTAACTACTTCCTGACTTTTGGTAATACAAACTGCAGAAAATATAACATTAAAAAAAATTAACAAAATATAATACACAGAGTAACGTGCTACCCATGCTACACAATACTGCGCATGCGCACAACGGTCGGCCATGTTTATCAACAGGGAAATTCAAACTATATAAGTATGTCTTTTAGTACGACGACAAAATTATTTAATTTAATCAAAATAATAATAATAATACCTTCTACTTAATAAATAAATGTTACTTAATTATTAACTTAATTTTTAAATAAACAAAGAAATTTAAATAAATAATTTACTTCCCTGCGCGTTTGCTTAAGAATTGTTGTGCATCAAAAATTCTTTTTTCCCTCTAATTCTAAACTTATGCTTATGATTGGTAGTAAAAATTCAACGATTGTTAATAAACAATTCATAAATAAATAAACAATTTTTACAAAAAAAAAAATTATTTTCCTGAGTGCTAGCTTAAAAATTGTTGTGCATCAAAAATTCTTTTTTCCCTCTAATTCTAAACTCATGCTGATGATTGGTAGTAAAAATTCAACGATTGTTAATAAACAATTCATAAATAAATAAACAATTTTTACAAAAAAAAAAATTTATTTCCTGCCTGCTAGCTTAAAAATTGTTGTGCATGAGAAATTCTTTTTTCCCTCTAATTCTTAGCTTATGCTTATGATTGGTATTGAATATTAAACGATTGTTAATAAACAATTCATAAATAAATAAACAATTTTTACAAAAAAAAAAATTTATTTCCTGCGTGCTAGCTTAAAAATTGTTGTGCATAAAAAATTCTTTTTTCCCTCTAATTCTTAGCTTACGCTTATGATTGGTAGTAAAAGTTCAACGATTGTTAATAAACAATTCATAAATAAATAAACAATTTTTACAAAAAAAAAATTATTTTCCTGAGTGCTAGCTTAAAAATTGTTGTGCATCAAAAATTCTTTTTTTCCTCTAATTCTTAACTTATGCTGATGATTGGTAGTAAAAATTCAACGATTGTTAATAAACAATTCATAAATAAATAAACAATTTTTACAAAAAAAAAAATTTATTTCCTGCGTGCTAGCTTAAAAATTGTTGTGCATCAAAAATTCTTTTTTCCCTCTAATTCTAAACTTATGCTTATGATTGGTAGTAAAAGTTCAACGATTGTTAATAAACAATTCATAAATAAATAAACAATTTTTACAAAAAAAAAAATTATTTTCCTGAGTGCTAGCTTAAAAATTGTTGTGCATCAAAAATTCTTTTTTTCCTCTAATTCTTAACTTATGCTGATGATTGGTAGTAAAAATTCAACGATTGTTAATAAACAATTCATAAATAAATAAACAATTTTTTCAAAAAAAAATTATTTTCCTGAGTGCTAGCTTAAAAATTGTTGTGCATCAAAAATTCTTTTTTCCCTCTAATTCTAAACTTATGCTGATGATTGGTAGTAAAAGTTCAACGATTTTTAATAAACAATTCATAAATAAATAAACAATTTTTACAAAAAAAAAATTTATTTCCTGCGTGCTAGCTTAAAAATTGTTGTGCATCAAAAATTCTTTTTTCCCTCTCATTCTTAGCTTACGCTTATGATTGGTATTGAATATTAAACGATTGTTAATAAACAATTCATAAATAAATAAACAATTTTTACAAAAAAAAAAATTTATTTCCTGCGTGCTAGCTTAAAAATTGTTGTGCATAAAAAATTCTTTTTTCCCTCTAATTCTTAGCTTACGCTTATGATTGGTAGTAAAAGTTCAACGATTGTTAATAAACAATTCATAAATAAATAAACAATTTTTACAAAAAAAAAAATTATTTTCCTGAGTGCTAGCTTAAAAATTGTTGTGCATCAAAAATTCTTTTTTTCCTCTAATTCTTAACTTATGCTGATGATTGGTAGTAAAAATTCAACGATTGTTAATAAACAATTCATAAATAAATAAACAATTTTTACAAAAAAAAAAAATTTATTTCCTGCGTGCTAGCTTAAAAATTGTTGTGCATCAAAAATTCTTTTTTCCCTCTAATTCTAAACTTATACTTATGATTGGTAGTAAAAGTTCAACGATTGTTAATAAACAATTAATAAATAAATAAACAATTTTTACAAAAAAAAAAATTATTTTCCTGAGTGCTAGCTTAAAAATTGTTGAGCATGAGAAATTCTTTTTTCCCTCTAATTCTTAGCTTATGCTTATGATTGGTATTGAATATTAAACGATTGTTAATAAACAATTCATTAATAAATAAACAATTTTTACAAAAAAAAAAAATTTATTTCCTGCGTGCTAGCTTAAAAATTGTTGTGCATCAAAAATTCTTTTTTCCCTCTAATTCTAAACTCATGCTGATGATTGGTAGTAAAAATTCAACGATTGTTAATAAACAATTCATAAATAAATAAACAGTAATTACAAAAAAAAAAATTTATTTCCTGCGTGCTAGCTTAAAAATTGTTGTGCATCAAAAATTCTTTTTTCCCTCTAATTCTTAACTTATGCTGATGATTGGTAGTAAAAATTCAACGATTGTTAATAAACAATTCATAAATAAATAAACAATTTTTTCAAAAAAAAATTATTTTCCTGAGTGCTAGCTTAAAAATTGTTGTGCATCAAAAATTCTTTTTTCCCTCTAATTCTAAACTTATGCTGATGATTGGTATTGAAAATTGAACGATTGTTAATAAACAATTCATAAATAAATAAACAATTTTTTCAAAAAAAAATTTTTTTCCTGCGTGCTAGCTTAAAAATTGTTGTGCATCAAAAATTCTTTTTTCCCTCTAATTCTAAACTTATGCTGATGATTGGTAGTAAAAATTCAACGATTGTTAATAAACAATTAATAAATAAATAAACAATTTTTACAAAAAAAAAAATTATTTTCCTGAGTGCTAGCTTAAAAATTGTTGTGCATCAAAAATTCTTTTTTCCCTCTAATTCTAAACTCATGCTGATGATTGGTAGTAAAAATTCAACGATTGTTAATAAACAATTCATAAATAAATAAACAGTAATTACAAAAAAAAAAATTTATTTCCTGCGTGCTAGCTTAAAAAATTGTTGTGCATCAAAAATTCTTTTTTCCCTCTAATTCTTAACTTATGCTGATGATTGGTAGTAAAAATTCAACGATTGTTAATAAACAATTCATAAATAAATAAACAATTTTTTCAAAAAAAAATTATTTTCCTGAGTGCTAGCTTAAAAATTGTTGTGCATCAAAAATTCTTTTTCCTCTAATTCTAAACTTATGCTGATGATTGGTAGTAAAAATTCAACGATTGTTAATAAACAATTCATAAATAAATAAACAATTTTTTCAAAAAAAAAATTTTTTCCTGCGTGCTAGCTTAAAAATTGTTGTGCATCAAAAATTCTTTTTTCCCTCTAATTCTAAACTTATGCTGATGATTGGTAGTAAAAATTCAACGATTGTTAATAAACAATTAATAAATAAATAAACAATTTTTTCAAAAAAAAATTATTTTCCTGAGTGCTAGCTTAAAAATTGTTGTGCATCAAAAATTCTTTTTTCCCTCTAATTCTAAACTTATGCTGATGATTGGTAGTAAAAATTGAACGATTGTTAATAAACAATTCATAAATAAATGAACAATTTTTACAAAAAAAAAAATTTATTTCCTGCGTGCTAGCTTAAAAATTGTTGTGCATCAAAAATTCTTTTTTCCCTCTAATTCTAAACTTATGCTGATGATTGGTAGTAAAAGTTCAAACGATTTTTAATAAACAATTCATAAATAAATAAACAATTTTTACAAAAAAAAAATTTATTTCCTGCGTGCTAGCTTAAAAATTGTTGTGCATCAAAAATTCTTTTTTCCCTCTCATTCTTAGCTTACGCTTATGATTGGTATTGAATATTAAACGATTGTTAATAAACAATTCATAAATAAATAAACAATTTTTACAAAAAAAAAAATTTATTTCCTGCGTGCTAGCTTAAAAATTGTTGTGCATAAAAAATTCTTTTTTCCCTCTAATTCTTAGCTTACGCTTATGATTGGTAGTAAAAGTTCAACGATTGTTAATAAACAATTCATAAATAAATAAACAATTTTTACAAAAAAAAAAATTATTTTCCTGAGTGCTAGCTTAAAAATTGTTGTGCATCAAAAATTCTTTTTTTCCTCTAATTCTTAACTTATGCTGATGATTGGTAGTAAAAATTCAACGATTGTTAATAAACAATTCATAAATAAATAAACAATTTTTACAAAAAAAAAAAATTTATTTCCTGCGTGCTAGCTTAAAAAATTGTTGTGCATCAAAAATTCTTTTTTCCCTCTAATTCTAAACTTATGCTTATGATTGGTAGTAAAAGTTCAACGATTGTTAATAAACAATTAATAAATAAATAAACAATTTTTACAAAAAAAAAAATTATTTTCCTGAGTGCTAGCTTAAAAATTGTTGAGCATGAGAAATTCTTTTTTCCCTCTAATTCTTAGCTTATGCTTATGATTGGTATTGAATATTAAACGATTGTTAATAAACAATTCATTAATAAATAAACAATTTTTACAAAAAAAAAAAATTTATTTCCTGCGTGCTAGCTTAAAAATTGTTGTGCATCAAAAATTCTTTTTTCCCTCTAATTCTAAACTCATGCTGATGATTGGTAGTAAAAATTCAACGATTGTTAATAAACAATTCATAAATAAATAAACAGTAATTACAAAAAAAAAAATTTATTTCCTGCGTGCTAGCTTAAAAATTGTTGTGCATCAAAAATTCTTTTTTCCCTCTAATTCTTAACTTATGCTGATGATTGGTAGTAAAAATTCAACGATTGTTAATAAACAATTCATAAATAAATAAACAATTTTTTCAAAAAAAAATTATTTTCCTGAGTGCTAGCTTAAAAATTGTTGTGCATCAAAAATTCTTTTTTCCCTCTAATTCTAAACTTATGCTGATGATTGGTATTGAAAATTGAACGATTGTTAATAAACAATTCATAAATAAATAAACAATTTTTTCAAAAAAAAATTTTTTTCCTGCGTGCTAGCTTAAAAATTGTTGTGCATCAAAAATTCTTTTTTCCCTCTAATTCTAAACTTATGCTGATGATTGGTAGTAAAAATTCAACGATTGTTAATAAACAATTAATAAATAAATAAACAATTTTTACAAAAAAAAAAATTATTTTCCTGAGTGCTAGCTTAAAAATTGTTGTGCATCAAAAATTCTTTTTTCCCTCTAATTCTAAACTCATGCTGATGATTGGTAGTAAAAATTCAACGATTGTTAATAAACAATTCATAAATAAATAAACAGTAATTACAAAAAAAAAAATTTATTTCCTGCGTGCTAGCTTAAAAATTGTTGTGCATCAAAAATTCTTTTTTCCCTCTAATTCTTAACTTATGCTGATGATTGGTAGTAAAAATTCAACGATTGTTAATAAACAATTCATAAATAAATAAACAATTTTTTCAAAAAAAAATTATTTTCCTGAGTGCTAGCTTAAAAATTGTTGTGCATCAAAAATTCTTTTTCCTCTAATTCTAAACTTATGCTGATGATTGGTAGTAAAAATTCAACGATTGTTAATAAACAATTCATAAATAAATAAACAATTTTTTCAAAAAAAAAATTTTTTCCTGCGTGCTAGCTTAAAAATTGTTGTGCATCAAAAATTCTTTTTTCCCTCTAATTCTAAACTTATGCTGATGATTGGTAGTAAAAATTCAACGATTGTTAATAAACAATTAATAAATAAATAAACAATTTTTTCAAAAAAAAATTATTTTCCTGAGTGCTAGCTTAAAAATTGTTGTGCATCAAAAATTCTTTTTTCCCTCTAATTCTAAACTTATGCTGATGATTGGTAGTAAAAATTGAACGATTGTTAATAAACAATTCATAAATAAATGAACAATTTTTACAAAAAAAAAAATTTATTTCCTGCGTGCTAGCTTAAAAATTGTTGTGCATCAAAAATTCTTTTTTCCCTCTAATTCTAAACTTATGCTGATGATTGGTAGTAAAAGTTCAACGATTTTTAATAAACAATTCATAAATAAATAAACAATTTTTACAAAAAAAAAATTTATTTCCTGCGTGCTAGCTTAAAAATTGTTGTGCATCAAAAATTCTTTTTTCCCTCTCATTCTTAGCTTACGCTTATGATTGGTATTGAATATTAAACGATTGTTAATAAACAATTCATAAATAAATAAACAATTTTTACAAAAAAAAAAATTTATTTCCTGCGTGCTAGCTTAAAAATTGTTGTGCATAAAAAATTCTTTTTTCCCTCTAATTCTTAGCTTACGCTTATGATTGGTAGTAAAAGTTCAACGATTGTTAATAAACAATTCATAAATAAATAAACAATTTTTACAAAAAAAAAAATTATTTTCCTGAGTGCTAGCTTAAAAATTGTTGTGCATCAAAAATTCTTTTTTTCCTCTAATTCTTAACTTATGCTGATGATTGGTAGTAAAAATTCAACGATTGTTAATAAACAATTCATAAATAAATAAACAATTTTTACAAAAAAAAAAAATTTATTTCCTGCGTGCTAGCTTAAAAATTGTTGTGCATCAAAAATTCTTTTTTCCCTCTAATTCTAAACTTATGCTTATGATTGGTAGTAAAAGTTCAACGATTGTTAATAAACAATTAATAAATAAATAAACAATTTTTACAAAAAAAAAAATTATTTTCCTGAGTGCTAGCTTAAAAATTGTTGAGCATGAGAAATTCTTTTTTCCCTCTAATTCTTAGCTTATGCTTATGATTGGTATTGAATATTAAACGATTGTTAATAAACAATTCATTAATAAATAAACAATTTTTACAAAAAAAAAAAATTTATTTCCTGCGTGCTAGCTTAAAAATTGTTGTGCATCAAAAATTCTTTTTTCCCTCTAATTCTAAACTCATGCTGATGATTGGTAGTAAAAATTCAACGATTGTTAATAAACAATTCATAAATAAATAAACAGTAATTACAAAAAAAAAAATTTATTTCCTGCGTGCTAGCTTAAAAATTGTTGTGCATCAAAAATTCTTTTTTCCCTCTAATTCTTAACTTATGCTGATGATTGGTAGTAAAAATTCAACGATTGTTAATAAACAATTCATAAATAAATAAACAATTTTTTCAAAAAAAAATTATTTTCCTGAGTGCTAGCTTAAAAAATTGTTGTGCATCAAAAATTCTTTTTTCCCTCTAATTCTAAACTTATGCTGATGATTGGTATTGAAAATTGAACGATTGTTAATAAACAATTCATAAATAAATAAACAATTTTTTCAAAAAAAAATTTTTTTCCTGCGTGCTAGCTTAAAAATTGTTGTGCATCAAAAATTCTTTTTTCCCTCTAATTCTAAACTTATGCTGATGATTGGTAGTAAAAATTCAACGATTGTTAATAAACAATTAATAAATAAATAAACAATTTTTACAAAAAAAAAAATTATTTTCCTGAGTGCTAGCTTAAAAATTGTTGTGCATCAAAAATTCTTTTTTCCCTCTAATTCTAAACTCATGCTGATGATTGGTAGTAAAAATTCAACGATTGTTAATAAACAATTCATAAATAAATAAACAGTAATTACAAAAAAAAAAATTTATTTCCTGCGTGCTAGCTTAAAAATTGTTGTGCATCAAAAATTCTTTTTTCCCTCTAATTCTTAACTTATGCTGATGATTGGTAGTAAAAATTCAACGATTGTTAATAAACAATTCATAAATAAATAAACAATTTTTTCAAAAAAAAATTATTTTCCTGAGTGCTAGCTTAAAAATTGTTGTGCATCAAAAATTCTTTTTCCTCTAATTCTAAACTTATGCTGATGATTGGTAGTAAAAATTGAACGATTGTTAATAAACAATTCATAAATAAATAAACAATTTTTTCAAAAAAAAAATTTTTTCCTGCGTGCTAGCTTAAAAATTGTTGTGCATCAAAAATTCTTTTTTCCCTCTAATTCTAAACTTATGCTGATGATTGGTAGTAAAAATTCAACGATTGTTAATAAACAATTAATAAATAAATAAACAATTTTTTCAAAAAAAAATTATTTTCCTGAGTGCTAGCTTAAAAATTGTTGTGCATCAAAAATTCTTTTTTCCCTCTAATTCTAAACTTATGCTGATGATTGGTAGTAAAAATTGAACGATTGTTAATAAACAATTCATAAATAAATGAACAATTTTTACAAAAAAAAAAATTTATTTCCTGCGTGCTAGCTTAAAAATTGTTGTGCATCAAAAATTCTTTTTTCCCTCTAATTCTAAACTTATGCTGATGATTGGTAGTAAAAATTCAACGATTGTTAATAAACAATTCATAAATAAATAAACAATTTTTTCAAAAAAAAATTATTTTCCTGTGTGCTAGCTTAAAAATTGTTGTGCATCAAAAATTCTTTTTTCCCTCTAATTCTTAGCTTACGCTTATGATTGGTAGTAAAAGTTCAACGATTGTTAATAAACAATTCATAAATAAATATATAATTTTTACAAAAAAAAATTTATTTCTCTGAGTGCTATAGCCATCGTAATTTTCGTGTTCTCAACACTAAAAAATTTGAGGTTAACCTCTGACAATATACTAATATTCCAGTAGTACCAACCATATGTTGACTATGATGTGTAATGATTTTGATTACTTTTTCAAAAAATTATTTAAATACATTTTTTAATATTTAAGCCTTAAAAAATTTTATTATTATTTTTTTTACATCTTTTTTGAATGTTTTTTTTCTTTTAATAAAATAAATATATAGGTTTTTTGATTAAAATTAGGAAACTGAAATTCTCTTTTTGAGGTTGCAAACATGCATTGGGAGCTATGGGATCAATCTTTTCCCTCTGAGCCTTAGCTTATGCTGATGATTGGTATTAAAAATTCAACGATTGTTAATAAACAATTTATAAATAAATAAATAGTTTTTACTTAAATAATTTAATTTTTTCATGGGTTTAAGTATGGTGGAACAGTTGAATAGTTGAATACAAGTTACCAATCAGATGATTGGATTTCTTGAAAACATATTTTGATTGGTCAATTCTATTAAAGATTCTTCTGTTCCGTCTACATAGGAATGCAGCCTTCATGAAAAGACTGCCTTAAGGACAACGTGTTTGTGAATCAACCTTAAAAATCTCACATGTTTTGGGTTTCCCATTGTGGAAAGAGTTTTAAATTCGTTGACGCATTTTTTAATTCGTAATTTTATTGTATTTGTGAACATTTGTTATTTAAGATTTCTCATCAGGTGCAGTCATATTGATTTAATTTTGTTTGTAATTATAATAGTTAACCATTTATTTGAAAATGTGATTAATTTTACTGTCTTTGCCGAAGTTAAGCACGTGGATACATTCGAGGATTTAAGTTATAATTTTTATTGCTTGTTTCCAGTAAGTATATTAAATTTAATAATTGAATCAAACTTATTGCTTTAGTCTGTTTGTATATCATTTTTTTCAAATTCTAATGTACTTTTATGGAATTTGTAGATTTCTAACCTGTTTAGTGCGTTCTACACTTGGACATCTGTCATGTAGCTTACAGAATTGACACTACTCAACATTTGCAAGGTAATTTTTGTAAAGATAATTTTATATTTTATAATAAATTAACTGATATCGAATGGGGAACTTATTTTTTTTTGTGAGGTACAACTAGCATTTCCATTTTTTTGCAAGTTTGCAATGTATACTTGAATCTAGAGGTAATTTTTTTTATTTTGACACGAGGTTGCTGCAAACTTTGTGATGTATAACAACTTATGTATAATCCGCTTATTTCTTGAAAAACATATTTTCTTAAGAAAACACATAATTTGTTTAAATATATGATCGATTTATTTGATTTTGAGATAGAGAACTATTGAAATTTGGTTAAATGAAGACAGGTCAACCTAATTATTATTTGCGACTAGCTAAATTATCATTTCCATGCCTCAGAAATTTTTTTTTCTTTTGCTAAATATTTATTTTAATAGTGGAAGTCATTTGAAAAATTTTCTCTTTCAAATTTTTCAAAAAAATAAAATATTTGAAATTTTTGTTGTGGGTTTTCCAAAAATTCTAGAATTTCTGGGATTGTTGAAAAATCCGTGACAAAAAATATATGTTATTGCTTTCCCCGACTTTTAACATTACACTGAAAAAAATCTAATTGATTCAAATAATCGATTAATTACTATTAATTACTATTAATTATTATTGACTATTATCAATTAAATATTTATTCGAATCAAATCATATTTATTGGAGTAAATTAATTGGTATTTGATTCTAATACTGAAATTATTGGTTCAAATACCATTTAATTGCTTTTAATAAATATTATTTGATTCAAGTAAATATTTAATTGATATTTAAATTAATTAATTTTTTTTCAGTGTAAAGTAAATAATTACTGAAAGTAAAAATTTACGTTGAAAAAACGTTGGTATCTTCAGTTTCATAAAAACTTTGAAAACTCGTATAATTAGCCAAAGTTCAAAAATTTTTTTCTGCAACATTAAACAATTCTTTTGCAATATTATAAAAACATGCCTTTACTCAACTCAATTTTTTAATGGTAAATACATGTAAAAAAAATTTTATTTCGAACGTACATTAACTGTATGTAACTGTTAGAAATTCAATGGTCATATTTTCGACCACTTTTCTCTTTAAATATTTAATAAATTGAGCTGAAATTTTGTAAGAAAGTCTAAAATATAATAAAGAAGGGCAGTGATGTGCGAAAGTTTTTATAATTTAAAAATAAATTATAATAAAACACTTTGAAATCGGTAAAAAAGAAAAATTGATTAGAAGTGACTGTGACAACTGATGATTTTAAAGTAATATGTAATAGTTAATTTTAAAGATATTTAAAATTTTGCACATCACTGCCCTTGTTTATTATTATATATGACTTTCATACAAAATTTTAGCTCAATTTATTAAATATTCAAAGAAAAAAGTAGTCGAAAAAATTACTATTGAGAACCTAACAATCATATGCTGTTAATAGAAAAAAATTAATTTGAAACTTAAATTTTAAGAAATAGAAGTCTATACTAATAATTTAATACGTAAATTTAAAATAAGTATTCTTTATATAACACAAATATAATTTATAATTGTTTTTATTTTCGTAGATGCCTCGAAAAGCTAAAGTTGACGTTTCGGAAGCTGTTGATGCTATTTGCATTTATGGAGATGAATTGAGATGTGAAAAATTACCACCATATACAAATGAGTTCTACACGAAAGTTTCAGCTTGTTTACAGAATAAATGGACTCGACATGACGTTTATATAAATTTGAGAGAAAATAGAAGACAATTGCGGACGAAGGTTTTTGAAAAATTGGGGATAGAAAACATCTATGAGAAAAGAGAATTGTGCACTGATTCGTTAGAACCCAGTGATGATCCATCGGAACCGGATGAAAAGTCAAATGAAAATTTAAATGGTTCATCATTGTTCTCTACGCCATTGTTAGATGGAGAAGAATTTTTCGACTTCGTGATTCAGAAGGAAATCTGGAATAAAATCCAGCCTGTCGAAAAAAATTATAATGGTCGAGTAGTGTTGGTACTTCCTCCCGGAGTATGGTCCGATGTAATAGCTGACGAGTTTTGGAAACAGTATAGAATGCCATGTGCATTTTCCTTCAAAAAACATTTTGTTTCTCAAACATCTGAGAATAGTAATACACCATTTATTACTATTGTTGGAAAATGCAAAAGCAATAAGTGCAACAATAATTTCTTTGCTGTCGCTAAATCGAAACCGATTGAGAATTCCGATTTATGGCTCCAAGTTAAGTGTATCGATACACGATTAGTACAACACGAGGAAGTTAAACGACAGTTACGGTTCGAAAAAAGAAAGGCTATAGGCCAAATTGTTTTAAAGCATGGCGCAGCTAACACCCGTCGACAAATTGCTTTAGAGATGCAGAACATTGGTGACTTTCCAGCTCCAAATCTTTATAAGAATGAAGTATTAAGGAAAGTTTTGCAGGAGCTAAGAGATAAGGAATTAAACATCAATCCTAAAGACGGTACTGATCCCATAACTATTTTATTGAAATTGCAAAACAGGACTCCTTATTTCGGATCAATTAAACACATATCTGCAAGTAAATTTCAGTTACAATATCTCATTCCAGAGCAAATCTTTGTTTTTAAAGAATACAACCGTCTTTCTGGAGATGCATCAACAGTTTGTGTAGACGCTACAAGTAGCCTGGTTACAAAAATAGACTTGCCTGACAATATTACGTCGCCAACGATTTTTTATTATCGAATTGTGATAAACTTCAATAATATAACGCTTAGTGTGGGTCAAATGCTTTCAGCTGCTCAGGATACAGTTAATATTGCATACTGGTTACTGAACTGGGTAAAGTGTATGAAAACTGTTCCTAGGGAAGCTGTGAGCGACTATTCAAAAGCGTTATTGGGAGCAATGATGTTATCTTTCAATACTATGACACTCAAAGCATACATAACAAAATGTTTTGAATTTGCAACATCAGAAAAAAATAATAAGCAGAGGGATATAAAAACATATATTCGAGTTGATGTGGCACATCTTATCCAAATATTCTGTCGGCTAAAGTGTTTTACTAAGTGCAGTAAAGCAGTCAAGGACTTTCTCATACAATGTGTAGCATTGATGATATCTTGCGATGATTTCGATCAATTCCAAGATATTTTGCTTTGCACATTTATCGTATCGATTCATCAGTACGATGGGAATTGTTTAAAAAGTACTGCACATTCTCCAGCTAAAACTGCAAGACTGAAGCTCTTAAACATAATGTCAACGGAAGAACATCGAGCGTTCAAACTCATTCCAGACGAAAAAAGTGAGGAATTCCAACAGAGTTCGAAAAAGCTTATTGCCTCTGGACTTGATCCAAATAATCCCCAGTGTTTTATTCATCAACAGGCGGACGTAGATGCCAATATTTTAATGTGGTTAACAAATTTGAAAGAAAAAGCTGAAGTTGACAAAAACAAAAAACACGAAGAGGCCAATGCTTATTATATGCCGAAATTTTTCAACCATATTTTCGAGTTATCCAAAGAGTTTCCGTTGTGGACATCGGTAAATAGGAAGGATTTTTCATCTCCTTATATTCGACCCACGAGCTGTTATGTCGAAAGTGCCTTCAGTGAACTCAAGAACAACGTTTTAAATAATGTCCATGGAGCAATTCGTTGTGACAAATTTTTTAAATTCGACTTCGGATCATCGAAAGCACAATGCTTAATTGCAGCAGCAGAAATTGCAAAAATTCAGATGGGAACCTCATTGCTTGATCTTAATACTCAAAAAACAGAATTAACAACAATAGAAATACAAAATGAAGAAAATGTCACCGTCAACTCTCCAGTACATGAAGATAACAAAGAACTTGAAAGAAATGTCACCATAAACTCATCAGTACATGAAGATAACGAAGAACTTGAAAGAAATTTCACCATAAACTCATCAGTACATGAAGATAACGAAGAACTTGAAAAAAATGTCACCGTAGACTCACAAATACATGAAAATAACAAAGAACTTGAAAGAATAGTCACCATAAACTCATCAGTACATGAAGATAACGAAGAACTTGGAGGAAATGTCACCGTAAACTCACCAGTACATGAAGATAACGAAGAAATTGAAAGTTTTGATGAAAATTTCACTTTTCTTCCAAAGCATCAAAGTACGGCTCTTGATCTGGAAATCGATGTTGCAACAAATATTCCAGTTGAAATAGTAAATAAAGATTTGTTTGCTTTTGAAAATTGGAAAAATAAGGCAGTTGAGGAAAAGCAAACATCTGATTTTGAAATTGTTGTCACTGACTTAAAATTGGCCAAAACTTTAGATCAAAAGCATTCTATAAAAGGAGAAGTAGATACTGCAGAGAAAGAACCGTTGAAGTTTATGGAACCAAGCGCTGTAATTGTCAAGGAATCAAAAATTGATAAAATAATAGAGCAAAAAGTGTCAAAGAAAAGGAAGATAGAAATTAAAGAAAGGAAACCCTCGAAGTTCTTCAGAAAATGTCCTAACATAATGTTAACACAAAATGCAGCTATCGCTGCTGCAAAAATAAACATTAAAAAACCTTTATTGCTTAATGGCAATAAGTTTTCACAACCAATCATCTTTAATCAGAAGAAATTTATGATTTTAAACACATGTGCATTTGATTCAATTATACAAATAATAACATGTGCAGCAATTGATAATCCACATTACTTAAGGAACATTGAACAATCATTGAATGAGACATTCGGATTTGTTTTAGTATTTCTCGAATATGGAGCAGTAAATCATGTTTATGGTTTGAGATGTTGCATATTGAAGGATTTCCAGGCAAGTTCAGAAAAACAAAGTAAATCAATGTTAAAATTTAAAGAAATGCCACGTATGTTACAAACAATAAATTGTTTCTGTAATGTAACGGAAATGTGGGAATTCCTTATGCGATCTGAACCCAGCATCTACCTGACAATGTTTTATACATGTGGTCATTGCAAGATTGAAGAAATCCCTTCCATCTATATAAATCACAGAATTATTGAACAAGAAGGATTTAAAAATCTGCAAAATGCTATTATCACCCACACAGAAAGAAATCCTTCCCTCTGCCAAAAAGACAATTGCGGATTCAACATTTCTACTAGATTAACAATAAATGCTCATGTCTTCATCGAATTGGATGCAAGAGCAACCAAAGACATTACTAAATCATTGACTTGCAAGATGGAAGATTTGCCTCTACAGATAAACTTGCAGGGAACAATTCTAAGGTTCGTTTTACTTATAATCACCCTATGTAAATAGAAAAATAATTACCCAGGTCATTAAAACATTTTCTAATAATTTCCTAAACAAAGTAAATCTGTAATTTTCATATAATGAAATTATTTCATTTTTAAAATACAATACCTGGAATATAATAAAAATTTATAATCTTTATATACATAATTATATTTTCTTTTAGGCTAGGAGGAGTTATAACACATCATGAAGATCACTATATGGCAAGATGCAAAAGATTAAATGGTAGGTGGGAATTATATAACGACTGTAGTACAAAAGTAACTTATTGCGACAGAAAAGGAGCAGAATTGCCAGCAGCAGCAATTTATATTAAAAGCGAACAATAATGATTTAATAAATAATTAATACACTGAAAAAAGTTGTCAAGCCCAGAAAAATATAGGCACACCAGTAGTGTTCGCTTATATTACATTATTACATTTGATTATATTTTATATAAAAATATAAGTACACTCCAACGCCGGTTCAGCGGACTGTGTTGGGAAGTCTACCATTAAAGTTCGCAATATTTTTACAACATATAAAATTATATTTCAATGTTAATGTACAGTTCCTTAAAGTATATATTTAAAAAATTGTTTGCAATACAAATTCAGTAAGAATTAAAGCAATCGACAAATTCTTACTATAAAGTATTATAATGTTAATGCATATTTACTGAAAAATATACTTATAAAACAAAACTGGTGATATTACCATAAGAGAAACATTAAAGAACATAAGGAAATATTTACAAAACTTCATTTTTTAACGCTCAAATTAGCTAAACTAGATAAATATAATTAAAATATGGCTTTCTAATAACTTGATTACAATAAGGTACATATATTGTAATGTTAATGTATATTTACTAAATTTAATTTTAACTAAATTTTTGTTTAAATAATTTAATAGCATATACAAAACAACTTTATTATGAACATCGACTCTATACTATAAAAATGTTTAGAATTCGTAGAAGGATAACAATGTAAAACTAAAATTGACCAAAAAGCAATTAGAATTAAAATTACCTATAATTAAAAATAGTAATATTTCATTGTGAGTTATACTAACAATAAAGATAATATTGTTTTATAAAGTGAGAATAGATACAAAAAATGATAGGATCAGAATATACTTAGAATAAAATATAATTTAAATTACAAAAATTATATGCCATTCATCATAGGATATAAGCTATTACGAATAAATTATTTAAATAAATATTCATTACAAAAAATACATTATTCTTTTCCAAAAAATCATAAATAGAAATCATCAGCATAAGCCAAGAATTAGAGAGAAAAAAGAATTTTTTATGCACAACAATTTTAAAAATAGCACTCAGGAAAATAATTTTTTTTTGAAAAAATTGTTTATTTATTTATGAATTGTTTATTAACAATCGTTGAATTTTTACTACCAATCATCAGCATAAGTTAATAATTAGAGGGAAAAAGGAATTTTTGATGCACAACAATTTTTAAGCTAGCACGCAGGAAATAAATTTTTTTTTTTGTAAAAATTGTTTATTTATTTATGAATTGTTTATTAACAATCGTTGAATTTTTACTACCAATCATCAGCATAAGTTTAGAATTAGAGGGAAAAAAGAATTTTTGATGCTCAACAATTTTTAAGCTAGCACTCAGGAAAATAATTTTTTTTTGAAAAAATTGTTTATTTATTTATGAATTGTTTATTAACAATCGTTGAATTTTTACTACCAATCATCAGCATAAGTTAAGAATTAGAGGAAAAAAAGAATTTTTGATGCACAACAATTTTTAAGCTAGCACTCAGGAAAATAATTTTTTTTTTTGTAAAAATTGTTTATTTATTTATGAATTGTTTATTAACAATCGTTGAACTTTTACTACCAATCATAAGCATAAGTTTAGAATTAGAGGGAAAAAAGAATTTTTGATGCACAACAATTTTTAAGCTAGCACTCAGGAAAATAATATTTTTTTTTGTAAAAATTGTTTATTTATTTATTAATTGTTTATTAACAATCGTTGAACTTTTACTACCAATCATAAGCATAAGTTTAGAATTAGAGGGAAAAAAGAATTTTTGATGCACAACAATTTTTAAGCTAGCACGCAGGAAATAAATTTTTTTTTTTGTAATTACTGTTTATTTATTTATGAATTGTTTATTAACAATCGTTGAATTTTTACTACCAATCATCAGCATGAGTTTAGAATCAGAGGGAAAAAAGAATTTTTGATGCACAACAATTTTTAAGCTAGCACTCAGGAAAATAATTTTTTTTTGAAAAAATTGTTTATTTATTTATGAATTGTTTATTAACAATCGTTGAATTTTTACTACCAATCATCAGCATAAGTTAAGAATAAGAGGGAAAAAAGAATTTTTGATGCAAAACAATTTTTAAGCTAGCACTCAGGAAAATAATTTTTTTTTTTGTAAAAATTGTTTATTTATTTATTAATTGTTTATTAACAATCGTTGAACTTTTACTACCAATCATAAGCGTAAGCTAAGAATTAGAGGGAAAAAAGAATTTTTGATGCACAACAATTTTTAAGCTAGCACACAGGAAAATAATTTTTTTTTGAAAAAATTGTTTATTTATTTATGAATTGTTTATTAACAATCGTTGAATTTTTACTACCAATCATCAGCATAAGTTTAGAATTAGAGGGAAAAAAGAATTTTTGATGCACAACAATTTTTAAGCTAGCACGCAGGAAATAAATTTTTTTTTTTGTAATTACTGTTTATTTATTTATGAATTGTTTATTAACAATCGTTGAATTTTTACTACCAATCATCAGCATGAGTTTAGAATTAGAGGGAAAAAAGAATTTTTGATGCACAACAATTTTTAAGCTAGCACTCAGGAAAATAATTTTTGTTTTTGTAAAAATTGTTTATTTATTTATTAATTGTTTATTAACAATCGTTGAACTTTTACTACCAATCATAAGCATAAGTTTAGAATTAGAGGGAAAAAAGAATTTTTGATGCACAACAATTTTTAAGCTAGCACGCAGGAAATAAATTTTTTTTTTTTTGTAAAAATTGTTTATTTATTAATGAATTGTTTATTAACAATCGTTTAATATTCAATACCAATCATAAGCATAAGCTAAGAATTAGAGGGAAAAAAGAATTTTTGATGCACAACAATTTTTAAGCTAGCACGCAGGAAATAAATTTTTTTTTTTGTAAAAATTGTTTATTTATTTATTAATTGTTTATTAACAATCGTTGAACTTTTACTACCAATCATAAGCATAAGTTTAGAATTAGAGGGAAAAAAGAATTTTTGATGCACAACAATTTTTAAGCTAGCACGCAGGAAATAAATTTTTTTTTTTTTGTAAAAATTGTTTATTTATTAATGAATTGTTTATTAACAATCGTTTAATATTCAATACCAATCATAAGCATAAGCTAAGAATTAGAGGGAAAAAAGAATTTTTGATGCACAACAATTTTTAAGCTAGCACGCAGGAAATAAATTTTTTTTTTTGTAAAAATTGTTTATTTATTTATTAATTGTTTATTAACAATCGTTGAACTTTTACTACCAATCATAAGCATAAGTTTAGAATTAGAGGGAAAAAAGAATTTTTGATGCACAACAATTTTTAAGCTAGCACGCAGGAAATAAATTTTTTTTTTTTGTAAAAATTGTTTATTTATTAATGAATTGTTTATTAACAATCGTTTAATATTCAATACCAATCATAAGCATAAGCTAAGAATTAGAGGGAAAAAAGAATTTTTGATGCACAACAATTTTTAAGCTAGCACTCAGGAAAATAATTTTTTTTTGAAAAAATTGTTTATTTATTTATGAATTGTTTATTAACAATCGTTGAACTTTTACTACCAATCATAAGCGTAAGCTAAGAATTAGAGGGAAAAAAGAATTTTTTATGCACAACAATTTTTAAGCTAGCACGCAGGAAATAAATTTTTTTTTTTGTAAAAATTGTTTATTTATTTATGAATTGTTTATTAAAAATCGTTGAACTTTTACTACCAATCATCAGCATAAGTTTAGAATTAGAGGGAAAAAAGAATTTTTGATGCACAACAATTTTTAAGCTAGCACGCAGGAAATAAATTTTTTTTTTTTTGTAAAAATTGTTTATTTATTAATGAATTGTTTATTAACAATCGTTTAATATTCAATACCAATCATAAGCATAAGCTAAGAATTAGAGGGAAAAAAGAATTTTTGATGCACAACAATTTTTAAGCTAGCACGCAGGAAATAAATTTTTTTTTTTGTAAAAATTGTTTATTTATTTATTAATTGTTTATTAACAATCGTTGAACTTTTACTACCAATCATAAGCGTAAGCTAAGAATTAGAGGGAAAAAAGAATTTTTGATGCACAACAATTTTTAAGCTAGCACGCAGGAAATAAATTTTTTTTTTTTTGTAAAAATTGTTTATTTATTAATGAATTGTTTATTAACAATCGTTTAATATTCAATACCAATCATAAGCATAAGCTAAGAATTAGAGGGAAAAAAGAATTTTTGATGCACAACAATTTTTAAGCTAGCACGCAGGAAATAAATTTTTTTTTTTGTAAAAATTGTTTATTTATTTATTAATTGTTTATTAACAATCGTTGAACTTTTACTACCAATCATAAGCATAAGTTTAGAATTAGAGGGAAAAAAGAATTTTTGATGCACAACAATTTTTAAGCTAGCACGCAGGAAATAAATTTTTTTTTTTTTTGTAAAAATTGTTTATTTATTAATGAATTGTTTATTAACAATCGTTTAATATTCAATACCAATCATAAGCATAAGCTAAGAATTAGAGGGAAAAAAGAATTTTTGATGCACAACAATTTTTAAGCTAGCACTCAGGAAAATAATTTTTTTTTGAAAAAATTGTTTATTTATTTATGAATTGTTTATTAACAATCGTTGAACTTTTACTACCAATCATAAGCGTAAGCTAAGAATTAGAGGGAAAAAAGAATTTTTTATGCACAACAATTTTTAAGCTAGCACGCAGGAAATAAATTTTTTTTTTTGTAAAAATTGTTTATTTATTTATGAATTGTTTATTAACAATCGTTTAATATTCAATACCAATCATAAGCGTAAGCTAAGAATTAGAGGGAAAAAAGAATTTTTGATGCACAACAATTTTTAAGCTAGCACGCAGGAAATAAATTTTTTTTTTTGTAAAAATTGTTTATTTATTTATGAATTGTTTATTAAAAATCGTTGAACTTTTACTACCAATCATCAGCATAAGTTTAGAATTAGAGGGAAAAAAGAATTTTTGATGCACAACAATTTTTAAGCTAGCACTCAGGAAAATAATTTTTTTTTGAAAAAATTGTTTATTTATTTATGAATTGTTTATTAACAATCGTTGAATTTTTACTACCAATCATCAGCATAAGTTAAGAATTAGAGGAAAAAAAGAATTTTTGATGCACAACAATTTTTAAGCTAGCACTCAGGAAAATAATTTTTTTTTTTGTAAAAATTGTTTATTTATTTATGAATTGTTTATTAACAATCGTTGAACTTTTACTACCAATCATAAGCGTAAGCTAAGAATTAGAGGGAAAAAAGAATTTTTTATGCACAACAATTTTTAAGCTAGCACGCAGGAAATAAATTTTTTTTTTTGTAAAAATTGTTTATTTATTTATGAATTGTTTATTAACAATCGTTTAATATTCAATACCAATCATAAGCGTAAGCTAAGAATTAGAGGGAAAAAAGAATTTTTGATGCACAACAATTTTTAAGCTAGCACGCAGGAAATAAATTTTTTTTTTTGTAAAAATTGTTTATTTATTTATGAATTGTTTATTAAAAATCGTTGAACTTTTACTACCAATCATCAGCATAAGTTTAGAATTAGAGGGAAAAAAGAATTTTTGATGCACAACAATTTTTAAGCTAGCACTCAGGAAAATAATTTTTTTTTGAAAAAATTGTTTATTTATTTATGAATTGTTTATTAACAATCGTTGAATTTTTACTACTAATCATCAGCATAAGTTAAGAATTAGAGGAAAAAAAGAATTTTTGATGCACAACAATTTTTAAGCTAGCACTCAGGAAAATAATTTTTTTTTTTGTAAAAATTGTTTATTTATTTATGAATTGTTTATTAACAATCGTTGAACTTTTACTACCAATCATAAGCGTAAGCTAAGAATTAGAGGGAAAAAAGAATTTTTTATGCACAACAATTTTTAAGCTAGCACGCAGGAAATAAATTTTTTTTTTTGTAAAAATTGTTTATTTATTTATGAATTGTTTATTAACAATCGTTTAATATTCAATACCAATCATAAGCATAAGCTAAGAATTAGAGGGAAAAAAGAATTTCTCATGCACAACAATTTTTAAGCTAGCAGGCAGGAAATAAATTTTTTTTTTTGTAAAAATTGTTTATTTATTTATGAATTGTTTATTAACAATCGTTGAATTTTTACTACCAATCATCAGCATGAGTTTAGAATTAGAGGGAAAAAAGAATTTTTGATGCACAACAATTTTTAAGCTAGCACTCAGGAAAATAATTTTTTTTTTTGTAAAAATTGTTTATTTATTTATGAATTGTTTATTAACAATCGTTGAATTTTTACTACCAATCATAAGCATAAGTTTAGAATTAGAGGGAAAAAAGAATTTTTGATGCACAACAATTCTTAAGCAAACGCGCAGGGAAGTAAATTATTTATTTAAATTTCTTTGTTTATTTAAAAATTAAGTTAATAATTAAGTAACATTTATTTATTAAGTAGAAGGTATTATTATTATTATTTTGATTAAATTAAATAATTTTGTCGTCGTACTAAAAGACATACTTATATAGTTTGAATTTCCCTGTTGATAAACATGGCCGACCGTTGTGCGCATGCGCAGTATTGTGTAGCATGGGTAGCACGTTACTCTGTGTATTATATTTTGTTAATTTTTTTTAATGTTATATTTTCTGCAGTTTGTATTACCAAAAGTCAGGAAGTAGTTACCAATCACTACCAAACGACTACCAAACGGTTTCCAGTTTTTATTTTACAAAAAATTGTATTTGCAGTGCTATCGTGAAATTAGCACGCCAAACTTAAAACTTAAATAAATCTTTCAATTTTCGCTACCAAACAAAAAAAACTGACTACCATACACTACCATACGATTACCAAACGAATTCAATTAATTAAATATTAATTTTCTCTAGTTGTTGTGCCAACTTCACGCCGCTATTGTTGACATACATTTTGAGGTTATGTTTTAGTTAACAATTAAAAAACGTCTAATAAATGCAATTTTTTACCTATTCCATTGTATTTGTTTGTAATATATTACTCACTTGTTGAGATAAATTGAAAAATCATTCAATTATACTTTATTATTATGTCAGTTTTCTTTCATTCTTGTTTTTTTTAACACAAAAAACATTGGCATGACAGAGTTTTTTAAACATACTAACGTACTTTGAAAAATGAATGGGGGCGTAAGGGGTGGGTTGGAAGGGGAGGGAAAATTTTTAGAAAAATTGTTAATTTCTTTAAAAATAGTTGATTGCGAAGAAAATTGAAATTTTTACCGTAACATTTGTCATGTTTCGTATAATAAAAATAAAAATCTATTTTATGTAGTAAAGAGAAAAAGAGATCAAATGAGATAAAACATTTAAATGAAATTATTTTTCAAAAACCGGAAATGCAGAACTGCGCATGTACTACTTCCCTTGACAGTGATTGGTTCCGAATGCAAAAGAGGAAAAGAAGGGGTACCGTAAATTCAAGGTTCCCATCCCTTCTTTAAAATTCATTTTACATTGTGTTCTCTTCGAGAGAAGTGAGAAAAGTTTGTGACACGTGACTATTTTTTGTTCCCGATTTTAATTTTTTTTTTATTATAAAAAAAGTGTTTTAATTGGTGACAAAATGTGATTTATAGATACTGTTTACTTTATTTTCTAGTTTATAAGTACGCCACATGAACAATATATGTAGTTTTCACTTAATCTCCAAGTTGAGATTTTGAGGTTAAACACACAAAATCATTTGTTTGCGGTGATATTTGACGTTTGTTGTCAAATAAACATTTTTTAGTTAGAATAATATTGAAAGTTATATTATATTATTTTTAAAAAATGGCGTACTTACCAAATTCACGGATTGAGGAGGTTAAAGCAACCATTAGATCGTGTCTGGTTACACACAAGGGACCTATAACCATAAAACAATTAAACAATCAGTATCATTTTTTTGAGGAAGAAGTTATTCCTTATAAAGAGTTTCGTTTTAAAACATTACTGGATTTTTTGTCCTCTTTAAAGGATGTTTTGAGAATTATCGATAGAAATGGGGAAAGTTATGTTCGCGTTATTGATACGGAAAATACGCGTCCTATTAGTTCTTTAGTTGCTAATCAAAAACCATCAAAGCAAAAAAAATCTAAACGAATGTCGAGTGGACATTATGGAAATGTAAGTTATTTATATTTATAAATAACTTGACAGGCTTCGCACTCAATTACTAAAGACTACTATTTACTATTTATTTACGATTTCCTATACTTTTTATAGATTTGTGACACTAAATAAAAACAACTTTTTCTTTGTTTTTCAAAAATAAACACTACTTTAAATCCTCTAATAGTTGAAATAAAAAAATTATTCTCAAAATATTAATGAAATTCTTAGAAACGATCAAATAAAATTTTAGTTAATTTCTTAGAAATAAATGAAAAATTTTAAAAAAAAACTCTTTGAAACGATTCAATTATTTTCGTAAATTTTAAGAATATTTTTCAAAAGAATTCAATTATTTTCAATATCTACTATTTTAATAAAATTTCACAAAAACAGTAAATTAAATAAAAATTCTAATAAAATTTTTCTCCTAAATTCAATTATTTTTATAAATAATAAAATTTTCATAGAAATTCAATATTATTTCAAATACAAATTTTAATAAAAATTTTTAAAAGAAATTAATCATTTAAAACAATTTTAATAACATTTTCCAAAAAAAGTTTTTGATAAAAAAAATTGATTTCAATTATTTTTACACAAATAATAAAATTATTCCTAGCAATTCAATTATTTTTAAAAGTTTTGATATTTTCAATTCATTTTTAATAAAATTAATTTCAAGAAAGTTTCTAAATTCAATGATTTTCAATATCTACTATTTAAATAAAATTTCTCAAAAGAATTCAATTATTTAAACAAATTATTTAATAAAACTCGTCGCAAAAATTAAATTTTTTTCACAAGTTGTAAAATTTTTGGGAGAAATTTAATTATTTTTAAAAAGTTTAAAAAAATTTGTTGATAGAATTCACTTATTTTTAAAAATTGTAACTCTTTTGAAAAATTCAATTATTTTTAGTACATTTTTAACTGTAACTTCTTTAAAATTATTTTCATCATTTCAAATTAATTATTATTTTCTAGTATCTTTAACTAAAATTCTTCTTTAAATCAATTACTTTTTAAAAAAGAATTGAACATTGTCTAATTCAATTTGTTTTAAAGAATAATTACATTTCTCGAGAATTCAATTAAAATTGTATTAAAAATAATTGAAATTATGAGATGAGTTTTATTATTTCGAAAAAAAATTGAATTCCTAAGAAAAATAAATTAATTATTACGAAGAAATTTATAAAAAAAATTTGTAAATTGAATTTCTGTGAAATTTTTATTATTTATGAAAATAATTGTTTGACTAGAATTTTATTAAAATTAAAATTTTATTAAAATTTTCATAAATAATAAAATTCTTATAGTAGTTTTTCAATTATTTTTAATACAATTTTCAATAAATTCCTCGAAAAATTCAAATATTTTTAAAAAGTTTATTAACATTCTTCGAAAAAATTCAATTATTTAAAAATTTGTTGATAAAATTTTTTATAAAAATTTAAATAATTGAAATAAAGTTGAATTTTTTGTTAAAAATTGATTTAAAAATGAATTTCAGTTAAAATTTTTTTATAATAATTGAATATTAGAATTTTTAAAAAGTTTTAATAAAATTAAAAATTAAAATTAATTAAATTAATTGAAATCAATTTTAAATTTTAAAGAATTTAATTTTTTAGTTTTAAAAATTATTTTTAAATAATTCTAATCAGAAACTTGGAAAATAATATTGAGTTATAGAAAAATTATTTAAAATTGATGTTATTATCGAGATTTTTTTAGTGATCAAATGGAATTTTTGGATAAATACTTTTTACTTTGATAAAATTTTTATAAAAATAATAATAATTTTTTATAAAAATTTAAATAATTGAAATAAAGTTGAATTTTTTGTTAAAAATTGATTTAAAAATGAATTTCAGTTAAAATTTTTTTATAATAATTGAATATTAGAATTTTTAAAAAGTTTTAATAAAATTAAAAATTAAAATTAATTAAATTAATTGAAATCAATTTTAAATTTTAAAGAATTTAATTTTTTAGTTTTAAAAATTATTTTTAAATAATTCTAATCAGAAACTTGGAAAATAATATTGAGTTATAGAAAAATTATTTAAAATTGATGTTATTATCGAGATTTTTTTAGTGATCAAATGGAATTTTTGGATAAATACTTTTTACTGTACTTTTTTCAATATTGATGCTAATTTTCGCTTCTATTTTAAAATTATTTGTCTAGTGTGAAGCCTGTCTTGTAATTATATTCTGAGTATACTTTTTTGTAAGTTTTTTTTTACCTAATAACAAATTGTAATGTGTGTTTAATTCGCACGTGTTTTAATTTTTTTCACGTTTTTCCTATTGTTAAATATTAATTCTTTTAATTGTCTGTGATTTAATGACAATTTTAATGATTTCAGCAGACTAGAGAATCTCATCATCGTGATAATCGTGAGGACCATTCGAGAATGAAATCTCGATCAGAGGAACAAAAATACATTTCATTCACTAATTCATCGAATTCTTCAAACGATGATTCTGATCGTTATAATAAGCCAAAGGACGATGAATTACAACGTAGCAATTACGTTAAACCAAAGCAAGATAAAAATACTTATCGCACTGAATCTGATACAAAGTATCAAAAATCAAATCAAGTTACAACTACTAAGAATAGTGTTAATGACAACAGTATTATTAATGACGATAGCAATAAAGATTATTCAAGTATTTTAATTAATTCGAGAATTGTAGGAAGACTCCGTGAATTAATTGAAAAGCATCCTGATGGAATTTGGTGTGCGGAATTGCCAACAATATATTTCGATACTTATACCTCGACACTAAACTACGTGGATTTGGGCTTCGAAAGTGTTCGAGAATTTGCTTCGAGTCTTTCTAATGTATTTCATTGTGTACAAGTGTTTGAAGGTGGAGATCATAAATTATATAATGCCAAAAATGCACTCCCTGCTTTTTATGGATTGAAACGACAAATTGAAATTGATTCAAATAATCAAAATACTATGAATAATAATGGGGAGAAAGCAATTCCACAGAAATTGGTGAGTTTTTAAAAATTTAATTCTTTTTCGATTCAAGGTTGCCACACTTTTGCTCTTTTCAAATTTCCTGACTTTTCAATTTTTTAAAAAGTTCTTGGTGAATTTTCAAATTCCTTTGTTTACAATTTAATTTTACAAAATTTCAATTATTCTGAAATTCTTCAATTTAATATATCAGAAATTAAAAACTTCAAATAATTAAAAAAAAAAATTAATATTTATTAGAAAATTGTACAAGAATTCAATTATTTAACTATAAAAATAAATATTTTTAAAATTGAATTTTCATAAAAAAATTTATCAACAAATTTTTAAATAATTGAATTCCCTTGACAAATTTTAATAAAATTTTTGAGAATAATTGCTTACTTTTAAAAATAATTGAATTCTTGTGATGAATATATTGTTATTTATGAAAATAATTGAATTTTGTAAAGAATTTTATTAAAATGCCTCAAAATAATTGAATTTTTGGAAATAATTTTGTTACTTATTGACATAATTGAATTATTTATGTAAATAATTGAATTCTTGGGAAGAATTTAATTAAAATCTAAGAAAATAATTAAATTTTTCAAAAAAATGTAATTAAAATTGTATTTGAAATAATTCATTTCTTTCGAACAATTTTATTAAACTATTTGAAAATAATTAAATTCTTGTGAATTTCTAATATTTTTGTATATAATTGATTTTTTCAAGAAATTGAAATTAAATTTTTAATAATAATTACATTTTTTGAGTAATTCCTGTGAAATTGTATTAAAAATAATTTAAATCCTGCGATGAATTTTATTATTTATAAAAATAATTGAATAGTTGCAAAGAATTTTATTAAAATTTTCAAAAATAATCCCTGACATTTCTCTGACCTATGTCAACCCTGTTATAATTGTCAACTGATTAAAATAGAAGATTTTGTAAATTAAGTAATGAAAATTAATTTCAGGAACCAAAAACGATGAAACATTTCATTCCCGAAAATGTTATGAGTGTCACCGAATCAGTTGGTCAGATTATGGTAAAGGACCTCTGCCAAGATAAGGATTATGAAGAAGTAGTTCTTTGTGAATTGTTTACGCCAAATTACTTATTCTGTCATTTGAGGAAAAATCTGAAAACCTTTAAGGACTTCATGTACAATCTACAGTGAGTATTCAATTATTTCTAAAAAGAAAAAAATTTCAGGGATTGAATATCAAATTTTTAATAATTTTTAATAAATTTAAATTTTTTACCAAAGGGTGAAGACAATTAAATAAATAAAGTGTTTTTAAAGAGCCCAAAAATAATTATGCTAAATGCCATAAAAGAGAAGCAAAAATGTTGAATTTTAAGATATTCGGTTTTTTGAATTTTTGATAATTTTAGATAAATTTAAATTTTTTAACAAAGGGTGGAGACAATTAAATAAGTAAAGTGTTTTTGAAGAGCCCAAAAATTATGAAGCTAAATGCCATAAAAGAGAAGCAAAAATGTTGAATTTTAAGAAATTCGGTTTTTTGAATTTTTGATAACTTTTAATAAATTTAAATTTTTTACCAAAGGGTGGAGATTTTTAAATAAGTAAAGTGTTTTTCAAGAGCACAAAAATAATGAAGCTAAATGACATAAAACAGAACAGAAAATGTTAATTTTTAAGAAATTCGGTTTTTTGAATTTGTGATAATTTTTAAAAAATTTTAATATTTTACCAAAGGGTGGAGATTTGTAAATAAGTAAAGTGTTTTTGAAGAGCACAAAAATAATGAAGCTTTATGCCATAAAACTGCAGAGAAAATGTTAATTTTTAAGAAATTCAGTTTTTTGAATTTGTGATAATTTTTAAAAAATTTAAATTTTTTACCAAAGAGTGGAGACTATTAAATTAGTAAAGTGTTTTTGAAGAGCCCAAAAATAATAAAGCTTTATGCCATAAAACAGCAGAGAAAATGTTAATTTTAAAGAAATTCGGTTTTTTGAATTTTAGATTTTTTACCAAAGGGTGGAGACTATTAACAGGGTGTCTAACATTAGAAGATTCATTAGAAAATTTGTATTTTCGTTTATTTCTATTATTATAGATATTAATTTATTGTTAAATATGTCACTTACTATATTTTTGTCCCGAGAAAGCAAAAATAAAATTAGTAAAAAATCAGGGAATCATTTTCTCAATCCTTGTTAGATACCCTGTTTATCATAATTCTTTAAGATTTAATTATCTTCGAACAAAGTAAATTAAAATTATTTAAAATTTACTTTTTAGATTTATTAAAATTCCGGAGAAATCATATTCATAATTTATAATTAAAATTCTTCAAAAATTTGATGTTTTTATATTTTTCAAAAATATAAAACGAACAGTTACAATATTATTATAAAAAATTGAATTCTTGAAGAACTTTGGAAAAATAATTAAAAATAATTAATTTAGAGATGAAGTTTAATTAAAAATTGTAGAAAATAATTGAATTTTAGAAGAATTTTTAAAAATTTTTAAATTTTATTTCCCGTTTGAGAAACAAATAAGTATTTAAAAATATTTATTTAACGAAATTATTTAATTTTTGAATAATTGAATTTAGAAATAAGTGAAAGATCAGAGAAATAAAAAATAAAATTTATGTGACAACAAAGTTGTGAACTTCTTCTTTTTTGTATAAAATGATAAAATGATCGATAATAATCTGAATTTAATTTGTTTTTCAGTTATTTCTATGAAGAAAACAAAACGAAATATCAGATTCCTCCTATTGCGTTGAAACCAGGATTAAATGTCGCGTGTCTTTTCGACAAAAAATGGCACCGAGCTATTGTTAAAATGATTAGACCTGAAGAACGAGTCGTTGTAAGTTTACAATAATATTTTATTTGATTTAATATTTGAAATTCGTTCAAGTGAAACGAATTAAGGTTTTTTTGAAAGAAATTTTAAGAATTTGTTTACTTGATTATTTACAGGTACATTTTTATGATTATGGAACTGTGAAAACTTATGGTGTTCATGAAATGTGTTTTCTACATAAAAAATTTTCACAATTACCTGCGCAAGCTATTTTATGTGGATTGCATAAAGTAAAACCAGTCGGCAATAAAGAATGGGAAAAAGGAATTTGTCACGAATTGATACTAAAATGTAAGGGGCCACTTTGCGCAATGGTCTGTTCTGTAAATGAGGAGGTAATATTTTTAATATTTAGTAAACAAATTTTCAACGTTTAAAAAAAACTGAATGAAAAACGACTTTTAGAATTTTGGAATAATTTATTAATTTTAATTTTTCAGGAAAATTCAGCTCTTATCTCACTGACAAATACTGATGGAGAAGAAGACCTTCACATAAACGATTGGTTGCTCTTGAAAGAGTACGCCGCCTTGGGGAGATTTACAGCAAAGAAGAATCGCAATTTTACTTTTATGCATTACTTAAAATCTCTCGAGCATAAAGGCTACGATACAAAAAATATTACAAAAAATACCCAAGAACCTTTATTAAATGGTAGTTTCAAATTCAGCGATTCGGAATATTCCTTTAAAGAAACTAAACCATCTCCAAGAGCAATGGAACGGATTCCAAGAAGTGTGGAAAATGCCTCTAAAGATAATTCCGATCTAGAGAAAACAACTGCAAACTCCCAGAAAATTCCTTCTCTATTAAATTTAAAATTTATACAACAAGAGAGCCTTAAATCAAAAATCCAGACCAGCAAACTTAATGTTGAGGAAAATAAATCCAAAACGGAAGTTTCCTGTCCCAAAGTACTGAAACGAACACTGGCCTTAATATCGAAAACTCAAGAGAAAAGGAATGCGGAAAATAGTTTAGATACCTTTTCATCATCTGTGACAAGTTCCAAGTCTTCCGAAAATGTTGATACCTCTGAATCTGTAAATTCAATGATTACAAATTCGAGTAAATCAAAATCGCGACTAGAAATGCTTTTAAAATTTACGAAATCATCCACTTCAACTCCGCTCGAGTTAAAATCTAAGAAAAACGAATGCAAAGTTCAAAATGAAGAGAAGATTGCCGATAATAGTGTAGAAAAATCTCCAGTGACTAAAGAAATTTTGGAGAACAAATCGACATCCCCCTCATCATCCAGCAGTGAAATTAACGAAGATTACATACCTTTGCATTTAAGAGAAGAAGAAAAAATGGAACAACTCCCGGAATTCGGCACATTGAGAAGTGAATTCGGAGGACGTGGCCGCATGCAACACGTCGATTGGCATCAAATTCGAGAGGACATCAAAAAAAACCGAAATTCAACAAACTTGTCAATTTCGATCCAATGAAAAAGCATTAAATATGATAAAATCCCTCGAGAAGGAAATCAACGATTCAAAGAAATCTTGTCAAAAGGAGGATGTACCAAAACTTGTTGATACCAGACAGAAAATATGCTCCCACCTTCAACGTGAATTGTCCCGTTTCAATAAATACAACAGCATTAATTCAAATTTTGCCGACAAGGAATTTAATTTCACAACATTGACCAACGTTAAATCATCCACAACACCAATATCCCCATTACTTAAATTAAGACAACGTTTACACGCCAACAGTTTTCAGAGTGATTCAAAATTGATAAATTTCAAATTAGCCAAAATTATCACCGGCAAAACTGATGAAAACAATGAACCAATTAAAATTATTAACGAATCCAAAAAGTTGACGAAAACTGAAGAAATTCTCAAAAAACTAAAATTGGACAAAGTGGAACAAAACAAAGTTGAAGTAATTATCGAAAAGGAGAAAAATGAACATCAATCAAAATTACCAGATTTAGAAGTTAATCAAAAGATTGAAATTTCCATCAAGGACAAGGAGAGAAAAATTAATCTACAACCAGTGAAAAAATCAGAATCTTTGGATTCTGACGATTTTTCCGATGAATTATCAGAGGTAGAATCTGATAAAATATCAACAAGTAGTGAATCAACGATTCATGAGAAATTAATTAAAGAAGAATCGTCGAGCGAGGAAGAATTGACACATACGGAGGAAATAATCAACAAGAAGGAGACTGAACCAATTGTTAAGGAGAATTTATACGTATTCAACGATATGGATTTGACCAGTGATAGTGAAATATGGGACGGAATGAGTTTTTCTGGTGAAATTGCGCCTGTCAAATTTACCAAACAAAAATCAATTTCATCATCTCGAGTTTCGTCACCAACAAGATCGGTAACTAATTTCGATGAATCGTTCGACAGTAATATTATGAATTTTCAATACAATGAATTAATGAGCAGAAAAAAGCAAGAGGAGAATGAGAAGAAAATGATTGAATCGAAAGCAATTGAGAGGAATTCATCGTCAAATTCATCAGCGAATTCATCTGTTACGGAAAATAATTTATCGGAAAGTGCAAAGGAAATGACGGCAATTAAAAATTTCAAACCAACTGGAAGACAAGGATCTCTAATGCGTATGTTGGCGAATATTCAAAAAGAACCGCAACATATTTGAAAATCATAGTTCTTTTCATAGTTATTGTATGTTCCTTTAATTTTTCACAAATTTGTAAATAAATAATGATAAAGCAAATTACTGATTCTATTAAAGTTTTGAATGTTTAAATGAACATTTTCTTTGCTTCTTTTAATTTGCATTTTAGGGCAAAAAGCTTATTTTTTATTTTGAAAAAAATTATTGAAAAAATAAAATTAATTCACAAGAAATTCAATTTTAATTATTTTTCTTTTTTTTGGATAGTAATTTTTGAAAATATTTAAACAAAAGAAAAATTCCCTTCATTTAAACGTTCAAAACTTAGAGAGAATTTTTTTTAAACCTTAATGTAAATTAAAATGTAAAAATTAATTCGAAAATAGTAAATTTCTCCTTAAAATAAAAATTTCTATTCTGAAAATAAATTTAAAAATACCTAGTAAACTTTTAAAATGAAGATTTTTAATCTGAAAATGAACTAAAACATTAAATAAAATGTAAAAATAATAAAGCTAGAAACTTTGTTCTTTTTTTTAGAATTTACACTGCTTTAAATCAGCTAATAATTGAAATAAAAAATTATCATAAATTTAAAAAAATTTTTTGAAACAATTCAACTATTTTCAAAAGTTTTAAGAAAATTTTTTGTAAAAATTAAATTATTTTCCCAAATAATGAAAATTTTTGCTGAAATTCAATTATTTAAAATACAATTTTCATTGAATTTTTCTGAACAAAATCAATTATTTAAAAAAATTTATTCTTTGCAAGACTTAAATTATTTTTATAAAAAACAATACACATTATATCATGAATTTTTAAAAATAATTGAATTTTGAAAAGGTTTTAAATTGTAATCTTTGAAAATTTTAATTTTAATGTTGTAAAACTGTAACAATATTCAATTTTTTATTTTTTTTTAAATATGAAAACTAATTTTTTTCTTAAAAGATTTAATTATATTTTCAATTATTTAGAAATATTGGCAAATTTAATTGAAATAAATTGTACATTTAAAAAAAACTATTTTCTACATTTAAAAATTATTTTTAAAAGTAATTGAATTTTTGTAGAATTTAATATAAAATTGAAATTTAGAAAATTATTGAATTTCGTAAAAAATAAAAATTTAAGTTATTATGTAGAAAAAAAATGTAAATATTTTTGATGAAAATTAGAAAAAAAGCAGAATTAAATTTTTGGGATTTTTCTGAATCATCTAAAACGAGTTTTTCACTTTTGTTTCCTAAAAGTTAGTCAATTTGTCACTAATTTGGCTAATTTGTAATTTCTCAAAAGAAAAAAAAGAATGAAAGAAAATGTCAGTAGAAATTTTGCTATTTACAGGTTATATTTGTGTTAGATTTATCTTAATTGAAAGTTCCTTTTTAATTATATAAACTTGAAACCAGTTTTTCTTGAATAGTTTGGATGTAACAAAGACTTGAACATCAATAATTTGTAATCGTAATTGCTTCTATTTCTATGTTTTTTACTCCAAAATTTATAAACATAACCTCAAATTGTTTGCTTTTTAGGTACCTTTCATGGGAGCGTGTCGCATTTGCATAACTTATTATTATTAAATTATTGTACTTATTGAAATAAATAGTCAATCTTTGGAGAAAAACCCCTCTTCGAGAACAAAAAACAAACATACCTTTGTTGAAAATTATTTTAGTGGGTTATTTCCACCAACAGTGACAGAATCGGATATTCAGTTCCAATTTCACACGATTTTTCATATTTTCAGAAAAACTAATGTTGTTTGCAAGTTAATTAATAAATTTACTTTTATCTGAGACACAAAAACTTGAATTTAAACACACAAACCATAGGTGAGTAAGTAATAACGTCACATTTTACGTGAACGTGTTACGTACGCGTACGCCATATTGCCAAAGAATATTGAAGGAGTGGGGGAAGTTCCCAAGGCGGGAAAATTCAAAATTTAAACGAATTAACCAATAGAAATATTTATCAAATCAATACCGCTCCTTACGTTCGTTGCGTAAAGAACGTATTTTACCGACTTTACGTTAATATTGTAAATAGTCAATAGTTTTTGACAATCAACACGTCTGTCATTTATAAGTTTTCTTTTTACAAAGTTTACGTTCCAAAAAATTCCCGTTTCTTGAAAAAAACAAGAAATTTCGAAATTATATTTCTTGACGAAATAGAGAGTGTATTAATTACGTGAAGGAAAACAAAGAAATTAATAAAATCCAAGTTGGAAAAGTGCATTGGGATTGTACAGTCTGAAGAAAAAATGTACACGTGGTACAGTCGGTGTAAACAATGAAAAATTGTTTTTCAAATTTTGTTCTTTTGAAGACAACGAAAACAAAAAATTGTAAGGAAACTAATTAAATTAATTACCAATTATTATTAATTTAATTATAAAATGATTAAGAAATGCTACTAATTATATATATTAATAATAATTAAATTAAAAATTTTTTTAGGTTAGAATTTATTGTTTTAGAAATTTTTAAACTAAAGGAAATAAATTCTTTAAAGAATTTATAATCATGGGAAATTCTGGATTGAAACAACATTATGAGACAGCAAAGAAAACAGGAACTTTAACGCTTTCAAAAAGAAAATTAGATGAATTTCCACAAAATTTACAAGATTTAACACCATTGCTACGTACATTGGATGTTTCGGAAAATAAATTTCTACATCTTCCATTGGAAATAAAAGGTTTCACTTTACTCAAACATTTAAATATCAGTCATAATAAATTATTGGATTTACCCGAGGAAATGGGTGCTTTATTAAAACTCGAGAGTTTAAATGCAAGTTCAAATCAATTAAAATCATTACCATCATCACTATCGAAATTAATGAATTTAAAACAAGTGAATTTATCCGACAATAGTTTAACTGAATTTCCCCTAATGTTTTGTGGATTAAAACATTTAGATGTTTTGGATGTATCGAAAAATAAATTAACACACGTTCCGGATGCAGTTTCAAGTCTACATGTGACTGAACTTAATTTAAATCAAAATCATATTTCAATTATTTCAAGTAAATTGGCAAATTGTAAAAGATTGAAAACATTGAGACTCGAGGAGAATTGCCTGCAAATAAATTCAATTCCAGCGACAATTTTAAAAGATTCGAAAATTTCTGTTTTGGCCCTGGACGGAAATCTTTTTGAAATGAAACAATTTGCTGACCTTGATGGTTATGACATGTACATGGAACGTTATACTGCTGTGAAAAAGAAAATGTTCTAAATTCAGAAAAATATATTTTCTTCAAATTTATACTAATTTTCAGAACAAAATTTGTATAAACGCATAACATACCTATTTATTTGTTAATAAATAAATACTTTAATAATACTGCATAAATAATATAATAATAACTGCAGAAATTACACAAAAGTATTGTAAACTTTTTATCTTTTTGGATATTTCTATCTTTATATAAATTTTTATCAATTTATTACTATCCTCACGAACTCTAGATGTTTTTTATTCTATTGCTGGTTTTATAGAAAATAATTTTAATATTATATTTCTAGACGAGTTTTAATTATAAAGTTCATATTGAACTGATTTTAATCATTATTTATTAGAAAATGCAAAATGTGAATAATTATCGCAATGTATAAAGTTATGTAAAAAATAATGTATTTCTCAATATCAGCAACAAAATATATTTATTTTTTCTTATACAAAAATTAATATATTAATTTTTGTTTTTTTCCATCAAATGTAGTCAGAGTTGACACAAAAAATTAATTTTGTTCTTCCCTGATTTCCAGATTAAATTTTGACTTTCATTATAATTTAAATAAAATTTCTCGAAAAAATTCAATTATTTTCAAAATATTAATTAAATTCCTGGCAATAATTCAATTTTCATAAATATTGAAATTCTTCACAAAATTTCTCGAAAATTTAAATTATTTTTAAAATATTAATTAAATTCCTTGAAATAATTCAATTATTTTCATAAATATTGAAATTCTTTGCAAAATTTCAATTATTAATTTTAATGAAACTCTTCTTAAAAATTCAATTATTGACTAATTTACTAATTAATTACTATTTTTATTGTTTTCAAAAACTTTAATAAAATTCTTAACAAGAAATTCAATTATTAAAAAAAAAAATAATAAAATTCGTTGCAAGAATCCAATTATTTTCATAAATAATAAAATTCTTCATAGGATTTCAATTATTAAAAAGAAAAAGTAATAAAAATTCGTTTTAAGAATTGAATTATTCTTCTAATTAATAAAATTCTTCACAATATTTCAATTATTTCCAATACAATTTTAATTCAATTATTTAAATACAAAAATAAATAATTTATTGAATAAATGGATGTTTTTCAAAATTTAATTATCTATTAATTATAATTATCTATTCTATTAATTTAATTTTTTTTAAATTTTAAATTATTTAAAATTAACTGAAATTCATTTTTAAATCAATTTTTATTAGAAAACTCTACGAGAATTCAATTACATATTTAAATACAAAAATAAATAATTTATTGAATAAATGAATGTTTTTCAAATTCAATTCTCATAAAAAATTTTATCAACTTAAATAATTGAATATTTACGACGAATTTTAATAAAACTTTCAAGAATAATAATTCGATTAAAATTGTATTAAAAATAATTGAAAATCTGTGAAAAATTTTATTATTTATGAAAATAATTGAATCTCCGTAAAAAAAATTTATTATTTATGCAAATAATTGAATTATTGCCAAGACATTTATAAAAAATTTGTAAATAGTTGAATTCCTGTGACATTTTTATTATTTATAAAAATAATTGAATTCTTTTAAGGAATTTTATTCAATTTTTTTAAATAATTGAATTCTTTTGAAAAATTTTATTAAAATAGTAGATATTGAAAAATTATTGAATTGAGAAAAATTTTTGAAAATAATTGAAATTTTGCCAAGAATTTTATTAAAATTTTTGAAAATAATTGAATTTATGTGAAGAATTTTATTACTTTTGAAAATAATTGAATTTCTGCAAATAATATTTGTAAATTCTCCAAAATTCAATTTTTTCCAGTACTTTGTAATAAAAATTCCTGACTTTTCCCTAATTTCCCTGACCTGTGTCAACCCTGGTAGTGTTATTTTTTTAAGGAGAAAAAAAATTCACTTTTAAAAAAGTAAAAGTCACTTTAGAAAACAGATTTAAAAAAAAGTACCTTTCCAAATACGAAAAAAGGAAATCCGAGTACAGAGGGTTTTTGGAGGAGGCATTAACTTTTAACCGGTAGATAAAAATCAATCATAAATTTTACTTTCACTTTGAAAAGGGTTTAAAGTTTAAATGCCCAGTAGGTATGAATGTGCGAACAATTAAGTTATAAATCACAAATGAGTAAAGTCAAGTTCAGACCCTGGTCACCAAAATAATTTATGGCTTCGAAGGGGAGTTTGAAGGCTCTTTGAAAAGTAAACAAAGCAAAAGTGACAGTACGAGTCCTTTTTTTCACAAATTGTTTAAAGCAATTTTTGTATTTTTTTACATTGTTGTCAAAAGTCAGTTCCTAAATTGCAGAAATAAAGAAAAACTTTGGTTTGTTTATATCAAATGAACTACCTGAAATTTTTCCAAAAAATTTTTGAGGTGCCCATCAAGGACGTAATTAGTATTCTAAAGGCCCCTGGGATTCAATTTTATTTTCGTATTTTTCACGATACGAATGTTTCAAAAGAATACAAACTACAAAGTTTTATATTCAAATTTTAACAATCGAAATAATTTTGAGGTTAGGAATAAATTATAGTTTAGAGTGCGGCATTTAAATTTCAAGATTTCAATCGAAAAAAATTAGAAAATTATGAAAAATAAACGGTAACTTAATAAATTTTGAGGTTAGGATATAAAAGATATAAGCGATAAAAAATGAAGATGTTTATACCGGCAATTTTTCGCAATATAAAACGAGTGAAAACGAATAATTTCCCCAATTTTCCCACACTAATAAGGAACGTGGCCCAGTGAGACATATACACGCTCATGCCTTTCCGAACTCAGTGACGAACAGTGTTCGCTTGAACCCAGTGGTGCTTGGGTGCAAGTGTTTCCTCGAAAATGGCGGACGGTGCTGATTCGAATTTCCCGAGTACAGGATGAAAGTGCGCCGAATTATCGGCACTTACCTCATTTTTTGAGTTTTTGCATATTTTGAGGAAATTATAAACAAGTCCCAATCTCATTTACATTAATTGTCTCGCGATTAAACACCGTCGAAACGTAAAAAAAAATTAAGTCGCGCGGGATTGTGTATTCAGTGTGTGGAAGGTGGCGGGGCCCCCATAAGTAATAAATGGCTGACCGGAGTTGTAAAATGAGTAGCAACTAAATTCCGAATGTATCCAGAGAGCCAAATAAACTAAGGTATGAAATTAAATTAAATTCTCGACAATTTTCACGTTAAACTACCAGTGATTTTTCCAAACAATTTTTTGACACTCCAAAATCGTCTTCAAGGCAAAGAGGAAAAAAAACCCGGTAACTTCTGAAGACAGTAAGCAAGGGTTGAACCACTCGTGATCCGCCTATGTGATTGATTGAAATGAGGGGGGTGGGTTGTGGGTTTTTATACACTATGGGTTCGTTGCCCCGAAATGAAAATTCACGCTTATCTTTCTGTTTTTTGAAGAAAAATATTCAATTATTTTTCATTAGGAGAAATCTTTTCTCCGGGGGACAAGTGCTTTTTTAATGGTGTTTGCGATCATATGGTCTCAGCTTCCTCGCGGAGCATTTTTCTTTCTCCAGCCATTAAGGTTTTTTTGTTATTAAATTTGTTTCTTTTAAGAATAAAGTGTATTTAAATTGTTTTTAAAGTTGTTTTTTATATCTCTCTGACGTGGTAATTTCTATAGGAAAAATAATTGATTTTGTGGAATTTAGTCGAAAAATATGCGTACAGACTTTTTTTTTATCATTTTGCTCTCAAACTTGTTGGTTCCATAACGAATGTGTGTTGTAATTTTATTTGACACTTTTCAAGTTCACCTCCGGATAAAAATTCTTGGTGATTAATTATGTGATTATTTCTCATGTCCTTTATAAAAATCTTATCGTTCTTTAGTTGGACTCTTGGAATTTTGTTTATAATACTTAATATATCTCATTAGCAAAATTATTATTCGTTTCAAATAAAATTTCCAAATTCCCAAAGTAATAAAATTCAAGTTAATTTTTTAAACAATTACTAAATTACAATTATCAATCAGTTATTTACTTTAGTCTTTAGATATTTTTTTACCAAAATAACTATTAGTAGAACGATAATTTTTTTAACAGATTGGAAATATCAATTTTGTCAAAATTTACAAAATTTACGATTTACTCTAAAATTGCGATGAAACTGACGCTTTCCAATTTCTATACAAGGAGAAAATCGGTGACAGATTTCTCGAACAAAACCACCGAGAAAGCGATGGGGAAAAATTGTTGAAATGCCGAATAGAAATTAAAGGTCGTGGAAAAATGTTATATTCGAAATTTTCTCCTCAAAATAAAATTTAGAAGAAAGAATTTTGATAGAACAAAATTGTTCGAAAATTTTAAGAAATAATTTCCTTTTCAGAAAATGTCAGAACCCGAAGAATGTCCGGCAGCTCCGGACAGTACGACAAAGGAGCAGAGACTAGGATTCTCTCATGGAGAAGATGTTTTTCTACAACTCAAAGATGGGAAATTTTATTTGGGAACAGTTGTCGAGGTTTGTTTCGATATTTTTCATTTTCTTTTTCAAAAATATACGAAAAAATTTCCTTTCTATGCTTTTTATTATCTCACTAACTTTATTTTTTGTTTTGAAAACAATTTTTTATTTTACAAACCAATTTTCAAATTTAAAAGCAAATTAAAAACAATTTAATTAGTAAATGAATTTAATTAGTAAATGAAAATTGAATGATAATTAATAAAGGAAAGGATGATGAAATTAATATTTTACAGGTGGATTTGGCGAGAGAAAAGTGTCTCGTCAAATTCCTGGACAATACATCGTCCTGGTCGTCAGTCAAAGAGCTGACGAAGGTAGCAACACCAGAGGCCGATGTAATGTGTGTTCTTTGTAAGAAATCTCAACCCAAGACTGACAATGATATCATTGTTTGCGACAAATGCGGTCGCGGATATCATCAACTTTGTCACCAGGTATTCAAAAATTATATTAATTTTCTATCATAAAAATATTCAGGCTTCGCACTCGCATCCCAAACCAACTTTTTTTTATTTGCAACACTAAAAGATACTTTATTTCTTTTTTATGAGAATTTGCACTAATTTAAATCTGCTATCAATTAAAATAATCAAATTATTGTAAATTATCTTAAAATTTTTTTGAAACGATTCAATTATTATCAAAAATTTTCAGAATATATTTTTCGGCAGAAATTAAATTATTTTCACAAATAATGAAATTCTTGACTGAAATTTAAATATTTTCAATAACTAATATTTTCATAGAATTTTACAAAATAATTCAACGATTTTAGAAAAAATTTTTTAATAAAATTCTTCGCAAAAAATCAATTATTTTTATAAATAATAACGAAATTGAAGTCCACAATGTTTATCAACGAAAAAAATTTATTTAAAAATGTATTCAAGTATTATTTTTAATTTAATATTTAATTATTATCAAAATATATAAACATCAATCTTTTTTTTCTAAATATTTTTGTGTCAATATTCCTGCGTCATTTTTAATTAATTTACTAAGTGAACAATTTTTTTTCGTTGATCAACGTTGTGGACATCAACTTGGCAAATATTAAAATTGTCATACAATTTTTTTTTGAAAAGAATTAATTATTTTAATAAAATTTTTATAAAACTCTCCGAAGGAAATTATTTTTAATAATTTTGATAAATTCTAAGAATTCATCTATTTTTCATAAAAATTATTGTAATTTAATTCCTGGAAAGAATTTAAATATTTACAAAAATTTTTAATAACATTTTTTGCAAGAATTCAATTATTTTCACAAATAATGAATTTTTTCATAAGAATTCAGTTATTTCAAAAAATTAAGAAAAAATTTTTGTTACAAGAATTCATTAATTTTTATAAATTAATCAAATTTTTGCAGAATTCCAATTGTTTTCAATAAAATGTTAAATAGATTTCTCAAAAAATGCAATTCTTAAAAAAATTTGTTAAATTCTTCAAACAAATTTAATTATTTTTAAAAACTTGTGATAAAATCCAATTACCTACTTTTAAAAATTTTAATAAAATTCTTCACAAGATATCAATTATTTTCCTAAATAATAATATTTTTCATGAGAATTCAAAAAGAATGATATAAAATTCTTAGCAAAAATTCAATTATTTTCACAAATAATAAAATTTATTCTCAGAAATTCAATTATTTTTTAAAAAATTGTTAAATTCTTTCTTCAATTCTTATTTTCCCAAATAATACAATTTTTCACGAGAATTCAATTATTTGAAAAGATTTTTATAAAATTCTTCGCAAGAATTCAATTATTTTTCCAAATAATCAAATTTTTCACGAGAATTCAATTATTAAAAAAAAAATACAATTCTTTCCAATTATTCAATTATTTTTCTAAATAATAACATTTTTTTCTTTTCCACAAGAATTCAATTATTTAAAAAAAATTAAATAAAATTCTTTGCAAGATTTCAATTCTTTTCATAAATAATAAAATTCTTCCCAGAAATTGAATTATTTTTTAAAAAATTGATAAATTCTGTATAAGAATTAAATTTGAGAAACATTCAGTTATGTAATATATTGTTTATTTTTGTATTTAAATTGTTGAATTGCAGTTAAAGTTTCTAAATAAGAATTGATTTAAAAACGAATTTAAGTTGAAATTTTAGATATTAATTGAATATTAAAAGCATTATAGGTTGTAAAATTTTTTAGAAATAACTAAATTTCAAGTGATTATTAAATTGAAATCGTTGAAAATTTTAATTGTTATAAAACTGTATTAATATTTAAATTTTTACTTTGAAGAAATATTAATTTATTTTAATATTTCCTGTGAACAATTTAAATTAAATTTTATTAAATAGTTTTTATTTGTTTACTTGTAAAAATTACTTTTAAATACAATTGTATTTTTTAGGATAAAAGTTTAGAAAATTAATGATTTTTTCAAAAATTTAGAATTAAAGTTCTCTCAGCAGGATTAGAATAAAAATAAATATATTTTTGATTTGAAATCAGGAAACAAGGGAAATACTGAATCAAATTTTTGTGAATCGACTAATACAATTTTTTTTTGTATTCTTTAAAATTAATTTTCGATAGCTACTTTTTTACTACTTTTTTCAGTATCAAAGATACTTTTTGATACTTTTTTGAAATTGATTTTTGAGTGTGAAGCCTGAAAGTGGTATCCCTTCTAAAAACATGTTTACAAATTTATACTATAGTGATATTAGGGAATAATTACTAAATTGAACTTGAACAATGTGATTCTATATACCTACATTATTTTTCTCGATATTATTTTCCTTATTCTTAAGTTTATATGTATGTACTTATATTTGAAATTGACGATTTAAATTTATTCATTATTTTTAAAATTTACAATATTATAATTCAAAGTTTAAATTCCTATTAAATTGTTGTTATTAATATATAATTATTATTAATTTTGTATTCTGATGTAATCAACAGATTTACTAGATACGAAAGTTTAATTTTCCAAAATATTGTTTTTTTAATATTGACTAATATTAATATTAACTAATATTAGTATCAATTAGTACGAATTAGATTTGAATGAAATCCAATTTTTCGAAAATTACAATTTTAAATTCTCGTTTTCAGCCCCAGGTAATAAAAGAAGAAACCCCTTCAGAGGCGCATTGGGTGTGCAAAAGATGCATCGACAGTCAACCGAGACATGGAGAGCCCAAGAATTCAATGGTGAAGGCAAATATTAGAAAAGTTTGTAGTGGACGAGATCAACCGCCACCGCCTCCAGAAGACATGACAAAGTTACCTTATGACGTAAGAAAAAAAAAAGAATAATAAAAAAAAAATTAACTAATATAAGAAATATTTCCAAAAGTAATTTGATTTTCCTTTCTTTCCAGCCGAACATGTTGAGTTGGGACTCAAATCATCGAGTGAATGCAGAACAAATTTATTGTTATTGCGGATTAAATGGCGAGTGGTACACGCAAATGTTACAATGCGCTCGTTGTAAACAATGGTTTCATGAAAAATGCGTTAGCTGTTTAACTTATCCTCTCTACAGTGGTGACAGGTAATTTCTCCAATTATAGGGAAAAATTTTTTTTGTTAAAAATGTTCTAAAATAGAGAAAAATAATTTTATTAATTATTTTTAAATAGAGGAAGAAAATATTTGAAACAAATTTTTTTTTCCAGATTTTATGTGTTTGTTTGTTCAATGTGCAATTATGGCAAGGAATTTGTTCGACGATTAGAAATAAAATGGGTAGATTTGGTGCACCTGATGCTGTACAATCTGACTGTTTATAATGCAAAAAAATATTACGATCTTGACACCGTGATTGTTCCCTATGCGAACGACAATTGGAATACTTTACAACTGCCACCTAGAGTGAGTTTTTTAATTATTAAAATTTTCTTATTCAGCAAAAAAGTGTGAGGAAAATAATCAAATTTTTGTGAAATCGCTAAAATGAAGTATTTAGGGGTCAAATTGAATTTTTGGATAAATACTTTTTACTACCTTTTTCACTATTGATGCTACTTTTTTTTAAATTTTCTAGTGTGAAGCCTGTTATTTTTATTTATTGGTATTTTAATTTATTTATTTTCACGTTTTCAGATTCGAGACGTTAGCCAACAGATACGTAGAGATTCGATTCTCGCGATTTTAATTAGCAATAGAAATAGGTTTAAATGTGGTAGAGAAATAAAAAAGCGGACAACAATTTGGGGACTGAGAGTGAGATTACCGCCTCCTTGTCCAGTTGTCTATCTTCCTGACACTGGGGTAATTGATGACTCTGTTCTACGTCGCTGCTGGGGTGGCAACAAAAGACTGCAATACCTTCCACCGAACACTGGGTATGTATTTTTATTTTTATCAGGGGAATCAGGGAATTTAGAAAAAATAGAATTTAATTGGGAATTCAAAATTAAAATTTTATTCTTCTTCTTCTACTTTGTTATTCAATAATTTTATTCTAAGATTGAAATTGTTTTTTAAAAATATCAATTTAATTTTACAGACCGGTATTAATGACAGAGTGTACAAAACCACTCCTGGAACTGACGCATATAAAAAAGGAAAATCTCGAAGTATCAGTAAATCCAACTGATGTACTGAGAGGCGCGATCTACCAAAATAGCGAAAGAGGACAAAGTTCTGATACAAATGTACCTAATCAATCGACCGAGGCTTTGAGAGAAAGGTGCGAATGTTCAAATTTATAAAAAGTTCTATTTTCTAAACTGGTACTATTCTTCTAAAGAATTTTAAAAACATAGAAACATTTAGCCCTGTGGCGGTTTTTCTATTTCATTTTTTATCTTTTCCTCTGCCTATGAAGTTCATCTTTCATCTTATATGCTTAATTCTTCAAAATTAAATTCAAAACTTGAACATCAAAATCAGTTATATATTTGAATTTAGTAACTGATTTTGTAAATAATCAAAAAAATAGATTAATTAGTTGTAAAAGGAAATAAAGTCAAGAAATAAATTTTCTATTAAATAAAATTGTTTTTGCATTCAGGTACAGCGGAGGTGGTTTCGTGAAGAAATCGTTTCCATTTCCAAAATTAAGTTTACAAAGAAGAAGACGATTGATGGCTCTGAGTAGTTCTCGGGAAAGAATGCTGCGCAAACAGAAGAAGAGAGAAAAGGAAAATTCCGAATCGAATATTAAATTGCAATGTGTACGCGAGGCGAGGTATAAAAAGGCAAGAAAACTACTTAAAAACGCTATTGCTAAGGTAAATCTTTGGAATATTTTTAATACCTAACCCTGGGGAAAATATATACTTTTCTACCACATATTGTTTTATAAAATTTAATTTTACAAAATTTTGATTATTTAAAAAATTTTCAATTAAACTAAATATTATAATATATTCAAAAATTCAACTAATTTAAATAAAAAATGATTAAGAAACTAACTTTTCTTTTCAAGAATTCAATTATTTTTATAAATAATAAAATTGTTCACCGAAATTCAATTATTTTTATAAATTTGAATAAAATTCATTGCAAGAATTTAATTATTTATATATAAATAATAAAATTCTTCACAGAAATCCAGCTATTTTTATAAACTTGAATAAAATTCGTTGGAAGAATTAAATTATTTTCAAAAGTAATAAAATTCTTCGCAGAAATTCAATTATGTTCAAAAATTTAAAAAAAAAATTCTTATCAAAATTTCAAGTATCTATATAAATAATAAAATTCTTCTCCGAAATTGAATTGTTTTTGAAAAATTTTATGGTAATTTAAATTATTACAAAACATGAAGAAGGCGATCACTCCGAGTCTGGAAATCAGGGAAAAGTCAGGAAAAAATAAAATAAAATATTTGTGGCAACCCTGTAATTAAATTTTAGAAGAATTCCAATTCTATTTGTTAGAAGTAATGAAATTTCAAAAGGTAGACATGAAATTGAAATTTTTAAAAATTTCAACTCCTTTGAAAAATATTTACTACAAATATTTAAATATTTATTTAACAAGATTATTAAATTTACAAATTGTGAAAAAATTAGTTTTTGAAAAATTTGAATTAAAATTTTTTGAAGATAATTGAATTTTTGAATGTAATTAATTGAAAAACTGTAAATTAAATAAAATTCGTTCAATTTTATTAAAAGATATTGAATATTTGGAAGAATTTTATTAAAATAATAAATTTGAAAATAGTAGAATTTTATACAAGAAGTTTGAATTGAATTTATTATCGGTATTAAGGGAAAAAGTTAACTTTTTTGGAAGTCAGGGAAATTTTTGTGACAATCCTAAATAAAATAAACGACTTTTTCGATATTTCTTTTGCGTCTTAAAGTCGATCCAAGGCCTGTAATTTAAAGTATAAAATAATAAATTGCCGAAAAAAATATTTAAATAAATGAATTACTTTTCCTATAAATTTATATTTATATTTTGAAACTTTAGAGTAAATCGCGAAATTGTGATGCATCGGATTTGCCGCCAACACCGCCAACATCGATCTCGGGACCGCCGACACCACCTGCGACAACTTCTGGAATATCCGAGATTTTGGTACCAAATACCGTGGAATTATTGAATCAATTACCGCCGTCAACGCCAGCAGACACGAGCGGTGACGAGACAAGTTCCCGTGGCACACTCGACTCCTTCATTCCACCTCCCAAAGATTTTGAAGGTAAAAATAATCCTTTTCGAAATCTCAGCGAATTACTCGGCACACCGTGCAACATCAATCAAGGTAATTCCAATATTTCCCTCACCTTCAATCAATGTCCGATCACACTGCCCCTGCCCCTAACGCCGGTGATATCACAACCGCCCCTAATGCGACCGGCGAAACGTCAATTATCCGAGAAGGATATAATAATCGATCGTAACGGTCAAGTGAGAAGGAGACGACAGCACCGACGTGGACGACCGCCACAACAACAACAACAGCAGCAATTACAATTACAACAGCAACAACAATTTCAACAAACAGCGAGTAAAACAGCGGCAATAATACCGGCGCGCAATAGTGACGTGAAAAATGAATTTGTCCGAAATTTACGAAGTTCATTTAATGGCTCGTCGAGTAGTAGTCAAATTGGAAATTGTGTTGATTATGCGCTTAATGGAAGAAGACTGAGACAAAGGCAGAGTATCGATAAATTACCGCCACCCGATCCACAGATACAGAAGAAAAATTTAGTGAATAATTCACCAACATCGCCAAAATATTCACCGGTTAAACAAAATGCCCCCGATATATCGATCGATGATCTTAAATCATCGGTGAATATTTATTTTGGCGCTGCTAATCGAATAGCGTCTGGTGAGAAATTTTTCATTAAAGCTAAACGTATTGGGCCAAATGGACAGTCACAATTTCTCATCGAATGGGAAGGACCCAACACTTAACGGATAAAGGGATATGTCTTTTAAAATTTTAACAAAAAGAAAATAACAACAGTTTCTTTTATCTCGGTATCGAATCCAAAGCCGATTGACTGATCCTCTTCTATTACAGACTCGACAGTACATCGTGGATCAAAGAATTTCGCACGCACTGTGTTTTTTTTTTATTTTTTATTAAGCTATCTCTTTTCTTGTTATCTAGTTGTCTTTCGTGTTTATTCTATTTTTCTTTTATTTTCCTCTTATTTTTCTTTTTTTTTCTTATTTATCTATTATTCTCTTACTAGTAAATTCTAGCAAAACTCGGTATTCCATTTATTATTATTTAGCTAATTTAAAAATTTTATATTTTCAAATATAAACAACAACTTATGAATAATTTCATATTCAAAATTTAAAGACTTCACTTATTAAGTCTTACATAATTAAATATTTTTGTTTATTATTTTCGAAAATTACAATAAAATTTTTCGCAAGAATTCAATTATTCTCATAAAAAATTCTTTGGAGGAATTTAATTATTTTCATAAATAAAATAATTCTTTGGAGGAATACAATTACTTTTAATAAAAATTTCACGAAAGAATACAATTATTTTTAAAAATATTATTTAAATTCAATTATTTTCAAAAGTTTTAATAAAAATTCAATTAATTTTCAACAATTTTGATAAAATTCTTAAGAAAATTTTTGATAAAATTCGTTGAAAAAAATTATTATTACCTATCAAATTGTTTAATACAATTCTTTTAAAAAATTTAATTATTTTCAAAAATTCTGATAAAATTATTCGAAACAATTCAATTATTTAAAATTGTAAAATTCTTCGCAAGAATTCAATTAATTTCATAAATGAGAAAATTCTTCGCAGGAATTAAAATATTTTCATAAAGAATAAAATTTTTTCGGGAGAATTCAATTATTTTCAAAAAAAATTAATAAAATTTCTCGAAAAAATAGTTTTTTTGAAAATATTATTTGAATTCGATTATTTTCAAGAGTTTTAATAAAAATTCAATTATTTTCAACATTTTGATAAAATTCTTACTAAAATTTTTGATGAAATTCGTTGAAAAAAAACCTAAAATAATTATTAGGTATCAAATTGTTTAATAAATTTCCTTTAAAAAAACCTATTTATTTTCAAAAATTCTGATAAAATTCCTCGAAACAATTAAATTACTTTTATAAATTGTAAAATCCTCCGCAAGAATATTTTCATTTAAATAATAAAATTCTTTAAAGGAATTAAAATATTTTCATAAAGAATAAAATTTCTCGAAAGAATACAATTATTTTTAAAAATGTTAATTAAATTCGATTATTTTAAAGAATTTTAATAAAATTCCTTCAAATAATTCAATTATTTTCAAAAAGTCTGATAAAATTCTTCAAAACAATTCAATTATTATATTATAATAATCGACATAATCTGTCCTCACGTGAAGTTAATTGTTGTTTTATTCCAATATTTTTTTTGGAATTTTTAATTTGACAGTTAATTTATAAATATTTATAAATAATAAAATAAGTGGATTAAAAAAAATTAACCCCAATTTCAAAAACTCAAAAAAGAGGTACAGTTACAATTTTTTAAAATAATTAACTACTTTATGAATTATTTATTTATATATTTAAAAAATTTAATTCTGATAAGAATTGATTTAAAGAAGAATTTTAGTTAAAACTTTAGAAAATTTTATTAGAAGTGTGAAAGTAGGATTCTTTAGAAATAATTAAATTTCTTGAGAAATTATATGAAATTTCAATTCCTGTCGAAAAATAAATAAGAATAAGTTTTTAATTTCTTGTTTTAACAAAAAGTATTCAAGTTTTGAATAATTTAATTCAGAAATTTCGAAAAATTGTTTCTTGAGAAAAAGTTAAGAAACAAAAAAGCAAACAACTAACTTTAAACTGCGAACAAATTACCGGAATCCAACGATTATTGATAATAAAAAAATATATAGTAGAGAAGAGATAGAGATTTTTTGTCTTCATTTTTCTTTTATAATTATTTTTTTAATTAATTCTCTCCCTATAAACTATTTGTTATTCTTCTCCGAAATATTGAAACCCCCGCCCCCTGCCGTATTTTTTATTAACTGTTAAAAAAATGATTTCAAAAAAATAATCTTGACATTCAATGTCGTTAATTTCGTTGCTGGCCGACGGATTTTGATTTCAAAACATTTTTTTTTTACAAATTTTTCGTCATAAATATAATTTTATTTTATATTATACTTTTTTTTACGTAAATATATATTTTAAATGAAAAGGAAAATCAATAATGTCATTGATTATAAAAATCGGTTGTTAAATTAAATGGAGCGCCGTCCATGTTTTTTATAATTCGAGTCCAGTATTACGAAAAAAAATGTCGTGTTCGAATTGAGAAAAGCAACGAATTGTACAATTGAAGATTTATTCTTACAGAATGTAATAATCAAATCTGTGTAGAAAACATGAAAAATTAAATTGAAGAGGAAGATAAAGAGTGTGAAAGTGTAGTCAGGAATTGTCGGCGAAGAAGAAAGAAAAAATTCTGAATTGTATCTGATATTTAAGAATTTAATACAAAAAAAAAAATACTATCACTATTAGACTGGGATTTAAAATATAGACGAAAAGGAATATTACAGGTTGGCTGCTGATAAAGGAAAAATTTTTCACAAGTTTAAATTTTTCTTTGGAGAAAAAATATTTTTTAAATTAATAATTATAAATAAATAATAATTTATTATAAATTCTGAATAATTTCAAGAATTTAATTACTAAATGTAAAAAGTTATTTTACGAAATTTATATAATTTGTTTTTAAAATAATTTCGTGAGAAAAAGAATGTAAAAAATCGTGAAATTTGAAATGGAATAGAAAGAAAAAAAATGTCATTTAGCGGCCACCCTGGAATTGAAATTTAACTATTCCTGGGTTTTCGTGATTTATTAATAATTCAGTAACTAGCATATCGTAGAAGCTAGTTTTCATAATAAAGCAAAATGTTATTTTTCAATACGACTATATAGCGTTAATAGCTCTGACATTTTCATCTTCTCGAAATTAAAATTATTTTCCAAAAGAAATTACATTTAAAATTAAAATTAATTTGATTTCAACTTCTATTTGAAAAAGAATTGAAAAAATTCCTTTATTGAAAATTGTATTTTCAAACTAATTTTTTAACAGAATAATTTTTTTAAATTATTTGCTTTGAATAAAAATATAAATAAATAAAAACACTTTGTATTTTAAAAATAATTATTTACAAACTATTTATTATTAAATTAATTAAATTAATTTAATAATTTGCAATTTAATTTTAAAATAGAAATTAATTTAATTAATAATTTAATTTCAATATGTAATTTAATCAATATTGTAATTAACAAAATTTGAAAATATTTTAATTGGAGAAGATGAAATATTGCAAACTGCATTGCTCACAATACAAGACTAAAAAGTTATTTACAACTATACTTATAAACTTCGATGACAATTTTAATCAGAGGCATAATATTAATAGTGGAATTGATAAAATTTCATTCAATCAACTGTAATCAGTCAATTAATTATTATTTTTTATTAAACTCAAGTTTGCAACTGGTTTAAAAAACAATTTGAAAATAAACTTGAATGTTTTAGTGTTGTTGCTGTTTAGGAATTATTAATTTTAATTAGTAAACTTGAATTTAATTCCATTATTTTTAATTATTTATTCATAGTTCTTTTTAGGTCTTATTATTATTATTTATTAATCTATTTATTATTATATTACTAATTTATAAATTTACAAAAAAACAACGTTCAGTCATGAATTTTTTTACTAATTGTGAAATTTTTACTTCAGTTTAATTCTATTTTTCATTTAAACTGAAATGGAAAACTTTAACTTAAACAGTTAAATTAAACTGTAAATATTTTTCAATTTGTGGAAAAAAATTTAAATCAAGTGGCAATTTTATTCAAAGAGAAGGAAAATTTGTTCTAATCAATCAATTCAAGAATTTATAAAAAATTTTGTAAAGAAAAAGTTATGAATTGTTTTTTATACTCAAACGTTGCAAACTTTGGTTAAATATATTTTTGTCCTCTGTTTATTTTTTTTTATTACAATCACTATAAACTTACTAAGCCGTACAAAAAAAACTCGACCACAATTGCATTTAACGTACAAATAAATACTTTAAATAACAATCTTGAATTCCTTCCGTAAAAAAGAACAATCGAAATATAATTGCCAGCACGTATTTCTTTAAAAAAAACAATTTTTTTTTGTTATAAAAATAAATAACGTAAACAATTAGTTGAATCGAATTTTCGATTTTGTCCTCTTTTAGAAAATATAGTTTTTAAAAGGATATTTAATGAAAATCCTGGAAAAAATAAGTCTGCATTGTACAATATTAAAAAAAATTCTATATGTATTAGAAAAGGATTTTATACGTGACACGATGGTCAAAGGAGCTTATTAGAAAAATTGTCAAATAAATATTGTCGGTTTTATCCTTTGATACGTGAATTTTTACTGCTACTACTACTACTATTACTACAACTACTCTGAATCGGTTTCAGTTTTAGAAAAGAGAGCCTAAAAGAAAGAAAAAAAAAGATAACGGGAATTTTAAATGAAAACACGAGTTGAAAATCATATTAACTCGAAAGAAATAATACCGATAAAATATTAATTGGTATATATCTTCTGAAAAAAAAATTTATTTGAATAGTTTAAAAATACAAGAAGCTAATTGTGTTCTAATTTTTAATACTGTGGTACGGGAGATTCAGCATTCTTTCTAGAAAAAAAATTAAATTTATAGTTCTAAAAAGAAAAAAAAAGAAAGGAAATGATGTGATAAAGATTTTTATTCAGAGAGAAAATTCTCTCATTTTATTCTGAAAATTTAAAAGAATGTTCTTTGTATGCATTCGAAATTTAACAATTGAAAAATATTTGTAAAAATAAAGAAATTAAGTAATTCAAAAATTAGTTAATAATTAATAATTTAATTCATTATTTCATTATTTCAATTAATTAATTTAAGTAATGAAATAATTAATTTAACTTAATTAATTAAAAAAAGAAAAAAAATTTGTAATTTAATTAATTTCTTTAATTAAACTTCATTTGTTAAAATTTGTAATTATTAATTATAAAAGAATAAAGAAAAATGAATTCAGTTTTCTTGATTGAAAACTATTTTTAGTTTTAGAATTTGACGAAAAAAAGTCGTAGCGAAACCAAAATTATCGACATAAAAAAAATTGTACGTTTTTGAAACGTCTAGGTTCTTCTTTTTATCGTAAATATATATATATAAAAATAGTGATAAAATGCTGTTCTTTTTAGGGCCCGTATCACTAATATTTAGGTGGTATCGTCTTTCCTGAAAAGGAACTTCAAGTAATTATTTTGACGAAAGTCAAAAATCGACACTGCCAAGTTGAAATGAAATTATTTGTTAGAAAAAGAAAACAATGGCAAACAAGCGAAATCGGAATTTCAAATTTACACAATATTTATTTATTTATGTACAAATAAAGTAGAAATTTAAAAATTCAATATTAAAAATCGATTTCGAAAAAAAAAATAGAAAGAAAATTATTTATAATTAGGTAATTATGTGAATAGAGAAAATTTTTTTTCTACGAAAAAGAAACCAATTCAATCTTGGTAATAATTAATTTTTTTAATTATTCCATGTAAAAAGTGAGATATAAAAAAAAATGTTTGCAAAATTTTACGATTGCCATTTAATTTCTAACAAATAAAATGAAATTAGGAAAGTGAAATTAGGAGGAAAAGAACTACTGCCAGTATCGTATGTAAATATTCCTTTTTTGTAAGCTATAAATAGTTATGTTATTAAAAAAAAGAAAGCATATGTTCTGTATGAATGTTATACTGGGATTCTGTAATTTTTGTGGTTGTGCGTTTCGTGAGTGTGAGAAAAATGTGGAAAAAAAAGATTGAATGGCGCTTTAATCAAATTTCAAAAGCAAAAAGACTTTATAATCCATCGTTTACCGAATATTATAAATAAATAAATATATATATATACAATTATATATAATTATATTTGCGCTATTTGTTTATTGTGAATTTTCATTTCATCACAATGACACAAGTTATTGTTCTTATCAGTTTATATGTTCACCATAATGGTTTTTTAACAGAAAAAAAATAAATTTACTGTCGTATTTATTGTCGTATAACACAATGTTTTTTATTTAACATTTTAATTTCAATTATCAAATTTTGACATTTTTCTTTGAATCTTACTAAAATCCCTTTAAAGGGACTGCTTTTCACTGATAATTTTTCGAATCTTATTTTCCGATTAAAATTACTTGACTTAGTGTCAAAACATTCCGAAAATATGGAAAAAAAATTGAAAATGTTGATTGAATTTTAATTAAAAATTCTGATTCTTGTTAAAATGGAAATTGTCGACCAAAAAGAAAAAAAATATTTAAAGCGAATGTTTCGAAAATTCTTAGAGATCTTTTTAAAGAAATAAAGGGAAAAAATTGTGAATGTTGAATCAAGAGGATAGATAAAAAAAATCATGTATATAAATTAAGTAGAATTAAATTTTACAAAAAAAAAATGATTTAAGTAGCACCTGTGAAATCTTGTAGTTTTTATTTTCTAATTCTTCAAGTAATATTAACTATGAGTTGAAAAAAAATTAATAAGCTTCAAGAATTAATGGTTTGCTTTTTTAGATGGATTTCTGTGCGTATGAAAAAAAAATCTTTGCCAAACTATCTGTGTGATAAAACTTTATAAAAGCAGCTTTACGAAATTTTCAGCTGCTATTTTTTTTCTTCTTTTATTTTCTTTCGTTAAATTAATAGAATAATATTGTAAACTCATTACTATCTCTGTATAGAAAACAAAGACTTCTCTTCGAAAAAAATCTGAGAAGTGCAAAACTAATGGGTCTTTTACTTTTTAAACTACGATTTCATAATTCTGTCGACTTCATATTTTCATAAAACTGAAAAAATAGTTTTATTTCATTTTTTTTTTCTAATTTCTCGTCGAACTAAGAATGTATGTGCAAAAATATTATCGAGCACTTTTAGAAATAAGAATTTATTTTGCTGCCTGTATAAAAAAATAAATAAGTATTCGAAGGAGGATCATGTAGAATCGAAAAATAACTCAAATATTCTTTGTGAAAGCAAAACAGAAAGAAAAAGAAAATATAAAGCCTTTGATATTTTTCTATTTTTCAAACGCAATTGAATAGAAATAGCGAGATCAATGGGACAATTTTCTGTATTTTAGATTTTGCATTTTTTATTATAACTTTTCTCAACAAAAAGAAAAAAAAAGAAAAAAACCAGCTTCGCAAATAAAAATCATCAGGAAAATGTGTATGAATGTAATGACCAGATTGTTTTGCATAAGATTGAAAGAATAAAATCTAGAAAATAAATAATCTATACAGAATTTCTTGCATTTTTTTCTTCACACATTTTGTTCGATTTTCGATAATTAAGAATAAACAAAACATAATCAAATGATACGAACATATATTCATTTGATAAAACAAATTTTTATTAAGTATGTGATCATTTCAGAAAGTAAATAAAAATTTCGCGAACTATGGATTTTTTCAAAGAGATACGATAAATATAAAAAAATTGCAGGAGTTTGAAAAAAACGTAAAAATGGCCATCGTTTGCGTAAGAAAATTTTACAAACTTAATGTTCTTTTTTTGCAAGTCTTTTTTAGGCTAAAAATTTCAATTTAGAATAAATATGATTATTTTTGATAATTTCAATATAAAATATATTTGTTGTAACATTTGGAAAAAAGTCGAAAAAGTCGCTATTTTTGAAAAAAGTCTTAATATCCGAGGCCTGTAATTTAATTTTCTTTGAATGAAATATTTTAGATTTTAACTGGGATGATTGAGTTATTGACACTCGTGACAATAACGGGAGTTTTAATTACACTATTGGCACTTTTTAATCTATTAGAATTACTCATTAGAGCCGTAAATCCAGTTTGTGTTTATTTACTTCGTCATACCGGCAATTTATTCTCGGTGAGTAAAATAAAAGAATTCTATTTTTATCAAAGAAAAAAGAAACAACATTTTTCATTTAAATATTAGAATATTAAAATTACCGAATCTCTTTTTTACAATTCCTGACAAATATTTATTTGAAATTAAAAAGGCTGGGCCAAAGAGCCCCATGCCCAGTTAATTTTCGACTCCATTTTAATTGTAGTGTTCAATCCAATTGACGATTCGGAAAATGCATCAAGTTTATCTAAAAATGTGTCCTGATGAAACGATTGAAAGTACAATTGTTGGGACAATTGAACCACTTCCTTCAGATGCAGAATTCAATTTACCGGGTTCATTAAATTTAGATGAAAATAATAACGTCGATTCTAATACTAATTCGGAAATTCCTAATATTATCACTAATAATAATTTAAACGAAACTCCTGAAAATGTAAATCCAGAGGAAATTCAAATTGACTAATAACTTCAGAAATAAATATTTTTGCAAGATTTGCAAATTGAAACGATAAAAAAATTTCCTAACCATTTGATGAATAAGAACTTGAAATTTGGTTTTGTTATTTATTAAAAATTTAATTATAACATTAAAATTTGAATAAAAGAACCTGCCAAAGAACGACAAATTCTTAAGTTGATTTGATCCATCGTCGTCAAAAAATCCATCCTTCATTTGGAGTAATTAGCGTTTATGTAATGGAAAATAAATACCAGGAAAAAGAGAGTGACTCCAAGAATATTGGAGAATATCGCCAGCTGAACGTCCGTGATCATTCTGAATAGAAAGAGTAAAACATCTTTAAATCTCCTTTCCAAATTAATACTAATAATAAAGCATTATATTATTTTATACTTAAAGAAGACTTTTGAAAAATTTCTTTGAATTTTTTTTAAACTAATGGAGTTTCTTTAATAATTTTAATTGAAAACTTTGAAAGCAATTGAATTTTATGAAGAAGAATTTTATTAAAATTGTATTAAAAATAATTGAATTCTTGCGAAGAATTTCACTATTTATAAAAATAATTTAATTATTGTTCCGAAGAATTTATTAAAATTTTAGAAAATAAATGAATTTTATGTTAATATTCGAAAATTTAAATTCTTTGGAGGAATTCTATTAAAATTGTTTTAATAAGAATTGAATTTCTGCAAAGAATTTTATTATTTATAAAAATAATTGTATTGCGAAGAATTTTACTATTTAAAAAAAATTAAATTGTTTAGAAGGATTTATTAAAATTTCAGAGAATAATTCAATTCTTTCGTGAAATTTAAAAAAAAAATTTGAAAATATGAACAGAAATAACTAATTTTGTACTTAAGTGAATTTTTTGAATTTTAATTATTAAATTATTTAAAAAATGTATATTTGAAAATAAAAATTTTGTAATTTGCATAACAATAATAAATTGAATATCACGTTCCGCGCGCATAACATTTGCTAATTTATAATAATGTTTATAATTAAATAATAATTAGAAACCATTATTTATAATAATTGCCATAATTAAATAATAATTGATATAAAATTATAATTAAATCGATTAAATCGAAACAAATAGGAATTATAGGTTAAGTATTGACTTAACCTTCAATGTTTGACAAATATTGTGAAAATTGTTGATAATTTTTAAGAAAAACACAAAAGAGAATATAAATACCTGAATATTTTTGATAAACGGGTTTCAAATGAAGATAAATGTATTAATTTTTGCTAAAAAGCAAATTTAGATGACGTGAACAATTTTATTTACGTTTTTACGTGGCTATCTGACACGACATGAAGTCAGCAGTACAACTCACCAGTGTTACCAACTATCTAAACTAAAATAATTTTCCTAAGAATCAACAGCCAATCGAGTTGAACTTCCGAACAACGGGACCAATCAAATTGGAGCATTTGGACGGCGGTAGTTTGTAATTATTCGAATAATTTAAGTTAGAAACGTTAAAAAAACTAATTAAAAGAAGAATTATTAAAAAACTAATTTTAGAAATCTCATAATTTTATTCTTTTTAGTTTTTTTATATTTTTGTTCGCCTTTCGATTTGATCGGTCACTTAACCTAAAAATTTTCCGCTTTTTGGATTATCAGTAAAATTGTTTAAAATTCCTAATTTAATAGTTTCGCTGTTTTGCAAAATAAAAGCAGAGAGAAAATTAATAAGTATTGAAATAGTCAGGAAAAAATTGACTTACTTGATTCAACATCCGGTTTCCAAACTTCCGGAAGGATTTTCAGTTGTTTGTTGTCTTCAGTCGTCATTTGACTTCGTTAGTACACGATGCCATCGAAAAATGATTGCTCATGACAGCGTCGCTTGAATTAAATGTAACTGTTTTTTCCAGTGTTTCTACATGATTAATTAATTTCCTCATTAATTGAGAACGGGTTATTTGTCGTGTTTCGTATCGGAAATCCAGTGAAAAAGAAGTGTTGTGTGAAGAGAGTTCATTGATCGTTGTTGGCTTCCCGACAGACGCCATTTTGCCATGGCCTTTTTAATGATGCAAAAGTGCGCATTTTTGAAATAATATATTCAAAAACAAAGTTTGTGTAGAGAAAAACGTACTGTAAATTCCTGTGCATTTTTTTTGTTTCAAGCGTGAAGTTTGTTACATTAAATTTACTGGCAGTTATTTCGTATATGAAACAAGTTGATATTTGACAATTTGTTAATTGACTCGCGTAGTCGAGTTTCAGGATGGCAATATGGCTGTCAGTTTCACGCGATCAGTGAATCTTGCATCACGCTGACAGAAGCATCGCTTTCTTTCGCACATGGTTTCAAGTTTCGAGAAGAGATCTATCCCCCGCGGAGAGTCTGTTTCTGCAAAGTAAGTCGTTGGCTGTATCGTGTGAGATTATTTACCAAAAAAAAAAAAAAAAAATCAAAACAAAAATAAACATCAGGCACGACAAGCAATTGCCGAGCAATCGCCATTTTTCAATTTTTGATGGATTTTATGGTGATATATACACGTCATGAAAAAAACGTCATCAGGAGCCACGCGTAATTTTCACCACGTGTAACCACCATGTTCTATGTAATCTAGATTTATTTATTTTACTTAAATTACTCATGAGTGCATAAATGAGTTGATGTTGAAATATTTTGGAGCGTCATTATAGATTTTGCGCCTGGCTCTCAAAAATGCATTCTGGGTGAATTTGGAACTGCGGAAATGGACCTCCGTTCGCGCGGCGACGTTTGTTTTTTTATCAAAAAATTCATTTTTATGTAAAATCGTCGCTTGCGCTCACTACAGAAAAAAAATTAATCTTTGATAAATATGACAAAATATTTAAGTGAAAGTTACACGTGTATATTTGCCCCTGAGAATAAAAAAAAATTGCATTGTGGGTGGAAATGGAACGATGGAATTAAACCGTTAATTTTTGGATTGGATAATGAAGCGTGATCTTGTTCTGTAAATAAAGGTGTACCGTTACTTTGCCGCGTGTCGTGCGTTTCGAAAGTGACACAATTTCTTTTGAAAGCCCTGTTTTTTTTCAAATTGGCAGACCTATTTTCACAAAATGAAAGAAGTAAATTTCCTTAGTAGTTTTAAAGAAAACAGCAGTTACCAGTTTATAAAACAAGTCAAGTAGTTTTATTTTTTTTCTTTGGTAAGTGATAGGAGATTGGAATGTTTTGTGATAATTGTTTTATTAAAGAAAAATAGTCGATAAATGTTGATTAGTTTTTGTTTGAAAACACTTTCAACGACACGTGCTTGTTTGAAGGTTAGGACGCGATTACAACCTGCCGGTGTCAGTTATGTCCTCGACGAAACGAAACACGTCAAATTACCTCAATAGAGAAAAATGCTTTTCTTTTAGTTTTCAGTTTCAGGATTTTGTTTCTTAGCATCAATAAAGATTTATAATCTTAGTTTTGCTCTGGTTTTTATTTTTAGCTAATTATAATTATTCTTTCAGCTAGTAATTTTTGTTCTATTCAATTTTTCTTCTCGTTTGTTTCTGTCGTATTCTTTTTTAATTTAAAAAACGAATGTACTTGACAAAATAGTAATTTTTTCAAAAAATCAGCTACTGAAATGTCAAAATTTTGAGGTTATTTTATTTTCTATAACGAATTGTTTTTGGAAAATTCTTTTTGCAAATTGATTAATAAAGATAAAAATAGATAAAATAAACTTATTTTCCTTTATTATTCCTGTTGTGTATCATTTCAAGTTCCTTAAATTAAAGGTAGTTATTCTTTTGGAGAAAATCGGGGAAATTTTCGCGGGATAATTTAAATGTAAATTTAGATACTCGGGTTCTTCCGCTAATTCTCGACTTGTCATTGGATAAAGTGGTGGGGTTTTCCGGAAGAGTGGTATGTCGAGGGGAAAGGGGTAGGTGGCGGTAGTCTGGGCAGTGTCGTCAGACAGAAACATCGGAACAGGACTATTCTGGACGTCGTGAGGGGAATGCGTAGCCATTGTTGCTGCTGCTATCCTTCTAGCATTTTTATATTAAATAGCGATGCTCGCTCAAAGTTGATTATACAACGTAAGATTTTTAGAAAATGTCATCCTCGTGTGTTCATTAATATTGAGTACGTATTGTAGTTGGAACTAGTGACATTTGTGAACGTGTTTTTTTTGTTGATCGTCAGGGACGTTGAGTGTCGAGTCCGCGTCTGTGGCGTTGGTTGTTGGATCGCGTGTGCTAGAAGTTGAGACAAGCAGCGCTCGCGCTCACGCGCGAGGGAGTGAGAGTGAGTGAAGTGAGCGACACGGTGGGGCACTTTCAGTGGCGGCCATAACACCAAGTCGACCAACTAAACTAGCGAACAGGGAGAAAGCGTAGCGCGAGTGTTTCGAGGCGTAGTGGTAGTGTTTTCCAACTGAATTTCCCTGAAAAAAGGACTCCGAGAGATCAGGTAGGTCCTCGTGGGTGTTGTAGGGCAAAACGAGCTCGAGTTGTGTCAAGAATCATGTGTGATAGATGCGAAAGCGACGTATAAGTCACCGATATCGGAGCGGGCCCTTGGGAGCTTTCTTTCTTGAGCGGTCGAACCGCCATGTTGAATGAAACCTACGCCAAATCGAGCGGCCGAGGTGTTGTACCCGATTTCCTTGACTCCAACCTGTATCTAAAGTGAAAAAATCCATCTTGAAATCGTCCTCGAGAGAAATGTTGCTCTCAACACGCCGTCCACGGCGTTTGTTGTGCGTTGAAAGCATCGGTTGGGCGCGGGTCCACTAACACGTATCTTTCCCCCTCACCCATCCTCCTACTGCTCCGCCACTTCTGTCGTCTTTTGCCTCCTCCACCGTTACACTTTTCATTCTCTTATACCAACTACTTTCTTTCTCCACTTTCCCAACATCCTTCTCAATCATTTTGCTCCAATTTACGCACAAAATGCCTGACAATTCTGCTCTCAAGTGTCCTCTCTGATCTCTAGCTCTGATATCTGTCGCTGGCACGCATGCATTCATCCTCTACGTTCACGTAGCGTTTCTTCTATAATTTCGAGCTTTTTTTCGTCTCACAATTTTCGTTTTTATTCAAAAAATTTTGCTCGATTTTTCATTCCATTTCGGTTCGAAAATTCCGTTCTAGATTTATCTTTTTTGTTATCGGTTGGGGTTTTTTTTTTTGGTAATTTCACGTTATATCTATATTGAAAAAAAAGAGAGAGAAAGAGATAGGTTGCTTTAAAGTAGCACGACACAAAAACGGTCGAGATATTATTTTACCTTTACATATTGTACGAAAAATTTCATGCTTTTTTATTTTTTAGGTCTAAATCGTTGATTTTCATTCAGAAATTTTTGTGCATGATGAAAATAGTCAATTTACTTGGATCTTATGATGTGAAACGTTTTTATGATAATTTTGAGAATTTCCATAGAAAGTGTCAGAAAAGAAAAAATTAAATGCTGTCCATTGGAATAATTATCAGAAATTCATCTTTTCACTGAGAAAAAAAATAATTAAGACACAATAGAAACCATTCGAATTCAATTTTAACTACATTGCATTCAATAGAGAATTTGAATTCTATACAATTTATTCTTAATTGGTTTTTAATTTACTTTTCTAAAATGGTATTTAATTACTTTATAATGAATAGTAATTTACAAAGTATAGAATTCGCCCAAAAAATATTGCACAGAATTTGTTAAATATTGTTTCCTTGAAAAATAGTGCTAATGGTACCAAAATTAAATTGGTACATTTTTCTTGATGACAAATGTGATATTCTTAAAAGGTCACAACATCATTGTTTTTTAATTCTTGAAAATAATATTATTATGAAATATTTTTGGAATATTTATTGGAGTAAAAATTATTCTCTTTGAAAATGCTGTTTTTTATTTAAAATTATGATATTCAATGGTTGCTCATTAATTTTCGTTCTATGTTCAATGTGTAAGGTGTAAATGTAAAATTGAAAAAAATGAATTTCTGATTCTCATGGGAAATTAATGGTACCTTTTAAATCCACTTGGAGCGCTGCCTCTGCTCTGCAAATTTGGCGGGTCATTTAAATTATCTTTTCAAAAAAAATATTCAACACGATTCTTTTTTACAACATAGAGAACACAAACTTTTATCAGAGCAAATCGTCTAATTTGAACAAAAATTGTTTACATTCTTGAAAAAAGTATTTTAAAATATTTCTTTAAATTTGTCATTTTGTTTACAGAATTCGATTTTGATTATATAATTGACTTTTGTATTTTTTAATTCTGTAATTTTTTGTATTTTAAATTCTGTAATTTTTGCCCTTAATTTTAATTCATAATTTTTTGTATTTTAAATTCTGTCATTTTTGTCCTTAATTTTAATTCGTAATTTTTTGTATTTTAAATTCTGTCATTTTTGTCCCTAATTTTAATTCGTAATTTTTTGTATTTTAAATTCTGTAATTTCTTGTTTTTTAAATTCTGTAATTTTTGTCTATTTTTGATTCGTAATTTTTGTTTGTATTTTAAATTCTGTAATTTTTGTACTTTTAATTCTATTTCTAAACAGTTTTGTCTAATTACCAAAAGAACAATTTGCAAAAAGTATACTTTTAATAATAAAATGAATTTCTATGATTATTTTTTTCCAGTTGAATTTTATTTTTTTTCTTGTAAAAGTATAAATTGTTTTTATTCCGTCTATATACATTTTTTTTGGTATAAAAAGGAGTCATAATTATTTTGAAAGGTTTTGAAATTCAAATAGAAATAATTTCCATGAAAGGAAAAATGGAAACATTGATTATTTATGTCTATTGTGAAATCATCCCTTCTCGAAAAGGTTTCTTTCATAATAATCCTTGAATTTAAATATAGGGGCGCCCTTCACGTATCTTTTATAAATTTAAATCTTCCAAAGATACGAATTTTCAATTAAAGAGCATAAATTAATTGTGTTGCTTTTAATTTCAATTTTTCTATTCAATTCAATTTCCAATTTTCTATTTGATTCAATTTCTAATTTTCTATTTAATTCAAATTCAATTTTTCTATTAAATTCAATTTTAATTTAATTTCCATTCAATTTCAATTTAATTTCAATTCAATTTCAAATTCAATTTCAATTCAATTTTAATTTCATTTTTAATGATCCACAAGTTTTGAACTTTAAAATGAACGAAATAATTTTTATTCAAAATATTTTCATAATTACCGATTGCAACAAAAGTTAAGAATTTAAATTTTACGTTTAGAAACTTTATAATTAATTTTTTTGATAGTGGAGAAAAATTATTACAATAAAAATTTAATTTGAAGAAGAAATAAATGAATTTTGTTTATTTGAACGTTCAGAACTTTAGGATAATAATTTTTACTTATAATATTTGTCGAAAAAAGAAGTTTTGTAATTATACCCAAAAATTTGCTTTTTTAGGTAAAATTACAAAACTTAAAAATAAAAAAAATGACCAAAAGGGGAAAATTTTTGTTTCGAAAAGAAAAAGCGAGAAAAAGGATAAAAACGAGAAGAAATTTTGTTTTTTAGTTGTTTTTTGAATAAAATTAGATGTAAAAAAGTTAAATGAAAAAATTGAGAAGAAAAATATGAGAAAAAAATATTCTGTTATTCAGATGTTGCTAGTATCGCGAGACTTGGTTGGCGGCACGGCGAATTACCAGAGAACGCAGGGCTGACATTCGAGCAACTACCATTTGGTAGGCTTGAGTAGTGTTATGTCTCCTCAGCATCGATCTCCCTGGTCACAACCGAATCGTCTTGGCAAGCAATTAGAGAGCTGCAATGCTCAATTCAAAGTATACCCTTGCCAACTCAATTGTTGATGAAGACTCGTAGCATCAATCATCGAAGTAAAGCAGTTACCTGCTACAAAGCATTTATGTACCATACATGTCGGAAAGGTAGGTGTAAGTTCGCGGCTTAGGTCACAAACAAACTCCAATCTCTTATAATCACTCCATGAATTTTTATTATCCAATCCAATATTTAAAAAAAACCCAAAAAAATACAATAATTTCCCCCCACGACTCGCCATTCCACCCCGCCAAAAAGAACAGTAATTATATTTTCTCCTTAATAATCAATTTTTGTTTCTCACCTGTTTTTATTTTTGTTACAGAAAAGAAACCAAGATGCAGCAGGTGGACACGATCTCGCAAAATAACTCTGTGAGTATCGATTCGTTAATCGATAGAATTGTTTTCTTATTCTCTTGTCAATCATCGAATGCAGCTTTACTAATTATCGACTAATTTTACTAACTTATTATTATTGAAAACAACAAAATTTGTCGTCTTTGTCTATGAGGAGATTGTTCGTTCTAAATGTCTCGTTTTCTAATTAAAATCACGAACGAAAATTATGGAGACGGATTTTATTTACTAAAAAAAAAAGATTCAATGAAGAAAACTAGAAAAAAATGTAGAAAATGTAAAAAAAAAGAAAAGAATAGAAATTCGTAATTTGTAAAATATTCAAAATCCGTTTCGAACGAAAATGATGGACATTTCATTTATTTTGAGAAAAATTGTTAGTTTAAATTTTTATGTGAGGAATAATTTAGGAAAATATTTAGAAAATGTACAAATGATAGAAATTCATGTTTGAATTGAAATTCGAACGAAAATTATAGAGACAGGAATTTTATTTATTTATAAAGATTATTAGTTTGAATTTTTATTTGAAGAAAAATGTAGAAAAGAAGAAAAGGATAGTGGATAGAAATTCGTAATGTTTTTAATTAAAATCACGAACGCAAATTATGGAGACAGGGATTTTATTTACTAAAAGAAAGATTATTGGATTTTAATTTTTATGTGAAGAAAACTTCAGAATAAAATGTAGAAAATTGTAGAAAAAGCGGAGCGGATAAAAAATCGTAGTGTTTTTAATTAAAATCAAGAACGAAAAATTTGAAGACAGGGATTTTATTTACTTAAAGAAAAATTATTAGTTTCAATTTTTATGTGAAGAAAAATTTAGAAAATGTAGAAAAAAATGAAATTCGTAATGTTTAAATTAAAACCGGAAGGAAAATGATACAGACGGGGATTTTATTTACTTGAAAATTATTAGTTTGAATTTTTATTTCAAGAAAAATTCAGAAAAAAATATAGAAAGTGTAGAAAAGAAGAAAAGGGTAGAAATTCGTAATATTTACATTAAAATCCGAAGAAAAATGATAGAAACAGGGATTTTTTTTTTTAATTTTAAAAATTCTTAGTTTGATATTTTCTGTGAAGAAACCTTATAGAAAAAATATAAAAAATGTAGAAAAAAAAGAAAAGAATAAAAATTCTTTAAGTTTGAATCAAAATCCGAAGGAAACTGATAGAGACAGAAATTTTATTAGAGATTTTATTTGTTTGAATTTTTATGTGAAGAAAAGTTCAGAAAAAATATAGAAAATGTAGAAAAAAAATGAAAAGGATAAAAATGCGCAATGTTTGAATTAAAATCCGAACGAAAATGATAGAGACAGGGATTTTATTTACTTAAAGAATTTATTAATTTTAAATTTTTATTTGAAAAAAAAATTTAGCAAAAAATGTAGAAAATGTAGAAAAAAAGAAAAAGATAGAAATTCGTAATGATTGAATTAAAATCCAAATAAAAAAAAATTGATAGTTTGAATTTTTATGTGAAGAAAACTGTAGAAAATTGTATAAAAAACGGAACGGATAAAAAATCGTAGTGTTTTGATTAAAATTCGAACGAAAATGATAAACAGGAATATTATTTATTTAAAGAAAGATTATTAGTTTGAATTTTTATGCGTAGAAAAATTTGTTTGGATTTTTATGTGAAGAAATATTAGTTTTAATTTTTATTCGAGGAAAAATTAGTTTCAATTTTTATTCAAAGATTAATTAATTTCAATTTTTAAGTGACGAAAAATTTGGAATAAGGAAAAAGGCTAGAAATTTTGCTGCTACCTTTGCAATTTTGACAATGTTAATTTCTTCATTTATTGCTCTTGAGACATAAAAATATATTGTTTTGACTGAAGAGTATGTATGAATTACAGTTAGATGTGGAGGAGCGAGAAAGGCTGTGTAATATACCGAAGGTGAGATTTCTTGAAAAGTGATTTATCTGTGAGATAATTCTAGTTGCTTTTGAGCGAGAGTAGTTTTTCTTAATTGGTAGCTTTCAGTTGTTATTGACATTAAAATGCTGGGTAAAGACATATATTATCTATTTTGGAAATTAATTTGCAGAAAGAACATTATAGTTCACAGTTATTAATCAGATTATTTTCCTATTTTTTATTTACAGAATTTACAAATTTTTAATTTTCTTACGAATTTCAGTTTTCAGAATTTTTTTTACTAATTAGGTATCTCATTACTCCATATTTTATTTTTGTACTTTTTTTATTGTATTAAAATTTTATTTCAATATTAAGATGATGATTCTGCATGTGTTATTTTTTGTATTCTTTATACAAAATGTGTTTATAATGGATAATATGTTTCATTTTTGGTGTAGTGTTTCTATTCAGTAATTTGTTAATTAACACAAGCAGCCTAATTCGCTCGTTGCATGAATTTAAGGGAAAGGTTTAATAAAACAGTGGGAAATTATAACCAGAAAACCTCAAGTACTACTAATATTACTCTTCTTTACTAACAGAAAATTTTCGGTTTCATGAGAATAGAACAATGTGTTTAATTACTTTCAGTTGTGTATTTTTTTCATCTCTAGAAAAATTTTATTCGATATTTATCTAAAGAATTATATTTATTTGATTTCTTTTTATTTATTAATGTTCAATTTTAATTCGTTCAGTTCATTAAATTCAATTTATTAAATTCAGTTCATTAAATTCAATTTACTAAATTCAGTTCATTAAATTTTATTTATTAAATTCAATTTGTTAAATTTAATTAAATTAAAATTAAAAATACTGAAAATTAAAGTTTTTGAATTAAAATCAAATTTTATTTAATAAGATTTCAAAGGATGTTGCAGTTAAAAAGTAAATTCAAGTAGTAGCGCTAAAGTATTTTCCTGAGAGAAATAATTAATGGATCAGATTGAAATATTTGTTTGTTCGATTTGGAATTAATGGATCAGAGTAAAATATTTTTTCTCAGTGATTTAAAAATTAAGGATCGGATTAAATTATTTTTTGTTAAAATTAGAAAATAATGGATCGGATTTAAAGTACCTACTTTTTGTTGGTGATTAATATCATTTTTCTGTACTAATTTTCTTTGTACATAATTAGCTTTCGAAAAAAAAGAGAAAAACAAAAGAGAGAAAAAGTAGTTTGAAAAATTGACTTGGTGAATGTTTTCGCAATTTTTTGATGAAATAATAAATCGTATAGACGAGTGCACCTGGTAAAGCGTCGGCAACACCGGCTGCTCCACCTCGGGAACCACCTCCACGAGAAGAGCCGCCTGTGGAACCAGTGAACGGAATTGTTCAACCGCCCGTTGTAGCGCCTCCCAATCGACCGGGTCGCAATACCAATCAGATACATTATCTTTCGAAAGGTGTTTTCAAAGCAGTATGGAAGCATCAATTTGCTTGGCCGTTTCAGCAGCCAGTCGATGCGAAAAAGCTCAATTTACCAGTAAGTTTCTTTTGGAATTGTTTTAAATTACCGTAAATTTTCTATTTTCATATTTGCTTCTTGTTTTAATTTTAATTTATTTATTTCCTTACATTAAAAGTGAGATTGAAAGCGTTAACGTTAAATTGAACGTTAACGTTCATAACGTTCAATTTATTAACAATTAGTAGAGATAAACTTGAATTTGTAATTTTCATTCACAATTTTCTTTTTCTTTTAAACAGGACTATCACAAAATTATCAAGCAGCCGATGGATTTGGGTACAATCAAAAAACGTTTAGAGAATTTCTATTACTGGAGCGCCAAAGAATGCATTCAAGATTTCAATACAATGTTCACCAATTGTTACGTTTACAACAAACCAGGCGAGGATGTTGTGGTTATGGCGCAAGCTCTCGAAAAGTTGTTCCTAACGAAGGTAATTTAAATTTCTTTTTATTAAAGAAACTGTAGAATTATAACAGGGATCACAGACTCATCTTTTTACCCTTTTTTAAAAATTTTGGCATCTATTAAACCTATTTTTTTAATTTTCACCTATTTGATCTATTTTGTAAACTTTTATAATATTTTCCATCAAAAGTAGTCTTTACAAATTTTTAATTAATTTCTTTCTCAACAAATTTAAAATTCTAAATTGTTGAAACTTTCATCGATTAAAAAAGTTTATAGATCTTTATTAATTTTATCGATTAAAATCTAAGTTGACTCTGAATTTAAATCGTGAAAATTTTTAATCTCTTGAATTCTGTAATTCATCTTTTTTTTTAATTAAGCTCAAATTAAGTTGATCTGATTTTCAATTTTTCCAAATTTTAATCAATTTGTAATTCAATCATTAAAAATTCAATTTTTAATTCAATTCCATTTAACTAGAAAGGTAAAACGTTAAGATTTTGAATTGAAAAACGTAAAAAAGAATTGAAGATTTTAATCTTCAAAAAATTAAATTTCTGACAAAAAATAAATAAACAAAAATGTTTTGAATTCAAAATCATAATTTAATTTGCAAATTTTATTTAACATTCCAAAAAACATAAAAATAGGTAGTTACTTATAAATTATTCTAGAAAAACTAATTTTTATAAGTTCAAAATGCAATTATTGTTATTTATTTTATAGGAAAAAGCGTATTTTTTCATTTTAATGTTTTGTTTAAAAAAAATGTTGCAATTTTTATAACTTTTAAATTTTTCAATCAGTAATTATTTAATGATTGCTTTAAATTTTTGATAATTATATTCTTTAGGGGAATGTAATTAAAATTGCATTTAAAATAATTGAATTCTTATAAAGAACTGCATTACAATTTTAGAAAATAATTGTATTGTTAAGAGAAATTTTATAAAACGTGTATTGAAAATAATTTAAATCTTCCAAAAATTTTTATTACAATTTATGAAAATAATTACATTTCTACGAAGAATATCATTGTTTATGAAGTGAAAAAAAACGTTTGAAAAAAAATTGAATTTCTAGAAAGAATTTTAATATATATATAGAGATAGTTGAATTTTTCCCAGAACTTTTACTCAAATTTTTTAAATTAATTTCAATTCTTCGAAGAATTTAATTATAGTTTAAAAAAATTGAATCTTCTAAAATTCTATTAAAATTTTTGAAAATAATTACAGTTCTGCGAGGGATTTTTATTGTTTATGAAAATAATTGAATTCTTGATAAGAATTTTATTCAATCTTTTGCCATTTTTTTGAAATTCTGTGAAAAAATTGTATAGTTTATGAAAATAATTGAATTCGTAGGAAGAACCTTTAAAAATTTTTATTTAAAAATTATTGACCTTCTGTGAAGAATTTTATTATTTTTGAAAGTAATTGAATTTCTGCAAAGAATCCTATATTAAAATTTCTTGAAAATAATTAATTTCTGCAAAGAAATTTAATTCAAATTCTACTGAAAATAATGTAATTCTTATAAAAAATTTTATACAAATTTTTGAATAGAATTTAATATTGTCGAAAAAATTTTATTATTAATAAAGATAATTGAATTCTTGACATATATTTCATTACAATTTTTAAAAATAAATTAATTCTTAGCAAGAATGTTATTAAAATTGATCAAAATAATTGAATTCTTGCAAAAAGTTTCGTTATTTATGAAAATAATTGAATTCTTGCGGAAAATTTTGTTTTTTATGAAAATAATTGAATTTTTTTTGTTAATAGAGATAATTTAGTTCTTACCAAGAATTTTATTACAAATTTTTAAAAAAATTGAATTTTTGCAAACAATTTTATTAAAATTTATAAAAAAAAAATAAATATTTGTGACAACCCTGAAGAATTTTATTAAAACGTTTGGAAGTAAAAAATTATTAATTATAGTTAATTGTATTTATAATTATTTTTTTTGTCACCTATTTTGAAAAAAGAATTCATCTTTTAATTTATTTTTAATGGAAAAATATACTGTGATCCTTGTCGCATTAAAACTACATAACTTGTAAGTATAATTAAATTGATGTAGTAAAAATTGAAATAAAATATTTTCGTAGGTGTCGCATATGCCAAAAGATGAGGTGGAACTTGATCCACCCGCTCCAAAGGGGCCAAAGGGCAAGAAACCTGGTAGAGTTGGCGCGCCACAGACTGGCGCTGTACCATCAGCAACTGGTGGTCCAGGTCGCGGGCGACCGTCGTCTGGAGCGTCTGCCGTCACGTCCAGTGTTCCAAATAATATGGCACCAACGTCAACAACTGCTGGAACAACAGGTGTTATGCCAATGCCACCACTTGGCACTCAGGCGCCAGTTTCCGTACCTGGAAGCACTAATACGACAACAATTGCACCACCATCGAGTTTAGGTGTCACATCAATGGCAACACATAACTCATTACCGCAACAAGTTGTCCCACCAACGACAGGTTATCATGCGCAACCAGCAATGGACCCACAAACGCCAACTCCCGTACCCCCGTCGACACAAATTCCCACCGCACCCCCCGTGATGCCACCCTCGCAGCCTGCCAAAGTCAAGAAAGGCGTGAAAAGAAAAGCTGATACCACAACACCCACCGCTAATTCATTCGATCCCATTTACAATCCCCTCGAACCCAAGAATGCCAAAATCCCTGCGAGACGAGAATCAGGCAGACAAATCAAGAAGGTATGTTTTTTTTTTATTTTTTAAATTCCTTTTTTGGCAAAGTTCAAAAATTCCTCTGTAATTGTTTCACTTGGATTATAAACTCTTTTCTATGGTGAAGAAATTTCAGGTTTAAAAATCACGCGGTATTTTTTATTTTTTTTAACGACACGTGAATCATTAATCAATCACACTCATTGTTATTCTTTCAATTTTTAATTTATTATTTACTTAAATCAGCACTTGTAGCTAAATTATTATTTGTTTTTTCATAAATTACTATTTATCGTCTATTTTATAAATTATTATTCTCCCCTTCTTTTTATAAATTTATTTATTTATCAGCAGGGTGGCCACATGTCAGTAAAGTCAGGGAAACAAAATTTTTGTCAGTAAAGTCAGGAAAAAAATTTTTAATTAGGGAAATTAAGAAAATTTAGACTTTTTTTGACTTATTTCAAAAAATTGCGTCTTTTTTTACTTTTTTTTCCAAACATTGCAACAAAATACCACAATTTTTAGTAAAAAAAAATGTAACTTATTTTGATTTTCATAATGCGAAAAATAACTAAAAATAAATTTTTCAAAAATTGTTTTTGAATCATTTTTTAACATAAATAAATTTTTCAAATATATTTCATTAAAAAAAATTAATTAGTTTTTTTAAATTAAACAAAAATTCTTTTAAGAAATTCAATTATTTTCAAAAAATTACATTAAAATAAAAAGTTATGAAAATTTACATTTTGGACTTATTAAAATTTTTGAGAAATCATGGTCTTGTTTATAATAAAAATTCTTAAATTTGGTCATTTTTATTTATATTTTTCAAAAATTCAATTATTTTTAAAAGATTTTACCAAATTTTAATTGTTTGAAAATTTTTCGAAATTGAAAAACTAATTTTAAAATATAATTGTATTCTAGAAGAACTTGTGGAAAATTATTAAATTTCTGCGAAGAAATTTTATTGTTTATGAAAATAATCGAATTTGTTGAAGGATCAATTTTGCTTCGAAATATTATCTTTTTTTTATAAAAAGACATTTTTTATTTAGATCCCTTTGAATGTTTCTTTTTCTTAGGAATCTGGAATAAAGTCACAATTTTATCTGGAAGTCAGGAAAAAGTCAATTTTAATTTTTGTGGCAACCCTGTTTATGTCCTTTTTTCAAATAAATAATTACAGTAATATTGTAATTTGTTAAAATATTGTAAGGATCTTTTCTTTAAAGTTGATTATTTTTTATCCTTTTTTCAAATAAATTTATGTTACTTTTATTTTTGTTTAATAAACAAAGTATAATCATTGTATATATAATAAAATTCAGTCATTGTACTTTTAATAAAATACAGTCACTGTACTTTTATTAAAATACAGTGACATTGTAAATTCTTAAAAAAATAAAAAATTGTAGGATTCAGTTTTACTTTATTTGCTTATTTATTTTTTGTGTTTAAAATTTATTTTCTTGTTCTCCTTTAGTTAATGAGAGAAGAAAAAATTGCAAGTGGAACACACGAGTTTAGTGCATCTTTGATCATTTTGTTAAAAAAAAAGTTATATCGCCTAAAGTCTGATCTTTGTGTTTGCATGTGTTAAATCATGTTAAATCATACATTAAAGTACTAACAGAGGGTTAATGATGGGGCTGTTTCAGCCAACGAGGCAAGCTGACGATGGCCTGGTGCCGTACCATCAGGCTAGTATGCCAATGATGGCTGCTATGGCACAACAGGTACAAAAATTCATTTTCTTCAATCACTTTCGTTTCATTTGTGACGTCTTCAATTATCTTTTATTAAAAAAAATTAGGACAAACAAAACGTTTTATTACAAAAGTTTATTACAAAGTTTATTAAAAATTGATATAAATTGTTTAGTATTCAAATTAATACTTTATTTTTAGATCCGAGAATATCGGTTTCTCTAGTTTTTTATAAAGTATTTTATTTTTTAGATCTGAGAATATCGTTTTTTAAATGAGATTTTTTAGAAATTTTTTCAAGTTTCACTGTATAAATAAAAAATTTTATTTATAGCAACCTCCACATCCTGGCGGTAAGACAAAGGAGAAACTCTCAGAAGCTTTGAAATCGTGTAATGACATTCTCAAGGAACTTTTCTCCAAGAAACATTCGGTAATTATCAATTTATCACTGAAGATATTAAATTTTAAGTTTATTAATTTAATTATTCATTTTTATTCAGTAAATTCAACAATTAATGGTGATTTAAATTTTGTTTTCAGGGTTATGCGTGGCCTTTTTATAAGCCAGTGGACGCTGATCTTTTGGGTCTTCACGATTATCATGAGATCATCAGGAAACCAATGGATCTTGGTACAGTGAAGGTGTGTATTTTATTCTAAAAACTCTTGTGTAATTTGTAGCTATATTAAAAATTGAAAACATTTATTTCTATATTTAGAAAAAGTATTGATTCGTTTAGAAAAAATATTCATTTTTCTAGAAAAAGTATTGATTTGTTTAGAAAAAAAATATTCATTTTTCTAGAAAATGTATTAATAAATTCGGTTAGAAAATGTATTAATTCGTTTAGAAAAAATATTCGTTCGGTTAGAAATAATATTCCTTTGTTTAGAAAAAATATTCGTTTGTTTAGAAATAATATTTTTTCTTTGTTTAGAGAAAATTTTCGTTTGTTTAGAAATAATATTCCTTTGTTTAGAAAAAATATTCATTTGTCTAGAAAAAGTATTCATTTGATTAGGGAAAATATTCATTTGTCTAGAAAAAGTATTCGTTTGATTAGAGAAAATATTCATTTGATTAGAGAAAATATTCATTTGTAGAGAAAAAAAATTGCAGTCTTTTTCGAAATTAAAAAATGAATTTTCCTTTCAGACGAAAATGGACAGTCGAGAGTATAAAACAGCTCAAGAATTCGCCAGCGATGTGCGACTTATATTCACCAATTGCTATAAGTACAATCCACCGGATCATGATGTCGTCGCAATGGCGAGAAAATTACAAGACGTTTTTGAAATGAGGTACGCTAAAATACCCGACGAACCATCGGGCACTGTTGTTGGAATAAAGGGCAGCAGTACAAGTGGCAGCAGTTCAGCGTCTGAAAGTGATAGCGAGAGTGAAGACTCCGAGGAGGAATTCCAACGCTCTCAGAAGCTTGTTGCCTTACAGCAGAAGGTAATTTTCCATCATCTCCAATTTCAAAACAAACACATTCTCAAATTTCATTTTTTCAATTTACAATTCTTTTTTTAACATTTTCAAAGAAATTAAAAGCTCTGAATTTAATGATTGAAACTATTTTGAATCTAAAAACTAGAAAGAATTTTTTAAAATCATATTAATTTAGAATAAGTTAAATTATAAACCTTTGAAGAATTTAATGATTTTTAATGAAATGAAACGATTTTTAATCTACAAAGAAAAAAGAAGTTTTTAAAATCAAATTAATTTAGAAAAAGTTAAATTATAAATCTTTGAAGAATTAAATGATTGAAATGATTTTGAATCGAAAAAAGAAAAAACCCAGGGTTGCTACGCAATCTGGAAAAATGGAAAACCTGGAAATGTCAGGGAATTTTATAAACCTTGAAAAGTCAGGGAATTTTTATCGAAATCCTGGAAAATTGTTGTTTTCTAAAGTTATTGTGTTTATTCTTGAAATAGAATTTTACTTAAATATTTCAAAATTAATTCAATTTTACAAGAGTTGCGTTTACAATTTTCGTAAGTAGATGAACTTTAAAAGATTTTGATTTAAATTTGTAAAATTTCAATTTCAAATGAATTTAATAAGAAATATAAAAAAACTTAGTTTTAAAAAATTTTTAAACTAAAATTCTTCATAAATTAGTTAAATCTTTTAATGTATATTTAACTGATTATTAAAAATAATGGATTTATAGAAGAATTTGAGTTAAAAACACTAAAACAAATTGAATTTTGAAGCAATTACAAATGATTGCAGAAATTCAATTATTTTCAAAAGTAGTAAAATTCTTCTCAGAAATCCAATTATTTTCAAAAATTCTACGCAAACATTTAATTATTTTCATATATTATTTAATTATTTTCATGAATAATAACATTTTTTACAGGTATTCAATTATTTTCATAAATAATAAATCTCAATGCTAAATTTCAATTATTTTTAATAAAATTTTAATGGAATTCCTCGGAAAAAGTTTTTATTCTTAAAAATTTTATTAAAATTTATAACAGAAATTTAATTATTTTAATAACTTTTGCTACAATTTATTTATTAGAATTTAAGTATTATTTTCAATAAATTATTAATTAAATTTCTATAAAGAATAAAATTATTTTCAAAAATTTTAGTGTAGTTCTTTGCGTAACAATTCAATTTTTTTCAAAATAATTTTAATAAAATTCTTTGCAGAAATCCAATTATGTTTAAAAATTTACAAAATTTCAATTATCTTTATAAATAATAAAAATTTTCTCCGAAATTCAATTATTTTCAAAAATTCTAATAAAATCGTTAGCAAGAATTCAATTATTTCCATAAATTATAAAATTCTTCTCAGAAATTCAATTATTTTTGAAAATTTTAATAAAATTCTTTGCAACTATTCAATTAATTTTATAAATAATAAAATTCATCGCAGGATTTCAAGTCTTTTTAATACAATTTTACAGGAATTATTCAAAAAATGTAATTATTATTAAAAATTTAACTTCAATTCCTCGAAAAAATCAATTATTTACAAAAGTACTAGAAATTTTCACAGGATTTTAATTACTTTCAAATATTTTAATAAAATTGTTCCAAAGAAATGAATTATTTTAAATACAATTTTAATTAAATTTTTTTGAATAATAGAATTATTCTTTTAGATTTTAATAAAATTCTTCCCAAGAATTCAATTATTTACATAAATAATTCTTCGAAAGAATTCAATTATTAAAGATAAATAACAAAATTATTCCCGAAAATTCAATTCTTTTCAGGCATTTTAATAAAATTCTTTGCAAAATTCAATTATATTTTCATAAATAACAATATATTCATCACAAGAATTCAATTATTTTTAAAAGTAATAAATTTCTTCTTGGAAATTTAATTATGTTTAAAAATTTACAAAAAATCTTGTCAAAATTTCAATTATCTTTATAAATAATAAAATTTTTCTCCGAAATTCAATTATTTTCAAAACTTTTAATAAAATTCTTGGCAAAATTTCAATTATTTTTAATACAATTTTCATTAAATTTCTCGAAAAATGCAATTATTCTTGAAAATTTTATTAAAATTTGTCAAGAGAATTCAATTATTTAAAAATTTGTTGATAAAATTCTTTATGAAAATTCAATTTTAAGAAACTTTTAATTGTTTAATAAAATATTTATTTTTATAGTTAAATAATTGAATTCTCGTAGAATTTTCTAATAAATATTGATTTAAAAATAAATTTCAAATTAAAATATCTTGGAATAAAAAATTAAAATATATCTTTAAATATTCGAAATTTTCATAATTTTAATTAAGAATTCTATAGAATTAATTTTTCTCAATAAGTTTAATGGAATTTTTTTTAATTATTTGAAGTTTTTAATTTCTAATATATTTAATTGAAGAATTTCAGAATAATCGAAATTTTGTAAAATTAAATTGTGAACAAAAGAATTTGAAAATTCACAAAGAACTTTTTCAAAAATTTAAAAAAGAAATTGACTTGAAGAAGAATGTTAGTTGAAAATTCTAGAAATGAATAATCGTAATGATGAAAATAATTTTTGAAGAAGTTACAGTAACAAAGTAGCAAGTTTTAATTATTATATAGCATGAAGAAAGCGATCACTCCGAGTCGAGGATTCGGAGTGATTGATATCTTCATGTTTTATAATAATATTCTTATATGTTATGAATTTCAAATTTTTGAAGATCTTAATTTCTATAAAAAAAAATAATGATTAAATATTTATTTGAAAATGATTTAATTAAAAATCAAATGATGTTTTTGAATAATTTTCGTTTTAAAAACCTGGAAAAATTAAGTTTTTGACGTGGAAAATATGTAAAAGTCAGGGAATTTGAAAAGAGAAAAAGCGTGGCAACCCTGAAACCAATATTCGAGAAAATAGAAAAAATAATAGATTAAATTTTATTTAATGTAAATTTTAATTATTTACAGTTGAAAGCCGTACAGGAACAGGTAAGAATGCTGGCGGAGGAATCGACGAAAAAGAAGAAGGGAAAGAAGAAGAAATCGGATAAGCCAAAATCAAAGCCAATGAGTAATAAAACGCCAAATCTCATTGGCAGTCACAGTGGTGCCATGAAAGAATTAATGAAGCCAAGCGCTGGAATTTCAAATGTTGCCGATAATGTTACGGCCGGTATTGGAAATGCACCAATTAATGCTGGCGATATGAAAATGCCAGCAGGCGCTGGTGGTGATATTCATCATCCAGCAATGGCTTCCGTTGGACCAAACAAGGCCCATGCAACGGCAAATCTTGGACATCATATGCCACCGGCGACAAATGCAAAAACGAAAGGCAAAGGCCGAGGACCCGGTAAAGCTGCAGCAGCCAATGCAGCGACAAAAAGGCCGAAAGCCAATAGTCGATCGGCTGGTAATAAAAAGAAAAACGTTGGCAATCTATTGCCGCCAATTCCATTTGATTCCGAGGACGAGGATAATGCCAAACCCATGTCCTACGATGAGAAACGTCAACTCAGTCTCGATATTAATAAATTGCCTGGTAAGTGACACATTATTATTTTTCCTTTCTTTCAAGAAAAAATAAAAATTTCTATTTTTTATTTCAAGTTTAAAAAAAAAATTCTATTCTTTTCAAATAGGGGAAAAAAGTCTAAAAATTACAAACTTATGTAGAACTTGCAGTATTTAGCTTTTTATTTACTAAAACCAACTATTTACTACTTTTTTTACGATTTGCTACTATTTGAATATTTTTATAGATTTGCGACACTAAAAGCTACACTTTTCATTGTTTTTTTGTATTTTTCTTTTAAGAGAGAGAGAATTGGCACAAATTTAAATTCGCTAAAATTTGAAATAAATGAATTATTCTCAACAGTTTTCAATAAAATTTTCAGATTCAATTAATTTTAACCAATTTTTGAAAAAGAAAAGATTTCTATTCTATAAAAGAATTTTAATAAAATTCTTCGCGAACATTCAATTATTTTCATAAATTATAACATCTTTACAGGAATTTAATTAATTAAACATTAAAATGGCATTTTCATTAAATTTTTACAAAATAAAATGGCATTTTCATTAAATTTTTACAAAATAAAATTATTTAAACAAATTTTTATAAAATTCTTCTTATAAAAACTTTTATAAAATTTTTTATTAAAAAAAATTTTAATATAATTCAACATAAGAATTGAATTATTTTCAATACAAATTTGAGTGAATTTGTGGAAAAATTTTGTATGAATTCAATTATTTTCATTAATAATATAATTTTTCTAGTGAATTCAATTTTATTTTTATAAATAATAAAATACTTTAGATTAATTAAATTATTTTGAATAGAATTTTAATAAAATTCTTTGCAGAGTTTCAATTATTTTTAATTCAATTTTAAATGAATTTCTCGAAAAATTCAATTATTATTCTTAAAAATTTGTTAAAATTCTTCGAAAGAATTGGATTATTTTAATAAATTTTAATAAAATTCTTTAAAAGAATTAAGATTTAAGAAATATTCAATTTTTTATTAAATTATTTTTGTTTCTACATTTAAGTGATTGAATTCTTTCAGAACTTTATAATAAGAATAGATTAAAAAAATAAATTTTATTTAAAATTCTAGATAATAATTGTATTTATTATGAATTGTTAGAAATATTTAAATTTCAACAGATTTTGAAATTGAAATCTTTGAAAATTTTAATTCTTGAAATACTGGAATGTTATTTAAATTTTTATTTTAAAAAAAATTTATTATTTTCATAAAAAATGACTAAAGTTTTAAACAATTTTAATTTAAAAATTTCAACAACAAAAATTATTGAATTTCAAAGAATTACAGTTGTGAAATTTTTAGAAATTGTAAAATTTTGAAAAGATTTTACACAGTAATCATTTTAAATATTTTAGTTCCTATGGAGAAATAAATACATATTTAAATATTAATTTACCAAAATTTCTTCAAGTTTTGAATGTAATCTTGTTTGGAAATTATGAAAAAAAATTAGTCTTGAATAATTGTACAAATTAAAATGCTTTGAAGATTTTTAAATTCCCGCGTAAATAATTTGAAAAGATTAAATTATGTTTTCAATTATTTATCAATTTTTTAAAAGTTGAAGTAAATTTTATTATCTTTACTTTTAAAAATTATTTTTAAATATAATTGTATTTTTGAAGAATTATAAACTAAAATTTAGAAAATTATAAATTTTTTGTAAAAATGTAGAATTGAAGTTATTAGCAGATTGAGAAAAAACGTAAATATTTTTGATGAAGATTGGAAAAAAATGAAAATGATACTTTTGGGATTTTTTGTAAATCGTCTAAAATGAGTTTCTTCATATTTAATTTTTCGATAGCTACTTTTTTACTACTTTTTTCGGTCTTAAAGCCACTTTTTGGATAGTTTTTTTAAAATTAATTATCGAGTACAAAGTCTGCGTTAACTAATTTTTGCAAAATAGAAAGAAAACTAAAAGGAAAAAATTTTCTTTTGCTTCTTTACAGGTGATAAACTGGGTCGTGTTGTGCACATAATTCAGTCCCGTGAGCCGTCGTTAAGGGATTCGAATCCTGACGAAATTGAAATTGATTTTGAAACCCTAAAACCATCGACATTACGGGAATTGGAAAATTACGTTGCCTCGTGTCTTAGAAAAAAACCACGTAAGCTCTACTGTAAGTTCCGTACCAACGTCATGCAAGGACCATTCGACTGTATTTTTTCTTCTTTTGTGATCCACGTTGTGTTTCACTTTTATCATATGGTGATCAAGTGAAAATGAAATGATTCATTGATCTCCTATTTTTTTTAAATTGGAGTGTCTCCAGTTCGTGTTTTTTAGCAAAGAAAAAAGAAAGAGAGAGAACCTTTCCAAAATATTTCTAACTGTTTTTACGCGTCTCAATTTATTATTATGTGTCTTTTCTCTTTATTACTAACGATATTAGAATTCCTTTAGATAAGGTCCTTATTGACGTTTGTGGGGGAAACTACATTTATTGCATCTACTTCTTCCCCCTTTTTTTGTGTTTTTCAATTAATTTGTTAGTTTGCTTTTTGTAATTTGTGTTTGTCTATTTTTCCTGTTTTGAAATTTTTTGTTTTTACCTTACTTTGTCTATTTTTACAATACTTTGTCTATTTAATTACTTTTTATTTTTTAATTTTGTTTACTTTTTATTTTATTTTTAATTTTTTTTTTTAATTTTTTTTTAAATTTTTTAACTTTGGTTTTTATTTTGTCTAATTATTTTACACTATTTCTTTTAAGATATTTATAAAATTATTTTTGTTTTGTCTATTTTTTTCTCTATTTCGTCTAATTTTCAATTTTTTGTCTCAAATCTTGTGACAAAAAATTGAAAATCGTTTTTTTCTTACAAAAAAAGGGGTTTCAATTGTTATCAAATGAACTTGAGAATTAAACGAGTTTTACATTATTATGTTTATAGATAAGAAACTCAGCGGCAAATCTAAGGAAGATCAGATGGCTGAGAAGAAGCAGGAACTCGAAAAAAGATTGCAAGACGTTACGGGCCAACTGGGAAACGTCAAGAAGGCTCCCAAAAAAGGTGCGTTTCTTTAATTACTTAACATAAATTAATGAAGTCGATTATTAATTTCTTTTACTGCATAATTTTTAATGCAATTTCATTAATTGAACATTTAATTACGAATCTAATGCAGAAAAATAAGTGTAAATTTCCCTTTCTAATTTATACGAAAAATTCTTTATTCTCAATAAAAGGAGAATTTTTTTACTTCCTAAAAAAGAAAATGCAGAAAAATAAGAGTAAATTTTCCTTTCAAATTTATACGAAAAATTCTTTATTCTCAATAAAAGGAGAATTTTTTTACTTCTTAAAAAAGAAAAAGAAAATTGGAAGAAAATAAAAATTAAGAAAAAGGGGAAGAAAATAAAAATAAGAAAATGAAAATAAGAGGAAGAGGAAGAAAATAAAAAGAAAAAGAAGGGAAAAAATAAATAGGAAAAATTTTAATTAAATTGAATAAATTAAAAAAGTTTACGAAATTAAATAAAAATTTTTGAAACTAAAAAATAGAAATAGAAGTTTTATATGTAAATTTCAATGAAAGAATGTTTTTAATGTTTAAAATTCTAATAAGAATGCGAAAATGAAAATGATAAAAACTCAGATTTAAACTCTATAAGAGGATTTAAATTATTCATTGATGGAAAAAAAGGATTTAAAAGTAACTTATTCATGAAAATATTATAGATATAAAAGTGAAAAGATAAATATCGTGGAAAAAATTCAATGAAGAGTTAAATATTTATTTTTATTGTTAAAAATAAATATTGAATTTGCAGTTTTTTTTTATTATTGTGCGTTCGTTAGAAGTTCATTGAGAATTATTTTATCTTTAGCTCCTGTTGGGTATGTAGGGCAGATAAAAAGATATGAAACGAGTGCTGGTATTGATTTTTCTCAACTTCCTGGTGGGGAATTATTGATTTTATAATATTTCACAATTATACAAGACATATTTTACGATTTAAGTTCATATTTTACTTTTTTATATGATTGAAAATCCGTATTAGGGGCCATTGAAATAATTTTGATTTAATAATTTTTCACAAGGATTGAAAAAAAAATGAATCGAAAATATTTGCAGAAAATTATTATTAATAGTAACAGAATTTATCGCTTGGTAAAATATTTACCGAGTGAAATATTTTTATATTTTTATAAATTGATTCTTTATCTTCTTTATTCTCAAATATTAAATCAATATAACATTATTAATATATTTTTTTCTCTAATATTTTGAGCTATTTTTTAACTTTTTGAAAGTTATTTTTTGAAATTTATTTTTAGCTATTGTTTAACTACTGTTTAGCTATTGTTTAGCTACTGTTTAACTATTTTTTAGCTATTTAACTATTTTTTAGTTATTTTTAGCTATTTTTTTAGCTGATATTTTTTAACTACAGATTTTATAATAATTAAAATGTTTGAAACAAGAAAATATAAATTGAATGAACGGAATGTTTGAATGTTTAAAATTCTAATAAAAGAATGCAAACTAAATAAAAATTCATTGATATTTACAGAAGACAGTAGTAAGTCAGTAGACGTAGTGGGAACTGCTGGAACTAGTGGACCTTCGAGATTGTCAGCATCCAGTAGTAGTAGCAGTGACAGTGATTCCAGTAGCAGTTCTTTATCTTCGAGTTCCAGTGATTCTAGCGACAGCGAAGCAGGTTAGATATGAACAAAACCTCATCTAACTGTTGCCACTATATTAAAAAAAAAGAAAACAAACAAACCCTCACTCGGGAACAAAAGCAAAACAAAACGACCTCCTTTTTTTTATAAATGAGAAAATGGTCGTTAATATTAAATTATAAAAAATCAACTTTAATTTTCCTACGAATTAAAAAATTTTTGAAGGGATTATTTGCGATTGTTGTGAATCAACAGTCAAATAAATATTTGGTGTTATTTCTCGTTTTAGTTTTTAAAGAAAAATTTTCATTAGTTTCTTTTTTAAATTATTTTTTGTTTTACTCTCACAAAAGCACAGATTTGTACTTCGCGTTTTCTATCTAAAAATAAAAGTTCTGTACAGACAATACTATTTTGTACACGCTTTAACGAGCACTTTTTTAAATGCAAATATTAGAGTAAAATTTAAATATAAAAATCATGTCTTGCTTAGATTTCGTGTGAAGAAAAAAAAAAAGATTTTTTCATTTTGTAGTGGAGAATTCGTGTTTTTTTTTCTCTAAAAAATTTAATCTGGTTTTTGTTCTTTTGAAATTCACCACACCAAGATTAATATTGAATCAATTGAAATTGTACATTAAGTGATAAATCGAATTGATGAATTTAATTATTAAAAAAACAAAGTTAAATTATTGATTGATAATAGTTAAATTCGATGTAAATTAAGTGCACAAATTTTATGAATTAATAGATTTACGATTAAAGAAAAATTTTTATTATAAATTAAAATAGAATTATAAATTTTATTATACTTATTAAACGATTTAATTTTTAATAATGAAATTAATAAATTATAGTTAATTATGAATTGTAGATTTAAAAGAAAAGATTATAAATTATAAATTATAAATAGTAAGTAATGGGGATATTGATTAGTTAATTTAATTGATCAATTGAATTGTATTTGATTAAATTAATTAAATGATCTGAATTTGAAACATTGAAAAAAATACAGAGTCTTAGACTAATTGGCAATTTGTTAAACAAATGGCCATTATTAAAAACAAATATATTATAGATAAATCACGACTGATAGATTTTGTAAATTTATTTTCATGTTTCAAATTTTTTATCGAAAAATCTTGGTTTGGTAATTTCTTATTAATTGTATAAAAAAAATTTAGAAAGAATTGAAAAAAAAATAAAAAAACAAAAAAATAAAAAATAGCAATAATGAGACTCGCGCAATGTCCAATTAAACAAACTAGATTTAGTAAATGAAAAGAATAAGTGTCATGGTGGAAAAAAACAAATTTTTTAAAAAGTAGTCCATTGACCAAATAAATTGACTGCACAAATTCATCGCAAATATCTCCCAAATAAAAAGAAAAAAAGTAAAATATTTTCTTTATTATATTTATTAGGACGGCGTTACTGATGTGGTAAAAATTAAAATTACTACGTTACGTTAATGCAAATGTGTAAAAAAAGAAAAAAATAAGAAAAGTGTTGAGTCTCGATTGTGCAAAATTATTATTAATATTATTATTATTATTATTATTATTATATTATCATCGAGACTCAATACAGAAAAATTTACGATGTTTTGTTTCTTTTTAATTTAATAATTAAAAATAATAGCAATAATAATATTAATAATGGAACATGAATCTTAATGGTAAGAAGAAGGTGAGCTAGTGGAGTGCAGACTGTGTTTTGAGGATACCATATATAAATATAAATATATAATGCCATGTCAGCTTATTTCAAGAACGATGATTCGCAAATTAATGACAATTCAGTTCTTTTCTCTTGCTCTGTTGATGTTGACGGTGTAAAGTGTGTCATCATAAAAAAAAGCAAAAAAAAAATAACCAATATGCAAAAAAAAATAAATAACTCGAGGAGTACGTCGATCTTTGAGATCGAGCCAATAAATTTTCAATATTAAAAAAAAGATAATAATTGCGGTATCAAAGACCGACGCCTCTGTTTTTAAATTCTAATGCCCTGCTAATTTCATGCTTTTTTCGTTCAATGAGCAGAGCATTAAAATAATTTTTTTCTCACGTCAAGCTTCTTTATACTTTTATTTGCATCTTAATTATTTTTTTCTCTAAAAAAAATTTTTTGTTTTTTTTTTCTAAAAGCACTAATTTATGTCCTTTTTTCTTATTTTTGTTCTTTTTTTGTGACAATACAACATATGCGTGTACCTTCAACTCCATCGTTACTAATGGAATGGCTAAATTCCGTTCTCGTCAATTTGCAAGTGGACAACAAAAGAAAATAAAGAAAGTGAAGTTTTCTCAAGCTTCACGATAATAACCAGGCAATGACAATATTAAGGGGACTGATAGCAAAAAGAAAAATGATAAATAGTAAAATAAAACGAAAAATAGTAATAATAATAATAATAATAATAATAACAATAATAATAATAATAACAATAATAATAAAATGCAGACAATGTGTATTGGTGGCTGGATCTTTGAATTAGCGCGTTGTAACTTTTCGGACCAGTTTGTCAATTATTTAGTCATTATTAAATATAAACTGTCACTGCCGATCCAGAAATATAGAGAAAAATGAGAATAGAATAGAGAGAAAGCAAAAAAAATGAAACCCTCTTGAAATACTCCGATAAAAAAAAACTTATACGAAATTAAAAAAATAATTTCGGATTTAAAAAAAATTATTATAGATAATTTTTCGACTTTACAGAATTTTTTCTCTTCTGAAAACTATTGCAATGTGTTTGCAATTTTATGTTATCCGTGCTACTTTATTATTTTTACTGTAGCATTTTTAGCTGATTTTAATTTTCCTTTTTTTAGCATTTTGAGTTCATTCGGGTTTTTTTAATCTGCATGTAAAATTTTTGGTTTAGAGGACAAAAAAAATTTTTTTTCTTTTTTTTTCAAAAGAATATTTTTTTTATCCTGGTGCTTTTGAAGAATTTTTGAGGGTATTTTAACTTTTTTGGAAGTGGGAGGAAAAAAGAAATGAGATAGCGAGAAATGGAAGAATAAAAAATAGAGAAACAGAGGATTTGGAGAGAAAGAGAGAGCAAATAACGGAGCAAGAAGGGAAAAGAAAAAAATAAATAAATATTAACCAAAGGCAAAGAAAAAATAACTTTTTTTCCGATTTGTTAACAAAAGCGCACTGGCCTCCAAACACATTGTTTGCACTCCGCTAAGCTTTGATCCAATGATCGTTAGAATCGGTTAGAGAAAAAAAAATACAAATTGATCAAGCGAAGCAAAAAAAATTGTTTTTTTCGACTTTGTGTAAAATGACTCGATTCGACGATTACTGCGATTAGAAAAAAAAAGAAAGCGGAATTTTTTTTTTCTTTTCTTTGAACCCGTCCTATTTAAACAATTATTAAGAAGCCTTTTATACGTGTTTAAAGAAAGTTTAATTTTAGGGATATTTTGTTTTTATATTTCTATCTGTAAAAATGTCTGCTCCATGATAGTGGTTTTTGTTGAAATATCATGTAAATTTAGTCCTTTATATATATATATAGCAAGAAAAAAAGTACATATTATAATAAAAAAGAAAAAAAAGAAAGAAAAACCAACGTTATGGACGTAAATCGGCATTAATCGATTTGTCATTTTGTAGTCGAAAAAAGTAATATCACAATTTACTCGAAGAAAAACGAAAAATTGTTTTTTAGAAAATGTCGAAATTTGTCGATCGAAAAATTTTTGTTGTGCGCAAAAATTAATACTAAATAACGAAAATGTTAATTAATTGAACAAATATAAAAAGTGAATCAGAATTGATTATTAAATTAAAAAATTAAATCAATTGAAGAAAAAAATTGAAACTTGAAAAATTAATTGCGAATCAATTGTAAAATTTATTGCAAATCAATTGCAAATCGAAAAATTAATTGCGAATCAATTGAAAAAAAATTACAAATCAATCGAAAAAAATTGCAAATCAATTAAAAAATAAATTAAAAATCTTAAATTCTAGAGAAAAAAAATTGGAGCGAAAGGAAAAAATGGATATTTCGATAAAGTTGTGATTTTACTTGAAAAAGAGATGTATATCGATGGTAGTAACTCAGAAGCGTACTTAAGAAAAAAAAGCAAAAAAAGAACAACGTTAGTTGGCGGTCGTAACGTAGGAAATTGGGAAAAATCCCCTTTAACCGAGGAAGATTGGAAAAAGAGAAATTTCGAAGTATAAAAATGTACTTGAAAAAAAATTTTTTCTTTTTTTTTTATTAAATTTAGCTAGAAGATTATAAATGAACAAATTCAATTAGATAGATACATTTTTAAGGAAATGCATCCATTAAGATACAATCATTGTTAGTTTGTAATAAAAAAAATATGCGGTGAATAAGGGCATTTTTTACGATAAATAATTTTACATATTTTACCATAAAAAAAAAACAATTTTTTGCATCCTTTTTATATGAAACGCGTAAAAATTAAAAAACAGTTCTTCGATTCCTCTTCCTCTTTTTTCTGCCCATTTTAATTATAAATATCTGTTTACAATATTAAATTCTTCCTTCTTCTTCTAAATGATCGTCAAGCCGATCGATCGCAAAAACAGATCTAACGACCTAAATATTTTATTAAATATATAAATACAAAAAAAATATATATATATATATGAAAAAAAATTATAAATATTATATATATTATACATACTTCCTTATTTATACTCACAACATATTGTCTACGTTTTCGTACAGCGTTCCATCTGTTTTGTGCGAATCTAACGTCGAGAGAAAAAAAAAAGAATAAATAAAAAGTACATTACCCCAAGAGACGCATTTTTTTTGTACATAAATGAAGACTAATATATCATTAAAAGAAAATATTAATTCTAGTGATAAGTTATACTCGTGAAAAATACAGAAGAAAGGTATGGTGAAAAGAAAAACGTTAAAAGCAAAACAATTTTTTAAAATTGCATTATTCGTAATTAAAAAAAAATATCCTTTCTTACTGACACATTTTGTGTAATGTTTAAAAAAAAGGGATGTAACGCCGTGTTTATTGTAGATTTAATAACAAGAAATAAAAAAAAAATGAATGAATAAACATAATTACTCCGAGTAGTCTTTTTTTTCGAGTCGAGGTTGGCTCAGGAAAAAAAAATTAAAAATATGGTGGTCCAGCTCGATTATATTATATAAGTTAAGAGAAATAATGCTGGAACTCCTTCTCGATGTTTTTTTTGATAGTCCGCCGATGTTTGCTATTCTTCCATTTCTCTGACCTTTTTTTTTAATAAGCGAAGAGTAATATTATTAAATATTAAAAATTTTCTTTTTCTCTCTCTTTTTCTCTCTTTGTAGAAATGATTAAGAAATGAAAAAAAAGACACCGAGCAGGAGATTCTTGCCACCGATCTCAATAATGTGCTAACTACGACTCAAATTTAGTTTTCATGAATTCTTTATTGTATACAAATGGTTTTAATTTTTATTTACCGATTTAATTAAGAATTTTATTTGATTCTACGAGATGAATTTTTTTTTTTGCGAGTTTGATGGTTTTGTAGTCAACGTTCTTTTGTAATCATTATTATTATCATCATCACAACGATCCTCATCGCGATTTATTATTATTCTTCTCATTCTTCTTATTATTACGAATTATTATTATTATGAATTATTATTATTATGAATTATTATTATTATTATTATTATTATTATTATTATTATTATTATTATTATTATTATAAATAATTATAATTGTAATTAAAATTATTAATTATTAATATAATTAATATTATTTATTATTATAATTTATAATTGATAATTATTAATTACTTTTATCACAATTGTTAATAATTATTAATTATTATTATTATAATTACCAATAATTATTAATTATTATTACAGTTATTAATGATTATTAATTATTTTTATAATTATTAATAATTATTACAGTTATTAATAATTATTAATTATTTTTATAGTTATTAATAATTATTATTATTATTATTATTATTAATTATTATTATAATTATTATTATTATTATCATCAGCATCAATATAGAATATTTGTGAAGGGACGACAAAAAAAAGTAAAGATGGTAAAAATTATTTGAGACGAACGCTTGTTGAGAACGTTTTTGTACATTTTGATAAAATGTTCCAAACGAATCAGCTTCTTCGGCGAAACGTGTTTTTTTCTTCTTTTTTTTTGTCTGTGGGACTCTTTGTGGATATTTGTCCAAAAAGAGAGTGAGTGTGTGTTTCTGTGTGTATGTGTGTATGAGAATTGTTCTGCGCATTAAGATTTTTTAATATAAAAAAAAGTGAAAAAAAAGAAAGAAACGTGAAATGAAAGTCCACAAAAAAAAGGCATACAATTGAGATATTTAAATTAACATTGTTGTACACAGTGATACAATTATAATATAAGTATATGAATAAAAATCTATTAGAAAATAATTGGCGAATTGTTGTTTAATTTTGCGAGATCATCGAGAAAATTTGTTTTTTTTGTGATGTGAATTTCTTTTTCTCGACTAAATTCGATGTGTCGAATTTAAATGAAATTTTCCTTCCTTAGAGAGGAAGAAGTTTTTTTTGTGAAACTGGTATCCTCTTTCTCTCTGCACACTAGCTCTCCGATCACTTCTATAAAAAAAAAAAAAAATAGTGAACTTGAAAAATGAAAATTTTTTTTATTTGCACTTTCGGTTAGACGCAAAAATTACGTTCAATTTCAGGCAATTCATCGAATCGACCGCCACGAAAGAAAACCAAAAAGGGTACGATGACACCTGGACCACCAACGACCACTGCACCAACTGTGGTACCACCGGTGAGAATTCCTTTTTTTTTCTGAGAGAGAGAGAGAGAGAGACTGAAAGAAATTTATTGTCAAATTCCAAGGGATAGACGACTTTTTCTATTTAGGAATTTATTTTTAGTTCTTTTTCTTTCTTTTTTATGTCATTATTTTATTTAAATTAATTTTTCATACTGAATTTCAGTAAATCAGAGAACAAAATTATTGAAAGGGGAAAATCTAATTTTTTTTTTACTAAAATTCGAATTATTTTATTTTCTATACTAAATGTGAAATAAATTTAATTTCTATTTAATTTTTAAAGGAAATTTTTAATTTCAAAAAAGGGAAAATTTATTTTATTTTTTTCTACTGAAATCCGAATTATTTTATTTTCTATAATAAATTTTACTGGGGGCAAAAAATTATCAAGGGAAATTTTTAATTTTTTTTCTACTGAAATCCGAATTATTTTATTTTCTATACTGAATTTTACCGGAGACAAAAAATTCTCAAGGGAAATTTTAAAATTTCAAAAAAGGGGAAATTTATTTTATTTTTTCCACTGAAATCCAAATTATTTTATTTTCTATACTAAATTTTACTAGGGACAAAAAATTATCGAGGGGAATTTAATTTCAAAGAAAGAGGAAATTTATTCAATTTTTTTCTACTAAAGTACGAATTATTCTAATTTTTAATACTGAATTAGTAAAATGAATTCCAATTCAGTATTGGAAATTAGAATAATATTCGTATTTTAGTAGAAAAAAAATTGAATTCTCAAGGGGAATTTTATTTTAAAAAGGGAAAAATAATTTCTTTCAGTTGAAAAATAAGTAAATTTCAAAATATTGTCAGTTTTGATTTTTGATTTTTTGAAAATTGATTTTTTTGTATATTTTTATTTTCTATTTTCGTAATGTTATAAGTATTTTTTTATTTTAGTATTTTTGTATTTTTATATATTTTTATTTTTTATTTTCGTATGTCTGTATTTTTGTAGTTTTTTTTATTTTTGTATTTTTTATTTCCGTATTTTTAATTTTCGTATTCTCTTATTTTTGTACTTTATTTATTTTTATATATTTGTATTCAGTTTTCTTTAATTTTATTTTCAAAATTCGTTAATTAGTCGCAGTATTTTTTTATCGATTGAAATTGTTCTCTTTTTTATATTTCTTGAAAAATATTTGAAAACGGTGTTTATTTAATTGATGCAAAATTTATAGGCGACTAATTTAAATCATACCGGTGGTCTTCTAATGAATAATCAACCATCGACGAATTCCACGGGACCAGCGGCAAAACCAACAATCACGCAGGCAAATAATATTCCAGCTGAACAAGGTACGAAATAGTTTTTAGACATTCCCAGGGCTCGGAAGAAGAAAATCGATAGGTTGCAGAAAAAGTGGTGTCTAACGAGCAGTGAACTCTTTTTTTTTTGTGATTCTCAATTCAGAACTGATGATGCTTTGTTCTTAAAATCCTAAAAATTCAAAATTCTCTTAAAAAAACGAATTTATTTGATTTTTAATGATTTTTTTTTATCGATAGACAATTGAATCGAAAGTTTTTAAATTCCAAAAAACGGAATTAAATATTTTTATTTTAAGAAAAATTTATTATTTATTTTAATTTATTATTTCAATTTTAATCGAATCCACTGTCAATTGAAAATTGACAATAATCGAAAAGTAATTTTTAAATATTAACCATTTTTTTTTCGAAATTTCATAATTTCGAAAACTTGAAAAATACATTTTTAATTTAAAAGTAAATTTATAATTTATAAATTTCAATTCTAAAGAATTTTTTAATTTTTAATTCAAAAATAAATATTTGATTCTTAATTTTTTAATTAGAAAATAACATTTTGATTTCTACATTTTTTATTAAAAAATATTTTTTTTTTATTTTTAAACCATATAGAAAGTTTTTATTTTAGTTAAAAACGTGAAGGAAATTTTTTATTTACTAAAATAGAGAAACGAAATTGTAAATTTATTTTTTTGATGTTTCATTTCGTTAGACATCACAAGAAAATAATAATTAAAATGTATAATAAACATGGACAAATCAAGTTTTTATGAGTGATTTTATAGGGTGTTTGAAATTTTACTTCTTTAATATTATAAAAGTTAGAGTGAGAGAATAATTTCTTTTTTTGTTTCTTATTCTTTTAAAAAAATATATAACAAGAATATTCTTTAGAACAAATTATTAATTTAGGAAAATTATTACCAATTATTACTGATAGAAAATATTTATTATTACGTTAAGTCGCCAAGCGACTCGTATTTTGGTTTTTAATTCGCTTAATTATATTTTCACCTCTTACTTAATATAAATATTAAAATGACAAAGTGATTTTCTCCCAGTTTTGAAAGTATGATATAAATTTTCGATTTTTGTTTCAAATTATAAATTCATAATACAAAATTTTATATTTTTTTATAAATTTATTGATTATTATTGATAAAATATTTTACAATTATATAAATTATAGAATTTTAAATTAAATTAATTAAATTAATTATATTATTAATTGATATTATTTGAATAAATAATATTTAATAATATCCAATATTAAATATTTTTAATTTATTGATAATTTCTGTAAAATGATATTAATAATAATATTAATAATAAATTGATTTTTTTGTTTCGAATACAGTTAATGAAATATTCCAATTTATAACGAATTCTCTAATAGAAATTTCGAATTATTTGTACAATTAATTCAGGGTTATTAAACGAAAAATTGGTCGTAATAAAGTAGTTGAAGATTTAAAAAAAGATAAATGAAAAAATAATAACAATATTGTATACCTAACAATTTTGCAGGAGAGGGGTATTATTTAATATTTAAATAAGATACATATTTAAATGTATTGTAGATGAATTTTGTATTTTACATTTGAATACTTCAGTACTGCTGTATATTGAATTTGTTAAATACATTTTTTTGGAAACTACTTTTAGAGTAAAATCTTTATTAATGCTACCTTTTATTTATAAAAAAAAAAAAAAAAAAAATAATTATATTCTCATATTTTTTTATATTTTTTTCCATTTCGAGAAAACGGCTTTATTTTAACACATTCCTCTTTATTTAATCCTTTACTTATTTTACAATAGCCGTCTTATTTTTGAATTTTTTTTTCATTTTGTATTTTTTTTTCAAAAATTTTTTCTTCAATTTTTCTTAATTTTTATTTCAATTTCTTTTAATTTCTTTTAAATTCTTTAAAATTCTTTTAAATTTTTCTTCACTTTACTTTTAATTTTTTAAATTTATAATTGAAAAATTAGGTTTTTAATTAAAGAAAATCTTGTGTTTAATTTTTGAATAAATTTTGTTTTATTAATTTTTGAACAAAAAAAAAAAATCTCGCAGTATTTTTTGTTTTTTGAAGAAAAATTAGCTTCTGTTTTTATTTCAACAAAAATGAAAATTATGTTTTTTTTATTAATTTTTGAAAAAAATCTTGATTTTGAAAAAAAAATCGATTCAAGTTTTTAATTATTGAAAACTTTTTTTTGTTTTTCTTCTTTGTTTTCAATTAGACGTTATTAAGGACCAATCATAGCCTGGAATTTATTGTATAAATAATTGAATTTCCTTATTTTTTCTTTCTTTTATTTGTTTATAGTTGACAAATTTTTATTTGTGAGAATTATTTTATTCTTTTCAAAGTAAAGAAAAATTGTAAAAATACAAAAATTTTTTTTAAAATTATTATGATTGGTATAAGAAGAATTTTTTTTGAACCAACAATTATTATTTAATTGAAGAATATTTTTTTTTTTTTTTTAAAAAAAGTATTTTTATTTAAATATTTTTTTTGAAAGATACAATTTTTTGGAGAAGACATTTTTTGGAGAAGACATTTTTTGGAGAAAACTTTTTTTTTGAGAAAACTATTTTTTTTTTTTAAAAAAACCATTTGTTCTTGGAAAAATGAGTCGATACTGAAAGAAAATTCCTGTAGGTGCAGCTCCACAACAATCAATTGCAGTTCCACCGGCGACAGTTGGACAGACAATGCCAATAGCGAGTCACAGTTCGATGCCAGCTCAGCCAGCCCGTCCAGTTGCGATGGCCACTGCGGCACCAATTAAAAAACCAACGCCACCACCACCGCCAGCACCGCCGGCTAATACGAATACCACTACTTCCTTATCGGTTCCAACGCCATCGCCAAGTGTCACTCCAACGAATATCAATTCCACCACCACGAGTACCGTCGCCTCTTCGCTAATCATATCGCCCGTTCTTCAGCCCCAAACCACAATTGTCAATACCTTCCCGAATCCAACTACTCCCACAATTACCACGGATTCAATTGCTCTCAATCAGCCTCAGGATCTTTTGCAGCCATACAATACTCTAGGTAGTTATAGTCTCCAATCGAGAAGAATTTATTTCACCTACTTCAGTTATTTCATTTATTCAAAATTTATTCATTACTCTTTTTTTTATTTTCCACGCTTCGTTCTCGTCTACTAAAATCTACTATTTACTCATTTTTTTACAATTTCCTACTATTTGGATACTTTTCTTTTTTTTTGGATTTGTGAAGCAAAAAACTACTTTTTTCTATATTTGAGAATTTGCAATACTTTAAATTCGCTAAAAGTTGAAATTAAGAAACTATTTTCAAAAACATTAAGAAAATTCTTAGAAACAATTTCAAAAATTTTAATAAAATTCTTTCGAAGGATTCAATTATTTTCAAAAAATGTTCAAAATTCAATTATTTTTAATATTTACTATTTTAACAAAAAATTTCCTCAAAAGAATTCAATTATTTTCATAAATAATAAAATTCTACCCACAAATACGATTATTTTCAAAAATTTTAATAAAATTCTTGTCAAGAATTCAATTATCTTCGTAAACAATAAAATTCTTCGTAAAAATTCAATTATTTTTATAAGTAACAAAATTCTCCGGAGGAATTCAATTATTTTCTAAAATTTCAATAAAATTCTTTTCACAAATAAACAAAAATTTGCATAAATAATAAAGTTCAAAGGAATTTCTTTATTTTTAATTCAATTTTCAAAAATGTTAATAAAATTCTTGTCAAGAATTCAATTATCTTCATAAAAAATAAAATTCTTCGTAAAATTTAAATTATCTTAATAAATAATCAAATTCTTCCTAAAAATTCAATTATTTTAATAAAAAATAAAATTCTTCATACGAATCAATTATTTAAAAAAATTTCAATAAAATTCGTTACAAAATTTCAATCATTTTTATAAATAATAAAACTCATCGCAGGATTTCAATTATTTTTAATACAATTTAAAATAAATTCCCCAAAAAATGCAATTATTGTTAAAAATTTTAATAAAAATACTTGAAAAAATTCAATTATTTAAAAAAATTTTGCTACAATTTGTTTATTAGAATTTAATAATTATTTTCAATACATTTTTAATTCAGTTTGCTTAAAAAAAATATTATTTAAACAATTTTAATGATATTCTTCGTAACAATTTATTTATTTTAAAAAATGTTGACAAAGTTCTTTATAAGAATTCAGTTTTAAGAAATATTCAATTATTCAATAAATTATTTATTTATTTAAAATTATTTAAATAATTGAATTCTCGTAGAACTTTCTAATATGAATTGATTTAAAATTGAATTTCAGTTAAAATTTTAGATAATTGAATATTAGAAGCGTTATATTGTGAATTTTTTAGAAATGATTAAATTTCAAAAGATTTTTTGAATTGAAATCTTTGAAAATTTTAATTGTTGTAAAACTGTAATATTTAAATTTTTATTGTGAAATAAAATGATTATATTTTTGAATAATAATATTATTTAAAAGTATTCTAAAAAATAATATTGAATTTTGGAAGAATTACAGTTGTAATTTTTAGAAATAATTAAATTTCAAAAAAGCATTACATTAAAATCATTTAAAATATTTAAATTCCTGTCGAGAAATAAATAGGTATTTAAATATTTATTTTTAAAAAAATTGCTCTATTTTTGAATGTACATAATTTTATTTACGAAATTATGAAAAAATTGAGTCGTCGAATTTAATTTTTCGATAGTTACTTTTTTACCATTTTTTTCAGTCTTAAAGCTACTTTTTGGTACTTTTTTTAAAATTAATTATCGAGTACGAAGCCTGTTATTTTATCAAGAATTTTTTTTTAGCAATTCTCGAGTTTTTTTACTTCTCTTTCTCTTTTCTATTTTTTTTTTATCAAGAATTCTCCAGTTTTGAGTCGAGAGAAAATAATTAATTTCATTTATTTCATTTATTCAAAATTCATTCATTTCTTTTTTTCTTTTATCAAGAATTTTTTTTATCAATTTTCGAGTTTCTTTTACACTCGTTTCGAGACGAAAGAAAATACCAAATTTCTTTTTTTTATCTTTCTAAGAATGAAATTTTGTTTGAAAAGGACATTTGTTTAAAAAAGACATTATTTTAATGATAAAATTGTTTTGTTGCAAAAAAAATAGTAACGGTGCCGACAACGCATTCAAATTTGGATCAAGCACTCTCGGCATTAAAGAAGGAGCCACATATTCCAATGCTTCAAACATCGCATGGGTCGAGTAATAATTTATTGAATTTTTTGCCGGACGTGAAATCATCGATGAATATGTTGTCGTCGAGTATGCCGGCAAATATGGGAATGGGCAATATGAGTATGGGCGGTTTAAGTTTGAATTTACAACAGGGACTCGCTCAAATGTCAATGCAAAATCAACTTGACAATCTTCTTAATCAAAGTAGTGGTCTACAGAATTCCCATATGTCAATAACGCAACAGCATTCGAATGGTTTTTCAAATATGAAACGTGAAAATTCCCCATCAAATATGTTGAATAATAATGGAATAACGGGATTTGGAATGAATATGCCAAGTATGGTGGCATCGATATTTGATCCAATAACGCCACTTAATACCAGTCTGCCAATGCAGATTTCACAGTTACCAGTTAGAAAGGAGGAGAGATCCTCGTTGCCAATGAATCAACCGCAAATGCATCCTAAAATAGACGGTGAGTTGGGGTTTATTTTATTTTTTTAAAAAATAATTTTAATAGGGAAAACTAACAATTAACAAATTAACAACTCTGCTTTGTCTAATGTCCCATATTCCTCTCACGATCGGAAAATTTTTTCTTTCTCTGTTTAAATAACATAATTTAATTTAATTCTGTTCCATTTAATTCAAAATCTTCAATTAAAGGAAATTTTTTCTACTATAAATTAAAACGATCAGGAAAAAAAATCGATTTCATAAAAAATGGGATTAAATTTCAGTCTTTTGGGAAATTAAAATTTATTATTTTATTTAAGTAAATATTTATTACATAGGTAAAAGATTAATTAAATTATTATTTAAATATATCTATTTTTGAAACTAACATTACTTCAATATTTTTTTATTATTAAAATTGAATTATTATTACTATTTAAAAATATTTAAAAATATTTATTACTATTTAAACATTCTTGGAGTAATATTGAAGAAATTTCGGAACTCGACGCTTTCAATTTGCTTCTTGCACGTAGTGTTATTTTTTTTTTGTCTTTTTTTTCCTATCTATCACAATATGCTAACTGCTTACTAATTCTCTTTATGATGCTGGTCCTCTAGTGGGAGGTTTTTTTTCAGACATGGCAGCTCTGGGATTACCGCCAATGAGTAATCATTCCAGTTCTCAAAAGATGGAGAAAAAAATGAGTCCTCCTGATTCGAAAAATTCTGCCTCTAATTTCGCATCGGCATTTAAAAATAAGGTAACGTATTTTTTAATCGCCCTTTTAATTAGTCCTCAATTATAGAAGACAAAATTTAATAATACTTTATTAAATAAATAAGCTTTCAATTTATTGGTATTATGCAAATTTCAAATTTTTTGTTATCAAATATCAACTTCAATTTCTGAAGTAATAAAAATTAGTTTGTCTACAATAATTTACAAGTAAATATTTCAAAATTTTACACCGTTGAATTAAATTTATTTAAGTAATTTAAAGGATATTTTTAAGACCGAATATAGAAAAAGGAATTTTTCTTTTTAATTGTAAAAATTGTTCGATTTTCTTTTTAAAGACTGTGGAGCAGAAGCTTCAAACCGCGTGGTCGTCATTGGCACAATCATCGAGTCCACAATCTACTGCTGGCAGAGGCATTATGAATGCGGCCACTGCTGCTGATACTTTTAATCAATTCAAGAAACAAGCGAAGGAAAAGAACGACAGGGTAAATATAATTTATTTTCAATAATAATTATTATTCTCCTTTAGAAAGAAAAAATAATCATCAAACAAAAATTCTTCGCCTTCATCATCAATAATGCAAATTCATTTTCCATTTTCTCTTTTAATTATTCTATTTTGAAATTGAAAGAAACCATTATACTAATTTATTAATTTACAAAAATAAATTAAACAATTTCATAATTAGAATAATCAGAAAAAATTAATTGAATAATTAATTATTAAATTATTGCTATTGTCAAAATAAAAAATTGAGAATCCAAAAAATTTTTCAATTCAATTTATTGTCAGTGATGAAAAATGACAAAATGGTGGAATTTTTTCTCTAATTTTCCAACAATTGGAATTCAGAATAATTTAATATTTTTGATGTTGGATTTTTTGATGAGAAAAAATTCTTAATGAGAAGAAAAAAATGATAGAGCTGCATATTTTTTTCAATTTCGAAATTATCAAATTTAAATGTGAAAAATTAACGATTAACAGGCAAAAGCATTAATTGAACAACAGGAGAGAAGACAGCAGAAGGAACAGGCGGAAAGGGAGAGAATTCGAAAGGAAAATGAGAAGAGAAAAGAGAGGGAGGAGGAGGACGCTATGGAGAAGGGTAGAAAACCAGTAGATCATCAAAGTGCCGTACTTACACCACCGTCGAGAGCCGAGGATATTAGAACATCGACAGACGACAGTAATAGTCCGAGTCATTCTTCTGGTCAGGATCGTTCAGCTGCCGAGAGGGAAAGACAGAGGCTACGCGAACAAGAGCGTCGACGTCGAGAAGCGGTGAGTTATTCTTTGTTTTTTCTCTCTTTCATTCTCCTCTCAATCAAAAAAGGAGATGCAATTTTTGTTTATATATATTTTATTCTTAAATTAAAGAGTTTTCTTTAAAAAAAAGTTTTTCTTACATTTTTTTAATTATTCTTTTCACAGGCCTCGCACTCGTATACTAAAATCTACAAATTTACTACTTCTTTTACTACTTGCTACCATTTCGGATACTTTTTCCGATTTTTGACTCTAAAGGAATTTTTTAGAATTTATACTAATTTTTAAATCCGCTAATAATTGAAATAAAAAAATTATTTTCAAAAACTTTTAATAAAATTCTTAGAAACGCTCCAAAAAAATTTTAACAAATTCTTTAAAACGATTTAATTGTTCTCAAAAACTTTAAGAAAATTTTTTCCAAGAATTCAATTATTTAAAAAAAGTTTATAAAATTCAATTATTTTCATTAATGATAAATTTCTTCGTAAGATTTCAATTATTTAAAAAATTTTCATAAAATTCAATTATTTTCATAAATGATAAATTTCTTCGAAAGATTTCAATTATTTCTAATACAATTTTAAATTAATTTCTCGTAAAAAGCAATTATTTGAAAATTTTCTTTTAAATTCATTGAAACAATTAAATTATTATCAAAAATTTTCATAAAATTCGGCGCAAGAATTCAATTATTTTTTCAAAATCATAAAATTCGTCGCTAAAATTCAATTATTTTCCATATCTACTATTTTAATCAAATTTCACAAAAGAATTCAATTATTTTTATAAATAATAACATTCTCAGGAATTCACTTATTTGTAAAAATTTTAATAAAATTCGTTGCAAGAATTCAATTATTTTCATAAACAATCAATTTTTTCGAAAGATTTCAATTATTTCTAATACAATTGTAAATGAATTTCTCGACAAATTCAATTATTAAAAAAAAAATTAAATTAAATTCTTTACAAAAATTCCAATTATTTTTTAAATAAAATTTTCACAGAAATTCAATTTAAAATACAGTTTTCATAATTTTTTTTGAAATTAATTATTATTTAAAAAATACTTTTCTAAAATTCTCCGGAAGAAATCAATTATTATTTTTAATAATTTTATTAAAATATGTTTATAAGAATTAATTTACTTTCAATAACAATTGTTAATTATTTCCTTTAAAAAAATTGAATTATTTCCTAAAATATTTTTGAAAAATCCATTAAAAAATCCAATTATTTAAAAATGTTTATTGAAATTTCTTTGCAAGCATTCAATTATTTTCACAGATAATAAAATTCTTCACAGGAATTCAATTACTTGAAAAATTTTAATAAAAATCGTTGCAATAATTCCACTTTTTTTTAAAATAATAAATTTCTTCGCAAGATTTCAATTATTTCTACTACAATTTTAAATGATTTCCTCAGAGAAAAAAATAAAAAATTATTCTTAAAAATGTTATTAAAATTATTCTTAAAAATTCTATTAAAATTCTTTGAAAAAATTTAATTATGAATTTTTAAAAATTTTGATAATACTATAATAAAATTCAACTTTCAGAGAATTATTCAATCAATTATCTACTTTTGTTTCTAAATAATTGAATTCTTTTAGAACAGTTAAGAATTGAATTTCAGCTAAAATTATATATAACAATTGAATATTAGAAGCGTTAAAATACGAAATAATTTTTTTTTCTAATTTTAATTTGCCTGCCTTTGAAAATTTTAATCGTTTTAAAACTGTAATAATCTTTCAATATTTATCATAAAAATTATGAAAAAAATTATGCTTTTTGAAAAATTGGGTGTAATTAAAATTTTTTTTCAAGTCAGTTAAATTCCCGCGAATAATTTAAAAAGATTAAATTAAATTTGCAATTAATTGAAGATTTTATCGAATTTAAATGAAATAAATTTTATATTGTAAAGATTTTTTTTTACTTTTAAAAATTATGTTTCAATGTATTTTCGAAGAATTCTAATTAAAAATTTCTAATTTAAAATAATTGAAGTTTAGAAAATTTCGAATTGAAGTTATTTTACCAGGATGAGAAAGAAAAGTAAATATTTTTATCGTAAATCAGGAAAAATAAAACATTTGATATTTTTGTGAATCGATTAAAACGAGATTTTTTTGGTCAAATTTAATTTTTTCGATAGTTAACTTTTCACTACTTTTTTTCAGTTTTAAAGTTACTTTTTGACACTTTTTAAAAATTAATTATCGAGTGCGAAGCCTGTTTTCGAAATGTGCTGATTATTTTTTTACTTGACAAAAAATGTGCATGGAAAATGGAAGAAAAGCGATGATAATAAAAATCAAAAGGGAAACTAAGACGGGATAGAACACTCCTAAGTTTTATTTTTCAAAAAACAAAAATTAAATTTCCAAATATTAAATTTGGAAAATATTACGTTTATAATTTCAATTACAAATCTAATTGAATTTAAAGGCATTTAATTTTTGAAATAATTTAAATTCAATTGAATGTTTGTCCTATCCTTTGAAAAAAAACACAGAGATGACAAATTCGAAGGAATTTAGATTGCTTCTAGTTTTTGTGATCATTGTTTTTAGACTAACAATTTTTGAATTTCTCTACTAACCAAAAAGAAGATCAATTAAAAAGTTTTATTTCAATTTTTGAACATTTCTCGCTTTTTCAATTTCAAAGGAATTAAATTTTTTGATTATTTAATTTTTATTGAATTCGGCAAGCCAAAATTTCTATAAAATGTTCCAAAAAAATATAAATTTTTGGAGTAAAATTAATTTTTTGTATAAAAAAATAATTTTTTATTGGAAAAATCATAAAGTGTTTTGAAAATAAAAATACTGTCGATTAAACTCAATTTTGAAAGAATTGGAATTTTTTCAACTATTTAATTTTAATTTGTCCAAAAAGATTTATAAAATGTAAATTTTTGTACGTGAAATATGAATTTTATAATTAGGTAAAACTTCCGTTAAATTAAATACAATAATTAAATATTTATTTATTTCAATATAAGAAAAAAACTTTTTAACGAACTCTTTTTATTTCTTCTATAAGAATGCAATCGAAGTTATCTCGATCTTTGTTTTTAATTTTTAATAAAAAGCGATTGATATATTTGTCGCTTGAAAGGATTTCAAAAACAAAACAAAAAAAAAAAAAATTCGAGGGGGACTCGTCCAAAACTAGGTACCTTTGTTATTTCAGATGGCTGGCCAGATCGACATGAACATGCAAAGTGATTTGATGACTGCGTTCGAGAATTCATTATAATGTTATTATAAAATGCTGCTCACAAAGTTGGAGCCTCAGAAGCCAGGCAGGATTTGGCGAGAGATGTTTCACATAAAATTCAAAATTGGACGATACCACAGAATCGTGTTTAATATATACTGTTAATATTAATAACTAGTGATGTTAAATAATAAATAATAAACTGATTCATGGATGATCAGTGCTCTAGCGTGTGATAGTGGTGCAAAATGAAGAAGAAAAAAACTGGAAAATTAATTCCCAAAAAACAAAAAAGAACCGTGTGAAGTGTTATTCCTTCGTTTCGACTCGAGAATAACAAAAAGACACTGTAATTTGAAATTACTGTCTCACAATGACGCGAGGAATCTGCGTGTAAATTTTTTTTGGACACAATTTTCATGTGACCATATTAAGATTAAAAAGAAAAAAAACGAAACAATACCTACAGATACTTCGAGATATTAATACAAATTATGTTAAAAATTTCTTTCCGGTTTTTCATAAGTTTGTACTTTATTGTAAATTTTTTTTTTGGGAAATGCAACAAGACGAAAAAGAAACGCGCACTAAACTGAGATAAGGTGATGCGTTTTGCGTGCGAGAAAAAGAAAAAATGAATAATTGTGTATTTCGTGTGTATTGAACAGAAGGGTGTGTAAAAGCTGTGTATATTTAGTTAAGTTTTATATTTTTCCACATTCAGTCATTGATTGTTGGGTAGGATTTAAAGTTTTTTTTTTTTCTTTTGCCAATATCTATTATTAATAATAGTTATAAATTTTTGATCATATTTTTGGATGAACGATTAAAATTCTCGATTACGAATTCGACTAATTTGTAAATTTTTTTTAAAAAAAGAGTAATCGTAAATCGTGATAGTTCTGTCCAGGTGTACAGACTTTGAAAAAATAAAAAAAGAAGGAGAAAAAATTTTTTTTTCAATCGTGGACGTTCGTTTATTTACTCGGTTTTTTTTAATTCCGAAAGAAGAGAAAAATACGCGCGATTTGCTACTGAGAAAAAAAAATCGTCAATTATTAAATAAGCTTAATAACAAACAATAAAAAAAAATCCTCGATTCCTCTGTCGGCTACGAATTTTAAGACGTCTGTTATTTTCAAAAGTTTAACATGCGTCGAAATATTGATGTTTTTCAGCATCAGATTAATTGAGATCAAGAAATTCTTCTTCCCATCTCTCCAAGTGATTAAGAAAAAAATCTCGCATTGGGCAATATATGTATAAATTTATTATTCGGCGCAAAAAAATACAATGAAATCGAATTTGGACTCGCATCGATGATGAAAAATAAATATAAATAAAGGGTACAAAAAAAAAAGACTTTGAAAATAAGATTTTTTTTTGTGAAAATGATTGTAAATTTTTTCCAAATAATTTTGTTTTTTGAGACAAAATGACGGGATTTTACTTTCTAAACATATTGTAAGAGCGCAAGAGGCAGAGTTAATTATATGAGCTTCGATTAATTGCTATTAAATTATTGAAATGAAAAACAATACCTCGTGGTTCTTTTATAACTAATTTTACTCTCCTCGTCTTCCCTGGTGGAAAAAAAATATTTCACCAAGGTTAATTTTGCATAATTTTGAGAAAAAATAGCACAATCTGTGTATTTAGATAATTGATAACTAACTTTTCTCTTAGTTTTTTTTCCTATTTAATTCTAATTATTCAATTTAATTACAAAAAAAAAGAAATTTGGAAAATTGTATTTACAGAGAATATCGAAGTTTATAAGATTACTCCAATTTAGAAAATAGCTAAGAATGGATGAAAGCGCGTGTTTTTTTGTCGACGTAGAATATTTGACAATTGGTATTAATTGAATTTATCAGTTATTGATCATATTATAGTTGTTATATTTAGAAATATTTAGGTAAAAATTATATTTAAATAATATAATCAAGTTTTCGAGAAAGAAAAAATATTGCAAAAAAAAAATTCTATCGAAGGAAAGTTAGTCATTTTTGTTTTGAGAAGGAAAATTCACGATAATGTGCAATTTTCGATCGAATCAATTTTCTTTTTCGTTTATATATACAAAAATGTGTATAAATATATAAATATAAAATATAATTATATGCATTGTGTATTTAAAAAGAAATGTAACAAATTGTTATTTATTTCGTTATTTCGTTACCCGAATAGTATTTGAAGCTCAAAAATCAAAATAAAATTTACTTTTTTAAAAAATAGTCGCATTTTTCTTTTTTAATTCGTTTTTTAACTCCCTGACATATTTTTATTTACTAAACAGATTTTAAATTTTATTTCCAGATGAGATTTACTTGTTTTTAAAGTTGTTATTGTTATGCTTTTTGATTTATACAAAAAAATTTTATTTTTTAATTTTTCTTTTTCGAATAAAATTTATTCGAGGTTTTCATATTTTTAAAAAAATCAGTTTTTAGAAGATATTTAATTTTTACAGTTTTTGAAATTCAAATACTATTCGATAGAAAAAAAACTATATTCGAGAATCGAAATATCTCTTTTCTTTCTTCCATATTATTAGTAAAAAAAAATTCAATTTTGCTCGATGGGATTAGAATTTTCCACCTGGAAATCTATTTTTCGAAAATTCAGGGCGTGAATTTTCGAAATGATTTTTAATCACAAATTTATGTCTTTCCAAGAAATTATATTGTTATCGCTATTTTTAAAAAAGTTTATTCATTTCACGTGACAATTTTCTACACATCCCATCGATCAGTCTTGTCATTTCTCTTTTGATTCTCGAAAACAAATTATTTTATTTACTTTCACCAATAAAAAAAAATTTTTCTCAACAAAAAATAAGTTTTCCAAACAGAAAAATTTCTTTTTTTAAAGCAAAAAAAAAAAAATTCATTATCTAGCTTTTTAGGAAAAAATATTTTTAAAAACTCTGAAAATTGTATTTTTGGTTTTTAATTCTAAAAAAAAAATTCAACTCTTATTTCACTAAAAAAAACTAGAATAATGCTGTGAAAAAAAGTGTGTAAGTGTAATAGATAGAAGTGTATAAAATATGTGGTTTATAAATGTAAATATTTAAAGAAAAAAAAATCATTGGCAGCAATTAAACAATCGTTAAGATAAAAACCCTTGTATAAAGAATAAAAAAAACATGAAGAAAAAAAACAAACACCTCTATTGTATGTGATAAGGTTTGTAATATTTAAGAGAGGCCGAAAGACAGATTGTGTAAGCTATAAGATCTCAAGCCTAAGTTTAGATTTTAAAGGAAAAAAAAAGATGAAATGAAAAACGACGACGATAATCGTATATGTAACGCGTATAAGTAACACCAAAATCACTCCATTGTAATGAAGATAAAAAAAACAGAAGTAATTTTTTATATAAGTTCCACGGGCGCACATCATTTCCAATGGCACACATTTCAATTTTAGCAAAAAGAAAAGAAAAAAAGGAAAAAAATAAAACAAAAACTTACTACTATTACTATTATACTTATTATATTATACTAACTAAACGAACGTTAATAAAAAAAAATGGTTGTACATAAATAATTAATAATTTTAAATAAATGGCTAAAAAAAAGAATAAATAAACAGACCCTCGATGTTGTTAAGTAAAAGGAAAAGTGTTTTTTTTCTGTATTTATCAATTTCCCAAAAATAATTCGGATTTTCTATTATCCTTTCTCTCTTTATCCGTTCTTTGTTATCCTACTGTTATTTAAAAATAAAGAATTTAAAAAAATGTTTATTTTTCAATTATTCTATTTTCTAAACTCAAAAAATAAGTTATTAATTTTTAATTTCTATTTTTATTTTTCTGTTACGTTTCTTCTTTCTCAAAAAGTAATTCTCTCCTTTAGTTAAAAATTCTAGGATTTTTTTAGAATTATTTTCAAGATCTACTTTTACGTTTTCTTTCAAGAAATAGTTTTTAGTCTTTTATCAATTATATTATTTTCAATATTCGAAATTTTATACTGCAATTTTTTAATTTTACTCGTAACTACTCAACTTTTAACGAAATTTTTCAAATTATGAAAAGAAAGCAAATTTCCTTTTACTTAGTAATAATTAGAAAAAATACTAATAAATGTATTTGCCGATACTCTTTGATAAATGTATAACATTTAGATTTATTATTATAAAAAAATAACACAGGAGAAAAATGTGTCAATCAGAAGTAAGAAGATTAATTAATATATATTATATATACATAAAAAAAAGAAAAAAAACCCCTATAATGTATATTTTACCTTCCCTAATTTGCAGTTTTTACATTTATTATGTAATATAAATAAAAAAAATTTTTCTCTTTTCTTGTGAATGAAAAAGTCATCCATTATATAGAAAAAAGAGTGTGCAGAGTGCGAAAAAAATATAATATCGGGTTTTTGTCTCACAATCTAGTTTTCCTTCGATTTATGAAACAAAAAATATGAAAAAAAAACCAATAGAAAAAAAATATTGTATGTGAAAACAAAAGAATGTGTGAAATCATTGTGTATACTATTAAACATTAACAAGGTAACAAAAATATTATATATAATTATATATTGTCGTATATATATTATACATATATATTATTATAACATCCAGAAAAATATGCTTATTACCTTCGAAGGTTGAAATATTATTAATAACTAATTGAAAGTAATTTGTTTTAGGTATTAATTTTTTTGAAAAGAAAAGAAACCTTTCAAAATAATAGTCCCTAATTATTTATTCAATTTTCAGAAATATTTTAAGTTCAGTTTATATAAATATAAATATATAATTTAAGTTAAGATATATAAGTTATTTTGAATTAATTATTAATTTGAATAAAAGAGAGTACGATAGTGAATTAATTGTTGTTTATTTCCTTCTTTTGTTTCTTTCTTCCTCTGTTCTTTCTCTTTCTCGCTTTTATTTTAATTCAATTTTTTCGAATTCTGTTGAAGTTTAAATCTTTGATATTCTTTTAATCTTACCGCTTGAATTCGAATAAATCCTCCAGCATCTTCCGGTTGAAAATCACCTTTCACATCCATTGAGACAAGTTTTTCGTTGTAAAGCGAAATTTCACTCGAACGTCCCATTATGAAGACTGTAATTAATTTTCTTTTATTGTCTTTTTCAATATTTAATCAAAGATTTTTCAATTTCAATTATTATTATTGATTTAAATCGAGGTAAATTATTATTATTATTGATTATAATTAAAAAATGATCTTTAATTATTAATATTGATTATAATTCAAAAATAATCTTTAATTAATATTAATGTTAAAAAAATAAAAGTAAGAAAATAAATTAATAACAAAAAATAAAAATAAATTTAGAAAAAAAAACTGATTTCGATTTAGCTTTGAAATAAAAATTAATGAAACAGACCATTTCCTTTATAAAGTCGAAGTCGAACCGATCCACTAACGAATTCTTGGGAATTTTCCAAACAATTTTTAACGAAATCGCATTCAGGCGAAAACCAAAAACCTAAAAATTATAATAAAGAAAAAATTAAATTAAAGAAAAAAAGAAAATTATAATTTCACATAATTAATTAATTGATTTAAACTGACCATTGTAAACGTAATCTGACATTTTATCAGCCAAATAACATTTGAGTCTCAGGACTTCTCTGTCCAGAAGATAAATTTCCAAATCTTTGTGTGCATCGTGAAGAATTTTCGTTCCTGGTGACTCGTAAATTCCTCTTGACTTTAAAATATTGTCTTTCATTAGAAAAAAAGATTTCTAACTGTGTAAATATTTTTAAAAAGTATTTTTACGAATTAATTTTAATTATTTGAAATTTACGAATTATTTTCATTAAAATTATTTCTTTGGATAAAAAATCAATTTTTAATTAATAATGCTGAAGGGTGTAAACGAAAATATATTTAAATAACTATAAAGTAAATAAATAAAATTTTAATAAATATAAATAAATAGAAATAAATAGAAAATAAATAAACATAAATAAAAATATTGTAACGAATTTTTTTTCTTCAAAATTAATTATACCTTCAATCCGATATATCGATTTTCAACAATATCAATTCTTACAATTCCATTATTACCACCGACTGAATTAAGAAATTCCATGATTTTTAATGGTCCACAAATAATTTGTTTTGTTTCATAATCCTTCACTGAACTTGGCACTCCTTTTGTGAAATTAATTTCTATCTCTTGAAATTTATCAGAACAAATAAATGGATCTTTCGTCAATTTATACAAATTTTCAGGAGCAGAATTATTCGGATTTTCTAAAATTCCCGATTCATAGCTAAAAATGATAAACAATAAAATTATAAAAAAACAAATTATGAAAATAGAAATATTTCCAAACAGAAAAATAAATATAAACAACAGATAGGAATAAAGTTAAATAAATAATTTATAATAAAAAAATAATAGGAAATAATTAAAATAAGGAGAGAAATAAAATAACTGAAATAGAAAGAGAAACAGAAATAATTCAAAAAAAAGAAAAAAAATATTTAAATTGATTAAATTAAATTAATTAAATTAATTAAATTGATTAAACTAATTAAATTAATCAAATTGAACATTTAAAAGTTAAAAATCAAATTGAAAAAGAAAAATAAAAATACCTAATGTGCAAAAGATTGGCATCCATACTCCAAGGATCTTTTGGAGTCACCGACACTGGAATTCCATTTTTTTCCGCATAATCTATTAAATCAGATCTGCCTTGAAATCGATTGAAAAATTCCGCATCTCTCCATGGAGCGACTATCTTTTTAATTTAATAATGAAAATTTTAATATTCATCAGTCGAAAAAGTGAAGAAAATTAAATTTTGTGTCGAAAAATAAAAACAAAAATTTGAATTTATAATAATTGGAAAAAATAAATTCCAGAATGTGAAATAATATAAAAATAGGAATAAACAATAATTGTGTAAAAATTAATAGTAAAAAAAAAAAAACCTCCACTTCCGGATAGAGAGTGTAACAACTAAGTTCAAATCGAATTTGATCGTTTCCCTTTCCAGTTGCTCCGTGAGAAATAATTTTCGCATTTTCCTTTTTCGCTGCATTAATTAAACCTTCGCTGATGCAAGGACGTGCCAATGATGTTCCCAGTAGATATCTTCCTTCATACAATAATCCACATTTCACGAAAGGCCACACATACGAAACGATGAATTTTTCTTTTAAATCTTCAATAATTACCTTTAAAATAAATTAAATAAATATAAATAAATTGAATAAATTAAATAAAAAAATAAATTAAATAAAAGAAGTAAAATATATTAATTAAAATAAATTTAAATTAAATAATTTAAAAATAAAGGAAAATTAAAATGAAGTCGATTATAATAAAAAAGTTTAATTAGATTATATTACTTAAAATTTTAAATATAAATTAAAATAATAAATATATGTTTTTTTCGAACAGAAATAAAATTAATAAAATACCTTCGAAGCACCTATTTTACAAGCCTTCTCCCTAACAGCTGCGAAATCTTCCTCCTGACCAATATCAGCCTAAAAATTCGTTAATAAAATTAAATAAAATTAAATTCGTTAATAGTTTTCTTTTTTAAATAAAATAAATTTTTCTGCCTTGTGCTTACCACGTAAACAATCACATCGTATCCTTTTTCAATTAACCATTTTAAAATACAAGATGTATCTAAACCTCCACTGTAGGCAAGAACAATTTTCTTTTTTGCTTCCGACATAATAAAATTATTAAAATAAAATTTTTTTTTATTGAAAAAAGTGAAGTTACTTTTGCAAATAATAATCGTGACCGAGACAAGACACCGAAAAGATAATATTTGACCTTTGAATCAAAGATAGCAAATAATTCTCATTTTTTAATATACTTTAATAAAAAATTAATAATTCTCATTTTCAATTACACTTTCCTAAATTAATGCTAATAAAAAATTGATAATTCTCATTTTCAAGTGCACTTTCTACAATTAATTACAATTAAAGTTAATAATTCTTATTAAATGAATAATTAATAAAAATTATTTATTAAATGAATAATTTTAACAATTAATGCCAATAAAAATTAATAATCAAAAAAATTTTTAAATATACTTGAAATCTTGCGAGAAATTTAATTAAAATTATATTAAAAATAATTGAATTCCTACGAAGTATTTTATTATTTATAAAAAATAGAAAAATAAAATAACAAAATTTGTAAAAATACAAAATCAAAGTTTTTTCGATGAAAATTTAAATTCTTTTGAGGAATTAAATTAACATTTTACTGAAAATATTGAAACTGAAATCATTCAAAAATTGAAGTTGACATTTGAAAATGTAAAAGAATCCCTGCGAAAAATGTTATTAAAATTTTTGAAAATAATTGAATTGTGTAAATTTTATTTTAGAAAATAATAAATATAATAATTTATTTTTTAATAAATGCATTTGTTTAAATTTTGAATCAATAATAATTATGCAAATAGTAAGTACTATAATTATTATACGAATTAGAAAAAAAAAACTATAATTGAGAAATGAAATCAATAGGAGTTTTTGAGAAAAAAAACTACTTTTAATTACACTGGTGTGTAGGCCTTTATAAGCATAACACTTTGACTTGTGCTACAACTACAAACATACATATATATATTTTTTCCATAATTTATAAATATCATAAACTCTATAATAATATCGTTGCCACGTAATTGCAACGCGTATTAACGTATTAATTTTAACTTATTAAATTCAAGAACGATCAATTATGTAACAGACAAAAAAAGATTTTTCCCAAAAAGTGATCCCCTAATTAATTTCGATCTATCGACAGTTCAACTGTTTCTGTAGTTTCATTTTTCTCATTCTAAACATAAATACTCTACAGATTCTAGAAGAACATTTTTCTTTCTTTTTTTTATAATTATCAACTATTTAATTAATTATTAATCTGCGCAATGACTTCCAGCATTGCTTTTTATATTATTTTGGGCGTGTGCAAAGAGTTATAGACAAAGTGAAATTATTTTTGTTTGTTTTTCTTTTGCTGAAAGTGCTCTTTAATATATTATTATTTTAAAATTGCTCTTTAATAAAAATTATTAAAGAATAATTAAAATCTACAATTATTACATTAGTTACTCGTAAGGAGCAAAAATTGTAAAGATTCAAAAAAGCTATAGAGATTTACAATTATATATTATGTTTCTCTAGAAGGAAAATGCGCATCAATTTTTTTTTTTGAAATTTTCTAGATTAAAAATTCTAATGTGAATTGAATACTGATTGACTTTCTTTGCTTTGATTTCTATTTTAATTATTTCATCAAAAAAATTTGATGCAATTTTCATTCTGGAGAATTTTTTTTTATAATTATTAACAACTTTTAGGAAAAATTGATATTTTCTTTTCAGTATGAACTTGGATTCGTTACTTTCTAATACGAAGTTGTTTCATCACGCACTTTTGGCGAATTTCTATTATTTTTGCACTCCTCCCGACTAAAAGAGCTTCTTTTTTTTTAATACTACAAAGGTTTCACAATTTATTTAACACGCATTTAATATTCAGCCTTCAATTCAAAACTAATTTTTCTCGACTTTGAAAATTCTCTACAAAATAAAAAATACCAAAAATTAATTTCCTATTTTTTAATCATTTAATTAGAATTATAAATTAATTTGAAAAGAGCAAGTAAAATTGAATCTTGAACTAAATTAAAAAAGAAATATAATTTTTTTAAATAAAATTTTAGCACGATTCCCGTTTGCACTGCGCAGTTTCGAGAATTTTTCGATCTGTTCGAATTAGAAAATAGAAATTTCTAGAAGGAAATTAGTAAAATTTAGTAAAATTAAGACCTCTCTCTCAGAAAAAATTCTGCGTAACGCGAATCGTCATCAGTACTGCCAATGAGTAATCATTCTAAATACTCTTCGTACAGGCACTTTTATACCAGATGATCTCTCGATACTTTCAAATCTCAAAGAGATTCAAAAAGCTTTTTTTTTCTTTTTGGTTAACTTTTCTTTTTAAATAACAGTCTCTTTCTAAAAAAGGTTTAGTCGTGAACCCATTTCTATTATTCCAATCGTTTTTTTAAGCGACTCGAATCTAATTCAATTGACACAGAGTGAAATTTCTCTAAAGTTAATTATTAATTTTCGCGATTAACGATTAGCCGATGAAACGCAGCTGGTATTACTGATGGAACCGTGACTATATTTGATGTTATACATAACTGAGTGGTGTTTGCGATAAACGCTCGGGAATGTTGATCAGCATCATCATCATCATCATCATTCGCCAGACAAGAAAAACAGAAGCCATTTACGAACAATTCAAGTGGAGCTTTGACAAATCCTCCAAAAACGATCTTGGCGTTATTATATGCGAAGATCCTGAAAATAGACATATTTTTTAATTCTTTTCGTTCTTTTTTAAAGTTATTTTTCTTTACTTGCAAATAATAATTATTACAAATAACAATAATAGGATTGACACAAGAATTTGATTTTTTTCCTGATTTTCAGAAGGACTTTTGAATTTTACTCTAAACGAATCGACAAATTCTATTGAAAGTAATTGAATTCTTGCAAAAAATTCAAATTGATTGAAATTCTGCAAAGAAATTTAACAAAAAATAATACTGCTTTCAGTACTTTTAATAAAATTTCCTGACTTGTGGCAACCCTGAATAATTATAAGCAAGTTGAATAAATTTCTCACCAACGATGACTTCCCAGTTTTTCAGAGCGTTCGTTACTTCATAGGCGCAACGAATTTCAGAAAAACTTACGCCACCAACGATAAATACAATCAATCGAGGTACATTTTTCACTGTCTGCTGTCCTTTATCCTTGTGCCAATGTCCATATCTCACACTAAAAAAATATACAACATTTAATTTATATTTTATTAATTAACTAGCAAACGTTACGCGCAATATTTAATTCAAATTCTGTTATTTTCAAATACGAACTTCAATTTTTGAATGATTTTAGATTCGGAATTGAAACAAATTAGTTTTTATTTATATTTATCTTCAATACAATTTTAATAAAATTTCTTTTGATTTTGATTTGAAAACAATTTTCAGAGTACTTGCTCACCTGGTTGGCGCATGATAACCAGAACTAGTTGCCCTTCCACCTAAAAATGGAAAATGCTTGGAATCCAATTTATCCTCGATAGAATCTTCCATAATGTCCTTAACAACTGGCGTCCAACGACTCATTTGATAGGTTTGTTCCGTAATTCTTTCTTTACGTGGCACATTGTACAATTTCTTTCGATTACCCTAATTATTCAAAGAGGAAAAATTATTTCTTTTCTTTTTAAAATAAAAAAAATTACTCTTATAAATTATAACATTCTTTTTGAAGATTTTAAAGTTGAGGCAAAACATATTTAGAGAAACTTACATCGACAACGACATTAAGTCCAAGATTTGCCATATTAATAATTGTTTGTTTGTCCTCAGGCGATAATTGGGCATGATGAACGAGACGATTTAAATTGTCTTCGGGAAGTCCATTTTTACTGAGTACATAAAGCATAATAATGCGCAATTTGTCCACATTATTCACATTCTGATCGAGTAAAATAGGCGTTATATTTCGCATATGATCTTTTATTCGCTCGCCCTCAGCGTCTGTTCCCATTGCCAAATCCTGAAAATAATTGACAGGTTTTTGTAAATTTTATTGATAGGTTATTAAACTGTTTTACGTTTTTTATTCATTATTTCTTCTTTACTTTTTTGAATTATTTCATTTGAATGTTTATTTTTTCTACTTTTTTTCATTATTTCATTTGAATTGAATGTTTATTTTTTCTCTACTTTTTTGAATTATTTCATTTGAATGTTTTTCTCACCTGCTCGACTTTGCAGAGTTTGTCGACATTTCCCTGATATCGTTTCATACAGTCTTCGGCCAAATGTAAATGCGTGGCGTATTTGCTCAATTCCTTTTGATACTGAGGCATTTTCTTGATCATTTGCGAAAGATCTCTCATACTTTGTTTATCACCTTGAGGCATTCTTTTCGATTCAGTGAATTTCTTTAAATTTTTCGTAACGTTCCTATATAATTAAAATTTTAATCAGTTCTTTTTTTCTTTAAAACAAAAATCTCCATTTTATATAAACTATTTATTTTGGATTTAAAATTAAAAATATTTGTATCAACTTACTGTGAAACGACAGCTATATGCTGATGTCTGAGTTCCACCCACAAGTCATCGTTCTCATCTAAAAGAACTTCTTTCTCCTGTCCAGCAGTGGCTTCGTATCTGCAAATTTTATTTATTTATGATTTCTATTCTATTTATTTATTTTTATTTATATTCAAGTTATTTATATTTAATTTATGTCTATATTAATTAAATCTATATTTTATCTATATTTATGGATATTATGTATCTTTAGAGTTATTTACTCCATATTTTTTATATTTATATTTACAATACGAAAATGTAAAATAAATTTAATTTATTTTTCCTTACTTGTAAACGTCGTTCTCAATTTCAAGTAAATCGTAAGCCATGGCCTGCAATGTGAGTTCGTGCAACAGAGGCGAAACGCTATCAAAACCTCGATCGAGAATTAAAAGATGAGAGCGAGCCTTTTCGGGCCCTTCGCCCATTGTCGGTTCATCTGCCTTGTAGGCGTCCAATTTTTGTTGAACCATCTGTGCCAACTCGACATTACGATCGAAATCGCTACAAAAGAAAGTTACATTAATTTCGAATTTTTATTAATACTTAATATCTAATAAAGTAAATAAATAAAAATAAAGAAAATAAATCAGGGTTGCTATAAAAATTTAATTTTGTTTTTCCTGATATCAATATCAATACCTTCGATATCGAACCGATGGATATTCACCAAGAGTAGCGCAAAGTGTCGCAATTTGTTCAGCAATTCTCTCCATATTTGCACTACGAACATGATGTAACGATGGATTATAGAAACATGCAAATGTATCTCTTGAATCCAACGAGAAGACCTGAAATTCAATATTTTCTTATTAATCCTTCCATTAAACAATTAAAACAAAAATTACAGCTGTAGAGTAACAAAAATATATTTTTGAAAAAAAAGATTTTAAATTCAAAAATAAAGAAAAATTTACAGAAGAGAAAGCGAAAAATAAAAATTTGCACACAAAGAACAAGCGCCGTAGAATAACAATTTAACAAGACATTAGCGAATTAATAAAAAAAGGTGTTTAAAATTTTAAAAAGGAAACTTTCGTTTTAAGTAAATTGTAAAAAGCGAGAGGAAACAAAAAAATTCGAGAAGATCACTTTTCTAAAATCTTAGTTCACCTGAGACTCATACGGCAAGAAAGCGATGTTGATCTCTTTGAGAGTTTTGATCTTTTTAGCGGCGAGTGACTTGCAGATGTCATTGAACAGCTCCTCCGGACACACTAGGCAAGTGCAAGTATGATAGGATAACGAGACGTTAATTTGTGCAAAATAATTCATGAAAATGAGACGTGAAATTGAGAGAATTTCGAAACATATTTAAACATATTTTTCTTTTTACAATTATTCAACTCAATAAATAGAAAAATAAAACAAAACTATATGTAATAAAATAAAATTACAAATAAATCAATTTGATAAAATTAATAAAATAATTTGATAAAAATTAAATTAAATTTGAATAATAATAATATAAATAATTATGTTTTAATAATTTTAATAAAAATTATATTTCTCTCCATATTGTATTTTTCACTTTTCTTTGCATTCTAGGAAAAAGTGTGTTACGGGTTAAATGTTAATTCATTCAATCATCACTGAACCAAGATCTTTTTCCCTCAGATATTTATTTTTCTTATAATATTAACATTCAAGCGAGTTATTGAGCTATAAACCCCACAGTGTTAGACAAATCAGTGTTGTTATTTTATAATCGAACGTTACAGACAAAAAATTTATTAAAATAAAATGAAAATAAACGATACAAAATTGTTTATAAGACAAATGATCAGACCAAGGACATTAAAAATGATTTAGTAAAAATTTGCCAAAAACCATCAGAAAACATGAAAATATACAAACAACCCTTTTGAAATTCTATTTTTCAATTACCTGTTCCTCATAGGGAATAAAAGCGATGTTGATCTCTTTTAAAGTTTTAACGTACTTAGCTATCTTCGCGTTAGCAATATCATTGATCAGATTATCAGGACAAGCTGGAAAGAAATAAACTAAAATTTCCAGAAAAAAATTTTCAAAAACATAAAGAAAATAAATACGAAAAAAATCACGTTCAAAGTTGAAAGACATGAACGTGCATAGAATAAATAACTAAAAGAAAATAACTAAAACAAACTAATAAAAAAATAAATAATTAAAAAAAAATACAAGGTTGCCACAAAAAATTAAATTTTGTTTTTTTCTGATTTCCAGAAAAAATTTTCTCTTTTATCCCTGACCTACAAGAATATTCTACTTCACTATAAAAATAATTCGATTATTCGAAAAATTAAATTATTTCTAAAAATTGCTATTATTTGTACCTTCTTTAAAATTCAATTATTTTAGAATTTATTTTTAATTAATTATTAATTTATTAGAGTCTAAATTTTTCTATAAATCAACTATTTTTAATAATTAATTAAACAAGAATATATTAAAAAACTCAAATAAATTCAAAAGAATTTAAATTATTAAAATTTTTTAAAAGTACAATTAAATTCTATCGAGAAATTCTATTGAAAATAATTGAATTTGGGCGAAAAATTTTAAATAATTGAAATCCTTTGAGAAATTTTATTGAAATAATAATTTAAATTCAGACATGAAATGTATCAAAAATTTTAAGAACAATTGAATTCTATCGAAAAATTCTATTGAAAATAATTGAATTTGTGCGAAAAATTGAAAATAATTGAAATTCTGACAATAAATTTATAAAAAAATTTAATAATAAGTAATTGAATTCTATTGAGACATTTTATTAAAAATTTAATTGAAAGTCTGTCAAGTAATTTATCAAAAAATTTTAATAATACTTGAATTCTTACTAAATATTCAAAATAATTGAAATTCTGCCAAGAAATTTACCGAAATTTTTTTAAAAATAATTGAATTCTGATATTTTTTAAAAAATTGAATTAAAAATAATGAAATTCATTTAGTGAATTTTAAATAATTGAAATTCTGACAATTTATCAAAAATTTTAATAATTTTGTTGAATTCTTTTGAAAACGTTTATTGAATAAATAATTGAAATTCTATCAAGAAATTTGTCAAAATTTTTTAATAATAATTGAATTATTATATTCGAGAAATTCTATTAAAAATAATTAAATTCTTATTAAAAATTAAAAATAATTAAAATTCTGCCAAGAAATTTATCGAAATTTTCTAAAAATTATTGAATACTGATATTTTTTTAAAATTGAATTGAAAATAATTAAATTCATGCAACTAAGTTCTTTAAAATTTCTAATTAAATAAATAATAAATAAATAAATCCATTCAAAATTGAAATTCTATAAAATTTTAAATTCAAAATTGATTTATTTGTGAAAATTGTAAACACAAATGTTATAAATTTTGAATTTTTGAAATTTTTATGTAAAATTATTCATTAAATAATTTTGCAATAATTTTATGAGATAGTTCTTCAAAAATAAAATTATTTAAAATAAATTATTATTAGAAATAGAAAATATTGTAGGTTTTTTTATTAGAATTGGTGGTAATTTTATAGTTTATAAGGCAAACGAAAAAAACATCAATATTCAAATATTTATTTTAAATTCTAAAAATTTAATTTCTTTCCTGTAATTTTAATAAAAGTTTCCTGATTTCCCTGATCAATTCTATTTTCTGATTTTCTTGACATATGGCAACCCTGAAATAACTAAAAAAAACAATTAAAAAAATAAAAATGAAGAAATAAGAAATGAAGAATAATTCCAATTATTTTCCCCTTAAATTTAGTTTTTTTTGTCAAATTCCTCGAAAATCGTAAAAGTTGGACTTGATTTCGAAGAGTGTATTTAATTTAAATTGAATTAAAGTGTAATTAAATGCCCTGTTGTTTTTTTACCTTCAGTGAAGTAAACGTGGGCGTTTTTATACTGGAGTCTACCGGGATTACTGAAGTCATCGATTAATTTTGTAACTGACGAATTGCTCGGCGTTATCAAATAAACAGCCTCCATTGTCGGTAACGGTTCTCGTTTCTTGTGAATATTTTCCACGAGTGTTATACCCTGAGCACTGATATCGTGCATTTTACAGCAAGCCGACACCATTCTCATTGACAATTGATCAACGACAAGAATCCTCCATTCCATTCCACCAGTTGTTTTCTTTTTCTGCTTAATGACTTCATTCATAATCTCTGAAAATTGCACAAAACTTATATTAGAACACAAAACAAAATTAATACAAAAATTACAGGAAATAAACACAAAAATTAATGAAGAAATATTTAAACATAATAAATATTATAATAAATATATAAATAAAATAAAAGAATTAAAATATAAATTCAGAATTAAGCAAAGATTTTTTGTCTCTTCCATACGAAAAGTCATTTCTTTAATTTTCCAAAAAACTGGAAATTCTCCAAGATAATAAATCATTTTTCAATTAAATAATGTGTCCTAAATTGTTTAACTTTTGATAAAACGATTAAAATTCAAAATATAATTAAAGATTGACAAAAAATTACAAAAGTAATAATATTTTTAAATAATACTATTTGCTACCAAATGTGTAAATATTGGAATATTTTAATTTTTTCCACCCTTTTTTCGAGGGGAAAATTAAAAAAATAATATTTTAATTCTATTTGCTACTAAAATCTGTAAATATTGGAATATTTTAATTTTCTCCGCCCTTTTTCTGTAGGGGAGGGAAGGGAATTAAAATATTGAATTTCTGAAAAGGAAAATGTCATATAGAAAAATGATGAAATCACAGGAAATCTTTTGGAGCTTTTCACTGTATTGATCGCCCTTACGAACCAATGACGTCATACCTGTCAACCCTGCAGTCTGATTTCTCCCGTGCCCTGACTTTATTTCTAAACAATTAAAAAAATATTACAATAAAAAAAATACTTTCTCCTTTAAAAATACAAATTTCGAGTCCTTTTATAGAAACCAATTTTAAGAAATTTACAAAACGTTTTACAAAAATGTTTTAAAAAATTTACTTAAATCTGTTTATAATTCTTTCTTTTTGTGGATAATACAACAATGTAATTGATTTTCTATTTTAAAAACTGCATTCCAAAATAAATAAACTTTCAGATATGCAAATTAAAAGTTGTCACTTTTATAAATACTCGTGATCCTTTGACATTTTTATTTTTAAACAGTACCAAAAATAGGTTCTATTGATTCAGAGTGAAAAATGTCAACGAACCTTCTCACGTGCTTCTTGAATAATATAATTAAATTCTATTGTTGCACTTGTAAATAAAAAACAATTGTCAAATTTGTTAAAAATTAACTATATAATAATAACTTTAAAAAGTAAGAAAAGTAAATAATAAAACGTAAACACAGTTTTAACTTTTGCGCTCGAAAGTATTTTTTCTTTAAAATACTTAACCAGTAGAGTAGAATTTTCGTTTTTATTAGAAACTATTTTTATTATTGTGAAAAAAAATAATTAAAACAAATATTATGTTTTGATGTGAGTTTTCTAAAAACAATAAAACGAGTGATTCTTAAGTCCTAAGACTTGTCATTTAAAGATTGGAATATTTTGAAAAAATTACTATTTTACAATCAATAGCAAGTTTGTTTTTGAATTAGTTTTTTTTTCTTTATTGACAAAAAAAATGACATTTTCTGTAATAGCCGCACAGTGATGAAGTCATCGAGTGACAAACGCCCACTAAATACAACGTCATTTTTAATTAGTACGAAAAGATGAATGCGGAAAAAAGGAGAAAATTTAAAATTAATATAAACAAGAATATCTTTTAATAACTCTTTCTTCATTTTCTTGCTTTTAAATCTAATGAAAATAGTAAATTTCTTTAATACTCACTTTGTCCAACCTGTGATTTCAACGCCATTTTGACAGGACTGATTGTTAATTTTGAAAATTCCCGCTAGGGTGCGCGATTGGTCGATACAGGGATGGGTAACTATTGCAAATAAACATTAAGGTTCGTTTTCATATTTCAGTTTGTTTTTGTTTATGTTTTTGTCGGTTTTGACATTTTAAACTTTATAAAGAGGTTTTAAAGTAAATATAATTAATATTTAATGCGTTCAATGCAATTTAAACAATTTAAAATTATAATTATATCGTACGGTTTAAAGTCCTCTCTGAGTCTTTCAATTTTTATTTTATTGACAATTTTAATATTTATCTGTGTTCCAACTTATTCCATAAGGTACAAAAATAGTTTATTTATTAAGTATAATAGAAAGAATTTTGTATAACAAGTGTGTAATTATTTATAAATTTTAGTAGAATTTCTAATTATAGTAAATTGTGTGCTCAAAATTGTTCAATTCAAATATAATTTAAAAGATTTAAAACTTGCGACGCTTTTTGAGGTTATGTCTAAATGTCAAATCTGTCAAATTCCTGAGTGAAATATTTTTAAGTTTATATATAATAAAAGTGTTTTACAATTTCTAGATATATGTTTATTAACAAACAATTAAATAGCTTGAAATAGTTTATTTTATTGTAGAGCGTTTATTTAATTTACTGCCGACAATCAAAGTGTTTATTTTTGATTGATATGACCTAAATTAATCACTTACGATCATCGATCAAAAGTTTGTTCTGAAAAAAATCCTCTCAATAGTGTTAGTGAATGATTTTACATTTTAAATTCATTAAATTAAATAATTAAGTTTTTTTAACAAAATTAATTCGTAATTAAATTTAATTAAACATATTATTTTTAAATTTTTAATATAAAAAACACAAGTTTAAAGACAAAAATAAACTTTTGTTATTGATTATGTAAAGTTTTGTTTATATTTGTTTTCATAATTCGTGAACTTTATTCAATTGTTTCTAAGTTCATTATTAATTTGTTTATTAATTAGATTTTTTTCTCATCTAGTTATGAAATCACCTTAAGATCAAAGTTCAAAAACCAGTCATGCAAAAATTCTCGTCTGTTCTTCCGAATTTAAATAAATTACCAGTAAGTTATCTCATTTATAAGCAAAATATGTTCTCATCGTAAAAGGCGAAATAATTTTAAAAATATACAGTTTTTGATAGTGAAAATAATGCAAAATAAAAATAATTAACAGTAATTTAAACTATAGGATTAAATATAATTTTTTTCTCATTATTAATTTTTTTTCAGACGTTTACACGTTTGAAATTTTATTTTCCAACTATGCAACAAGCTTCGACGATAACTTCTTTAAAACTCAATCAACTCAGTCTTCCGAAACAACCTGTGCCAGACTTGAAAAAAACTGCAGCGAAATATTTAATGTAAGTCTCCAAATTAATACTTTAATTTAATTGAAGAAAAACGAAAATAAATAGTTAAAAGTTAAATTTAAACTAATTTCAGATCATTGAAGCCGCTACTAAACGAAGAGGAATATTGCAAAACTGAGAAAATTGTTAATCAATTTATTAGTGAAAATGGAGCTGGACCAATTTTACACAAAAAATTACGAGAGAGATATGAAAAGACTGAAAATTGGGTAAAGATATTTATTGAAATTAAAATTTTTCTAAAGTTTTCAACGTTCAAATGAACATTTTTTTCTATTTAAATATTTTTCAAAATTAGGAATTAGGAATTATAATAAAATTCTTTGCAAAATTTAATTATTTTTATTAATAACAATATTCATCAGAAGAATTCAATTATTTTCAAAAATTTTCCAGTAATTCTGCAAAAGAATTCAATTATTTTGATAAACAACAAAATTCTTCCCATAAAATCAATTTTTTTAAGGAATTTTAATAAAACTCTTTTCCAAAATTCAATTATTTTGATAAATATAAAAATTCATCAATTTTTTCAAAAGTAATACAATACTTTGCAGGAATTAAATTATTTTCAAATTTTTTTTTAATTCTCGGGAAGAATTAAATTATCTTTAATAATAGTTAGCGAAATTTTTCTCAAGAATTCAATTATTGTCAAAAAATGGAATAAACTTATTTGCAAAATTTCAATTATTTAAACAAAATTTAATAAAATTCTTGGCAAGAATTCAATTATTTTCGTTAATAAATAAATCAATTCTTCGGAGAAATTCAATTATTTTCAATACAATTTCAATAAAATTTCTTGATTGAATTCAATTATTTATGAAATTCTTCCAAAAGAATTAAATTTTTTTCAATACAATTTTAATAAAATTCTTTAAAAGAATTCAATTATTTTCAAAAATTGTATAAAAATTCTTGGCAAGAATTCAATTATTTTCATTAATAAATAAATCAATTCTTTGGAGAAATCCAATAATTTTCTATACAATTTCAATAAATTTTTTTGATGGAATTCAATTATTTATAATTGTTTGATGTTTTTATTTTCTAATATATATTTAAGTTTTAACTGAAGAATTTTCAAATAATCGAAATTTCGTAAAATTGAATTGTAAACGAATGAATTTGAAAATTCTCAAAGAAATTTGTCAAAAATTATTAAAAAGAATTTTAGTTAAAAATTCTAGAAAAGATTAATTGAATTGAAATGATGAAAATAATTTAATTATTGAATATTTGAATATTGAATTCAGTTATTGAATTTCAAAAGATTTTAATTTGAAATTTTTGAAAATCGTAACTCCTATAGAAAAATAATAATGATTAAATATTTATTTAAAAAAGAAGTTTTTATAATTTAAGTTAAAAATTTCTTTAATTGTAAATAAATGTAATAATAATTTTTTTTTGAGTATTTAATAATTTTTAGAGTGAATCAGAATAATCTTTATACTCAGGGAAAAAGTCAAAATTTTGTCTGGAAATCAGGGAAAAACAAAATTAAATTTTTGTAGTAACCCTATTAATTCTTTAATTAATTAATTAATTCTTTCAATTAAAGATGAATGAATGGTGGTTGAAAGCTGCTTATTTGGGCTACCGTTTGCCGGTAATTGTTCATTCAAGTCCAGGAACAATTGCTCCCCCTCAAAAGTTTCAAACTCCTGACGAAATGTACTCATTTGCCGCACGTCTTATTGAAGGAGTTTGTAAATACGACGCTATGGTAAAAAGGTAAAATCCAACGAATAAAAGAAAGAAAAAAAATTGTATTTCTTGTAAATTTTAATTGAAATTATCTCCAATTTTAGAATTAAAATTATTTTTCAATTTTTTTTCCAGTGGAAAAATGAAGCAGGAAATGATCCGCAACGAACCGCTCGATATGCTCCCGTATGGAATGATTCTTGGCACTCATCGTCAACCGAATCGAATAATTGACAATCTCTTGCATACAGATACAACTAGGCATATAATAATCATCTCCAATAATCACGTATGATTAATTATTTTTTTCAATTAACTGGATTTTTAATTCACTCTGCGATTTTCTTTTTTGTTTTTAATAAATTTCTTTTCTTCTTTTTTGTTTTTAATAAATTACTTTTCTTCTTTATTGTTTTTAATAAATTACTTTTCTTCTTTTTAGCTTTTCAAATTAAATCTTGTTGATCGTAATGGACTATTAACTGAAAATCAACTAAAAGCTTCCATTAAAGATATAATTAAACGCTCAAGTGAACCTGGAAAATCAGTTGGAATTTTAACCGGAAATGATAGAGACACTTGGGCAGAAAATCATGCGATACTCAAAGGTAAATTAAAGGCAATTTATATATATATAAATGTTACAAAGATTATTTTTAATTTCTCCACTAATAATTTTTCATTACTAATAAAATACTTATTAGAATAATTCATTTTCTAATTTTCCTAAAAAAATTTTGTTTGCAAGCCCATCTATATATTAAAGTAAATAAATAAATAAATTGCAGGAATTGGTTCCAATGGGAAAATTCTCAAAGATCTTGAATCGTCTCTATTTGTTCTTTGTTTGGATAAAAAACTTCCGAACGATGCATTTAAATCGAAAAACAACGAATCAGTGAGATCAGTTCAAGGCATGACTGGTTTTAGTTCTTCGACGAATGCCGGTAATCGATGGCATGATAAAACGGTTCAAGTAAATCATTTTTATTTAATAATACATAGAAATTTGAAAAATTGCCTTAAAGTAATTAAATAAATTAGTTTAAAATTAATTAAATTGATAAAAAGGAACAATTTTTCAGTATATCGTCTCCAGTGACGGATTCCTTGGAATGGAATATGAACACAGTCCCTGCGAAGGTGTTCCTGTCGCTGTTCTTCACGATTTCGTCTTAAATCATGTGTAAGAATTTTAAATATTTTAATTTGTAAATTTTAATTATTTTACAGTTCAATTATTCTAATTATTTTATAGTTTATTTCTAATTAGTTATGAATTAATAATTAAATTTTCAGAACCAGTAAATTGGACATTAAATGTGAGGATGCGAAAGATTTTCCTCAAGCCGAGGAATTAAACTTCGAATTAAACGACAAAATTGAGAAAGCAATTCATGAAGCCTCAAATGCAGTTGATAGGTAATTCTTTACATTCTTTGATATATTTAAACAGAGAAATAAATTATTTAAATTGTTAATAATAATTAAATATGCAAAAATTAATAGATTTTTGTTAATTTTGTTTTTGACAGACTTTCGGAGAACATTGACATGGAATGTTTTACATTCAAAGAATTTGGCAGTGACGGAATAAAAAAATGTAAACTCAGTCCCGATAGTTTTATACAGATAGCAATGCAAGTGACATTTTATAAATTGCAAAAAAAACCGCCGGCTCATTATGAATCGGCGGCACTTCGTAGATTTATCAATTCGCGAACAGAATGCATACGATCAACTAGTGTCGAATCTGTCGAATTTGCGAAATTAGTTAATTCAAATTGTGATAATAATAGCGAGAAGAAAAAAGCATTAATTAACGCAATTAATGCTCATAAAAAAACTGCTGGAGAGGTAATTTTTTATAAATTTTATTTTACTTTCTTTTGTCTCCTTGTCCTCCTTCCAAAAAAATTATTTTTTAATTAATTATTAAAAATTAAGTTTAAAAAAAAGTTTAATTAATTACTTTTGTTAAAAATTAAGTTTAAAAAGCGTTTTAATTAATTAATTATTAAAAACTAAGTCTAAAAAAATTTTTTTAGGCGGCAGTAGGAGAAGGAGTCGACCGACTCTTCTTTGGACTCAAAATGATTGTGAATGAGGAAAAAATGAAAATTCCAGAATTTTATAAAGATATTGGCTGGACCAGAAGTACGCATTTCACATTAACTTCAAGCCAGGTAAACAAAGATATTTTTTATTTCCAACAAATTGAAATTATCTCATTTCATTAATTTAATAATTATTTTTCTAATCTGATTTTAATTAGAAAAAAATAATTAAAATCGAAATTTTAAATTGAAAAAATTGAAAATAAAATAATTGAAATTGAAAATTTAAATTAAAATAATTGAAACTTAAATTTAAAATTAAATTTCTTTAGAAAATTTTTAATTGAAATTGAAATGAGAATTTCAATTATTTCTTATTTAAAAATTAAAGTACATACTTGAAAATAAAATAATTGAAATTGAATTTAAAATTATTGAAATTGAAAATTAAAATAATTCATATTTAAATTTAAACGTAAATTTTTTTTAAAAATTGAAATTAAAATAAGAATATTTTAGATTGAACTTAAAATAACAATACCTGAAATTGAAATTAAAAGAATTGTAATTTTTAATTTAAATTCAAAATTAAAAAAATTGAAATTTAAATGAGAGTACTGAAAATTGAAATTTGATATAAGAATAATTTAAATTCAAAATTAAAGTAGTTGAAATTTGAAATAAAAATAATTGAAATTGAGAGGAAAATACTTGAAATTTAACGTAAAATAATTCAAATTTGAAATAAAGATAATTGAAATTGAAAATAATATAATTTAAATTGAAATTAAAATAATTGAAATTGAGGGAAAAATACTTTTAATTGAAATGAAAATAATTGAAATTTAACGTAAAATAATTCAAATTTGAAATGAAAATAATTTAAATTCAAATTAATATAATTTAAATTGCTTCAAGTTATAATATATAACCCGATTATAATTGAAATAAAAAATAAAATGAAATTTCGCTTTCCTATTTAAAAAACAATAAAAATTTATTTCAGGTCCCTTATAAAACTGCCTCATTCATGTGCTACGGTCCAGTTGTTCCCGAAGGCTACGGCTGTTGTTATAATCCAAGGAAAAGTGATATTCTTTTCGCATGTTCCTCTTTTAAAGACAATTCTGAAACTTGCACAAAAGCTTTCGCCGAAACACTACAAAATACTTTACTCGAAATGAAGAAAATTGCCGAACAATAAAATCATGATTTTTTTTTAACTTATTTTTATCAAACAAGTTTTTAGAAACTTATCCATTTTTATATATGTTCAGTTAATATATTAAATCATGCTTTTATAAACTTTACAAAAAAAAGATTTTTACACTTTTCATATAGTTTAAAAAAAAACTGTTTTTTATATAGAAAAAAAATTGTTTTTCATACAAAATATTATTTATACATTAAATATTATACGGTTTATATGTAAAATAGAATAAGAAAAATTATTCTTATATATAGAATTTTTATATATAAAAAATCTGTTATAAAAAAATAATCTCATGGTTGTTTGAATAAATTAATGATTTTTTTTTACAATTCGACTAGTTTTATAATTCCTCGTGGTTACTTGAACTGGCTGCTGATTTTTCTGGTGGAAAGCCCCAAAAAAATGTGGGAAGACCTTTCACTTCACGTTCGCGTGCTACAAATGCGGAAAATGTTGATATACAATTACCAATGAAGTAATTTGCTTTCCCGAGAATTGCCAGATCTAAATGCGGAGATACATTTCGTCCCTCTTGTCTAAATGCTCGTACCTTTAATTAATTATTTCAATTAATTGTTAATTAAAGAAATATTTACTTAAGTTTTACTTAAAATTTGCTTAAAATTAATATTTACTTAAAATAAAAAAAAAAATTACCTCCATTCTGGCGAGAGCGTTATTTAACTCATTAATCATGTAATTATTGTCGGAAGCGACAAATATCGATTTAATATTATTGTCGTTGCGAATAACGCGCTTAACGTGACGTAGAATAATATCTAGGGGTGGAAAGCACATTGTGGTCGTTGCCTTTCCTCGTTCGTTTCTATATCCTAAACACTGAGGAGCGGCGAAAAGATTCGGACTACTCGAAGTGAATTCACACGCTCGAACCTGAAAAATTAATTTGAATAATTAATTCACTCTTAATTATTGATAGAATTTAAATATCAAATTTCTTTTCTTTCTCCTATTTTTTTTATCAAACTGTAAAATTGTGAAAATGAAGGGAATTTGAAAAGAGCAAAACCCTGGCAACCCTGAAATGTAATTGAAACTAATTACCCAGTCAATTCCATTTCGTAAATGTATTCCAATGAATGCGCCAGCTGGAAGTTTTTGTTTAATAAAATTTTTCGCTTTCTCAGAAATTTCGTCAGTCCATTGCAAACATTTTTGCAAATATTTATTTTCTAATTGAACGGGAAATGTAGCGGGAGCTCCGGTGAATGCAAGAACTGGCCACGCAACAACGGGATATTTTTTCTTCCATTGATTTGCCATATCTCCATGATACATATCATAATGCATAGGTCCATAAAATTCGGAATCGACAAAATCAATATTATAAGTGTCCCAAAATGGACCGAATGGATTTCCCTCTTTGGGATTGCAAGTTGTCGTATTTCCACGTGGAGAATAACAGAAAGCTGAAATTTACACATTCTTAGAAAAAGTTTAAACAATATTATTTAAAAATTAAATTAATTCATTTCAATTGCTTAAAAATTAAATTCATTTATTTTAATTACTTAAAAACTAAATTAATTAATTTTAATTACTTGAAAACTAAATTAATTCATTTTAATTAATTAAAAATTAAATTAATTCATTTTAATTATTTAAAAACTAAATTAATTCATTTTGAATCTTAATTAATTAACTTAATTAGGGAAAAAATTACCTATTCTATACTCCGGTGGCCAAACATTTGAAGCAATTTCTTTCATAAATTCTTCCATTAAAATAACTTTGTGACAAATTTTCAGATGCGTCACATTGAAGTAGGTATTAAATGGAATTTGTAACTGTAATTTAGAAAATAAATAAGAAAGTAAATAATAAAATAAATGATAAAGTAAATAATAAAAATAATTAGAAAATAATAAATTTAAAAAATATTAATCTATTACAAAGTTTAATAAATACCGATTTAAGTTCTCCTGTTCGATATTCAACCCACGCTGGTAAAATTAAAGTTCGATTTAAAGACTTTGCAAAACCTAAGGCACCTAAAAAGTGATCCGCTTGATTTCCAAACCGACCTGAAAAAATTTAATTAATTATTATCTCTAAAATAAAAAATTAGAAGAAAAAACAAATTTTTAATTTAGTTTCTATTAATATATTACATTTAATTACTAATTATTAACAAAAAAAATGTAATTATACACGTATAAGAGTAAATAATGATTTTAGTTTTAAATCGTTAATAATTATCTCTGTATATTTTAATGATTTTAATAAATTAAACGAAAGCTTTGAAACAATCGTTAAACCTAACCTCAAAATTGCCCATTGAATTTTATTAACATTATCAATTTCTCTGTGAGAAATTAATTAGAATTGTCAATGAAACTACATTGGGATACAATTAAAAAACAAGTTTGTTTATTAATTGTTATAAATAATTGAAATAATAGCATTTATTTTTAATAAAAAAATTATATTTACTTACCCATGCAAGGACAATAAGCAACATATCCATTAACGTCTAACTCGACATTGTTGCAAAAACTTGTAATAATATTTGTCAAACATAAACAAAAGACAATTAATTTTTTGTTTCTAAACATATTGTTGTAAATTAAAAGAAAAAGAAAGAATTCTAATAACTGTCAAACTCGAGAAACAACTGTTGTCATGGAAACCGAAAACACACTTGACAGCAAAGATGCCAACGACCGTCCCCAAACGTAACTGCGCTTGCGCTACAAAAATGCTCTTATTGGTAAAATAAAGCGCCTCTATTTAAAATGGTATGTGTATAAAACGTTTTAAATAGACGCGCTTTATTCTGTCAATAAAGGTCTTTCTCCAATAGGTTCCTAAAAGTCTGCGTTGCGTAGGTTCCTATGGCAACATATGCGTTGATTTTAACGAGTTATTGCATTGTCTAGCATTATTATAAAACACGTCGTCTAATTTTAAAATTAACAATTTGGAATCCCCTTAAGGCCAACAAAGTAAAAACTTGGTAAAAATAAATAAGTAAATTTTGATTTGATTTCTTTTAAATTATTTTTTTATACATGTAAATTTATTTATTTATTTTTTACACGTAAAAAGTTTCGGCATGTCAGATGTACTTGTGTCAAATTTTCTTCCACATTTATTTTGCACGCCATATGTGCCAGTTTGGCGTATCTGACGTGCATTATTTACATCTGATCGAAATGGCACCTCAGACGTGTAAAATGAAATGTACATACTGCTGTTGACACTGTCCTCGGCACATATACTTGACAATTATTTTTAATATTCATTATTTATTATTTCTTTTTATTTAAATTATTTTTAATGATTTTGTTTAATGTTCCATTATTTTTTCTATTTATTCTTATATTTAAACAGAATAAACCCTTTCAGTTAATTTATTTTCTATTACAATTATTTATAATTTTTTCATTTATTTATTAAATCTAAAATTTTATTTATTTTTTATTCCATCTAATTAACTTCGTTATTAATTCTTCTTTAAAAAGAATTTTATTTTTCTTTCACAATTATTTATTAAATTTTTTTACAAATTCAAATCTAAAATTAAACTCCCGCCATGACATGTGACCGCGCATCATCATTCTGCGCACACTTGACATAGTCGGCCATTTTGCTTCAGTCGGCCATTTTGCTTCGCCCACTGAAATGTAAAGAACACGAATGTAATCGTGTCCATAAAAATCGACGAATATCATTAAAATCAAGTGAAATTTTCCATAAATCTAAGAAGAATAAAGTAATTCAGTGCTCTGGTTCAAAGTTTTTCGCAGTAGATGTGAGTAAAACATGTTTTTCCTTGAGATTTCAGCAAAAATGTAAGTGACGCTATCGGTGCGCGTCATCGTTGCATATTTTACAATTGATCGCATTTGTCAATATACATTATTATTGATGTGTATATTTGTCTAAATCGTAAATGTTGAGCGAAAATATGAAATATTGAGCTATATAAGTAGTAAATATTAAAAAAAATTTTGACATATGCGAGTTGATAAATTGAGGTTACGTTCACATTACGCGTTGTAAATTTGTCAATTAGTTCTTACATTATTAATTTTATTAAATTCCTCCTCTTTCATTTATTATGATTTTTGTAATTAGTTGCGTAAACTTGCTCAATATAATCAATACTGCTGGCACCCCTTCCCCCCCCTTACGGTATGCATGTATTACTTTCTTCTAAAATGACATTTATTAAGAAAATTATCCATAAAAAAATATTCAGATGTGGAATAAGAAATTCTACACAGTTTTAAGTGCAAGGTAATTTTACATTTTACCAAAATTAGAAAAATTTTGTATACTTGACAATTATTTTTAATATTCATTATTTATTATTTCTTTTTATTTAAATTATTTTTAATGATTTTGTTTAATGTTCCATTATTTTTTCTATTTATTCTTATATTTAAACAGAATAAACCCTTTCAGTTAATTTATTTTCTATTACAATTATTTATAATTTTTTCATTTATTTATTAAATCTAAAATTTTATTTATTTTTTATTCCATCTAATTAACTTCGTTATTAATTCTTCTTTAAAAAGAATTTTATTTTTCTTTCACAATTATTTATTAAATTTTTTTACAAATTCAAATCTAAAATTAAACTCCCGCCATGACATGTGACCGCGCATCATCATTCTGCGCACACTTGACATAGTCGGCCATTTTGCTTCAGTCGGCCATTTTGCTTCGCCCACTGAAATGTAAAGAACACGAATGTAATCGTGTCCATAAAAATCGACGAATATCATTAAAATCAAGTGAAATTTTCCATAAATCTAAGAAGAATAAAGTAATTCAGTGCTCTGGTTCAAAGTTTTTCGCAGTAGATGTGAGTAAAACATGTTTTTCCTTGAGATTTCAGCAAAAATGTAAGTGACGCTATCGGTGCGCGTCATCGTTGCATATTTTACAATTGATCGCATTTGTCAATATACATTATTATTGATGTGTATATTTGTCTAAATCGTAAATGTTGAGCGAAAATATGAAATATTGAGCTATATAAGTAGTAAATATTAAAAAAAATTTTGACATATGCGAGTTGATAAATTGAGGTTACGTTCACATTACGCGCTGTAAATTTGTCAATTAGTTCTTACATTATTAATTTTATTAAATTCCTCCTCTTTCATTTATTATGAATTTTGTAATTAGTTGCGTAAACTTGCTCAATATAATCAATACTGCTGGCACCCCCTTCCCTCCCCGGCCCACATTTTAAGTTTATCTTAGGTCTACTGTAGTCTTACAATGTTAGCTTACAAACTTTACGTGCAAGCCTACTGTAAGCCTCTGGTAAGTTATTGTGCTGTGTGGGCGAAAGTTGCACTTTTCTTTTAATTTTACAATTTACTAAACCTTATGTGATTACAGATTATTGTTTAAATAAAAATTAAATTTTTATTTCTATCTGTAATATATATATATATATATATTTTTTTTTTTATTTAAACAATAATCTGTAATCACATAAAGTTTAGTAAATTGTAAAATTAAAAAAAGTGCAACTTTCCCCACTCAGCACAATAACTTACCATAGGCTTACACGTAAAGTTTGTAAGCCAACATTGTAAGACTACAGTAAACCTAAGGTAAACTTAAAATGTCCGCCTATATATATATATATTGTTGTAATTTGCATAATTAGGAAAAAATTACAACTTTCTATGTGCATTCTGTAAAAAGTTGATAAATAACAAGAATGGTTTGACTAGTGTCAGTAAATATTGCTTTTAATTTTTTCATTTAATACTAATTAAAGCTAAAAAGAGATGAAAAATTGGTAAAAATTTAATAATCTCTCTGTTTACTTGAAAATGATGATTTTGCAATAATAAATTGTTTAAACAAATGCAATATGGAACATACAAAGGATGGGTGTCAATAAGGCCGTTTTTTGGGCCACGATAAAAAATTTTTTGGAATTTTACTAAATATTAATTTATTTTTTAGTTATCTCGTATAAAAAAGTTCTTGAGAGTAAAGAGCAAACAAATTTTTTATGATGCGAAAGATGTCTTTTTTGTCTAGTAAAAATTAAATTAAAACATAATTTTTTGAAATTCTTTGAAAAGTACAAAAACCCATGTATTTGGCAATATTTAAGTCTGGTTATTTTCGTTAGTTTTTGACAAATCGAAAAATGGTTTTGGGGTATTGTCAAGCATACTAAAGAGAAGAAAATTTTTATAATATAAGCCGATTTTATCGTGGCCCAAAAAACGGCCTTATTGACACCCATCCTTTTTGAGCCAAAAACTCAATCAGAATTTTACACTGCTCTATTTATAATTAATGGCATAAAAATTAATTTACTAATTACACTTTCTTTCTTTTTTTTTGCTTTTAGGAAATTGTGAATACTTCAAAGTCATTCAGTGATGTAGTTGAATAAACATTTGAAAATTGAACTCTTTAGCGATTCTCTTCAAATTGTAAAATAGAATAAGTTTATATTTAAGAAATTTGTCAAGTATGGGATATGAAAAGATGAATATTTTTGAATGATTTTCTTGAAATTGTAAATTATTGTTTATGAAATTTATCAAGTATGGATGACAAAATGAACAGAGATAGATCTCCCCAATTGCATAATTTGAATGAACAAGATCAAAGTGTAGTGTCGCGTGTTCTTCAAATTGAAAGGCAACGTGCAGAATCTGAAACTAATGAATCATGTGCTCAAGTGCAATTTCAATCAGTGTTTCAACAATTTCGACCATTATTACCGTCCAATCAACAACAGTGTAAAGTGCCTCAACAATTTCGACCAGTGTTACCGAGCCATCGAAAACAATATAAAGATATTCCTTCAAGATCAAAAAAAAGTGCAGTGTTTTCGTCATTTAAACCTTTATTTCCGCGTAATCAAAATCAATATGAAACTGGTGCTTCTACTTCAAAGGAATCAATTCACCGACCCGAACAACGAGAATTTCTTGTGGAAAACGATGACACTCGAATGTCATTTACAACTGATGACGAACCGTCTACATATAATATCGCTGAAAGCTGTGCTTCAACTTCTTGGCAGCACAATCTTGGTTTATTGGACATTGATTCTACAACTGGGAATTACAGTGATAACAGCAACATTGAACACATGGATGTAGATTCAGGGGAAAATAATCAAGCGCCACAAGAAGATTCTCGACAAAGTCCAATTCCAAAAAAACGATATAAATTAAGCGAATTTCAGGAAAAACACATTGATAATGCCCGTGAACCACAACCCTCAACTAGTAGGCAGGCAGACCTAAGCGATTTGAAGCAATTGAAAGAAGTTGAATTTAAAATACCAGCAGAACCCGATATAAAGAGAAAAAAAAAGAAAGCAGAAGAAAATGTCGTATCGCAATCAAAGTTTACAATTAAAACAGGGTTTAACGAAACCTTTTGTCCTGATAATGATATGCGTCAGTTGATAACTGACAAGGCAAAATTAATATCGCGAATGTTTGTTTTAATTACAATCTTTGTAAATTTTGCTTTGAGGCATCCAACCAAAGATTATCTTCGTAATCTTTGGAGTGCAAAAGGTCCAGATTATGTAACAATAACCTATTTGTTTAAACAGAAACTGGGGAAAACAAATAAAACTGAAATACTGGACCAATTAAAGAAGCAATTTGTTCAAGAATTTATTGAATATATGGGTAGACCATTCGAGAAATTCGACTGCGTAAATTTAACTCCAACAATTAACGAGATGGCTGAACAATTAAACGTTAATTTTAAAACAAATTTAACTCATCACGCTCGCAGTCGACTAGCAAAATTTTTTGAAATGGAATTGTTTAAAAATGAAGAAAAGAGCGAAACATATGAAGAGCACCGAAAAAAACAAGAAGCTAAACGTGAAGAAACCAAAAAGAAGCGCAAAAAAAAGAACAAGAAGAAACGGTCCCGATGGAAAAGAAAGAAAAAAAAGGGGAAAGAAGCATCAAGAAGAATGCGTCGTGTAAGGCATGAACGGTTAATGAAAAAATATCCCGAAAAAATAAAGAGAGATAAACATATATTCAATCTACTGCGAAATAAAAAAAGAAGTTATCGGATTTTACAAAGGAAATGTTTTTACGATGCAACGAATACAACGCGGCGAAATCGTGGAAAAAAGATGAGTAAAGAGGAAAAATGGAAACAAAAAGGAAAATCAAAAAATACTTCATCTCATCAACGCAACGACAAAGACAACGAAACAAATCCAACGAAAATAAACAACGACAAAGACAACGAAACAAAGATGTATGATAAATTAAAAATTATTAAAAACCTCGTAGACGAACTTCTTCTTGAAAACAAATGTGAAAATAAAACATTAAATAAGATGAATGAAGAAAATTTAAATTTTCAAAACATCGATAATCCTGACGATTGCCATAAATTCCTCAATTTTTTCCACCGATTACAATTATATTTCGCAAAAAAAAAATGCAAAAGTTTTAATATTGTTCCAGTTATGAATTGCGGTTTGAAATATGTAACTATCACGAATTCCGCTTTGTTTGAATTGGAGAGGGAATTAAAAAAAATAAAAGGAAAAACTTACGTTGTCAGAAATCCCGTTCCTGTTAAAACTGAAGGTTTATCACATTCAGAAATTAGGAAAAAGATCACAGCCGAGGAAGAACTCCATCGAAATAAAATGACACCTTTAAAAGCGAAATCAAATTCTCTTACTGAAGATAAAAAAAAATTGACTAATGAAATTAAAGCCTTAAAGAGGAAAAAAAATTGTAACGAGGCAAAAAAGGAATTGTCAAACCTGCAAGTTAAATTGAGGAAACTTAATGATGATTTGAAAACGATTAACGAGGATGTGAAAAAAGTAAGACAAGATCATGATGAAATTTTGGGGAAGAGACACGAAAACAAATATAAGGAAAATGCTAATCGATGGACTCGACTGTTTAATATTTCTCATTTGCGAATAAATGAGGAAAAGATGAAATTTTCGGGCACCATTATGACGGATGGAATAGGTGTGTCTGTGATTTTTAATTTAAATCAACCTAAGAAGCAGGAAAATTTTTCAATTCCAAAAAATCCAATTTTAAATGAGGAGAAATTGGAAAATTTCCATCTCTTAAAGGGACTTGATCCTGGCTTAAAATTTTGTTTTGGAGGTGTCGAGCGTGAAGTCAACGGTGAGTTTGATATTAATTCCGATGATAGACACATCAAAATCAAATCTTCATCATTTCGATGGCTCACCGGTCAGAATAGAAGAAGAGAAATTCTTCAAAAACATGTTCCGCAAAATTATCACCAACAATTACTGGAAAGAGAAGAATTCAAGGGTAAAGTCAACAACAAAGATCCACGTTTAATAGTAACAACAACAAAATTCCTTTTAAGAGAATTTTACGACACTCAACCAATTTTGGAAAAAAGAAAAGTTGCTCGTCTTAAATGGGACAAGTACATGTCAGTCCGGCGAGAAACAAATTTACTGGCAAACTACATAATCGGTGATGAAAATAAAAAACAATTAATTGTCGTAGGACAGCCAGACATTCCCCCCTGGTTAAAAGGACATGTGCGAATGTCCTTGCGTGCAGTGGTTAAGCGGTTAATTGAAAAGCAACATAAATCGAAAAATTTATCCGTTGTTTTCGTCAATGAGCACCGCACTACCGTCATGTGCAGCAAGTGCAATGTTCGCGTCAAAATATTCCGCAATCGGACAACTTATTGTTCAACGTGCAAAACAAGATGGAATCGTGATGTTACGGAAGCGCTCATGCGCAAACCCTAGCAAGTGTGCTTGCCTACCGTTCTGAGCACCTCGAAGCAGCTCGGCATGTGTGCATATAGGCACACCTGCACGTATGCTTTGAATGTTTTGATTCTCATCATTTTTCATAAATTAATAAAAACGAAGTGCCTTATTTAATTAAACTGTTAACAATAATTATAAATATTGCTTAAAGTAATAAATAACATATATTTTATTGAAAAGCGCTTAATTTAATTTATTTCACTGATTTTTTTCAAAAAAATTTACATAACATAATTTAAAAAATTTAATTTTATTTGTTATGAAAATATTCATTATGAAAAAAAATTATAATACTATAACATGCGACACAATTTCAGATGGAGTTTGCGAAGGAAAAAATAAAAATAGAATACAAAGAGGAAAAACAATGCATTTTTGTAATTGACAATATGTGAAAAAAGCTGTGATGGATGAATTTTACTTAAAAGGAGCAAAATTACAGAGAATGTAGAACCTTCACAGCTTTAGGAAGTGCTAAAAGGGAAAAAAAATTTCCAATGTTAAAAACCTTTTTTTATTTTTCATGGCAATAACACAATACTTCTATACTTGGTTCCAAATAAATATAATTTTCGTCAAATTCAAATAAAACAGTTTCTCCATTTTTTATACATTAATTTTGCTCCTTTGAAGTAAAATTCATCCATCACAGCTTTTTTCACATATTGTCAATTACAAAAATGCATTGTTTTTCCTCTTTGTATTCTATTTTTATTTTTTCCTTCGCAAACTCCATCTGAAATTGTGTCGCATGTTATAGTATTATAATTTTTTTTCATAATGAATATTTTCATAACAAATAAAATTAAATTTTTTAAATTTCATTATAATTATATTAAATGCTTTGAACAAAAATGTAATAGAATTATCTTAAAACGAAATAAATTTTTTGCTTTTAACATAAAGTAAATATTAAATGATATTGAGGTTATGTAAATTTTTTTGAAAAAAATCAGTGAAATAAATTAAATTAAGCGCTTTTCAATAAAATATATGTTATTTATTACTTTAAGCAATATTTATAATTATTGTTAACAGTTTAATTAAATAAGGCACTTCGTTTTTATTAATTTATGAAAAATGATGAGAATCAAAACATTCAAAGCATACGTGCAGGTGTGCCTATATGCACACATGCCGAGCTGCTTCGAGGTGCTCAGAACGGTAGGCAAGCACACTTGCTAGGGTTTGCGCATGAGCGCTTCCGTATGATGTTAATGCGGGTAGAAACATTTTACATTTAGGATTAGTAAAAACTGGATTAATCGAAAAAGAATGTCTACCACATTGGGAGATGTTTAATGCCCTTACGGCTTCAGTCGATTAACTTTGTTAATTGGGGAAGATCTATATTAGGCAGATCTCTTCACTTGTGACGTCAGAGTCGTTTCAAGATCTGACGTCACACGCAAACTCGAAATATATCGACATTTATCGGCTTCCTCACTTTCGATGGGAAGTTCATGCCTGAAAAGGCGAACTGAGATACCAAACGTCCCCAAACGCAAGCGCACTTACGTTTGGGGACGGTCGTTGGCATCTTTGGCTCTAAGAGTTCGAATGTTGACACAAGTTGCTATTAAAATATTAAAATAATTGTTTAAAATGCTTAGGAATTAATTTTATTATTGTGAAATAATTGCGAATCATTCAGTATATTTTATTTATTACATAGTTATTAGAAATTAACTATAAAAATGAAGAATTCGGTAAGTAAAATAAAGTGTACACAAGTATGAAATTTCTAACCTCAAAATTTTGTATTTCTTGCAAATTGAAATTTTTCTTTACTTTCTGAATTTGTTTTATATTTAAAACATTAAATAATAATAATAGTAATAATTAATCAAAAGATAAAATAGAATACTTTTTTGTATATTTTAAAATTAAATTTTCAAGGAAAGAATTACAATTTTCTACACAACTTTTATACTTATAAATTACTGTATTATTATTATATTTATTTATTTACAAACTTTACTTTATTTATTACTTCACTTATTATTATATTTTTGTATACAGCTTTACTTTTATAGCTTTGATCGAAAAATTTAAATGTTTGCATTTTATTCTCTTTTTTATGAATTTATAAAATTATAAATTATAAATTTATAAAATTATTCTTTATTTTACAGGACGATATACAGAAGCACTCTGTGCACACTTTAGTGTTTAGATCTTTAAAAAGAACACACGATATGTTTGTAAATAATCAAGGAATGTTGCCTCCATTCGATCCTGAAATGTAAGTGATTTTTTTCGTCTTTGTAAAGAAAGATGTGAAGTATGAAATTAAAAATTAAATTATCTAAAAGTAATATATTATATTCAACGGAATTTTTTTGATTTTCAGAGACAAATTTATTAAAAATATCAAAGCTAGGGATACTTATGGTTTAATTGTGGACAGAGTGAAAAATATGAAAATGATGAAAGCTCAAAGTGAGACTGATAATGCTGATCCTCCTCCACCTGGAGGTAATTATTGTTTACTGATCGTTTAATGGAAATAATTTAAGTTAATTAATAGATTTTAAACATATTATTCTAATATTAAATATATTAGTTTAAATATTATCTAATATTAAATATATTACTTTAATTTTAAATTATTCAATCTATTAAATATATTTTCTTTTAGATGAATCATTTAATGCAGTGGTGCCTCAACAAACAGCAATGTCCAATTCCCTGGTACCAGTAATGCAAAATAATGCGAATACTGCTCTAGCAATTCCACAAAAGAAAGCACCGTCAATGGCAAAACCAAAATGGCACGCGCCTTGGAAATTATATCGTGTAATTTCCGGACATTTAGGATGGGTGAGATGCTGTGCAGTTGAACCGGGTAATGAATGGTTCGCCACCGGATCCGCCGACAGAGTTATCAAGGTACTTTTTCTATTATTTTATCGAAAATTTTCATTTTACTTTTAAAAAAATAATAAAATTTTACTTAAAAAACTTTAAAAAAAAATAAAAATCAAAAAATACTTTTACTATTAAAATTTATATTAAATTCAAAAAAATTTCTTTGTACTAAAATTTAATTTCTATTATTTAAGATTTGGGATTTGGCGTCAGGAAAATTAAAGGTGTCATTAACTGGTCATGTAAGTTCTGTGAGAGGTCTACAATTTTCCGACAGACATCCCTATTTATTTTCATGTGGCGAAGATCGACAAGTAAAATGTTGGGATCTCGAGTACAATAAAGTGAGTAATTGAAAGTATTTCTCAGGAAAAAGAAAATTAATATTTTATAAATAAAAATAAGGGAATAAAAAATATTCATTTTAATAATATAAAACAATTTGTCGAGGGAATGAAAAAATAAATGAAACAAAAATGAAATAAGATAAATAAAATAAATAACAATATAAATAGTGAAAAAAATTAAATTTAGAATCTAATTTCAGGTGATTAGACACTATCACGGTCATTTATCCGCTGTTTATTCGATGGCACTGCATCCTACACTGGATATTTTATTAACTGCTGGTCGCGATGCAACAGCAAGAGTTTGGGATATGAGATCAAAAGTGAATATTCACACATTAACTGGTCACACGAATACAGTTTCAAGTGTTATTTGTTCTCAATATGAGCCTCAGGTATTTATTTATTTATTTTCAATTTCTTTCTTAATGTTATTTAATTTTGATGGTTTATTATTTTTATTACTAGAAAAACGCAGAATTCGTTTTCTTATTGTTATACAAATTACAAAATTTTTTAATTTCTAATATGAACTTCCAAAATTTTTTTTTAAAGGCTTCAATTATTTTTATTAATAATAAAGTTCTTGGTAAGAATTCAATTATTTTTATAATTAATAAAGTTCTTGGCAAGAATTCAATTTATTTTTATTTAACGGTCATCAATGAAAAGCATTTATTATTATTTATTATTGATTATAATTATTAACATTAATTCTCAGTTGTTATAATTAAATGAAGAATTTTAAAAAAAAATTTTTCCATTAGGTTATTACCGGAAGTCATGATCAAACAATAAGATTATGGGACTTGGCTGCTGGGAAATCTCGAGCAACACTCACCAATCATAAAAAGAGCGTCAGGGCAGTTGCTCATCATCCTGGATTGTAAATAATTTTACTATTTAACATTTCAATCGATTTTTTAATGATATTTTTCTTTAAATAATACTTTAAATATATACTAAATAATTTAAAATTTAAATAATAAATACCTAAATTCTTTAAATTTAAATCTAAATATTTAATTTTAAATAATATGCAATCTATTTTTCTTCTTTAAAACAGATACGCCTTTGCCAGTGCTTCGCCGGACAATATCAAACAATGGAAATGTCCAGATGGGAAATTTATTCAGAATTTATCAGGACATAATGCAATTGTCAATTGTTTGGCAATTAATCAAGAAGGTGTTCTTGTTTCTGGAGCTGATAATGGAACAATTCATTTCTGGGATTGGAGAACAGGGTGAGAGATAAATATGATTCTCAATATGAAAAACAGAACTAAATACCTATTTAATTTTTAAAAAAGGAACTTCTTCAAAACATTCTTAAATTCTTGATGGAATTTTTCTTTATAGATACAATTTCCAACGATTACAATCCCCAGTTCAACCAGGTTCAATGGATAATGAAGCTGGAATTTTCAGTCTTACTTTCGATAAATCAGGCACGAGATTAATCACAACCGAAGCTGACAAAACGGTGAAAATGTACAAAGAAGATGACACAGCGGTATGTTTATTAGATTTAAAAATTTACTTTGAAAAATATTTTATGTTTATAATAATTCTTATCAATTATTATTAATATTATGAATCAATCAACTTTTTTTACCAAAATAGAAAAATAGTATAAAAATCATTATTTTTCTTTCAGTCCGAGGAAACTCATCCAGTTAATTGGCGACCAGAAATCATTAAACGAAGGAAATACTAATTTTCCTAAGTATCGATAGGAAAATAGAATAATTGATAATTATATAATTTAAATAATAATTAAAATATTAATTTTAAGATATCGATGAATTTTTGAATAATTTTTTAAAATGGAATTGAAATAAAAAAGAATGTCCTAAGAAATCAAAACTTTATTAATCGCCCAACTGAATATAAAAAAATACATTAAGCTTTAATTAATTGATATTAATTTACGTTGATAAATTAAAGTTCCTCATCCAAATCGTAATCTTCCTCTGGAAAATCGCCAACTTTCACGTGATGAGGTTTAACAAAACCACCATATTTTGGTCCACATTCGAAATACACCTTTCCGTTGACACTAAAAATTAGATTATTTTAGATGCAAATAAAAATGAAAAAAAAAGAATAATTCTTCGCAGTAAGAATAAAATTGTTTACCTTCCGTTATTTTTACCAAGAGGCTCATCGTACTTTACTCCTATCCACCAACCTTCTTTAAAATCGGGTTTACCTTAAGAGAAAATATTTAAATTTAAATTATTTAAATTTGAATTCTTAATAGAAAGTAAAATAATTTGTTTGTTACATTATTTTTTTTTGCTCTTTTTCAAAAACAAATTTATTAGGTAATTAATTTTAAAAATTACTCACCAACATACATGACTGTCGCTCTTCTTTTTGCCTGATTTGGCACCTGAACTTCACAACGATCTCCGATTTTACATAATCGCGCCGAAGCTTCTTCTGCATCCTGTTCTCTTTTTTTCTCTTCATCTCTGCGCTTCATTTCTTCTTCATTATACTTTCCCAATTTATTTTTTTCCAAGAAAGCTTTCAGAGTATCTAAAATTAAAAGAAAAATTATCATTATTAATTGAAATAAATGAAAATTTTTCATAATTATAATTAAAATAAAATTATTATTAATTTTTCCTTTTCTATTCTTATTTTTTATTTGAATTTTATTTATTTTGTTTTGTTAAAAGAAAATATTTCTGCAGTTTCTTTCAATTTACTATTTTAGAAATTTTTGTTTTAATTAATTAATATTTATATTTAGACATATTAATATTTAATTTAATTTTTATTTTGAAATTGTTATGAATTTATTATTTTTTTTTATTCACGGGGGAGAAGAGGAAATGCATTTACGCATGCCCAGGAAGATCCCACTTACCTGGGGTATGTCGGACTCGCACAAAATGCAAGGAAAAAAAAGAAACCTCACATACCTGCTTTTTACGGCAGTCACAATACCGATTTTACAAATTAAATCTTTTATAATGCACCTGTTCTTTTTGCATATTCTTCCTCAGACAAATCGAATTTCTCCACTTCTGATAAATCTTCTAATTGACGAGGGAAATTATCTACTACCTGTAAAAAAAATTGTTTTTATTATTTTAAAAATTATGGAAAATACAATTCAGATGAAATTTAATTTTTTTCTCAGAGAATTTTTTGTTAATAGTTTTTAAAAAATTTACGTGTATCCTCATGCCATCTTCGATTGGATACGATCCCAAAAGGCGACTTCCTTCATTAAATTTGCATATAAGTTTATCATTTTTATCATAAACTTCGACAGTCATTGTCATTGAATTTCCACCCGTTATTAGTTCCAATTTACCCTAAAATTAATATTTTAAGAATCATTATTTCTAAAATAACATAATAATAAAAATAAAATAATATTAATAAATATATTTTATATATTAAATAAATAAATAAATAAAATAATAATAATATTCTGTTTAAAAATAATTACTTCTTTTAAAATTTAATTACCTTTAATCCATCGACTGTGATTCCTTTTTGAAATCTCCTTTCAACACAAATTGTTTGATTTCCAGAATTTGTCACCGAGACATTTACGAAATCAGACGTAATCACAGTAAAATTACTCATTTTTTTCTTGTTGAAATTTTCTTTTATTTAGAATGAAGCTCAAAATTTGCGAATTTTACCTGTAAGAAGAAAATTAAAAATAAAAACAAATGTAAATTTAGAGGTTAACATTTATAAATGTTCGTATTATTTTTTATTAATAATTGTTGAAATTTTATTCACTTTAATAGAGTTTAATATTTTCTTCTTTAATAAATATAAATGCAAATTTTTAATAGAAGCTTAAAATATCTGTTTAATAGAATTTTGACAGTTATGCACGAAATTGACAATAAAATGGTTTTTGTTAAAAATGTTTGTGTTCAATAAAAAGATAATTGATATTTATTTATTTAAATTATTTCTTGCCGTTTTTGTTAATACTTCTTAGAAAATGTAAACTTTCTTCGTCAAAAAAATATTATATTGCGTATGTACCTAAAAAGGAATTCTTTTGCGCATTCAAGGGCAGATTTTGAAAGAATTTTTTTTTATTCACCGAGTATATAAACACATACCGAGTGATTCTCTTTTACTGATTGAATATAATTTACATACCTAATAAATTGAATAACTTGAAAGAAAATTTGTTAATCCAAAAACAGTTAATATAAACAAATATTTTAGTAAACAACAAAAAAATACCTATAGTTTCTTTTTGTTAATTCGACTATTTTTATAATTTGAATAATATGCAATAAAATAATGCAGAATAATTAATGGGATATTTTCGTATTTTTATGCTGATGTTAATTTATTTCTATCTATTTAGTTATTTTATTAATATAATTAATAAATTCATTGACAGTTATACCACACGGCAGTTACTAATTTTAAGGTTAGAATTAACGTTTTTTTCTAATATACATTATATTTAACAGTAATGCAAATATATTTTCAGTTTTTACCTATAAACAATATTTATATTATGTAATTATATATAATTATTAGTCATTAACACGTAATTGTTATTATTTGACACATATTTAACCAACACTTCAAATTAATACCCGTAATACTTCTTATTTTGATTCAACATACCAGCTTAATACATTCAATGTAGTGAAAAGGACGTTTCTCAGTGGGAAAAATGACAAAATCGTAACAGGAACATAGGATGATATAAGAAGTGGCATAGTATCAACCAATCAGAACGCTCCTTTAGATTTGAAAATTATGTATTAAGAATATAGCCCGCGAAAATTCAAAAAATCTTAATGCAGCGCTCTGATTGGTTAATAGTCGTGCCACCTCTGTTTGCGTATACGGCTCCTAATACTTCCCCCTAGAGTCTTAGACTACTTCTAAAGGAGCGTTCTGATTGGTTGATACTATGCCACTTCTTATATCATTCTATATTCCTGATACTATTTTGTCATATTTCAACTGAGAAAATAGCCTTTTCACTGCATTGAATATATTAAGAAGGCATCTATATTAAAATAAGAAGTGACATGACTATATTTAAATCAATTAAATTACATATTAGAAATGTGTTAATATATGTTAATTATATACTGATTAACGCAATTAATTAATAAAATACCAATTCTTAATTGTTTAAAAATGAAAAAAAATAATTTGAAATACGGTATAAGGTTAATAATGCAATTATATATAAAATCGTTATTTTTCTTTCAGTCCAAGAAATCTTATCCAATTAATAAATTGGCAATCAGAAAACATTAATCGAAGAAAATTCAAAGTATTATATTAATAGGAAAATTAGAATAATTGATAATTATATAATTTATATAATAATTAAAATATTAATTTAAGGATTTAAGATATAAATTTTTGTATAATTTTTAAAAAAGGAATTGAAATAAAAAAGAATGTTTTAAGAAATGAAAAATTTATTAATTGTTCAACTGAATATTACAAACAAATACATTTAGTTTTAATTAATTAATATTATATTTATGTTGATAAATTAAAAGTTCTTCATCCAAATCGTAATCTTCTTCTGGAAAATCGCCAACAATTTATCTATATGTACCTGTAAAAAAATTGTTTGTATTATAATTTGTAAAATATAGAAAATATAATTCAGAGATATAATTTAATATTTTGCTCCAGAATCTTTTTGTCTTTTTATTCACCGAGTATATAAACACATACCGTGTGATTTTCTATTACTGACTGAATTAAATGAACAGATTACAACTAAAAAAGAATTTTATAACACTTGAATAACAAATAAGTATTTTAGTAAACAAAAAATACCTTAAAAAAAGTTTTTGTTTTGTTAATTATTTGATTATTTTATTCGAATAAATTTTCAATAAAATAATGCAGAATAATAAAGGAAATATTTTCGTATTTTTCTAATGATGTTAATTTATTTAGTTATTTTATTAATAAATAATAAATTCAATGCTTGATATCTTGACATTTACTGATTTTGAGGTTAAAACTCACTGAATAAAAGCGTTTCTTTCTATTAATATACCTATAATTTCTTTAGTTTTTACCTATAAACAATATTTGTTTTATGTAATTATATATAATTATTAGTCATTAACACGTAATTGTTATTATTTGACACATATTTAACCAACACTTCAAATTAATACCCGTAATACTTCTTATTTTGATTCAATACCCTCTTAATACATTCAATGTAGTGAAAAGGACGTTTCTCAGTAGGAAAAATGACAAAATAGTAACAGGAACACAGAATGATATAAGAAGTGGCATAGTATCAACCAATCACAACGCTCCTTTAGAATTAGTTTAAGACTCTAGGAGGAAGTATTAGGAGCTGTATACGCAAACAGAGGTGGCACGACTATTAACCAATCAGAGCGGTGCATTAAGATTCTTTGAATTTTCGCGGGCTATATTCTTAACACATAATTTTCAAATCTAAAGGAGCGTTCTGATTGGTTGATACTATGCCACCTCTTATATCATCCTATGTTCCTGATACTATTTTGTCATATTTCAACTGAGAAAATAGCCTTTTCACTGCATTGAATGTATTAAGAGGGCATGTATATTAAAATAAGAAGTGGCACGACTATTTAAATTAAATTAAATATCACAAATGTGTCTATACGTATTAATTACACTGATGAATGCAATTAATTAATAAATTACAATTTCTTAATTGCTGAAAACGAATAAAAATAATTTAAATACGGTATAAGGTTAATAAATACAAATACAAAACAAAGTTCTAACCTCGAAATTAGTAAATGTCAAAATTAAATTATTTATTGCATGTTAAACGACAATAACAATTAGTTAATTATTGATTGCGACGTAATAACAATAGTTAATTATTGATAACAATAGAAATAATACTAAAACGTGACAAAAACAAATATTTTATTATACGAAAGAATTTATGAAGATTAACTATTGATTTTTACAAATTTAAGTTAATTGTTTTAAATTAATTAATTTAATAAATTGAATTAATATTTTTAAGATGACAATATATTTTTAAATTTTAAATTAAAAATTTTTTTTTTTAAATTAAATTTTTATAAACTACTGATAGCAATTAAAACATTTAATTTGCGACTGTTTGTGACTATTTTTTATAAAATTCTTCAAAAAAATTCAATTATTTATTTTATAAATAATAAAATTCTCCTTAGAAATTCAATTATTTTTAAAGATAATGAAATTTTGCTCAAGAATGCAATTGTTTTTATAAAGAAGAAAATTCATTGCAGGAATTGAATTATTTTCAAAAATTTTCCTTAATTCAATGAATTTCAATATCTGTTTTAATAAAATTCTACGCAAACATTTAATTAATTTAAAAAATTTTAAATTGTTACTTTTTTATATGCACAAAATTTTAATTTAAGCAAATTAATTAAATTGCTTAAAAATAAAAAAAAATAATTTTGTTATAATTATTTAAACAATTTTAGGAAGAGATAATTAAACAAGAATAATAAATGTGATACTATTTTGTTTATTCATTTAATTTACGTATTATTTAATTTAAAATTATAAAATCAACGTTTGAAAACAAATTTATTACATATAACACAATAAAGACCAGGTTTATAACGAAACTATTCTCTGTAATTAATTAATTAATTATTAAAACTATTACACGTTGATGTTTATTTTTTTTTTAATAGAAATATCGAATTTCTATAATTAAACGAACAATCCTCCTTTTATTTTGTCATTGATTTATATCAAAAGACGGAAAATTCATTATCATATATATTACAAAATACGTTCATTCAATCTCTATTGGGATTAGAAAAAGACCCTGGTAAACATGCTGTTATAAACTCCCTGTGAATAATAGATAATTATTTTAAATGCAACGAAAATAAAGCATTGCCAAAAAAAAAATAATAATTAATGAGAAAAATGGACCATTACAGAAGTGACAAGTAATAATTTCTCACTCTCTCTCTCTCCGTTTCTCTCTCGGCATTTTTTTTTTCTTTTCGCCGTTGAGAATTTAAAATACAATTAACATTGTTTGACGGCTCGTTATATATAAATCAAATTCGATTTCGTCATTTTCAATATATACGCAAAAAGCTAATTACAACTTTTTAATTAATTATTAATATATTACAATGGTTCCCTATGCTCACATAACTTGTCACTTATTTTTTATCACTACAATTATTATAATCGATAAAAGCTTTACAAAAAAAATTTAATTTTCCCTTTAAAAAGATGAATAGAGAAAAAATATTTCTAATGTACAATTAATTGTGACTATTATAATAATCGCAATTTTATACAAAATTTGCGATGTCGATTAAATTTACATCTTTTTAAAGGGAAAGTTTTATGTTCCCTTCTCTTTACATATCAGGGCGAATAATTATTTTTTCCATTCTCTATAAAAAGAATTATTCTTATTATATGCAAATTAAAAAAAAAAAAAGAATCGTCGCTGATAATTAAGTTCTACTTAATCAGTGATAAAATTAAAACTTTGGATATGCTCTTCAAGTCAAAGTTACACCGATCGTTTGATCGAATTTCTCGGCAGTTTTCATATTTTTTTCTCTCCCTAGCGAGATAATAATAAATTAATTACAATAATTAATTGCTAATTGTAACAACGTTGAAATAAAAAAGAAAAAATAATAATAATTTCTCCTATCGAGTTATTAATTAATATCGACAAAATTTGGTGTGTAGCAAAAGAGAAAAAATATTTTTTCCCCAAAGAAACAATAACTTCATTTTTCAATAATCAAAATTCTAATAATTTTTCTCATTAAAAGAAAACCTTTCTTTTCAGAGAAAAATTATTTTTTTTTTTTTGAAAAGTCTTTCTATGGTAAAAATATTTTTTCTCTTTTCAAACGAAAAATGAGAATACCATTCAAATCGTTTTCACAACAACAGACTCGAAGTTTCTGTTTTTTTTTTTGTGCTAAGAGTAAAACATTTTGCGCTAAACTAGCAGAAATGTCTATCTTTTTCAAAAAATCTTGTCCATTGTTACGTTTTGTGACGAACAATTATAATGAACACTTGAGTAGAAATCTTACATGCTTTCTTAAATCGTAAAACGCTTCATACAAAATTTTTTTTTAGTAACATTAATTCGCAAAGAACACACGAAAAATTTGGTAGTATCTGAAACCGTTTTTTTTTGTTTTTCATCATTCAGTCCTATACACACAACATCAATTAATAAATCCAAAAATTCAAAAGGCGATGCGAATTGCAATATGATTATTCGGCATTATTAATTATTATTATTAGTGTTATTATTATAATTATTATTTTATTATTATTGTTATTATTTAGTATTATTATTATTATTAATTATTATTATTATTATTATTATTATTATATTAAACGCCTTCATTTTGTTTTCGAAAATTACCTTCTCCTTCTTCTTCTTTCTCACAAAGGACAAAAAAAAATTACAATCAATCCAATTTTTCAGTTATGATTATAAAAAATTTAATTTCTTTTCTCTCTTAATAGTCAGACGTACCACTAAAATATTGAAGATCTAAAAGTTCGAAATTCACATTTTTAATAATTCAAAGCGTTTAATTCGAAAACATTTAAATGGAAACTTTTTATTAAGAAAAAAATGTAGAAATTAAATTGAAAACGTTTTCAAAGTAAAATTTATTTCAATATTTAATGAAAAAAAAAATGGTTTTTATTTAAAGTGCATAACTGAAAAATATTTCTTTTAAATTTAATAGAAAAAATGGTTTCAATTCAAAAATAACTGAAAAATATTTATTTTGAATTCAATAGAAAAAAATGTGTTTATTCAAAATTGACTAAAAAATATTAATTTTATTTTGAATTCAATAGAAAAAATGTGTTTTATTTCAAATAAACAGAAAAATATTATTTTATTTTGACTTCAATAGAAAAATTAATTTTCATTTGAAATTAATTGAAAAATACTAATTTAATTTTTAATACTGAAAAAAAGATAGAAAAATAATTCTAATCAGAATTTAATAATTAATTATAAAGAAAAGGAAAAAAAAATTTCCATTCGTTTTTATTTAAACGCCTTAAAAATTATCCCGCGAAATAGTAAAAGGCGCTTTTAATTAAACATTTGTACTTGAATAGAAAATAACGAATCAAGTAGAAATGTTGTAGTGAAAAGCTTTATCGAACTTTTGCAAACGCTTTTTTTTTAAATCGATTCAATATTTAAAAACTTTTAGATCTTTAAAGGGGCAATTCGCATCTCCACTTTTTAAATTCTCTCTCATATTTAATATTCGACACTGAGATTAATATTTACGAGACTTTTACAATACACTTTATATTAAACTAATTGATTTGGGAGCCTTGGTGTTCTCTCGGGGGAAAAAATTTAAAAGAAAATTCAATTTTTTTCCCCTTATCAAACAAATATTACGAATAATTTAATTTTTTGAAAAAAAAGAATCTTTAAATTTAACTAAAAGCGTGCAGGAACAAAAAAAATTATTTCTTTGAATTTAACGAAATTTTAGACTTCGGAAACATGCAAAAATAAAATTAATGTAAAAGAAATGTAAAAATGAAAAAAAGAAAATTAATAATTCGAAATGAAATTAAATCGTAATATTTTGTTTTCATAAGGGAATTTTTTTTTAGAATCCGTATCTGAACCGTTAAAAAACTAAAAGTAAATTTCTTTATTATGGCAATAATTCTACTGTCATTTATAACAAAAATAATTTTCCTATTTTTCAGTGCCTTTAAAGAAAATGTTCACTACGTGTTTGTGTGTTGGATAAAAAAGTGGTTTTTGCATTAGAAAAATTCAAGAAATTTGAACTATACGGTGCACGTCAAGATACAGTTTCACTTTTTTTTTGTAAATTTAATCTAAAATCGTGCTTAAATCAAAGAACACTATCAATAATATAATACAAGTATACAAGAGGATAGATTTAAGCACGACGTTAATTAAACTCTTTCTTTTTTTTTCATGAAATAAAAAATAAACTCGACTAGGATTCGAAAAAAGAACTCAAATATTTCACTATCGAAAATAAATCATTTAGAAATAATTCTAAATAGAAGAATATATTCAGCTAAATAGAATATATTCAACTAAATAGAATATATTCTGCTAAATAGAATATATTCAACTAAATAGAATATATTCAGCTAAATAGAAAAAAAATAATATAAATAAATAGAAAAAAAAGAGTAAAACTAAAATTCTTAACGAGGCACTTTGTCATCTTATTTATAAATGTTTCTCACTTTCACAAGTAATTTTATTTTTATTAAAACAGATTATCAATTTCTTACAATATTCCTTCGATTCTAAATATGTAAACGGAAATTAAACATTTGATGTAAATTTCCAATCTATTCATTTCAATATCAACGATAAGCAATATATTAATATATTTCACGTGCAAGAAAAAATATATACACAGAGAGAATCTCTCAATAAAGAAAAAAGGGAAGCAAAATTCTCAACCCTTCAAAAAAAAAAAAAAAATGTTCAACAGTATTTAAAAAAGTCCATTAAAAAAAAATTCTTAATCGAATTAAAAATAACTCGAGACTAATAAAAAAACAAGTAAAAAAATGCATTCGCGATATTAAACATGAAAAAGAAACTTCTATAACTAATAAAAACTCCTTTCTTCCTCTCTCTCTCTAAAAAAAATAAACGAATGCAGTAAGTACCTGCCAAAAAAAACTAAATTCAACATCAACAATCGATTTCAATAAATAAACTTAATAATATATATAAAAAATTGAATATTTTAGTTTTTAGTTTAAATTAAACCTAATTAATCATTTAATCGAATTCTAAATTAATAAAAATAGTCCCCAAAAAAGGAAGTAACATTTAAAAGAAATAAGATGACAAATTTGAGTCATTAATAAAAGAAAATGAAAATTTTCAAGACTAAATCAGAAATTCATCTAAAAAATCCGATTCACTTTTCCTGTGGTCGATTTATCGGTTATAGTTGTTCATCATTCGGAGGCCATTGACCCGTGTGATTCCAATCCCAATCCTTGCCCTTGGGACGAAATTTACTTGCATTATTATTATTGTTGTTATTATTATTACTGCTGTTACTGCCGCTACTGCTGCTGCTACTTGCAGAATTATGCCAGTCGCGATGAAAGAATTTCTTTTTAAAATGATGTCTCTCGGGATCGAGTTGTTGTCGTTGATATTTCAATGGTACTGAGGGTCCATTTAATGTTGCGCCATTCACTGCATTGAGACGATGGGGACTGTGAGGGGATGGTGTTCGTGGTGGACCGAGAGCCTCGTCGGGCGATGGTACAACTGGAGGCGGTCCCAAAACAACACTATCCGAACCCAATCCACTATCGGGACTTGTATTAACACCCTCGGTTGATCTTCTCCTTTTATCCAATTCCGTCGAGGCAAATGCAACCAAACGATCGAATCCGGAACTTATTCTGTCCTGCCAATCCGTCTCTCCATCTAAAAAATCAAAAGGAAAAAAATTGAAAAAAACTGTTTTGCTACAATTTTTTTTTATTTTTTTCTTTAAGTCCCAATTGATCGACTTTTCGATGAAAATTGAAAAATTGATGATCCAATTTATCGCATGAAAATATATTCGCAAATATATTTTCATTTTCTTATGACTATCTGACAGTTAAAGTTAACTGAGAGAGTTGGATCAATTGGGACTAAATCATTTTGTATAATTCAAAAGAATTCGAAAATACATTTTCATAAAAATAAGCCTCAATTTAAATCTGTATTTGCTTTTCTACTTAATTTTGTATTCTTTTTTTTTAATTTCTATACTAAAAGATAATTTTCGTACTAAAAGATAATTTTTATACTAAAATAAAAAATAATTATAATTTTTTACTAAAAGATGATAATTTTTATACTAAAATTATAAGTAAATATGTACAAAGTAAGTAAATAGAAATTTTTCAATTCAAAACTAAAAAGTTTTATATTCATAAAAAAGAAAAAAAATTAGTTAAGGGTTGACATAAAAATTTAATTTTATATTTTTCCCTAATTTCCAAAAAGAACTTCTTCAAATGATTATTTTCAAGATTTCAATTTAATTACTTTCATTATGGTTTAACTAAAAATTCTTCTCTGAATCAATTAATTTTAATAATTTTTGAAAAAGTTAATTGAGAATTCAATTATTCAAACCAAAAATTAAAAAGAAGTTCGCCTTCTATAATTCTGAAATTGAGTTTACAATTTAATTTTACGAAAAAATTCTTCTTTGAATCAATGTGTTTAATAATTTTTGAAAAAGTTCTTCAAAATTTCAATTATTCAAATTGAATCAAAAAATTTCAAATTTTACGAAAAAATTCGTCTCTGAATCAATTATTTTCAATAATTTTTGAAAAAGCTCTTCAAAAATTCAATTAATCAAACAAAAAAAAAAAAAATAAAAAAAGAAAGTTCACCTAAAATAATTCTGAAATTCATTTTACAATTAAATTTTACGAAAATTTAAGTAATTTAAAAATAATTTAAATAAAAAAAATTCCAAAATACGTAACTTCTTTAGAATTTTAAATTGAAATTATGTAAAGTTCAAATTATCCAGAATTTTAATTTGAAACCTTTTAAAATTAAATTATCTATAAATGTTGTAAATCGCAACTCTTATTTTTAAAATTCATTTATGTTTGGAATTTTAACTAAAATTCTTTTCTGAATTATTTATTTTTTAATAATTTTTGAGAATTCAATTAGGTATTCTTCATTTTGTTTTAACTAAAAATTCTTCTCGGAATCAATTATTTTTAATAATATTTGAAAAAGTTCTTTAAGAATTCAATTATTCAAAGAAAAAAAAAGAAAAAAAAGAAACTTCGTCTAAAAAAATTCTGAAAATCCAGTTTACACTTCAATTTTACGAAATCAAAATTACGTAATACATATACAATTTATCAAAAATTTCAATTTGAAACCGTTTGAAGTTAGATTTTTTATAAATGTTCTAAATCGCAACTCTTATAAAATTCATTTATTTTTGGTATTTTTAATTTACAAATGTTTTCTAAATCAATTATTTTTTAATAATTTTTGAAAATTCAATTATTCTTTATTTTTCAACTAAAAATTCTTTGATCTGAATAATTTATTTTTAATAATTTTTGAAAAAGTTTTTTAAGAATTCAATTATTCAAACAAAACAAAAAAACAGAATGTTCATCTAAAAAATTCTAAAAAATTATAATTCTTTTGAAATTAGATTATTTATAAAAATTGTAAACGCAACTCTTGTAGAATTCAAATATTTTTGGAATTTTTAATTAAAATTCATTTCTAACCCAATTATTTTTTAAATATTTTTCCAGAATTCAATTATTCAAACAAAAATAGAAAGTTGCTCTCCAAAATAATTCCAAAATTAATTAATTGTAAAATTCTTTACAAAATTTTTAAAAATTTCAATTAATTGTAAAATTCTTTACAAAATTTTTAAAAATTTCAATTATTTGAAAATTTTTCAATTAAATATTCAAAAACTTAACTGTTTTCAACAAAATTTTGTATAAAATATTTTCAAAGACTAATTTTTTCAAAATTTTCTATTAAAATTATTTGAAATTAAAATTTTTCAAGAATTTTAAATCGTAACCTTTTGAAATTCAATTAATTATAAGAACTTCACCCGAAACTCTCATAAAATTCAATTATTTTTGGAATTTTTAAATGAAATGATAAAATTACTTTCTAAATAATTTATTGGTAAATAATTTTATGAATTTTTCAAATTTTATTGATTTTTTCAAGAATTAAATTTTTAAAATAAATTCAATTTCATATTCTATAAGGTTTAATTATTGTTAGAAATTAGAAAAAATTTAAAGTTTGATTTTTAATTATTTAAGTACATTCAAAATATACTCAAAAGAATTTTCTTTAAGAATTTATAAATTATTATCAAGAAAATATTTTAATTCCATAAAATAAATTAAATATTCTATTTAAAAATTTTAAATTATTATGTAATTATTAAATTAATTAATTTAAATTATTATTTTATTTACTTAAGAAATGAATTTTAAACAACAAAAGTACTATTAAGTAATTAAATTTGTAAATTAACTTTGTAAGTAAAATATTTTTTAGATTTGCATTTTAAGAGAAAGTAGATAATTTAGAACCTAAATTTCTGAAAGTAACACAAAAAACTAAAAAAAAGACTAGTTTTACTTGCTACCATGCAAACATGCAACACCTTCAAACCACTAAAAGTGAAAAAAGAGTAGCTTTTTAGATGAATAATTATTAATTACATGCAATTTTCTTACCAAATTATTGTTCCATTTCTGTGACTGAATTTTTTTTTTTGGTAATGATGTTAACAAAATTTAAGTAAAACAATAAAGAATTACATCGAAGAATTTTTTTAAATTTTTAAGAAAAAGTTTTTACTTCAGCGGCTTATTTTCATGTAAATATCGAAACTAAATGAATAAAACAAAATAATTACTAATTCATCCTTGAGAGATCGACAAGTTTAAATACTGTTTTTTTTTTTGCATTATTACTTATTTTTCATTGTCTGTGTACGTGTGATGTGTGAATTAAAAAAAAATAATCGAGAATTAGAAATTAATTAATTTATAATGTGATAAATATGGTGAACGACGAGAATTTTTTTTTTTGTGACGGAGAAATAATTTCGACAACCCCTGCGGGACAACTCACCACATTAACCACGAAACAACCAAAAGGCAGCCAATTTTTTCAGTGTGTTTATTCTTTTCATTCTCGCCCCCTTCGGTTTTTGTGCGGTCTCGAATCTCGAAATAAAAATAGCTTCGGGACTTGTGAGGGAGATCGAGTGTGTGACAGAGAGCTAACCAACAAACAGCTACAGTGCATCTAGTAAATATATTAACAATGTGAAAAATAAATATAAATAAATAACAATAATATATTGTATATATTCAAAAAAAAAATTAATGTTCTATCTCCGTAAGCAAAGATAAAACCAAAAAACAGACAACTAGTGCAACATTCATTTTACAAAGTGAGCACAGCAGAAAAAGAGTATATAGGAGAAATTTTTTTTTTTTATGCTAAAAATTGAATTCTAATTAAGGAAAAAAATATTTCTAAGAAAATGAAAAATTTTTTAGAGTAGACAATAGAAAGAAAAAAAGGGGATGATTTCTAATTACTCGAAAAAAAGAGAAATAAATAGATATAAAAATCATGCAATCTCTCAATAATTGAAAATTTAATTTTTGATTTATAATTTTTTGGGAAAAAATTTACAGGTGAAAAGAACTCACCGTCATCACCTGTTCCATTCCGTTGTCGTTGGGTCATGTGCGGCTCATCAACGAGAGGTGTCGAGGTATTTGAATGAGGTTCAACAAGTGGACTCAAAGGGGCACCGCTCGTGCTAACGGAAGAAACTGCCGACTCCGTCTTCAGAACCGTCGACGACGACTGCGACTGGGAAGTCGTTGGTACATTATTGCAATTGCTATTGTTCGAGTAACTTGAATACGGATGATACCTGACAAAAAATAAATAAGTGTAAATTATACAATTTTTTCTCACTAGTTTTTTTTACATTTTTTTTTTCAAATTAAAACGTCACGATTAAAAAGAAAATTTTTTCATAATATTTAGTTTTTAAAAACGTTGCTAAATGTAACCTTATTATTAAATGTTACTTATTGTTAAATGCAAAATACAAAATTTTTTTATTTCAAACATAAATTTTTGAATAATTTCATTATTGTTTATATTTTCAAAAATTTTTAATCTAATTCTTCGCAAAAATTCAACTATATTCATAAATAATAACATTCTTCGGAAGAATTAAATTATTTTTGTAAATAGAAAAAATTTTTTGCAAAAATTCAATTATTTTTAATCATTAAAATTTTTTAAAAATTTCATGAAAGAATTCAATTATTTTCCGTAATTTTAATAAATCCTTCGACACAATTCAATTATTTTTTTAAATAGTAAAATCTTTGCAAAAATTTAATTAATTTCTAAAATTTTAATAAATTTTTCAAAAAAATTCAATTATTTAAATTATTAAGAAACACGATTATTTTAAACACTTGAAAGAAATTATGAATAAAATTCAATAATTTCTTTCAAAAGTATATAAAAATTAATAAAGAAACTATTATTTTAAAAAAATTCAAAGAAATTCTTCAAAAGAATTTAATTAGGTTTTTAAAAAATTGTAATAAAATTCTTCTCAAGAATTCAATTACTTTCATAAATAATAAAATTCTTTGCGAGAATTCTATAATTTTCAATACATTTAAAATTGAAAATATTTAAAAACAAAAATTATTATTGAATTTTCCCAGAATTTTTCAACTAAAAATGATTAATTATTATAAAATAAGGATAAAATAACATTGAAATTACCTTCGACTATTATTCGCGGTACTCTGATCACTTTTTATATTACTATTTTGATTGTTAATGATTCTCGCGTGTAAGGACGCGGCGAGTCCCTCAACAGGCAAACCATCTCGATTTGATGATGCTTGATTCGAATGATGAGACGAACTCGTGTGAGATTGCGTGAGCGGTGGCGTTGGATTGTCCGAAAAGTACGATTCATGATAAGGCTTCATATCAGCTCGTGGAAGTTGTACCGGTGTGTACCTGCAAATCGTCGATAAATATTTAGAAAAGAAATCATTTTTTCTCACCAGATTCATTAAATTTAACTTTGATAGAATAAAATTCAAAATGATTTATGACTTTACCTAATTAAAAATGAATAAGGATTCATTTTTAATTACATAAAGTCGAAAACAATATTTAACATAAGTTTTATTTATCATAAGTTTCAGAAAAGTAGAAAAAGAAAGTTCATTTAAAATAAAATTTAAAATTCAATTGATTTCAATACAATTTTACAAAATTTCGATTACTCGGAAGTTTTTCAATTAATTTTTCATTCACAAAAATCCAATTAATTACAAAAGAATTAAAGTATAATATTCCATATTAGTATCAGTTTCTATCAAAAGATATGTTATTCTTTTTGCAATATGTTGAGGAAAAGTGGAAATAGTTCCCTTTTTTGAAAATAAGTCGAAAAAAAATAGTAGAGAAAATCTGTCAAAGAAAAAAAAGGAAAATTCCAATTACGGATTAATTAACATTTAATTTAAAAAGTAACAAACCTCTGCGGTTGACTAGAGGGGGTAAACAAAACGGAAGATCGTGAAGTTGTTGGTGTTGGCGTTGACACTGATGTCGATGTTGGCGCATAACTTGCAACATGCGCCAAAGTAGCCAGTCCAGTGTCACCTTCTGCGCTAGCCGGTCGACTTATTGGCGAATAAACAGTCTCTGGTCTCATAAGAACGCTCATATCAACCGCAGCATTAATAATCGCCTGATTTGATATTTCCAAAGTTCTTTCAATTTCACCACTAACCAAATCGCCAATTGTTCTTGTTCCCAATAATCCACTCGCTCCCGACATTATTCGATTCTCATGATTCGATTGTCGCCCATCAAGTGTCTGCCTATCCGTCGATGGCAAATGTGACGTTAAACGTTCCTGTGATAAATGACGACGAAGCGCCAATTTCGCCGGTGAGACCTGAAAAAAGGATAAATTCAACTATTCGCTTAATATTATCTTTTCATTCATATTTATATAAAATTAAAATTTTTTGAATTACGTCTCTTTCAGTAGAAAGCGCCGATAATACGAAATTCAAAACACAAACCTGAGTGTAATCTGGAGCAGTAACATTTGCAGGTAGAGCCATACGTTTCCTGTCGGGCTCATTTTGCTGCATTTGTTGCATTTGAATTTGTTGCTGTTGTTTATTGCGATTTTGTTGATCCTCATTTAAAACACTGGTGATAATGCTCTTGAGTCGATCCTCAAAATTTGCGACTCTAGGCGGTTCTTGAATTCGACTCGTCGATTCTTTACAGATTTGCGATTGAATTTGCGTCGAAGGTGATGAAAAACTCAAAGTAGCTTGAGGTAATCTTGTTCGTGTATTATTGCTGTTATTAGTATTACTGTTATTATTATTATTACTACCACTACCACTACTACTGTTATTTATATTATTATTACTATTAATATTATTATTAATAACAGGATTAACACTCGATTTACTCGGAATTCTACCAGCTTCTATCTGTCGTCCAGTTTCAAGAATTTTTTGTGCCAAAATTTCAGGATTATTTTCCTGAATTTTTCCAATGTCGGGCACATCAGGCCAATCTTGAGATCGCGAACGGCTCTCGCGACTTTTTCGCGATGGAGGATTTTTACTGTTTTGTTGTTGTAATTGCTGTTGTTGTTGCTGTTGTTGTTGTTGCTGCTGTTGTTGTTGGTGCTGTTGCTGCTGCTGTTGTTGATGATGATTGTGATTATGATGGTGATGATGATGATGGTGACTCGATAAATGCTTTACGTTAGATGCATCTCTCTGTTGTTGTGCTAACGTTGCCGATTGTTTCTCCGAATTTGTTCTCTCTAGTACATTTAATTCCTGTTCCAATTTTGAAACCTGAAAGAGTTTCAAAAATTTTATTTTAATTTAATCATATGTGAATTATTATTATTACTAGTAAACTTTAAATAACTGCACGAGTCGTTCAAATAAAAAAAATTATTCAAAAAAATTTACCCGAAAAATTATGTATATTTTTTTGAAAATATAGAATTTTTATACAATTTCCAAAAGAAAATTTTTTAAATCAATAATGAGAGTTTCGTTTTATAATAAACAGGCTTCGCACTCGATAATTAATTTTAAAAAGTAGCTTTAAGAACGAAAAAAATTGTAAAATTCAAAATAATTGTATTTGCCTAAAGAATTTTATTATTTATGACGAAAATAATTTAATTCCAGCAAAGAATTTTATTATTTATAAGAATAATGGATTCCTTACATTTTTTTCGACGAATTCAATTAAAATTTTATTGAAAGTAATTTAATTCTGATATAGAATTTTATTAAAATTTTGGAATATAATTGAAGTTCTGCAAAGAATTGCATTACAAAATTTTTGAAAATAATTGAATTCCAGAGAAGAATTTTATTAAAATTCTTTTAAATAATTGATTTTTTTTGAAAAAATGTAATGAAAATTGCATTTTAAATAATTAAATTACTGTAAAAATTTTTATTATTTATGAAAATAATTATTTAATTCTTTTGGAAAATTAAAATAGTAAATATTTATTATTATTATATTTTATTAAAATAGTAGATATTGAAAATTGATGATTTTCGAAAATTATTTGAAAATAATTTAATCGTTTCTAAGAATTTTATAAAAATATTTTAGCATAATTTTTTTGTTAACTGTTAGCGAATTTAAAGTTGTGTAAATTCTAAAAGAAGAAAGAAAAAAGTAGCTTTTGTATCACAAATCTAAAAAAAGTATCCAAATAGTAACAAATTGTAAAAAAAAGTAGTAAATAGTAGGTTTTAGTAGATGAGTGTGAAGCCTTAAAATATAATTTAGAAAAAAGAGGAAGAAATAAAAAAGTATTATTTTCTTTAAAAAGAAAATAAAATTCTTTTCTTACCTGAGAGTGGAGTCTCTTTCTTTGGGACATGGTGGTACAAATTTCTTTAAGTATATAGTCCTGGGTGAGAGGTTGTGGTGGTGTGGGAAGATTATTAGAGCCTGGATTGAACTTTTCTTGCAATTCTTGATAACGTTGTGCTGTTACTTTTGCCTGTTCGGTTTCAATATTCGACACTTGGGCCTGAAGTTTACTGGCTTTATTTTGCAATTGTTTGTGTCGAAGGACAATTTCTTTGGCCTTTGCGAGTAAATCACCGGGTGATGTAGCATTTATTCCTAATTCTGTCATACGCGCTTTCAATAGTGCAACACTGTCGTCGATAAGAACTTTAATTTGCTTCTCGAGTTGAGCGGCTCGCGATTGAAGTTTTGAATTGCGTTCACGTTCCTTGGCAATGTCTGCGTTCACCGATGCTCGATACGTTGGCGTTTTCATTGAATCCAACATCTCCATGAATTGGTCCCTAAAAAGAAAGAAGAAAAATTGACATGCAGGGTTGCTACAAATTACAAATACAATCCTTCCTCTATGAGGAAGCAAAATAGAAAAATCTCAAGATTTTGTATTAGAATTCGTGGTAACAAAAAAGACACAAAAATTCAGAATTTCCTGACTTGATATTGATTGATTGGATAAAAATGAGATATAATAAAATCTTGATGTACCTGTAGAGATCGAGGAGAATTTGTAGGGCGTAAGGAGTCGCGGCCGGTGCGGCGGGAATACTGAGTTCCTCATGAACATTATTCGTATTCTGTTGAAGTGATAGTGAGAGTGATGACAATTGTTGATCAACGCAACCGGGAGCTGGTGGCGGTTTTTTCCCGAGTGCCTGTGGCGATGTACTGAGAAGCGTTTGACTATGAAGAAGATCAAGTCCAGAAATATTAATTGCTTTCTTCGGTTTTGTTTTCTTCACTCCACGACCTCTTTGTCGTCCACCACGCGCTGGTTGTCGTGTTATTCCATTGCTCGCTTTACGATTTAATTTTCTACGCATTTTGTTTGGTTGACGACGTGTTTTCATTGTTGGCTCATCCATATCCGAATCGCTATTAGTGCCATGCTGTTCGGAATTATTGGGACTATCCAATTGCCTCGAGAGATCTCTCTTGGCACGTTCACCACGTTCATTTCTACTCGACATCCTATTACTATGGCTGGCAGTGTTACTTATCACAGAATCATTATTTTCAATGTCAGGCGCTCCCTGTTTATTCTTTAAACGATGAAAATAGCGCTCGAGTTTTGTTCGATCAATCACGTGTAGATAATAAGACACAGGTTTACCAGTCCAGGAAACTGATCCCTTTAATGGTGACATCTCAGAAACGTGCATTATCGTCCCAATGTCTGAAATAATTAAATTACACATGAGATTTGTTACATTAGAAAAAAGAAACTTGTATATTTTCTTTGAACGAAATTTACCGCTGAGATTTCTGTCGGTTATCCTAAAATTCAACGGACAGAAGGATTTCGAAGAAACAATTCGCGCACCATCACGCAAATCGGCGAATCTTTCTTTTAATTGATGATCAACATTTGGGCCGAATGCAAAATTATTTACAAATACGATTGTGGCTCCCGTAATACTCTCTCGATGCTCGTCAGCTAAAAAGTCACCTTTCACCAAACGATATTCTCCGCAGCGTTTGCCGTACCAATTGAGCCATTTTCGGAAATTCATTTCCATACTCTATAAAAGAAAGAAACAAGTTATTAATTGTAAAAAAAAATAATAATCACAGGGCTCGAACTAGTGAAAGTATTTAAAAATACAGACTTTACCGACCAAAAATAAAAAATTACGGACAATTTAGGACCAAATAATGATAAAAATATAACCAGTCCGAGTCAAATAAGAGAAAATTTTATTTAAAACTACAAATTTTTTTTATAACTATAAAACATGAAGAAACCGATAGCTCCGAGTCTTCGACTCGGAGTCATCGATTTCTTCACGTTTTATAATAATTAAAGATAACCGAATGATAAAATAATTATCAATTCAATTAATATTTTTAAGAATTTTTAACTAAAATTCTTCTTTAAATCGATTATTTTTAATAATTTTCGAAAAAGTTCTTTGACAATTTTCAAATCCATTTGTTTGCAATATTCAATTTTAAGAAATTTCAATTATTCGTAAATTCTTCAATTAAATAAATATTAGAAAATAAAAACATAAAATAATATAAAAAAAAATCAATTAAACTTTTTCAAAACATTTCAAAATTCAATTATTTCGAAAAATTCACGCTATATTGCTTTTAATATTCAATTTTTAACTAAAATTAATTTTTAGATCAATTTTTATTAGAAAAATCTATTAGAATTTAATTATTTAAATACAAATAAAATGCAAATAATTAATTTATTAAATCGAGACCTGCAATTATCAAAAATACTTTAATAAATTGAATTTTTTTTATACCTGAGCGTATTTCGAAGGCACGTCTGCCCTCTCGACGCCGATGCAAATTTTACAAAAGGTAGCCGCAGCCATTTGAAGGACAACCTGCCCAACACCAGACCCAAGATCAACGAAAACATCATCTTCGGTGACGTCGATCTGATCAATCATTTGGCAAACGAGCTCATAACTTGTCTCTCCATAAACTTCGGGTGAAAATGGCTCGTAATTATTTAATTTGTCTGGTTCGACGACAGCTTGATTGTACGTTTGCTGAAGAATATGACGAAGAAGACTCCTACTGGGCCTCTTATTTAACCGCTGTGAAGGTAAACTCGTACCTTTTTCCTATTATCAGAAAAGAAAGAAAATTATTATTCAAATTTCTAAACAAAAATTTAAAAACAAATTTGTTAACAAAAACAATTCTTACCAATTGAACTAAACTGTCGATAGCTCTGTTAAATCTATCACACAAGCCTTTCATACTCTCAAAATCGCGAGTGTCATAGTTGCAAAGAATATTATTTTCTAACGGCAGTTTTAAGTCGGGTAAGTCTTCGCAGACCCATCGCATTGTCTCGACCACGTCCAAAGCACCATCGTGACGATCCTGATGGAAAAAAATACAAATTTACCATTAATTCTTCTTTTACAATTATTTTTTTCCCTTGCAGAGTAATATAAATCCTTGAATTTGAATTATTCCATTTGAAAGTGTAAGAACGGCTTAACCTTGTTAGTCATGGAGCTGATTGAATTATTAGGCTTAGGAAGATATACGGGTCTTTCATTCACATTTTTTTTTGCCGGCTACTATTTATTTATTTTCTTTTTTTTCAAATGAACTTGAACCAAGTAGAAGAAAAAAAACATTGCTTTGAGTTAATTTCTAATGTTCAAAACAAAACATTTTCATTGTTTTCGATTTAAATTTCCCAGGATTCTCGTTTCATTATTATGTGTTTGGAATAACAAGTTTGTGAAACGAGAATATTGCCGACAATTAGTCAAGCTTTTAAAATACACTTTCTCTTTCTTCTCGAAGCCGAAAAGTCTATGGACACCCGGAAAAGGTTGTAAATTACGTGGATTGAGACTTTCTAAGAAAAGGAAATATTTTTCCTTCCCTAATTTGGGTCTACAAATCGAAAAAAACGTCAAGTCCATAAAATTTGTTTTGAAAAACATTTTTTTCTATTATTCACGAAAATTTTCGTATTTCCTTTCTATTGTTGAGTAAAACTGAAAAAAGAAGTAAAAAAATAAATAAACATTGACAATGGAGCAAAAAATAAACAAATATTTTTAAGTAGGTCATCAATTATTTTCTATTTTTGTAATTTGCTAAAAATTTGCAAAATTCTAAATTTAGCAGCAGAAGAATTTAGAGATAAAAAGGAAAGAAAATTGATCAAAAGTGGAATGAACTCGAGTTTAAGAAACACGGCTCCTTCTCAAAACAAAAATTGAGATGTTTTTGTTGTTGATCTCAAGTTCTGCACTGATAAACATTAAATGGCGCGATTTCTAAAGGAATCAGCTGTGTATTGGTAAATGGCATGCGCAAGGGTTTCGTGTCATAGGTAACATGGCATTATTTTCTCATCTTCATCGCTATAAAATCAAAATCTTTCCCAGCGGAAAGAAAAATCTCCATTTTTTACGAAAACAATCAACTCCATTACCGCCAACTTTCACGTACAAATAAAATGAATAAAAATCCTTTGCCCTACAAATTTTCATTGCGCGTACATTTTGTATCAATTTATAGCCACACACTTGAAAAGAGAGAGGGAGAGAGAGAAAAGAGAGCAGCAAAATAAAAGAAAGAAGTCGCGAAAAAGAGAAAAAAAAAGAATAAAATACTTACGGATCCTGAACCCGAGGTGAGGGGCCACTGATAAACGATAGGCTCCGCTCCGGCCGGGGAATGTAGTCGTAATTCCATGCTTTGACTCTTCCAGTGTTAAAATTTAAAAAATCAACTTAAAAGAAGCCTTGGCACGTGACGTAATCACCCAGAATCCCGTTGTTGGCGTTTGGTTGCACTAGGACACTATCACCACGTAGACGACGCTCGCGGAACCCCCCCCCGCTCTCTTAGCCCGAGCCACTTTCCCGCACATCCAAACGCTTGTGAATTGTCGTCCTTCACGGACGTTTTTAGGTAATAACCTCGGTGAAACACGATTAACACTTGTGCTTTTCGGGCTGGGGAGGGCTTGCCAAAAACCCACTACCCCGCAAGAAGAGAGAATCACGGGTGCACAACAGAAAACTGCGGAACAAGTTGAACACTTTTGGGGGGGGATGACGACATCAAAACATGGCGTCATTCCTCACTGTGCGCCTCTCCTGGTGTGCGACATCTGCGCAAGCGCTTCCATTGAACTTTAAGGCGAGAGAACACGTTCTCTTTGAAAAAAGTAGAAAAAAAAACAAACTACAAAAATAAACAAAAAAATTTGCTCATTTCTCACTAATTTTATGTCTAATTTCCACTAAATCAAAATTACCACCCTTGCTTCGTAGATATTTTCCCAATATTTCGAATTTTACAAGTAGAACAATTTCCCGAACTACACTTTTTAACCCCAGTAACTCGTGTACGTTCCTGAATGTTGACCTTCGATATTTGACCTCTTATGTTTGCACGTAGCACTTCACTGCACTTCCTCGTGGTTCCCAAAATAGAGTGACTCCCGCTCCTTGACAACTTATAAACAATGCTGAAACCATTCATAAAAGTCTAAAGAACGTCTTTTGTTTTTATCAAAAAAAAAAAAAAAAAACGAAATAAGACCTCTCTAGTACTAACACTTTATCACAATAATTTTTCTTCCTCCCCCGAAATACTTGAGAATTTAATCTTCTTTTCAATGAATATAATTTGACTGCCTATAAGTTATTAAATTCCGTTCGGATTTTTTTTTCACGAATAATTTAATAACGTGACACTTTTATAACGTCCGCAAAATACGAAAATGGCAAAAGCACGGCAAAGTAATTCTGATTGTTGAAAAATAACGCCATTTTTAAATAATTTTTCCTAAACTGCGCACTGGGTTCTGCGCAGCTCAATGCAAAATTCCACTTTTTCGCGGTAGATTTAAACTCAGTGAATTCTAATTCGCAAAAGGAGACAGTTGATAAAAATTGTCAAAAATTTTATAAAAGAAGGATAGTAAATTAGAAAGAAAGAGAATTTCCCGAAAAGATTAGTAAAATAAAGATTTAATTAATTAAATTTTATTACCCTTTCGCTTGTGTTTTAGCGATCCAACCCTGTACCCTGCTCGCAACTACCCAACCCTGTCAATCCCGCTAGAGCGCGCGCAAAGTCAACAAACTGTTTCGCATTTCCACCACTAGATGTCAGAGATGTGTTCATGAAACAAAAATGGTCGACAAACGAAAATGTAGCGGTGCACGTCGAGTTTACATTAGATTTAAATCGCGTTTAGTGCGTGGTTTACAGGGCGGCCGGTTGCAAAAATGGTGAGATAGTGTTGTTCTTAACGAGAACGAGAGACGGGAGAATAATGGCGTCAACGCCCAAGTCCGAAAAATACCCAGGTGAGTAAAAAAACCAAATCTACATTTGCGAAGAGATTGCTATAGGTATATAATATCGGGACGAGATTCCCAGGAACATGAACACATATATATATATTTGTGTATATAGATGTGTGTGTGTGTGTTGTCAACTCAAAATTTATTGTTTCCTTATCTAAATTTATCAGAGATACGAGTATTTTTTACAATAGGGTTGAAAGACATGGTTTTTATCTCAATTGTCAATTACGTTCGACAATAATCAACACTATGTTTGTTCATTGTGACAAAATGTCAAAAGCTTATGTTGTATATGTATTAGTGTTTTCGGGCGGGAGCGAAATCTTTTCTCCTTTCTTTTCTTTGTAGATTCCTTCTTTGCTTTTTTCCCCCATTTAAATGTATTTTTTTTACATATTACAAGATCTGTTTTTTTACCTTTCGGGAGTTTTTTTGTTCATTATTAAAGGATTGTTTTTCTTCTGTTTTCTTAAAATTTCTACTTTGCAATCGATAATCTAGAAGTCACGGTAAGTTTTGTTAAGAAAAGGGTTGTGGCAAAAATTTTAAAGTGACAAATAAATAACAAATTACCCATATATTAAATTTAATATAAGTAAGGTAAATATTTCGATTTAATATATAATTTTGCACTTTTTGTTTGTCATGACTTTTCAAAACACTTAATATTAGATTTGAAATTCTATTTTTTTTCTAAATAAGGAATTAAATTCGAGTAAATATGCGAGGAAAATTAATTCATTAGATAATTAAAAGATTGCGAGGGGAAATTTGGGGTCAGATAAATCGCCCTTTGAGGGACGTACTCGTATTATTTCTGCACCAAAATCGTTCTTGTTTTCTCGCTTTCTAATTAGTTCGTTTCCTTTTCCTAGCCACTTTGTCTGTTTGAATTCATAAAGGCTTTAATATTCCATTTTGATGAAAGAGGAAATTATTCACCTGCAGTAAATCTCTCTGGTTTGTTATTATAAAAAATGCTTTCATCAAGTGAATGTGACAGTTTTAGAATATTGACTTTTTAAATGCAATAATTGATCCAATAATATAATTTTTTTTTGAGAGGATGTGAAATGCTTTCTTTATACTTAATAATAATATTTAATTTTGACATTTTTTTCCTTTGAGAATGGAAACTTTATTCGAATTGAAAATTAAACAATATTTCTTTCGATAACTTTTTGTTTTGTGATCTGAGGGGAAAAATAAGAAGAAAAGAAATCATGTCGCGTTGAAATTGGGACTTGGTCCAGAGTTTGGTCCTTTTTTGGTCAGAACATATAAAGAGACAAGGACAGATAATGCATCTTGAGCAATATTCTTAACTCGAATATTGTTTTTATTTATTCAATTCAAGGAGTTTGGTGTTTTTTTGTTTCTTTCTGAAATTTTTCTTTTAAACTGTCATCAATAAATTATTATAATTATCAACGTGAAACAATTTTTTTTTCAATTTTTCTTACTTTTAATTTATTAATAATTACAAAATAAAAAGTAATTAAATAAATAAATTTAAATATAATAAAAATATAATAAAAATATAATAAAAATAATAATTAAATAATAAAAATAATAAAATAAGAATAATAAAAATAATAAATAAACGAATAATTTAAAAAATTGTTTACAATTAAAATAAAAAAAAATAACTGCTTTATATTTGTAATATAAATAAAATTCCATTTTCTTTTTTTGAGGAACAAAATATAAATTTAATGGGGAAAAAGAGAAGCATCCCTCCCGACAAAATCGTGATTCTGCACATACTTGTAATTTTTCATTCTGAATGAAAAATTTACATAACATTCGTGACATATTTGACTATAGGGATTATTCCTTAAGGCCGAGGGAGAGAGAGAGAGAGAGGACCCCCCTTACTGTATATAGCGGTTTATACCGTCGCATAGAAATTATTTCAATGAACTACTAGTTGGGAATTTAATGAGTTTGCTTTTGAGAGGTCTCTTGCCAGTTCTAAGAGGTCGTGCTTTGCTTCGATATCGCGAAACTATTGACCCCATTTAAACAGCCGTCTTCTGTCACGTTGACATCAGTTTTCCAGCTAATTCCTCTATATATTTTCTTCTTTCTCTCTCTTTTTTTCTATTTTTCTTGTTCTCTCAAAAACTCACCGAGCGAACGTTTCTTCGCATAACCCAAAGGCAATATTCGTCTGAGAATTTGGACGATTTTTCATCGTTTCTTTTAATATACATGTATATGTATATAACACTCATGGCTAACGAGAAATTTTTCCCATGACTTATAAGAACCAGACCTCGAAGTACTTTTCCCAAAGACACTTTTAATTTACATAGTTTAAATATATATCCTTTTAGTTTGGGGGTAAATTTTTTATTAGTATTTTTTTTATTTTTATTTTTATTAGCTTTTTATTAGCTAGTATTTTTTATTAGATCATTTAAAAAAGTAGACATTTAATAATTATTTTTTAAAACGAAAATTAAATTAAATTATTAATTAATAAATAAATGAATTAATAATATAATTAATATAGAAATTGTTAATTAATTACCTAATTAAAATAATTGTTTACTTTTTGAAAAATTATTTTCTTTCTTTATTTTATATTCGTTTGTATAAAGGATGAAAAAAATATAAAGAGTAAATATGTTTTTTTCGTTATATAAATAATAAATCTGAGATGATACGGTAGTCTTTCTTTTTTCTTTTTCTCTCTCTAAAGCATATAATAAAGTATACATCCTGCGGGTAAAAATCACGTCATAATTAAACGAGCCCGACTCACATAGTTTGTCAACAAAAATATGGAAAGTGCAGAGTGTTTGCTTTTTAAAAAAAAATGAGAGACCACGAAAGCAACTCTATATATGATTTTGTCCACTGACAAATCAACTCGAATTAAAAGTAATTACTTGCGTCAGATATGATGCGGGGTGCCATTAGTGTCACTTTCTTCCTCTAATAGACAATTTTTTATCGATTTTCCTTTTTTTATTCTTTTTTTATTTTTTATTCTTATTTTATTCATTTAAATTTATTTAAGGACAAAAATCTGCACCAATTATTTAATTTAATTTATTTAAATTGAATTGAATTGGATTTTATTTATTTATTTAAATAATTATGTAAGGACCAAACTCAGGATCAATTATTTATTTAAAATTACACAAATAATAATTACAATAAAATAATAATTCTAAAAATAATGAATAATAATAATAGAAAATAGAAAAGAAATATAGTAATCTTCAAGGTAATTTCCCATATTGAGAAAATAACAATAGAATGTTATTTAAGCTCGAAATTTTATATACGAAATTTTTTTATTGTATGGAAATTTTTCAATATTAATATTCAAAATTTACATACTTTCTGGTAGAAAAAATCCAAATTAAGGAAGAAATGAAATTTTTTTAATTGTTAACAAATGCAAAAAAATTTATAAGAAAATATTTTCTATAATTTGAAAGTATTTTTGAATTTTATTTAATTTTTTTAAAAAATTTTTTAAATTTATTTTTAAAGAAAACAATAATTATGTTCAAAAATAATTTTAAAGAAATAATGTGAATAATTTATAAATTTTGTGAAATTTTAACAAAAAAAGAACAATTTCCAATCAATTGTAAACAGTTTGTGCCAGAAACACAATTTTGAATTGGAGAATGCTGTTATAAGTTACGATGCATGAATATGCAACTGTTTTGACGTTCAATGCATTTGTCGTGACGATGTCTCTATAAGCTATTTTATATGTACACAACAAATGAATGCCTTTTCTCTTTATTATTATTTAACCCCATAGTCCGTGTATAAATTGGAATGAAATTTTTACATTCCATTCAAAATATTATTATTAAATTTATTATTATTAAATATTAAATATTATTATTAAATTTATCTATTTTTGAATGTTTCTATAAATTAAAAATTAAAAAATTCCTTTAGTTATAAACTAAAACAATTTTTTATAAATTAATTTCAACATTTTTAGCTGAATTTTTAGTTTTATTACAACGAAAGTTATAAATTAAAAATATTTTTTTATAAACTGAAACGGTTTTTTAGTTATTTAAGTTAATAATTTAGTTATATAAATTAAAGAATTCTTTAGTTATCAACTAATGAAATATGAATTATAAAATGAAAAATATTTTTTCTTGAGAATTATGTTTAGATAAAAATAATAAAATAAAGAGAGATACTTAACTCCATGAATGAGAAGTTTAGTCAGCGGGAAGAGCACACGAGTAGACAATTATTTATTACACGCGAAAGAAAGATTAATTATTGTTACTTTAAGTAATTTAATACGAAACAAAGGAGCCTGAGATCCCATATCAGACATCTGTTTTCGCATATATTTGTTTCTAAATATATATATTAGAAAACTGTTATATAATTCTTTTTTTAACAAAAAAACTGAAAAATTAAATTAAATAATTTATTTCCTTTTTTTTTGAAAATAGTAAACAAAATACAGTAAAACCTGTCTGAATGCAACTCGATTTTAAAATTTTTATTACAGTAAACAATCCTTAAAAAAATTGTTTTGTAATTTAATTTTGTAATATTTTTACATTATTTTGGAACTAAATAATTTATCTAAATGAAAATAATTCTTGTTGGACATTATTGATTGTAAAAAAATTTAAAAGTAGCGTTTCATTTCGACAGGTTCGACTGTAGGTGTAAATGTCCCAATATATAGAAGAAATAAAATGCAATGAAATGATTAAGAAATTTACATAATATTTAAATAGGAAAAATTTAATTTAATTTAAAAATTGTTAAATAATTTATTCTTAATTAATTTGAAAAATGTTAATTAGTTTATTCTTAATTAATTTGAATATTGTTAATTAGTTTAATCTTAATTTAAAAATTGTTAAATAATTTATTCTTAATTAATTTGAAAAATGTTAATTGGTTTATATATTCTTAATTAATTTGAAAGTTGTTAGCTAATTTCTTAATTAATTTGAAAAGTGTTAACTAATTTCTTAATTAATTTGAAAATTGTTAAATAATTTTCTTAATTAATTTGAGAAGTGTTAACTAATTTCTTAATTAATTTGAAAATTCTTAACTAATTTTCTCTTATATTTGAAAATTCAAAGTGAATTATAACGTAATAATCTAATTTTAATGTTTGTTTTTATAAAATCGATTGATTATGGATTATTTCTGGTTATAAACATATAAATTTAGCCTCTGTTTTTCTCAAATTATTAAAATAGACAAGACTTCTTTCACGTGCCAAACCAGAGAGATTCACGCACTACTGTCTTTCCACCTCTTGTCAACCAGTTGTGCTTTAATTCGCGACTAAGTTAGTTTAGTTTTAGTGCATACAATATATTTATACTATTATAGTTTCAAATTATTATATTGCAATATAATTACAGTTATACCAGTGTTTTCATATAACAACTTATTTTCCATTAAGTGATTTTATATATTTTTTTATTTTTTTATAACTAAAATTTAAAATCCGTGTTTCAAAGTTGACGAATTATGTAAAACTTTTAATAAAGTTTTTGTATGCAATGTGAAATAATAAAATCAAGTATATATTTTAATTTAAATTAATTTTTATCACTGGCAGAATTTTTAAATATTATTTTCTTTATTTTGTCATTTTTAATTACAATTTTTTTTTAGAGTTTTAGTCATTTGGTAATTTTAAGTTTTAAACGTTCAAATAAGCAATTTTTTTCTATTTTAATTTATTATTATTATTATTATTATTATTATTATTATTATTATTATTATTATTATTATTATTATTATTATTATTATTATTATTATTATTATTATATTTAATTTATTATTATATTATAATAATAAATTTACTATACAAAATAGAAAAAACTTAAAACTAAACACTTAGGTACTTCTCTTTAAATTCAAATTAGTAAATTAAGAAACAGTAATTTATACTAATTTATTAGTAAAATTTACTAATTTTAAAAGCAAAAAGTCAGTTACAATTTACAAATTCAAATTTAGAGAGTTAGTTGAGAATCAATTATTTTAATTTAAAAAATAATTTTTGTTTTTTATTAAAAAAATTAAAAGAAGTACCTAAAAAAGTAACATTTAAATTTTGTGAAAAATTTTAAACATTTGTAATATTTTACAATATATTATTAACCACGTAGATTTAACAATTTTTTTTTTAAATAGTATTTTGTTGTTTGCATTGTGTCTATATATACACAAAATGGTCTTCGTTTGATATATTAATGACTAAATTTTAACAAAAGATATACATATATGTACATATAAAACGTTGAAGGTTTTATATTTCCAGGTGCATCTTGAAAAACAAAAGTATCATAAAATATGATACAGAGTAGATTTGTGATCATAAACCGTGGTAGAACTTGCGCAAAAGAAATATTTCTTTTCTCTCTTTTATATTGTTCAGCGTTGCGTGATTTACGAATGCGTCGTATAAAATTCAAATATACATATATATGTATATTGAAAATCATATTCTTTTCTTGGTGAATACAATCAATTTTTTTATGCAGGAAATATTCCCTTTTTTGGAATAGTATTTGTTTTATATATAATATTTTGCCTACACTGCATTTTATAAAAAAAAATTTTATCGATAAAGAATGGACCTGTCCCGTTAATAAACTAAATAAATAAAGCGAAAAGTAAATAATAATAATAATAATAATAATAATAATAATAATAATAATAATAATAATAATAATAATAATAATAATAATAATAATAATAATAATAATAATAATAATAGCAGGCCTCGGACTCACGCGACTATTTATAATGTTTAAAACTTTTTTCGTCACCTCATTCAACTATTTATAGATACAATTTTTATAAATAAATTGTTTATTTCGTTAAAAATACCACTAATTTAAAAATTTAAAGAAAAGATAATTTTAAAACCGAGATTTTAAATTAATTTCTTCTAGAAATTAATTTTAAGAAGCTCTAAAAATAATTATGGGGGACAAAAAAATCTCCACCTGCAAACGCCAAGGTCACCGCTAGACGGCAGTTCAATTGATAAAATCAGATTCCTCGCCACCTAGTGGCGACCTTGGCGTTCTCAGGTGGAGAAATTCATTTTATCCCGAAAAAACTTTTTTTATAATTGATAATATGCAAAAAATGTTATTGTAAAAATAACTAACACACAAATAAAATAATAAAATTCAAAATAAGACAATTGTAGGTCTTAAAATCAATTTTCTAATAAGAAATTTAGTCAATATTTGGACTAATGTAAGCTGTTTTAGTCAAAGTCAGGCTTAAAACAAGACTTACTTTTGCATTGTGTAAAAATAGTGATAATAATAATAGTAATAATAATATTAAAAATAATAATAATAATAACAATAATAATAGTTTAAATTTAGAGAGAATAATAGTACTAATAGTAATAATAATAATAATTATCATTATTTTAACATTATCCGGTCTATTTCTTTAAATAAATAAATAAATTGTTTTTTATAACACACACTAGACGTAAGTTTCGAGTTAAATAATCGGGCCTTGATCGTCCATTAGGTGAATTGTGTGTCTCTTTTTGAATCGATGGGAACAGTACTCCATAAATTGATTTGATAGTCGCTTCTACTGTTATGAATTACATCCTGCAATAAATCAAAATTGCTATATCGCATAACATATATACATATGCACTATTAAACATTTTAATAAAGTAAAAATAAATTGTAGTCCATTTTTTTTATTTCGCGATGTTTTTCTTTTTTCATTACTAAACTTTTATTAATTTTACCAGTCAATTGAATCAAACTAGGAACTATTATATTAATATTAAAAAATATAGTAATAATAATAATAATTCTTCTTCTTTTTATTCTTATTATTGTTTTTGTTTATTAGTAATGTTCCTAAAGTTTCGACCGTTCAAATGACCGACGATTTTTTTTTATATTTTGTTAAAATTCGAAACTTGTTAAAAAATATATTTTCTCTCATTTTAATAATTTTTTATCAGCCGGTAATCACCAGAGTTGTAGCTAGGATGTTGCTGAACAACATTCTGAAGAATGGAAAATTTTATTAGAACTTTTAAGTATAGTAGCACCTCAATCCGAACGCTATCAGACAAGAATTAATGAAAATTTTAATAAAGAAAAAAGTTATTTTAAAAAATATAAAAATCGGTTTTTTTCAAAAATTGCAAAATTGCTGAAAATAATTTATTTTTAGATATTTTTAAAAATCCTTCTGTCTGATTTTAGTAATTCGAAAATCGACATCACTATAAGGCTTTCTTTTGAGAGGAAGCAAAGAGGAATTGTTTCTTGCTTTAGAAAGTGGTTTGCAAAGTTTGGAGCTTTATATCGATGATAAAAATAGGTACATATAAAAGCAGGATTTATTCATGGAAGTTCATATATGCAAGACATGTTAAATATACATGTCTATTGGAATATACAGGCGACATAAATGAAGCTGACTTAGACTTGTGAGTTCGCTTCACTCTCTCCAAAGTATATTCCTATTCCTAAAATACCAAAATCCCTGGGGCTACTCCATCGCGACAGGAAGTCGAGAATGAATCTAGGTCGCAAGTTCACCGACGTTAATTGTCATTTATCTATAAAAAAAAGAAAGAAAAACCAGTGTCAATGATGTACCGTTTTTCCTACTCCGCATTCAATTTTCCATTATCAATATACCAATTTTTCTTCTTTTCCTCTTGATACTCCTCTCTTTTGCAAAAAGAGATTTTTTTTTAATGCCATTTTTATTCTGAATAGTAGCTTTTTACTAGTTTTTTTTTTACTAACGTTTTAAGAGAGATTTGTTCAAAGGAAGGGATGTTGTATTCTCTTTTTTTAAGGCTACAATTTTATGGATTAATAATAATGAAAGTTAGCTGAAGCATTAATAGACTCGATGAAGCAAAGTCTTCAATAGGATCAAAGTTTCAATTTGAGGATTATAAGGATCTACATAAGGTGTTCGATCACTATCATGTGTGTTCATTCTGGCGTTTATATCGCGCGGCGCCTTTATTATGTACACGTAAAATAATGTTTAAAAAGATTGAAGCAAACAGGGAAAAACATACATAGTAATGCGATCTAAAACTATATAGATGGCTGAGGGGTGTGAAGTGAAAGGTATAACCAAATTTTCGCTCCAGTTATCGCAAATCGTTTGACCTACAAGGCACTAAAATTCAACCTTGTGTGTGCATTTGTCGTGTGTGAAAATTTACTTGATGTCCATTCTTGGAACTTTTCGATCGAAGACCATCTCTTTCGTCATATTGGAGAGATAATATAATCCCTCTGGGCTAGTTTCACGACTCACCTTCCTTCCTTCCTCTCTTTCTCTCTCTCTATCACACAAATCTCCAAGCTCAGATCTCGTCAGATACTGCACGTGTTTAGTTCGTGTGTCGGTCTTTTTATTGTTGTTAGTTGTGAAAAATCTTGTGATGAATTTGTCAAAAATTCCTTAGGGGTGTGATCTGAATAGAAAAACTTTCCTATTCTCATCAAGTGATTTCTTTTCATGTTTTTATTAATCGTTCTTTTTGTGCTTCTTTACTTTTGTGATTTTACTCTCTTTCCGTTCCCTGTTGAAGAATATTTTTAGGTGATCTTTGGGTTAAATGATCACGATCTTCATGATCAATGATCATTTATGTACTATTTGTTTCATGATACAAAGTCCGTTTACATTAAAATAGTTTCAATCCGAATGTTTCATGCTTTTTCGTTTACTGATAGGATTGCCTAAAATTTAAATTTGGATTATGATTTTGGTCCTGAAGTCTGTACAATATTTTTAGTTTAATTTCAAGTTTTACTATAGATGAATTTCGACAAAATTCACTTTCGAACATGTGCAGTCTTCTCGACATTAACGACTCGTGGCATTTTATGGTCTCCTTTATTTTGTATCTAGTAAATGTTTTATTCATTTTCTTATGCTTTTTACGATCGTTAAACTTAACACTATCATCACAATAGACTTCAGATACTTTTCATATCAGCATTTAAAAAGCACTCGAATCATTATTGCTAAAAACAAAAGCAAGAATCAAGTCAAAATCGTATTTTTAAATACACCCCATTAATTAATGATACAAACACTATTCTACATTTTTCACTTCCTTATCTTTTTCTAAGAATATCAAATTGAGGCAATTTGTTGCATCGCAACAATTTTGCCTTTTGCCTCAATTTGATATCCTTAGAAAAAGGGAAATAAAAAGAGTGTCTTGAATTTAAAAAATTAGAGCGTGAAATATGTACAAAAAAAAAGTGACAATGTTTTTGAAATGAGAATAAATAATTATACTAGTTTTACCAAATCGACAAAAGTGTTTATATTGTGAAGATAAAAAAGAAAATGTGCCAGTGAAATAATGCCACAGTACGACGATACATTTTTAGACTCGCCACTTTTTCGGCGACGCGCTCGCAGTTATTGTGTGCAAAAACAAGTTGTTCCAAAATCCAAATCTTTTTCATTATCCGCCACGCCATTATTATTGTCCGTGACAAATCGATCAAGAAGCATTGCCGTATCTTCATCAACATGCAATTTGCAAGGTAATTCCATCATGAGCCTCTTGTTCCACCTTCTAATCTGCTCACTAATCCGATGATAATAATAGTATACACTTCACTCAAAATGCATTTAATTATTTAAATTCTATAATTGTTATAATTGGAAATTTTGTTTATTAATGAAAGCGAGAATTTGGAATTTTAATTGGAACTATGTTGAAAAATGGGTTTTTTGTTTGTAAAAACTGAGAGTTTTGATTTTTAAAACCAAATTTTGATTTTGAAACCTTAATAATGAAAGATGTGTGTTCCTACAGCACTAAAGAGATTTCAGTATATATTAGGAAGTTCCTCAAAATTCTGAAAGTTTCCGAAAGTTTGAATGTCTGTAGTTCTTACTTACTATTCTTAGATCTTACGGATATTCTAATTTCTGCGGAAACCGCTAGACATTCGTAAGATATTCTGAAAATCCGGATAGTGAATTCTAAAGCACTTTTGATTGTGATTCCGAAACAAAAATTGTAATTAGTTTTAATTCTGATTCTCTTTAGCAAAAATTCTGATTACTGTACTATGTACTGTAAAATCATCTATTGCATAATAGATCAATTAGTGCATATTTACTAATGAGGTAGTATGTTTATAAATATTTCTAAAAATAAACAAACGTAAAAATAGCTTTTAAGTGATGAACCTAGTAATTAAATAGTTGTAAAATTGTGCTGTAAGGAATATATTTAAAGGAATAATATTGTGTTAATAATAATCAAGTTGATAATTATAGGGTACTATGCCATGAAGCAAATTAACAATTACAAGTGTAGTGCACGTGTGTTTGTGTTTGTGTGTTTATACGTAGTATGAACAATTATCACCTCCCTCTTGCTATACATCAAGACACACTGTATCAGATACATGATTTCCCTTTAGGTTGGCAATGTCATACAAATTGTTCTAGCCTCGCGCAATAAACCTGCATGTGATGGTCCCCCTTTGCACACAGTTTGCCCCCCGGACCAAAAATGTCATTTACATCTATATCCCTTTCGGCCAATTTATAACCAACTATCACTGAAACCTGATATTGCATATCTGACTTATTTTACAGTTTTATAAATTTTATAAATTTTATAAATTTTATTTTATTATTTTACATGTAAAACAATAAAATTTATAAAACTATTAGATAGCAAAACTGCAGTTTTGCTGTCCAAAGTAAAAACAAAGTAGTCGCATTTTCCGTAAGGTCATCGAAGTTCACTTTTAAACGAATTCCGACCTTACGGTAAATGCTGCAATAGTAGGTTTTTTTTTACTTCGGACAGCAGATTTGCAATGATACTTTATTATTTGTAATGAAATATTGGTATGAAAGTTTATTTATCATAGAATATTATTTGCGGTGATTTTTTTGTTTTTGTAAATAAACAATGTTATTGATACTTCCGGAATGAGAACTAGTTTTAGTGAGGTAAAAATAACTTGTTAGTTGCGGTTATTGTGGTTTTATTGTATGTCGCATTTTGACCCACAATCAATTTTAATAGAATAGTGATATTATCATTATATAAAAATGAAATTCTTTCTTTATAAATAATCATTTTTAGAGTGAATCTATAAAATTATGCTCAGGGAAAAAGTCAAAGTCTGAAAATCAGGGGAAAAGAAAATTAAATTTTTGTGGCAACCCTGTTGGTAAGTTTACAGAGAAAGCTTGCAGCAGGTTTGCAGCAGGTTTGCAGCAGGCTTGCAGCAAGCTTATGAGTTACTTGCGCTAATACTTGGGACAATACTGAATTTGCAATAATACGCATATGAAAGTAAGAAGTTTTGCTCTTTTGAAGTTGATTTTTTTCTCTTTTTTTTTATTAAAATCAGAGTTATGTAAAAGCACGTGCATGTTTTCCACCCTTGATTTCAAATGGTTTAGTCTGTAAACAAGGGTCTTTGAAGACAAGTTCGAACTTGAAGCCCTGATTTTACAGGATTTTGCTAGGGTGAACATCAGCCCGAGGGTGTAAACCACCATTTAATCAAGACGTAACACGAGACTATTCCCAGAAACTCCCCATTCCAATATACGAATGTAGTATATACTTGTTCGACGCTTTGTCACCCTTCCGGGCTTTCTCCTTTTCTACTTCCTTTTTTCTCTTTCTCTCTCCACGCTTGAATGCGAATTGTGCCATATTTTTTAGAAACCATAATATTTTTTGTTGAATTTTTAAATAAATTTCTAAATTTTTAGTAATTGGGTTTGGTTGCATAGATTCCGGACTAGGCTCTTAGGATTTCCTTAGAATTTTGAATATTTAATATCCTGAGCAGCATTTGGATCTTAAAGCAGGGCTCGAAATAGGTTCGCAAATTCCGTATGATGTCCGAGGGATGTCGTGGGATATCTTAAAGACATTCCCGGATATCCTAAATCCTAACCTAAATCCTAAATCCTACGGTTACTAGAACTTCCGTAGGTTACCCCAGAATATCCGTTGCTATTAGAAGTAAATTAAAGTGACGAATTTTAATATTAATCGAGTGTTGAATTGTAACGAGTTGTTTAATATTTGATTGCATACAGAGAGTTTCGGTGAGATTTAGTTTATGTAGAAAAATTCATCCTGCGGTCGATGAAGTGTGACGGATTAATTTCTCGCTTGTCTGACCAATTGAATGAATGGCTGACCATAACCAACGTGTTACTACTTGTATGTGTGCATTTCAATTTCCTACTCCCGCAAGCATATGATTTTATGAATTTGTCTTTCAATTTTTTTCTTCCTTTTACTTCTTTTTCTTATATACTTTTCGATATTTGGAAATATTTATAGAAATATTTATTGAACAGTAGCAAAAATGCACTTTTTTTCTAAAATAATAAAAATTTTATTAGTAAGATAATTTTTTCCAGAATACTTTAACTATTCTTTAAGATCCCTCTCTTGTGAAATTATTATAATTGAATCATAATTTTCAGCACGAAGATTTGTTATATCCCTTCGTAATTAATTAGAACTTTTTTTTTTTCGTATAACTTGCGCCATAGAAAGTGGGATTTTTTTTGCCTGAATCCAATTATATCTTCTCTCTTAATGCAAAAAAAGGAAGCAATTTTCATTTATACCGACGTTTTTCCTTCAAAGATAAATTTCCGCGTGGAAAAAGCTCCTCGTCGATATAAAGTGCATTCGTGTCTCACTTGCTTCGGGGAAGAATGCGAATGAGAGTGGAGAAGGAGAGAAAAGGAAAAGATGTGTTTCGTTTGGTGGGGAAAGAAATAAAAAAAAAGAAGAAGAAGAAGAAGAAGAAGGTTTTCGTCTTCAAGAAGAGTTAGAAATGCGAAATTCCATGGCGACGACGACGCCATTGGAATATAAGGAGAGTTTCTCTCTCTTTCTCTCTATTTTCTCCTACATACTTGAAATATAAGGGCTATGAAGGGGGTAGCGAAAATAAATGGAAAGAGCCTCAAACCAATTTTGGTTTCTCTTTTCATGTCAATCTTCAACTCGTCGTGGTTTACTTTCTTTCTTTCTCTCTCTCTCTCTCTCTCTCTCTCTCTCTCTCTCTCTCTCTCTCTCTCTCTCATCTCTGTCTAGGTTTCGTTCACTCTTCGCTATATCATCCCTTTTTTTTACTCTCAATTTTCTCTGACTCATCTCCTATACTTTTAGTCGTATTTTACTTCCACCTTTCACTTTAAAAACCCCTCCAAAATATATTTGAACCCCATTCAGGCGAAAAATTTTCCAGTGAAGTGAATTTTTCGATAACGAAAAACTTCTAAAAACGATGTTTTTCTGAAAAAATTGTCGAAATTGGAGTTAAAGTTCACTGCGAAATTTTTACTTTTTTTTTTTTTTTTGCTTCTATCATGGACTCACGCTTTTGACAATTTTTCCAGTTCATAAGAAAAATTCTACAGAAATTCAATTAATTTAGAATAGCAATTTAAAAAAAAATCGAAAAAATCAATTATTTAACAAAGTTTTTTATACAATTCTTTAAAGTACTTTAATTACTTTTACTAATAATAACATTTTTCATGAAAATACAATATTATTTAATAAAAATTTTTTTGATAAAATTCTAAGCAGGAATTCAATTATTTTCATAAATAAATAAAACTCATCGAAGAATTTAAATTATTTTTAATGACATTTTAAATTAATTAATCGAAAAATTCAATTATTTTCGTAAATTATTGTAAACAATGTTTATAAAATTTTTGTGAATAAGAATTTAATTATTTTAACAACAGTAACAAACTTCTTCACAGAAATTCAATTCTTTTTAAACATTTTAATAAAATTTTTCGCAATAATTCAGTTATTTTCGAATAATTAATAAAATTCTTCTCAGGAATTCAATTATTTTTGAAAATCATAAAAAAATTCTTAGCAATTATTCAATTATTTTTGAAAATAATAATAAAATTCTTTTAGCAATTATTCAATTATTTTCATAAATAATAAAAATTATTTTCATAAATAATAAAATTCATCACAGGATTTCTATTATTTATAATACAACTTTCCAGGAATTGCTCGAAAAATGTAATTATTTTAAAAAATTTGATTTCAATTCCTCAAAAAAATCAATTATTTCAAAAAAATGTTTTTTTTTTAATTCTTTGGAAGAATTCAATTATTTACAAAAAAAAAAAATAGAATTTTTCACAGGAATTCAATTAATTTCAAATATTTTAAGAAAATTGTTTGAAAGCAATCAAATTTAATTTCAATTCCTCGAAAAAATCAATTAATTTACAAAAATATTAAAAATTTTCACAGGTATTTAATTATTTTCAAATATTTTAATAAAATTGTTCGAAAGAAATCAATTTTTTGAAAAATATTTAAATTCTTTCATGAATAATAAAATTCGTTGCAGGAATTCAATTTATTAGCATTAGAATAAAAAAGAAGTAGGATAAATTATATTTTTTCTGAAAATTAGGAAAAAGTCTGGAAAATAAAATATAGAATGGAATTTTTGTCAGTTTTGTGAAGTGTCTAAAACGAGTTTTTTTTAGTCAAGTTTAATTTTTCGATCGCTACTTTTTTTAGTTTTTGAAAGCTACTTTTTGCTACTTTTTTAAAATTAATTATCTATCGCGAAGTCTGCATATAACTATTTTTAGAAATAAGTTACTAATTACACTTATTTCACTAAAAAAATCCTTTAATGAATTCCAATTTATCATTTTTAGATTTTTTCTTTAATTTTAATAGAAGAGTAAATTTGTAAAAATAAATTGTAAAATTAATCTTATTTTTGTTTCAGGTAACTTTCTATTTATGACGAGTGAAAGTAAACATTTCAAGGTGGTAAGAAATTATTTTCATTCTTAAAAAAATGGTTATAATTATAATATTAAATGTATGATCCACAATAGTTTCTATATAGCTTTCAAAAACTAAAAAAAGTACTTGAAGCTTATAAGCTTCAAGTAATGTAAACAAATATTTATGCTTCTGAAGTTAAGTTTCTTTTTAAGTTTTTTTTTTATATCAAATTTTTGCTTTATTGTCGCATTTTTCCCCCCAAAATTGTGAAATACTTTTACAAAATTTAATATAATTTTCTCTCCATGTACAACTATAAATTTCTGCACAAATTGATTGCTTCCAGCATCCACATGGAGTGCTGATTAGCGACAGTAATCGGTACTTTTACCCCCTTTCCCCTCCAGTATAAAAATCAATACCATGACCTCTGACTTTCATGCTTTTTTTGACCCAAGCTTACAGAACGCATGCTTTTTTTTCGCTCAAAACGTATTCATTACATTCGTGTATTTGTAGGTCTTTGAAAAACTATTGTTTTAAAAAAAATAGGTCTTCTTTTTTACTTAAAGTTTTAACCTTCTATTTTTTTAAGTAATTTTCTTTAATTTTCAATATTTTGATTATTCAGTTTTTTGTTTTTGAGATATTTACTTATGAAAAACATTTACAGAAAAAACTTTTTCTAAAAACTTTTTCTACTTTTTTATACACTGTTTTCTTGAAAGTATCAAATTGATACAAAAAATTTAGATCAATTTTTTATTTGATCCACATTTTCGTATCAATTTGTTTGCAATTTGATACTTAACAGTAGTGTAATCACAGTTTTCTAGAAAGTATCAAATTGATATAAAAAATTTGGATTAATTTATACTTTGATCCAGATTTTTGATATCAGTTTGTTGCAATTTGATAATATTAAATTAGTAGTGGACACTCTTAACTTGAATGTTTCAAATTGCAACAAATTACAACCAAAAAATGTGAATCAAATCATAATTTAGAACCAATTTTTGTTATCAATTTTTTATTCTCTATGGTATTAATTTTATACCTTAAAGATAATTGTGAATTAGGATCTTTAGGGGATTTGTGAAAATTTTTCAAGAGAATAATAAAGTCCATGTTATGGTAGAAAATTATTTTAATAGAAGAAAAAACTGTACTACTGAAGAAAAAAAGCAAATGAAGTAAAATATTTTCAATCATTGCAAAAATTGAAGATTTTCAATTTAAGTTGATAATGTTGAAAATAATAATTTCAAGTTTTTTGAAAGTTGCTTGAATGAAACGAAAAGATATTACATAAAAATTGTGTTGAATCTGATTTTTTTTATCTTTCGAAACTTTTGTTATTCTTAACTTCTTTACGAAGTCGTGAATTTCTGAGTGTATGTCCAGATCTTGATTTTTCATAAGAAGTGTGACGTTTCAGTAATAATGATGAATTTTCTCCTTTATCATTATTCGGATTCTCAATTTTATTTCCTTTTTGTTGTAGCAAACAACTTGGCCCTTCAGCAATATCTTCTTGATTTTCACATTCCGATTCTTGATCCTCGTTATCTTTCTCTGGCACCGCTCCAAAATTGAAGTTTTGTCTCGATGATTCGCTCTTACATATGCAATTTGTCTTCAAACTTTTTCTATAATCGGAATTTTTTTTTTTTTAAAGATTAATTATATATATTTGATTGCTGATGTTTGCAATGTTTTTTAAAAGGTCCCTGAAGTTAGTGACGAAATTTACTACACTTTTTTTTACAATTTGCGGGAAATTTGCATTCGCTAATAGTTAAAATAAAAAAAATTTCTATAAATTGTAATAAAATTTTTTAAAGCGTTGCGAATTATTCTCAAAAACAAAGAATTTGATAATTTATGAAAAAAATCGAATTCTCCTAAATATTATTGAAATTTTTAAAAATAATTATGATTGATTAAAAATAAGTGGTTCTTATAGAGAGAAGAGATTTCAAAAAGAAGAAAGAATTTTTTTGCTATGGAAAAAAATTACCTTCGCTGCTCGGCGAATTCCAAATTTTTCTCCAAACCATCGAGATCTCTTTCATATTCCCTACAGAGTTTTTCACTCTTCCGAAGATTCTGACTCATGTTCGTTTGTTCTTGTTCTAAAATTGTTAATTTATCTTTGAGAATTTTCACCTCATCTTGACTTGCCTCCTTCTTCGAATGCATTTTAATACGTTTTATTTCTAAATCCTTTTCATTTATTAAATTCTTCAATCGTGTTATTTGCTGCCAAAGAACTTTATTTTCATTTTGAAAACGTTTTGCGATATTTAAAGCGCGTGCCAATTTCAATACACTTTCATCGGCAATAATTAGATTTGATCCAGCGGCACTTTCAACATCAACATCATCAGATTTATTGATATTGTTGGTATTATTATTATTATTGTTGTTGTTGTTGATGTTGTCATTTTGTTGCTCTAAAACATTAATTTCCCTCGACAGTTCCGTGTCCGATTGTAAATTTAAATTTATTAGTTTTTGTTCACTGTCATTTTGTTTTGTTTCGTCTAATAATTGAAAGGCAGATAAGGACAATGAACTTGCATTTGATGTCGATTCAACTGATCTTGATTGTGAGTCGTTTGATATTTTTGAAATTCCATTTGATTCGAGTGATATTTTTTGATTTAAGGATGAAGTTGGTGATAAAAATGTTGAACCACTTTGAAATGGATTGTTTTCGTCTTTTTGTTGCGGGGGAAGTGGAAACTGAAAACAATTATTTTTAATTGAAAAATACATTTTTTATCATCAAAAATAACTCTTTTTGATTTCAAAATTATAAATTATAAAATATAAATTATAAATAAAAATTACAAATAAAAATTGTAAATAAAAACTATAAATAAAAATTATAAATTTTACTAAAGTTTCGAAAGTTCAAGTGAACGAATATTTTTTACTATTAAAATATTTTCAAAAATTACTAAAATAAATTTAAACATTTGTAGCGAGGAAATAAATTTCTAAATTGTCAAAAAATATTTTTTTATTATTTAAATTTTCAGGTAATATTGAAAAAAAATCGTCGTTCATTTAAAAGTTCGAATCTTTAGGAACAATTATAAAACATTTCTTTCGTATTTAATTTTTGCAAAATTCCAAAGTTGTGCAAAATTTAATTGCAATAAGTTATTAATAAGTGGAATTAATAATAAATATTATTAATAAATAACTATTAATTAGTAATTAGTAATTAATGATACAAATGAATTTGTTTACATTTTCGTTTCATTTGCAATTGAAAAAATAATTATTATTAGTAATTATTTACAAAGTGTTTTTTAATTAAAAATAGTACAATTATGTAAACAATCTCACCATTTTTGATCCAAATGAAAGGGAATTTTGATAAATATTAATTAGATGAAAAATAATTTAAATTTTGACTTGAATTTTTTTTTTCGTTTTTTTTTTGGTTAACGACAGTGAACAGAAAAGACAAAAGACTATCATCGAAACGTCTGGGAATTTTAAAACAAAAAAGATAATGAAAATAATAATATTTCATTCTTTGAATTTTTAATTTTTAATTTTATTTAATAATCTATTTTTCAAAAGAAAAAATTTTATTCGATTTTAAATTATTAAAATTTTTTTTACAGAATCCGATTTGAAATTATTAAAAAGTTTTTTTACAAGAATCCAATTTTAAATTATTAGAAAAAAAGTTTTAAATTATTAATAATTTACGATGAAAATAATTTTTGTGAAATTCGTCTAAAAATACATTCTCTGTTAAATAGTTTATTTTTGTAAAACATTTTTCTCGATTTAAAAACAAAAACCATGTTTTTTTTCCAATTTATACATCCAATTATAAGAATGAAACAGAATATTTTTCATCGTTAATTCTTTTTTAAATCATATAAATATTTTGTTACCTTTGAATGAGAAAAAAAGGAAAGAGGAATATTTATTTTTTAAAAAAGTGATATTTACTTTTTTTACTTTTTTGTTGATTGTTTTGGAAAATATTTTATTTTCCTCAACTGATGATGAATTAAGGGGAGTTTGTTGAAGAAACTCATGGGACATTGATTTGGATATTAATGATAATTGATTTGAATTGTCTGATGATTGATTAGCAGAAATATCTTGAGATGAAACTGTAGTCGATGGACCAAAACTAAATCGACTCCAACATCTCCTTCGTTTACGATAAAATCCCCGATTTAATCCCTCTTGAATTTCTTTCAAAAATTCCTCGAAATATTCCTGTTTAATAATAATTCAATTCAATTATTTTCAATAGAATCTTAATAAAGTTTCTCGAAAGAATACAATTATTTTTTAAAATATTATATTTAAATTCAATTATTTTCAACAAATTTTGATCAAAAATTCTTCGAAACAATTCAATTATTTAACTCATCACAGGATTTCAATTATTTTCAATTCAATTTTAATAAAATTTCTAGGAAAAAATTCAATTATATTTCATTATTTGTAAAGGTAATTAAATTCTTGAATTGAATTTTATTAAAAGTTTGTTAAATAATTGAACTCCTGTAAAAAAATTCAATTATTTTTGAAAATTTATTAAAATTTAGAGGTTTTTTCTCTAATTTTTAATTGATTTTATTAAATTGTCCAATAAAATATTGAAAAAAAATTTTTTTTTTCTGAAATGCCATTCACCTCATCTCGAATGTGTCGTTCACCTTTTGCGGAAGTCTCATGTTGATCAACATCCTTATCTGGAGCGGATATTCTCTTATGCTTCCCCCTTATTTGACAAACAACTCCCAAAGGTATTTTCTTTGATTCCTCAATTAATGACTCTTCTTGTCTACTTAGAAAACTCTCAAAAATCTCACTTGTCAGATTAGTGAATACCACTTCCGTGCATTGTTCCTCATAATAGTATGTTACAAAATTCGAAGCATTTATTATCGATTGCAATTGAACTTGAATTTCTTCAAGTAATGCTAAAATTGCCTCTGATGTATTTTTAGTGCTATTACCATCGTCATGAATTCTTTGCTTCTTCAAATGTTCCTCAATTACTTTATGAAAATAATGTTTATCAACTATCGATGTTTTTGATTCTTGTTTATTTCTTAAATTTTCTTCTATTATCTGCTGTATTTTTTCGTTTAGATTATCATTTGTTGATGGGGAATTATTTTCAATATTTGCTTCTGAATTTAAATTGTTTAAAGACGAATTATTTGTTTCACTATCTTGGGAATTTTCTTGTGAATTTATGGAAAATAATGACAGTGATTCTGCAATATTGTAGAAAAATTTTTTCATTTTATGCACACTAGAGAATTTTGAACCAATATTGTTGTAATATTGATATAAGACGATTTTTGGTGATTAAAATATTTTTTGAAAATTTACATTTTGAATTTTGTTTATTATTGTCGAATTGAAGTTTCGACAGACATTTATAATAAATGAAAGTAGCAATTAGAGAATTAGAGTCAACTTCATATCTTTATTTTCCACTGCATTTCTTTTTCTGATGGAAAAAAAATTTAAAAAAAGAAAATAATCTTGAATTTTGGTTTTAGAATATTAAGAGACATTACAATTTATACTTTATCGAATTCAAGGGGAGAACATAGAATTTAAGTTTTATTCATTTAATTAATCAGATATGCAGGTTATGGGAAATTCGATTATTGATAACGTTTAGAGAAAGAGACAGAAAGGTTCGTAAATAATAGTATTATATAAATCATTGTCTGTTATATGTTCATCTATATGAATCATAAACAAAGTACATATGTTACTATGTTTATAGGTAATTTTGTAAATTTATGACATTTATGTGCAATTTATAGAGCTTTTATTAAGCCGTTAGGGAAACGCTTTGATACCGTGCAGAAACGGTACGCATCATATATTTTAATAATTTTTTTTTTTTACTTAGTTTCTAAAATTTCCAATATTTGATTAAGATATTCCTTCCTCATCTTGTTCTGGGAGAGAAAAAATTGATCGTCTATAAAAGCGCTGACTGTTTACTGAACGTCTGTAAAATCCTTGCACAAAGACCACCCGCCACACAAGACCTTCCAATCAAACAAACTTCATCTTAAACTTTCCAAAAAGTTCAAAGAGATTTCCCTTCGATTAGCTTTCAACTCCCAGCAGCAATTTTTTTTTCTTTTTTTCTTTTTATTGTTTTCACCCTCTGCGATAAAAAGTCATCGCAATAACTACAAATTTATTTATTTCTTTTTTAAATTATTAAAATTGTTTTCAAATTCAACAACTTTAATAAAATTCATTCAAATCATTCAATTATTTGCAAAACATTTTTGAAATTCAATTATTTTCAATTATTTTCAATATTTGCTATTTTAAAAAATTTTCCAAAAGAATTCAATTACTTACAGAAAAAAAAATATAAAATTCTTTGTAAATTATTAATTAAATTATTAGTAAATAAATAATTAAAATTATTTTTATAAATAATAAAATTCTTCACAGGAATTCAATTATTTTTATAAATAATAAAATTCTTCTCAGGAATTCATTTATTTTTATAAATAATAAAATTTATAAAAATAATTGAATTTCTGAAAGAATTTTAGAATTTATAAAAATAATTCAATATTTTTTCGAAGAATTTTATCAGAATTTTTTTAAATAATTGAATGTTTTAAAAGAATTTTATTGAAAATTTTGTAAATAATTGAATTCAATCGAAAACTATTGTGAGAACATTTAAAAATAATTCATTTTTCTTAAGAATTTTTAATAAAAACTATATTGAAAATGATTGTAATGTTTTTAAAAATAATTGCATTCTTTCGAGAAATTTTATTAAAAGTTGTATTAAAATTAATTTAATTCCTGCGAAGAATTTTATTATTTATGAAAATAATTGAAATCCTCCAAAGAATAATTAAATTTTTTGAAAGAATTTTATGAATAATTTTAAAATTAATTAAATTCAATCGAATTATTTAAAAACTTTTTATAAAATTCTACCGCAAAAATTCAATTATTTTCACAAGCAATACAATTTTCAGGAAAATTCAGTTATTTATAAAAATTTAAATAAATTTTCAGACAAGAATACAATTATTTTCGCATAAATAATAAAATGCTTCTCAAGAATTCAATTATTTAAAACGAATGAAATAAAATTCTTCTCAGGAATTCAATTATTTTCATAACCTATAATAAAACTCATCAAAGGATTTCAATTATTTTTAATACAATTTTTTAATGAATTCCTCGAAAAATGCAATTAAAAATTTTATTAAAATTCTTCAAAAGAACTTAATTAAATTAAAACATTTTGATACAATTTGTTCATTAGAATTTAATAATTATTTTTAATACATTTTTTTATTTGAATTTTTTGAAAGAATTTAATTATTTAATTATTTAATTTATTTAAAAAAAATTATTCTACTTTTGGATGTAATTTATAATTTTAAAATTATGACAAAATTGAGTCGTCAAATTTAATTTTTCGATAGCTACTTTTTTAAAATTAATTATATCGAGTAGAAAGTTTGAAAATTTGAAAATATCTCTTTTGCTTTGTATCTTTTCCGATTTTTCCACAGAGGAAGAATTTTTATTTGGAGCTTGAATGCGGAAAAACTACTTCGACTTTGAATTAGAAATCACGTTTTCAATTAAGATATTAAAATTTGAATTTTATGCGCGAATCTTCCTATATATATTGAGATGAATGATTTAATGAAAGTTTAGGTACAAATATCTTTTACAAAGAAGGCAATTAATTATCTGCTCGATGACTCCATCCTCTCCTCTTTATACATGAATTAAGCAAATGAGCTTATCCAGATACAAGCCGAACGAGAAATTGAGTTCGAAATCCTAAAGCGTAATAATTGATATTAAAATTTCAAATTAGTGTCCCACATTATCACTATGTTGTGCCAAAAATATTATTTAGAGAATAAAAAAATTCCTACAAGATTCCTAGAAAAATACCTAAAAATCGACTAAAACTAATCTTTAAATAGTTCCTAAAAATCGAATCTTTAAATACAAATAAAAGATCATTGAAGAAACTTATATAATCCAGTATTTAATTTGCAATTTGCTCTGCGGCATTATTGCTTTTAAGCCTTTCATATTATGAGAGGACAGACATGGGGTGATTCACGCAGGCGTAATGGAATCGGGAAAATTAAGCTACACCGAGAGGATCGAGATTTTACCTATTCGCGGGGGTGTGTAACTCAATTTTCAAATTTTACATTCAAAGGATCATCTCCAGTTAATCGGATTTGCCGCGTCTAGGAACGGAAATATTTTTGACGCTCTTTGATAAATGATGTACAATGTTTTTGTATGTATTTCGAATAATTCAGTAATCAGTATTAGGTATTTTTTATTATTTGTTTACTGAGAATTTTAAGACAATAAAAAAAGGTATTCTGCTTTTCAAACATTTCCAAAAGAAATTAATTTCGAAAAACTATAATCGTTTTGGAAAAGGAAAAATTATTTGGACCCCTATAAAAAATGTGGAGCAGGTCGAAATTTTTTTCGGTTTCTTCCGGTGAATATTCATAAATTTTTCTTAAATTGAGAACCGTGTAAAATGCTTCACATATTTTTTTTTAATGACAATGATTTTATAGTTTTTCGTGTAAAGCAAATCGAAGGCAAAAGAAACTTTAAAAAAACGATAAAGAAAAGGCATTTTATTTTATGGAATAATATGTATCCGAGGGTGCGGAGAAATTGCTCCAGTGTCTCCACTCACGCAATTAACAGTAAAACGTGTGAAGCACGTTCTGCTCTTGAAACTCGTACAGTTCAATAACTTGCAGACGACAAAAGCCTTTTCAATAAAACGTTATTGTAAATCCACACAAATCGGTGTTGTTGAGTATAAAGAAAGGAATATCCGACGATGAGTGTTTTCTAAATTTAGACGAAAAGATAAAGGGGACGTTGCTCATTCTTTTACCTAATCTCCACAAGAAAGTGCATAAATTAAAAAGTTTTTTTTGAGATGAGTCAGTTAATTTGAAATTAATTACTAATGGATCTTTGCAGCAAGATTGAAAATATTTCTCTGTAAGTTTCAATATAGTTTCTAAGAATATCAAATTGAGACAAAAAATGTATCAAAATAGTTGCGAAGCAACGTGCTTCGCAACTATTTTGATACATTTTTTGTCTCAATTTGATATCCTTAGAAAAACGTTGCTTCCCAACTATTTTTTATAAGGTTTTTTTTGTCTCAATTTGATAGCCTTAGAAAAACAGTGAAAATATTGTTGGCAATGTTGTCAATATTGCTGCAAGTTCTGTGGGGTATATGAGATTTTTTTGGGGGGGAGGAAAATAAGGAGAGATTTGTAATGAAAACGAAAGATGTGTTATTAATTCGAATAAAACCACACAATGTTTTGTTTATAAACTTTTTCGATTAAAACTTCCGCGTGTGTTGAATTCTCGAAACGCGCGCGCTGAGGGAATGATTCACGCTTCAATGGAGTTCAAAATGTTTTAGAATCGAAAAAGTAAGATAAATGGATTTCGTGATTTTAGTTCGGAGTCTTGGTTTGGAAAATAGTCGACAGAATCGTAATTAGAATGAATGGTATAGTTAACTTTGATGTTTGTTACGGATGATGATGTTTCTGATAATGATTCTGAAGATGTTTCTGATAATTATGATTCTGATGATGTTTCTGATATTGATGGTTCTGATGATGATTCTGATGACATTTCTGATAATGATGGTTCTGATGTTGATTCTGATGATGTTTTTTCTGATAATGATGGTTCTGATGAGGTTTCTGATAATGATGATTCTGATGATGTTTCTGATAATGATGATTCTGATGATGTTTCTGATAATGCTTACATTACTTATCTAATGGTATTTAGCACTAATGCCGATGCATTTACATGAATTTTGATATTGGTTGTTTTCTTTGATACCATCCTAAATGCAAATTTCTAGTTTTGGAACGGTTTGATGATGCCAAACACAACAAACAATAGTTTCTACTTGTACTACTCCAGACTTTGATTGTTAGAATCCTCATTAGCTAACATTAGTAGTAATTTTATGTTAGCAATGAAATCCAAAATCACGACGAGAATATTCGAAACCGAGAGACCGAAATCGAGCATAAAAAATCAAATGTAGTTTTTAACTTCTGTTGGTATATTTACGATGCAATAACTTTTAATAAAGTTTTCCTCTTGATTTTCCGTTATTCATTAGGATCTTTTCTGTACAGTTTCTATCAAGAGAAACTTCTAAGTTGATGATAGTTTCTACGATGATAGTTCTCGTCTTTATAACTAGGATTGATACAATCATTACTAGAATTAATGGTGCAAAGTAGTGTTGCAATGTCCTATCAAGAAATTCCACTATGCAGTTCGCTTTGATACGATAGCATTAATTTATTTTTTAAAAGCTTGTATCAATGTTTTGTAAAACATTTTCATTTTTCTTTCGTTTCATTTTCTCCTTTTCTCTCCCTGAATTTTCGATAACTTAACCATTTTCTTCAAGAATTTGTATCCAAACCAATAAAGCGATTAAAATTTGAAAATTTACGCATCATATGCAAACTAGATGTTGAGAAGCAAAACATAAAATTCGTCTCGTCCAAGAATAGCTGTAAATATTTCTGTTTCATCGTGGATGAAGAAGGCGAAGAAGAATAAGAAGGCAGACAGGCTAATCTTTTGTATACGAAGAAAACTTGATTTTTAGAAACGTTTTAAACTAACTAACTAACATGAGGGAGATGGAAGAAATATTGAATGCGTGGGTTGAATGATAGCGAAACAAAGAGAGAGAGTGAGAGAGAGTGAATGAACGCGAGAGAGAAACTAGAAAGAGACCAAGTAAAGTCTCCGCGTGAAGTTAGTTAGCAGTCGATGCGCACACACCACGCGTACCGGACGTCCATATATCAAGTTCCTCTTTTCAACTTTCAAAATAATATATATTTTTATTATTATTCATAGTGTCAGTGTACATTGTGTCTTGTAATTGTTACTAAATAGCATTTTCTATAAAAGTTATTTTTTCATGAATGAAATGGATCTTTGAATGTACAGCACTTCGACTATAAACATTTGTCACGTGTATGCGACATCTCATGCGCTCGCAATTTGCTGATGCATTGTTTTTAAAATAGATTGACAATCGTTTTTCCATTTATAGAAAAAATATTTTATTTACCGTGATATTTTATCAATTGAACAAAAAAAAAAAAAATTAAACTGGAAAAGTTTGCTAATTTTTAGTGCAGCAGCAACTAACGGAAACTATTCTTCCTTAGTAGTGAGAGGTAACTTTTCATCGTATATTCTTATCATTTTAAGTGTCACTCATAATTTACAACTTTGAAAATACTTCTGACATCAGTTTTTCTTGATAAATGTATGAGCTCATGTGTCGTGTAATTTCGCGGATGAGAAAATTCATAAAGATTTTTAGAGAGTTGGTCTATACAAATGATTCTAGTATTAATGCTATAAACGATCGTAACTAAGTAAAAATTATTAATTACAATTGATACAGAATTACAGATTCTTGAAATGATTCAATATGATAGTAATGATTGTTGTAATTCTTTTTTTAAAGGAAAATTGTTGTGATAAATTTTTAATAATATTTAAATCTTGATAGTACGCTTACCCTAAGGCTTCTCTGAAATTTATTCCATTAATAATGTTGGGAGGCTGAGTAATGAAGGGTTCACGGAGGTTATGTCTACAAACATTGAACAATGCTCTAATTTTGTTATAAATCTCATGACTCGGCAGGTCTTGAAAATGTCAGTAACATGAGCACTTGAAAATAATATACTTAATCCGTTATTATTCCCCCAAAAAATAGCAAAAGTAACTTAATCCCCGGAATATATAAACTTTCGCGACATTCGCGACCCTGAATAATTCATCATACTATGCAAATTTCTCTTGCTTTTTCATTCTGATATAATATTTTATTTATTTATCGCATAAAGTGCGGTGTTTCATCGCTAAGATGATTATAAATTTTTCAACTGTAATTTTTGAGATAGAAGAAAATCCTTTTAAAATATCACACACAACCTTGACTTTTGATGACATTTGAGAAATGTCACGAGACACAGAAATTAATTATTATATCGCATTGTCAGAAGGGGACATAATTATTAATTATTTTTAACTCGTCTCCAGTGGTGTTGATATTTATTAACGAAACTAATAAAAAAATTAATTGGTTATACTCTTTAATTAATTGCTCCATTTGAAAGAGAGGCAATAAGAAGTCATTTAATGCTCGTTCAATTTATTTTATACATTTTATATTCTGGACTCTTTCTGTTGAAACCGAGGTTGAAACAAAGTTGTGTTTAACAATTTTTTTTTTCAATTTGATGGGAAATTTTTCTTGACACAATAGCCGTAATTCTTTTTGATTAATTATAAAAATAACATTTAATTTCAGTTTTATATTTTCTCAGCTGTTTTTATTCGTTCCCTCATGTGGAATCTTTTATAAATTCTCATCACACGAGAGATGGTATTTTTTCTTCATCTATTTTATGATTTTTTCGTCTCGAATAAAATTCTTCTGCAATAAAATTCAACGTGAGATCATGTCTATTTTTTGAGTTTTCATTTAGAAGAAAGAACTTGTTTTTTGGTATATTTTTTTGCCTATTTGGAGATGGAAAATATATCATTTTATCTGCGATAAAACAGTATGTATAAAATTGGCGATTGCAGTAAATAAATGGTGTGAGAGAGAGAGAGAGATGAGATCATGGCAAGTGGATAAACGGTGGGCGGCCGAGTAATTCAGAGTGTCAGGGAAGGTCATTTGAGTCGTCCCACATATATTTTTATATATTTTGTATATACGTTTATCAATCATCCGCATTATTTTATTTTCGAAAAGGTCACATTCTTAAGGAGGAGATAGTGGAGATTTCCGCAAAGTAATTTTGAAGATTGGTATACCAATTTCGTTTCTTAGCATTAACAACAAAAAAGACTTTTTAGTTAATTCACTTTGTTTTGTTGTAACTAATTGTTTCCTCAAACAGGATTGTATTTCGTTATTGTAAACTCAATAATACTTTTTCCGAACATTGTACTATAGAATCCGAGAAATCCGGGTTCCTACAAAGAATATTAAAATTTAATCACGGTTTGCTATTTTCGATCCCCTTAAAATTAAAATACAAATTTTTAATTGAATCTTTTGAAAATAGCAGACTTGTGATTGCATATATGTTTAGCGGAGGAATTAATTAATGTGGGCACAGTAAGATTGGCATTATATTATGATGTACGTGTCAAGGGAGATCAATCAAGTGTTCTGCTGTTTCTAGACGTCATTATGGACTCTTAGTATTCATTATGAATATGAAAATCGATATACACGTCATTTGTATTATTATATATGTGCAATATCAGACATTGATGAAATTGAATCGTGAACTAGACCGAATTCCTTTCTCGATATCTCCTCTCGCGAGCAAGAATTTCAATGGCATACACATGTCAAGAGATTTGAGGTAAAATTGATATCATTCCTGAGTGAATGTTGCATAATAGATGCTTCTCTGTTTAATGTGCATTTCAAGTTTTGTTCTTTGAGATTCCAAGGTCGTTAACTGTACAATGACATGCGATTTAATGATGTACTTTTCTCATTGGAATGTTTCGTTGTAATTATCATTTCTGTATGATGATGTTTTTTACGTCGTTGAAGTTCGAGTTATTTGAAAACTGCAAATTATTTTTGGTTTTTATAGATTTTGTAGAGATTCTTCATGTAGATCCAAATTTAATTCCTGATTCTATAAATCAAAAACTGGATATTTTTAAATAGAAGCATTAAAAGGAGTACAGTGTTCTTTAAGAACATGATCCTTTTTGGCAGAAGTTTGCCATTCTACAAAATACAATCTGGTATAAATTCTGATAATTAAAACAGTTATTTGTTTTCAATTTCTGTACATAGAAAATAGAGGATGGTACATAGAAGATGAAAGAGGTCTTAATTTTTTAGATGATCGGTTTATTTTGTTAATTCTTAATTGTAATTCCAAAAAATACATTATTGAATTATTTTCTTTTCAAAGTTTCTGGAAAGCTAAATAAAAGAATGTATCTTTCTAAATTTAATTTCCGCTTTGTTTGAGATGGTATAATTTTTTAAAGAATACCATACTCTCCTCGCAGATATGATACAGATATTTTTCTTTTTGTTGAGGAAAATTACATTGTGATAAAAATCTCTATTCTTTTGTAGCATTTAATCAGATTATAATCTGCTACTGTAATCGAGAAATGTTTCCTACCCTTTTATCTCGTTTGGCCATCTTTTTTATAAATGGATTGCAATTTTTAGTAATTTATTGTAACCTATAATAAGTTATTTTTAAATTTTTATTTACTAATTATGAGATAAAATGAGAGTGGCTATAATGAGACTGATCTATAATGATTTTTTAAATATATTTCAAAATCAGTTGATTATTTTGAGTAATATTGTTTATTTTGAGAAGAGGTTTTTTTTGTCGTTCATCTTCTATTTGCTTTCCTAAGGGGTTTTAATGCGAGGGGAGCAACGGAAGTACAATACAGGGAAACTGAAAGATATATTCACAAGAAAAGACTTAAAACTGAATGGTGTATTCTTTTCTTTAGTGTGTGTAGGTGGTTCTTTACTTCTAAAAGAGAGCACTTTAGGTTCGTATTTTTCAGCCACTGTTCTAATGGTTGTCTTGTATACTATAGGTAGTAAAAAGTTTTACCTTTTTTTTTGCCATTCACCTTTTTGGTGAATGTAGTACCTTTTCTCTATTTACCACATAGTAAACATTTTGAGTAAAAGAAATTTATTTTCTTTATTTTCTTCTTTTTTTTCTATTTCAAAAATGATGACAAAATATAGTGCCACTTGTACACGTGTGCCTTAAATTTATGCTTGTGATTGATCTTTTTCTTGGTGGTTTATATATAAAAAAAAGTAACGAGGGGTGTACAGTTCTTCACCCCCCCCCCCCTACTTTGTATCGTTATATCTCAACGTGACTGGAACATAATTAAAACAGAAAAATAATTCTCGTTAGTGAAGCGCTCAAGGCACTTGAGATTGAATTTCAAAATTTCTTTTCTTATCTACTGTCTCAAGTAAAGAACCTTCCTCCCTTTTTTCCCCAACTATCTTAAGCATTGCCGCATTAAATTAGAGCGCACAAATCTTTCTCTCACTTCCGAGTCATTCATTCATTCATTCATTCATTTTTCTTTTGAAAGGAAAACAGTTGTTAAAAAAGATTTTTTCCTTAATTGCAAAAAAAATTTCTTCCATCATCTGTTTAAATATGTTTCGACATAATTTCTAACATGGAAATTATATATTCCTTCCGGATTTGATTTTTAATTCCGGTATTTGCATTTTTAAGGAACGTTTTTTTTTCTTCTTCGTTTAGTCCTTTTAGTCTTTTAGGCATTTTTACTTTTAAGATTTGAATGGACGAATTATTTAAAAACTCACGTTCTATTTTTTTATTTTCGTCGACTAATGGAACTTTTATTTACTTTCTTTTTTGGAAAGGAGTAACTTTACTTTTCCCGTTCTTCACTTTCTTTTTATTATACCATTAGGGAAAAATTAAATTATCAAACTATTTGAATTCTTTTATGTGATCAATAAATTATCCGCACCGCCATCCTTTGAAAGCCTCAATAAATAAGAAGAATTTTACCATTTCGGTTTTTCTTTTGATAGTTTTTTTTTTAATTTAAGTTTGTATTTTCGTTTTTAGAACATTCTAAATCAATAATTAATGGAAATTGCATTTAGTAACGACACGTTTGTATATTGAAATTGAACCGTTATGTAGAAGTATCGATTCAGACTCATACTGCCTTTTGGGAGAATTTTATTTCACTAATATATTATCCCCGCAACGAGCCATGAAATTTCAAACTCTGAATACGAATCCAGACATCGTTCCCTGGACATTAAAGTAGTAGATAATTGCGCAAAAACCAAATGGAATGGTTCTTGGCACATGCGGCTAATTTTCTCCAACTTTGGCAAATTCTTTTTTATACCCCGATTCTTCGAGTTTCTTGTAAAATTGTACCGGGGTTAACTTAATGGTATCAAATTACAACGAATTGATATCAAAATTGTGTATCAAATCTAAAGTTAATCTAAATTTTTTGCGTCAACTTGAACATCAAAATTTTTCTTTTTAGTAAAGTTTAACATGTAGGAAAAAAAAAGAAAGTTCCTGCTCACACTTTCGAAAAATAAAAAAATATTTTGAAGTTATAAATACCTGATATTTTATAGAGTGTCTATTTCTTTAAATCTGTTAAACTAAAGTATGTCAGCCATATAATGTTTCTAAATTAGAATCTTAGGAAAACTCTTGGTTCACATTTTATATGGCTGGTGCATTAACCTCCTGGTTATTTTCGTCTATATTCTCGTGTCACGGAATGCAGACAGTCCTAAATGCAAACTCATTCTTAACACGAGTCTTATGTCGCATCCTAAACAATCTTTTTTTCCCCTCTTGTTATTTATAATCCTCCTGATATGAATTTCGGGATAAATTATGTAGTGAATACAGAAGTTCTCTGTGTCGAGTATATAAATTATCACGGGAATAATTTTAAATCTATAGGTGATAAAGTGAATAAAATTTCACCTCTGCAATGTAGACTAGCATATAATAATTTTTCAGGTTTCTAATTGAAAAAATGGCACTATAATCCTTGGCCAACCCTCTTCTTCTATATACGATTTCGTTTTCCCGTTGCCAAAGAGGCAGTAAAAACGAGAATATAAAATCGTTGGCAAAAGTTCATTTATTCTTTTTTTCCTCGTTAATAGCTTTATCGGAATTTAAATTTTTTCTCCACCAGCGCCTTGATAATGGTATTTCGATTTTAGATAAATAATTCTTCGATAGTGAGACAATAACAACTGATCATTGGGACATTTAGAGGCAGTAACATATACTTAGGAGCATTGTATTGATGTGGTAAAATTTATATTTATACGTAGGTTCATAATTCAAAATCCATTAGTCTATGTGCGGCTCCTAACGAACCCGCGGGTAATCAATTTCGAAGAGAGAGAGAGAGAATTATTATTATTGGCTTTGGTGTCTAAAGTCACCTGATGAGAAACGGCAAGGAGAAGTGAAAATGAGATTATTGACTTTCCCCATTGCCTTCACACACCATTCTATACCTTATTAATTAGTTGGTAAATCGGTTTCGAAATTGAGGCTTTTGTCACACAAAAACCCCGAAATGGAAATTAGAATATTATTTCCGAAGTTGGATATCATCCAAAGTTCTTCCCGATGGCTTATAGTTTAACAAAAGTAGCTCTTAGGAATATTGCAGAAAAAAGTTTCATTCATCAACTGTTTTACTATTCAGGTGTATTTAAAATTTTGAATATTGCTTTAATTAATAAATTAATAGAAATTGAAACTATTAATTAGTGAGCGAAAGAATTAATAAATTTGGAAAAAGTGAAGAAATGGAAATTGATGAACGAGTGTATAGTAAGGGAAAGTGCCTTTTTAGAGACTTCGGTTTTAAAATCGATTGTTATCACAGTTAGTTTAGAATCTAATAATGCAGGACAAAGTGAATTTGCACCTGTAATAAAATTCTGTTTCACGTTGGTTGTCTGGAATAATTTCTGTACCCTCTATGGTATTCTCTATAATTTGTGGTTGTTTAATTTTTTAGAGAACTTTTAATAAAAATCCCTGATTTTTCCCTAATTTCTCTGACCTGTGGTCCCTGTGGATGATAGTTACAATTGATGATAGTTTTAGTTAAAGAAAGCTACCACTGCTAATAATTTCAGAAAATAGTTACTATTGATGATGACTAAACATTGATGACAGCAACAACTAATCATGATTAGAGGAGCATCCTCATGACGATAATTCTAATCAATTAATTCTTAGCCATTAGAGAAGAGTATGCTGTTCAAAAATCCCCAAATTTCATTTCAACAAAGAGTACAGAATCTAGAATTTCCGCAGAAACAAAAAATCATTTTTATTCCACATCAATTTTTATCTCCGAATGTTTGTAATGTAAATAGTGTTTATTGGGCAAATGCGACTGTATTTTTTCTCATTCAAAGCAGATAGTGAATTTAACCACGAATACCCCCCTGAATCATAGCAATTTGCATAAAGGTTGTCTGCATACGTCTCCCTGCATTCCCTTTGGTCTCTCTGCTATACTATATAGTATATAGTGTCCATAGTAGTCTATATTCTCTATACACATGAATGTAGAGCTGTATGGACTCAACCTTTATATATAGTTATACACAGGTTGAAGTCCATACAATCTATATAGGTATATGCCGTCTATATGTAGATTGTCGAGAGATACTGACAGTGTCAGTCTATTATCAGGATGGGCATTCTGAGCCTTTAGTGAAATCACGTCTATCTGATTCGGATTTCAAACCAAAATTCGTGAATAGAACTTGATTTCCGTACCAATCTCTCGTTGGTATTCGTACAATCTCCATTTCCCATAAATATACAATATAAATACAATTGTCGCGCGAGTCTCTAATTCATTATCAGCATTTTTTTTTTCATTCGCCGCATGTTCTGCATTTTAGTATTCGCGATGAGGTACGACGTACGAATTCTTCTCTTTTTATTTCTGATAATATTAACTGCAAATTTTTATCAGTTGGAAATGTTGTCGACTGAAATTATCATCATCATCATTAGGAACTAAAAATGGTACTAATAATATCAACTGCAATTATCATCACCTGTAGGTATCATCATCATTTGTGGCTACAAATGATGATACCTACAGTTGATGATAATTGCATGTTGATAATGTTAGTGGTTACAAAATGATGATGCCATCGCATCATTAATTGTAATCATAATTGTTGTTGCCAATCTCGATTTAATTGTAACCATTATTAGATGATGTTTACGAATGATAGTCTGCAACTATAATTACAGATAATGTTTTCAAATGATGGTTGCGGATGATAGTTACAATTAAAGAGATAACCATCTGCAACCATCATCTAAAAACATTATCTGTAATTATAGTTGCAGACTATCATCCGTAACCATCATCTGTAACCATTATCTGTAACTATAGTTCCAGATAATGGTTACAGATGATAGTTAATATACAGATGGACATCTCTTTAATTGTAACCATTAAATTAAATTTTTGTGACAACCCTCTTGTTTATTATTATTATTCTATTTATTACATTATTTTTTTATTATTTATTTATTTATTTATTATTAAATTCCCTATATATTATAATTTATTATTACAAATATTGAAAAAAGAAGAAGAAACGTGTTGTTGTTTTTTCTCTTGAGCAAATAAAAATCTAATTCCAACAAATGGAGTAACGTATGCGTGTAGAATATTTGTTGAACTGGACAAAAGGTGCCGAGAGCAATATTGCCTTTCATGACGATTTATTGTCTCGTTGACTGTCCATCCAAGTAAATAATGAATGAATAACAGGAAAAAAGGGAAATCGGCATCGAATGCACAATTCAATATACTGTTTCCATAAGAGAGACAATTGTCGTATGTTTCTATATATACATACAATGTGTGTGTTTTATATATACCCTGCGGTTATCGAGTGGATTAATTATTAAATATTTCATAACGTTCTCACAAACTTTTATTACACAATTAATTATACAATTTCCCATGCAACAATCACATTTATCTCTCATCGCTATTATTGAAAACGAATTGTTCCTTTTTTCTTGCTTCTTTTAATTTTAATTTTAACGTTTTTCAATTTTTAATTTAATTGTTGGGTATCAATTTTTAATTATTAATTTTGTCGTTCAATCAACATTTATTTTAATCAATTTTTTATTATTGTTTTTAATAGCAAATATATTAGGGGCGAAACGCAGAAACGAATTTATATTTATTAATTGTTTATTTATATTTATTATTTATTTATTTATTTATTTATATTTATTAATTATTTAATTATATTTATTATTTATTTATATTTATTATTATTTACCTATTTATATTTATTAATTATTATTAATTAAATAATTTATTATAAAGTATGAAAATTAAAAAAAAAAAATTTTAATTATAGAAGTAAAATTTGTTATATATATTTTAAATAAATTTTTTAGCTCTGCGTTGACATTAAATTAAATTTGGTGAATATTTAATAAATAACAGTTGTTTGGAAGTAATTCAGTTTATATGCGACATTAATTAAATATTAAAGCAGCGCCTTGTTGTATGCAACTCGCATACATACGTACCTGACATGCAATAATGAGTTGCCTGTTGACAGGCGCCTTTTGTTTTGTAAACACGTTATTATTAAAGGGCCATTAACTCTTATCCGCAATCTGAAAACCTTTAGCATTTAAAACACGAAATTGTCCGTTAAACATTTTTAATTGAAATTGTTTTTCAATGCTTAACACTTTTTATCTTATACACTCTAACACGTTTATTATTAACGTTATTATCTTATTGATAATTGAAAACTTTTTTTTTAAAGTTATGTCGAATTCAAATTTTTCTGAAGTTAGTTAAATTTTTTAATATATTATTAACAGTTGATAAATTAATTATTAAAAATAAAGGATTTATAGAAGAATTTTAGTTAAAAACACTAAAAAAAATTCATTTTGAAAAAGGTTTCAAAAAATGATTGCAGAAATTCAATTATGTTAAAAAATTTTTTTTAAATTCTCGTAGAAATTTCAATTATCTTTATAAGCAATAAAATTGTTCTTCAAAATTCAATTATTTTCAAAAATATTAATAAAATTCTTGGTAAATTTTCAATTATTTTCAAAAATTTTCCTCAATTCAATTATTTTCAATTATCTAGTATTTTAATAAAATTTTCTAAAAGAATTCAATTATTTAAATAAAATTTTAATAAAATTCTACGCGAACATTTAATTATTGTCATAAATAATAAAAATTTCCCAGGAATTCAATTATGTTAAAAAATTTTTTTTTTTAAATCTCGTCAAAATTTCAATTATCTCTATAAACAATAAAACTCTTCTTCAAAATTCAATTATGTTAAAATTTTTTAATAAAATTCATTCTAAAAATTTAATTATTTGGAAAAATTTTCCTCAATTCAATTATTTTCAATTATCTACTATTTTTATAAAATTTTCTAAAAGAATTCAATTATTAAAATAAAATTTTAATAAAATTCGTTCTAAGAATGTAATTATTTTTAAAAATTTTCCTCAATTCAATTACTTTCAATTATCTACTATTTTAATCAAATTTTCTAAAAGAATTTAATTATTTTAATAAAATAATACGCAAACATTTAATTATTTTCATAAATAATACAAATTTCCCAGGAATTCAATTATTTTTAATACAATTTTTATCAAATTCCTCGAGAAATGTAATTATTCTTAAATTAATAATTTATGAAAATAATTGAATTTGTGCAAAGAATTTTATTAAATTTTGTTTAAATAATTGAATTCTTTTGATAAATTTTATTGAAATAGTAAATTTTGAAAATATTTGAATTTAGCGAAGAACTTAATTATATAATTGAATTCTTGCAAAAAATTTTCCAATACTAGAAAATAATTACATTTTTCGAGGAATTTATTTAAAATTATATTAAAAATAATTGAAATCCTGTGAAAAATTTTTTTAAAAATAAAAATAATTGAATTCTTGTAACGAATTTTATTACATTTTTTTAAATAATTGGATTTATGTGAAGAATTTTATTATTTATGAAAATAATTGAATTATTGCAACGAATTTCATTATATATTTTTTAAATAATTGATTTCTTTTAAGAAATTTTATTAAAATATAGTAGATTTTGAAAATAGTTTAATTTCAGCGAAAAATTTAATTATTTGTGAAATATAATTGAATTCTTACAAAAAATTTTCCAATACTTGAAAATAATTACATTTTTCGAGAAATTCATTTAAAATTGTATAAAAAATAATTGAAATCCTGTGAAAAATTTAATTAATTAAAAAATTGATAAAAATAATTAAATTCTTACAACGAATTTTCCAATACTTGAAAATAATTACATTTTTCGAGAAATTTATTTTAAAATAATTGAAATCGTATGAAAAATTTTATTATTATAAATGAAAATAATTGAATTCTTAGAACGAATTTCATTATATTCTTTTAAATAATTTAATTTATGTAAAAAATTTTATTACTTGTAAAAATAATTGAATTCTTGTGAAAGGATTTTATTATAGAATTTTTGTAAATAATTTTATTTTTTTTGAAAAATTTTATGGAAATTTAATATAATAATATTATAATATTTTAATATTTTTAGAAATTGTTACTTTCAAAATTTTGAAATTTTTGAAAATCTTCATTCCTAGGGAAAAATAATAATGATTAAATATTTATGTAAAAAAGAAGTTATTGCTGTTTTGGAATAACTTTACAATAAAAGAAATTTGTAAATAAATGTAATAAAACATTTTTTTGAATATCTATTAATTTTTAGAGTAAATCGCAAAATATTCTTTAGGGTCAGGGGAAAATTGAAAATTTAGTCTGGAAATTGAGGAAAAACAAAATTAAATTTTTGTTGCAACCCTGAAATTATTTATAATATTGAAAGTTATAATACAATTTTTAACGGAAAAATGTGATTTTAAAACGAAATTTAAAAAAAATTAAATTTTTGTGGCAACCCTGAAATTATTTATAATATTGGATATTAAAATACAATTTTTAACGGAAAAATGTAATTTAAAAAAAAAAATTTTATTTAAATTCAATTTTTGTGGCAACCCTGAAATTATTTATAATATTGAAAATTGAAATACAATTTTTAACAGAAAAATGTGATTTTAAAACAAAATTAAAAAAAGAGAAAAAAAATTAAATTTTTGTGGCAACCCTGAAATTATTTATAATAATTAAAAATTGAAATACAATTTTTTAACGGAAAAAATGTGATTTGTTTTTCTTTTTTAGAAGTTGAGGAGAGATCGGGAGGAAAAGCGCGTGGCGGGAAGCTTGCGCGTCGGGCCCGTTCTTTCAAGGAGGACTTCCTGGAGAAATTGTCACAAATGCGTTCTCCAGGAGGTAGCACTGGAGGCGGTGGCAGTGCAGCCGGTACCCGGGCGGCCTCACCCTCATCTCCTCGCACTCCTCGTGACAAGACTGCAGCCACTGAGAATCAGGACAAAAATCCTCTTCGTGATCTTCACATACACGTTCGCCAGGTTCAATTGGCCCTTCTGCACTTTCGCGATGTCGTGTCGAAAAACAAGCTCGAGATGCTTCCGGGAAACGGTACCATCGTCCTGGATACTGTCACGACAATACACACTGTACTCAAGTCTTACCTCCTCTCCGAGAACAGGTATATCAATCATTTTCTTTATTTTCGCTCGACAAGAAAAAAAGAAATTTCTTCTTTTACATTTTTGCTTCTTAAAAATTGTAAATATAATCTAAAATTGTTATTTTCCTTTTTTATAATTCTGAATTTTGTTTTTAGCTCGACATTGGGCTCGGCAACGAATCAAGTGTACCAAGCACTGGCACAATTGCTGAAACTTTGCGATGACGTGTTGCTGCATGGAGATCAATCTTCAGCTCTAGACACGGAGAATGTTAATCATGTTATTGGTCTGGTGGAGGATGCTGTTAAAAATCTAGTGACACTGGCGCAAGAGAAAATTTCCAGTCGACAGAAACCTCCACCAGTTGCTGGGAGTAATAATAGGTATTTTTTTTCTCCCATTCTCTAAGAATCAACAATTTAAATTAACTTTTCTGAATTTATTTTCGTGAATTTATTTATTATTTAAATGGATTTTGTTTATTATTATTTACATGAATTGTTTTATTATCTGTATGAATTTATTTATTACTTATTTAAAAATTATGTGTTATGATTGATTGTTTTATGAAGATTATATTATTGAAATATTTTTCTTGTCAGAACGTCGGGATATAGTTCGGAATTGACAGCTCAACGGAATTCTCTACCTGACATTCCACTGACACCGAGGGAGCGACAGATTTTAGAACAGGCAGCGACAACCAGCAGCTTAGTTCGTAGTTCACACAGTTCTGAATCAATCCTTAGAGATTCGAGTCCACCCCCGAAACCCCCTCTTCCTGATAGGTAATATCATTTTTCTTTTCTTTCTGAAATTATTTTTTAAAATCTTTATTTTGAATTCTCCTTGAATTATTTTTTCAAATTAAAAACTTTTAATTAACAATTAATTTAAAAACCATAGCTTTATTTTTTCTTATTATTGTAAATAATTAAATTCTAGAATAACTTTCTTAAAGTTTATTAGTAATTATAAGAAACTTAGAAAAAAATTTTAGTTTAAAACAGTCAATTATTTTCATAAGTAATAAAATTCTTCGCAAAATTTCAATTATTTTCATAAAAATTTTAATTTAAAACAGTCAATTATTTTCATAATTAATAAAATTCTTCGTAGCAATTTAATTACTTTTAGTACAATTTAAATGGCAATGCTCGAAAGAATTAAATTATTTTCAAAAATTTTAATAAAGTTTTTGGCAAGAATTCAATTTTATTTTCGTAAATAAATAAAATCTTCGGAGTAATTCAATTACATATTTTCAATACAATTTCATTAAACTTTCTTGATAGAATTTGATTATTTATAAAATTTGTTATAAAATTCTTGGAAAGAATTCAATTATTTTCAAAAATTTTAATCAAATTCTTGTCAAGAATTTAATTATTTTCTTCAGTAGGTATATTTTTAATTAAGTTCCTTCAAGGACTTTCAATTTTCTCTAAAACAATTCAAATTTTATTTTTAAAAATTTTATAATTTTTTATTTTATCATTTTCATAAATAATAAAGTGCTTCGCTGTATTTTAATTATTTTCAATACATTTCTAATTACATTTCTTGAATGAATTTAATTTTCAAAAATTTTAATAAAATTCGTCACAAAAATTGAATTATTTTCCTAAGTTATAATTTTTATAAAGATGTTTATGGAAATTCAATTATTTTCAATACATTTCTGATTAAATTTCTAGAAAGAATTTAATTATTTTTCAAAATTTTAATAAAATTCTTAGCAAGAATTCAATTATTTTCGTGAATAAATAAATTTTTCGGAGAAATTCAATTATTTTCAATCATTTATAAAATTTGTTATAAAATTCTTCGAAAGAATTCAATTATATTAAAAAATTTTAATAATATTCTTAGTAAGAATTAAATTATTTTCAGTATTTCGCTGTAGTTCAATTATTTTCAAAACGTTTCAAATAAAATTTCTTGAATGAATTTAATTTACAAAAATTTTAATATAGACAAAAATTTTCATTGAATTCACCAGAAAACTTGAATTATTTTCGTAAGTTATAAAATTTTTCAGATAAAATTTATTTATTAGAATTTAATTATTTTAAAAAATTCTGATACAATTTGTATTGAAAATACTTGGATTTTTATAAAGATGTTTATGAAAATTTAATATTTTTCAATACATTTCTAATTTAATTTCTAGAAAGAATTAAATTATTTTTAGAAATTTTAATGAAATTTATCGAAACAATTCAATTAGTTTCAAAAATTTCTACTAGCATTCTTGGCTAATTCAATTATTTTCATAAGTTATAAAATGTTTCGAATGAATGCAATTATTTTTTTAATTATTTAGAAACTAAATTATGATTTTCAATTCAAAACAATGTTATTTAATTAATTTTTGTTACTTTTTAATTTTTAAAGTATTAAACTAGAATTTTATTAATTTTAAAATTCGAAACCTTAGTTAAGAAAAGAGAATTTATTTAAAAAAAATTGGAAACTAAAAAGCAAACAAGAACAGCTAATTAAAGATTTTTAACAAATCGAATTTTTCAAGATTTTTTAGATATTCGTTTAAATAATTTAGTAAGTAATTGAATTTTACAAGAAGTCGTAATTAAATTTTTTTATATGTTTAAGGTTTAAAAAGCAGCATTTAAATGTCCGAATTGACTCTAAATAAATTTATTTCATAAGCGTTGCAATAAACTTTTTTTAAAAATTGAAATTACGAAAAGCTTTATTAAAATTCTGCAAAAGTAGCTCTTATAATAATTCAATTCTATTCTTAAAGAGATAATTAAAGGCTTATAAACAACTGTAATTAAAAATTATTGAAACAATTGAAATTTTTAAAAATTATGTTAAAAATAATTGAATTTTTAAAGAATTTTATTGAAATTTTTTTAAAAAATCGAGGGAATTTCTGAAAATTATATTTATTTTACTATTGAACTATTGAATTATTTATGTTGTCAAGAAAAAAGTAAAAATTCCATCTAAAAAGAAAGGAACAGTGAGGGAATAATAAAATCGAATTAAATAATTCAAATTACAAACTGTTAATAATTTATTTAAAAACACAATTTTTTTTGCATTTATTAATTTTATTTTTTTCTTTCGTAGAACAATTTGCGTGTCAGATGAAAATAGTTCTTCGGGAACGCCGCCACCTTTGCCACCGAAAAGAAGAACTCGAACTGAACAATTGATAGATGAAACTGATGGTCTATTGACAACCAGTCTCGATAGGGTTTCATTGCGCAGTAGATCTCCTGAGGATTCATCGTCCCTTCTGAGTGCATCAGCTGGAAGTTTAGATTCGGCACTTAATCATTCACGGGACGAGGACGAAATCCGAGCAATTATGGGACCAAACGATGAGTCTCTTAACGACAGTATGGATCTTAGTTTAATGGCGACAATTCAAGGTGAGTGATCCACTTTTATTTATGCTTTTTCTACTGCGGAACTTTTTCTTTTACATATAAATCAGTTCATTTTGATACTCTGGAATTTTTTTTCCACTTAAATCAGTTTATAATCAAGTTCATTTTGATATTATAACATCTCTCTTGAATAATTCATTCCTTTTACGAAAGAGCCTTTTGCCTTTGCCTCTTTCATTAAAATTAAGAAATTATCAAAATAATTCAAGAATACCAATGCTAATAATAAATAATAAAATTTAAATAAAAAAATTTAGATAAAAAATAAAAAAATATAAATAAAAAAATTAAGCAAAATATTACAGTTAAAAATTGATGACTTTAAAGGAACATTGTCTAAAACACAATTTCATTTACTTTTTTCCTCCAGAAATTTTGTTAAAACTATTTTACTATTTTTATTTATCCTATGTCCTTATTTAGTTTATTTACTATCTTGAGGAAAATTTTTCGTTTTCTGCGAATAATAATTTACCTGATTTTTCGATTTTTGAGAAATTCGTTAATAATTTTTTTAAATTCTCTACTTTTAGAAAATTCGTTTATAATTTTTTCAATTTCTCTGATTAAAGAAATTTATTTTAAATTTATTTTTTATTTTTGTAAATAAAGCTAAATTTTTTTTATAATTAACATTTAGAGGTGAAATTTTAATAAAGGAAAGGAAATGTTGCTTTAATTTTGCGCGTGGGTTGTGTTGCAGTATCGTATTTGAATTTTAATATTATAATATAAATACAAGAGCAGATATATAATTTTTCTGGGAGGCATATTTTTTTTTACTTGTTGTCCGACGATCGTACAAAAACCTTGCCATATGCGAATGAAGGATATACTAAAAAGGATTAGTCAGCGCGACATAGTCTGACCCTCGTCTCTTGTTACTTAAAGTAGCCAGTTGAATCTTAAACGCTCTATCATCAACACTAAAACTCTCTTGATAGAATAATTCTCCCTTCGTTTTTTTGTTGAAAAGAAATTTTTCAAAAATTTTCTTTCCATTTATAAAATGAAATAAGAAAATAAGAAAATAATAAAATAAAATAGTAAAATAAAATTAAAGGAAAATAGTAAAATAAAAATTAACAAATTAATTAGAAATCAAAATCGGAAAATGAATTCACGTGGGACGAATTTCCCGGGGGAGGACATCGATTCTTTCATTTCCAACTGGCGAAAGAGTAAATTTCCTTCTTTGTTAAATTAAATCAAAAGTGATTAAAAAATTTTTTTTCAATTTTTTTTTTTGATAATTGTGATGCAAGTTTAATAGATTTGGTTTTCGGGCAGTCCATCAAATTGAATGAGCTTGAATTGTTTAGGGATGCAAGTTAATGGAACGTCACATTGCGGTTGTTGGGAAGGTTCGGAAACAAGTTTACCAAACACTATGTTGCTAGGTCATCAAACTCCACAAGATATTCTCGGTCCCTTTGCCGGTATGTAATTTTGTTTAAGTTTCGCCCATTCCATTTTTTCTTAATTTTCCTCTTTTTCTATTTATTAACACTCTTAACACTCTTTTAAATTAACCAATGAATAAAATAAACTAACAATTTAATGTAATTTACTTTTAACCTAACAATTTAATAAAAATTACCTTTTTATTCCTGTTAACCAGCAGGAATAATAAACTAAAAATGTAATGTTATCGAAAGAAGAAAATTTAATTGATAAAAAAATAATAAGGAAAAAATTTTGTACAATAAAGTCAATACTTTATTCCTTTTTTGTATTTTTGGTGATTTTTATTTTATTTTTTGCAGGAATCGAGGCGAAAATGGAACGACTATCGACACAAACTCAAGAGTCTGGTTTTGTATCGTTACATTCGCAGAGAAGTTCTTCGCAAAGTTACACTACCTCGAGTATTGCTTCGAAAAGATCCTCTCAGCAAAGTAGTATCAGCTACAATTCACAGACATTTAGTTCACAGCAGCAGCAACAGCAGCAGCAATCGTTTTCACAGCAAAAGCTCACCACCACCACCGATAATAATGGCACAGTTTACTCGCAAAAAACGATAACCAGCTCAAAAAGTTCAGTCAGCACGACAAATATAACAAGCACTGGAGATCCTTCACTCTTGGAGAAATTGGTAAATGTGGGTGTTTCGTGTGCATTTTTTCATTTGTAGTTTTCTTTTTTTTCTTTTCTGCGCTAACTTTTGACCTTTACTTTTTCCTACGACTTTTTATTTCCTTCCCCCTTATTTTTTCCTTTCAATTTTATTTCTTTAAATTCGATTCTCAGTTTTTTTCTTCTTCTCGAAATCTATGTTTTAAAATAAATTCCTATTTTTTACATCAAAAAGAGAATAAAAATTGATAAAAAAATAATAATCTAAAAATTTCCTTCCTTCTCGAAATTTAAAAACAAATTCCTAATTTTTCGATCAAAATTGATAAAAACTAATAAGAATCATTTCTAACTATTTTTATGACTTTTATTTCGATTGCAGTTTACAAATGTTTTTTTTTCGTTTTAGGAAATTGAGGATTGTTTAGCTGCTGAGGCGAATGGCGTTCCGCCGGCGCTTCCGGAAAAAACGATCGAAACGCAGAAAAGAGAGACATCCCTCGCAATATGACAATGTGCCCGAAAATGAACACTTGTCAACCTGCAGTCTTTATAGCAACGGCGATAGTTACGATTCCAGTAAACCACCACCTTTGCCAATCAAAAAACGACACAGTAAGTGTTATTTCGAAAATTTTCTCTCTAATTCTCTTAATAACCAAAAAGAAAAAAAATCGCTTAATTAATCGCTGCTTTGATTTTGGAACCAATTATTCTTTTTTTGTAAATAAAATTTATCCTTTGAAACTTTTTATATATAAATCCTTGGAAAAAAATTTAATGGAACAATTAAAGGTTAAATAAATTAAAGTCAGTGTTTTTTTCCAAATTTGTCAATTTTAGTTATAGAAAATAAATAGAAAACATGTAACTTATTTTTTTTTTAAATTTTGGTAAAGAAACGGAAAGAAGGAAACTAATTTTCTGCGGTTCTACTTAACTGAGACATTTTTTTCGGGGTTGTCACAGGGCAGGAGAATCGGGGAATTTTTTCCAAAGTACTGCGGAAAAATTTATTAATTTTTTAGAAATCGTAAAAATTTTCTAGTTTTGTGTCTGGGAACTTTTAAAAATATTTTAAACATTTTATTTTCTTTTAAATTTCTTTTCGTTTGCTTTATACATTTCGAAATTGCCACGAATTTGAATGCGAAACGATAAATTATCTTTTTATTTCTAACACTAATTGAACTTACTAAATTGAATTTATATAAAATAATTTAATTTTTAAAGAGCAGTTATAAAATTCTTGCTTTAACATTATTTACCGAGTTCCCAATTTGTTTTAAAAATTGGAAAAATAATTGTATTTTATATGAATTACGTTTAAAATTTTTATAAATAATTGAATTTTAAAAAGTTTCAAATTAAAATTTTAGAAAAATGTAATTTTAAATGGATTTTAATTGTAAATTCTGAAAAAGTTAATTTTAAAAAAATTTTAACTAAAATTTGATAAATAATTAAATTTTAAAAGGTTTCAAAATTAAAATTTTAGAAAATTTCAATTTTAAAAACATTTTAAATGAAAATTCTGAAAATATTTGAATTTTCATTTAAAATCTTTACAAAATTAAAATTTTTGAAAATTTCAATTTAAAAAAAAATTTAAATGAAAATTCTGAAATAGTTCATTTTTGAAAAATTTTAACTAAAAATTCTTTGGAATTAGTTAAATTTTTGAATGTATATTTAAAAAATTTCCAAATAATTGAAATTTCGTAAAATTAAATTGTAAACAAATTAATTTTAGAATTATTTTAGGTGAACTTTTTTTTATGAATAATTGAATTCTGAAAGAACTTTTTAAAAAATTGATTTAAAGAAGAAGTTTTAGTTAAAAATTTGAGAAAATAATTAAATATTGAAATCGTACAAATAATTTCGAAGAAGGTTCAGTGTCAATTCTAATAAATTATTCAAAATCAAAAGGTTTGAAAATTGAAATTTTCGGAAATTTTAATTCTTATGAAAAAATAATAATTAAATATTAATGAAATATATTTTTAAATATTACCTATTAATATTTCCGAATAATTTAACTTAAAAATTCAAAAAGTAATTGAATTTTTTTAAGAATTAGGTTTACAATTTTGATAAATAATAATTAAAATTTTAGAAAATTTCAATTTTAAAAAGATTGTAAATGAAATTTCTGAAAATATTTGATTGAAAATTTTGGAAAATGTAGTTTTTTTTAACAATTATTTACAGTTTTTTTTAAATTAATTGAATTTTTGAATGTTTAATTGAAAATTTTGCAAATAATCAATGTTAATGATTTAATATTTTTCATGAAAAAAGTACGAATAATTTTATAATGAAAGATATTGGCAAATAAATTTATTAGAAATTTTTTTGAATATCTTTTTTAGAGTGGAATCTAAATATTTTTTCAAATCAGGGAAAAAGTAAAAATTCTGTCTGGAAATCAGGGGAAAAATGCAGTTTTGTGACAACCCAGTTTTAGTAAATATTGGAAAAATTTAATTATATGAAAAAAAATTGTATTTTTAATTTTCGTAATATTTTAAATAATATAAATTTTTAATAATAAAATAATGAATTGTGAATCTGATTTGGGGTTTAAATAAAAAGTTTCAAACCAGTAGAAAAAAAGTCTAGCTCAAAAATTTTCGAGTTGAATAAATTTCCAAGTGATGAAATTCGTCTCGATTTTTTTTTGTATTTTTTTTTTTTTTGTATATATTAGACGAGAGAAAACTAGAACGATGAAAAGTAGGTTATTCGTTTTTTTTTTTGAAACTGACAAAAATGTTTTGTATCCCCCAGTGTTCCAATCTGTGGCTTATTCTGGTAAGTGGGATAATCCCACTAAAGTCAATTTTTGCTCAGCACTCATATTCTCATGCTAAGCTTTTTTGCGGCATGTTTACTTTTTCTTTTTGTTTTTCCTTCTTTTTTTCCTCATTTCTCGTATTTCGTTCAGCACTGCAAGAACGACTTCGCTACAATTATTATTCATACACTTTTATTTCATTAAATACGTTCAGCTTCTTGCTTATTCGCTGAATCATCAACTGATCCTTTCAAACAGATTATGTTGTAGTTTTACCCATAATATTTATTTTTTTTTAATTTTGTTTTACATTTCTTGTTTCATTATTTGACATGAATGTGAGGTTTATTCATTTTTTTTCAAATACATTTTTTATTTACATAGATGTACATTTGTATTTCTTGTTCGATTAAATGTGAGATTTATGAATTTTTAGTTGTTAAATTTTGTTTTATTGAGAAAATATTAGATTATATTTTTATTTCCTGGAATTTTTTTTGTTAAAAAACTGTTTTAAAATTTACATTTACGGGAAAAGATAAAGATTTCGTGAAGATAAAATAAGTTTTAAGTTGATAATGAAAAATTATTTTTTATTTAAAAGTGTTTTTATCTTTTTTCTTTATTAATCTGTTTGGAAAAAGGAAGATTAAAAAAAATGTTATCGACGCGTTCTCTTTGTCATTGCAATTAGAAATCATTGTCATCGAAAGTGTTTCAAACATTAAAAAAAAATTCTCTGGCTTTGCTCGTTTTTTATTTTAAACTTCTCTGCAATAAGTGTCTATATATTTTTTGTTTACATCACAAGCATAACAATATTGTTTCAAGTTTAAATTAAAAACAAAAAGAAATTTGAAAAGAAATAATTCGCTATATTTATAAAATTTTTGTGAAAACTTTCAGTTATGGCGTACATGGAAATGTTTGGTAACATTTCGAGTAACAACGATTTTAATTCGGATTTGGAAACGAGACACTCAATGGCAGCTTATAATTCAATGCAAGCTGAATGGCAGCAGCAAGAAATGTCTCTTACAACGACGCAATCTTGTTCTTTTATGACACACACGTTGACAAGTTTGCACGACAGTTCGAGGTGAGTTTATTTACACTTTGAATGTTTGATTATTTTATTCGTGATGAAGGAATTTTTTAAATAAATAAACAATTTTTGTACTGTTCTTTTTTTCTCTCTCTCTCTTTCTTTCTCTTTAATTTAATTAATTTTTCTTTCATTGTTTCGCACTTTTTTTTGTTTCTTCTTGAACATACAGCATTTCGATCAACACGACACCATCGATAAAGGAAGTCGTGAGCAATTCTAGTCTGCCTCCAGCATTACCGCCAAAGAGATCTCGTTCCATGAAATCAAACGTTACCCCACCTCCAATTTCACCGAAACCAACTGTCAGCATGCAAACTATACATAAGCCAGAGACAATTTCGACATCGACTCCACTAAAGATCGAAGATTCCAAATCTATCCCGGAATCTAAATCTATTACACCTTCCACTCCTGCTTCTTTGGTGAGTATTATCAGTGAATTTTTGAAATTGATCTGAGAGAATTTTTCATACTCACAGACCTCGGATATTGTTCCTTTTGGGACTTTTTGCGACTTATTTTCAAAACAATGCGACTTTTTCAATTTTTCTTTCAAATATTTTCAACTAAATTTCATTTTTTAATCAAAAATTTATTTTTAATGCAAAATAGCATTTTTTTTATGAGTCTGCAAGGTTTTGAAAAACAAAAACCAATAAATACTGCGAAGATATTAGTAAAATGAAAAGTTTTTAATTAATTGCAAAATAATCAAAAATTAAATTGAAAATAATTAATTCTAAATTCTAAATATTAATGAAATATATTTTTAAAAATTTACCTATTGACATTTCCGAATAATGTAACTTAAAAAATTCAAAAGGTAATTGGATTTTTTTAAGAATTACGCTTACAATTTTGATAAATAATTTAATTTCAAAAGGTGCAAAAATTAAAATTTTAGAAAATTTAAATTTTAAAAAGATTTTAAATGAAAATTCTGAATTGAATTAAATTTTGAAAGGGTTTAGAAAAATTTAGAAAGGTTTTGAAATTAAATTAAAAAAATTTTAATTTTCGTGAAAAAATAAATAAGAAGTAAGATTTAATTATTTATTTAATAATGTTATTGAAATTTTGAATAATTTGAATTTAGAAATCAGTGAAAGGTCATTGAAATAATTATGACAATACTGAATAAAATCAACGACTTTTTCGACTTTTTTTGCAACTTAAAATCGATCCGAGGTCTTTTCTTAAATAATAAAGAACAATAAATGATGAATTAAATAAATAATTTAAATTAATTGGAATTTTTATTCTGTTTTTTCTTTTTTCTCTATAGAACAATAATTTACATGCGGACAATTCGTCGAGACCAGCGAGCGATGCCCTTTCGAATATATCTGTCGATGAAAATACACTTGAATTACATGATGTTGAGCAGGATGACAGTATTTTAGATGAGCTGGAGATAAATAATTGTCTCGTATTCAAAAAATCGGAGGAGGATGGTCCCGATATTCGTGGTGGACTTCCGGATGCTTTGCTAATTCATGCCACCAAAGCAAACAAACATGGTAATTTATTTTTTCGTTTCGTTTTTTTTTTAGAAATTTTTTATTCTTAACAAAGTATTTTATTGTCATTCGATAAAAAATTTTTGACAATATTTTATCGTCAATAATAAATTTTTGACAACATTTTATTGGCAATAATAAATTTTTGACAATATTTTATTGTCAGTAATCAATTTTTGACAATATTTTATTGTGAATAATAAATTTTTGTTTTTGTCAAAAATAATAATTAGAATTATTGTTGCATTATATTTTAATGTTGAACAATTTTAATAAGACATATTTTTGTAATTTTGGAAATATATCAAAACAGACGAAAAGGAATCAGGTGAGCTTTTTTGGAAATAAAATTTATTTTCGTTTTGATTAATTAAAGAGAAAAAAAATTGGAAATATATTATATATCTTTGACAATTTTATCACTGCAAGAGTTAAACAATTAGTAATTAAATAATTTATTGAACAACTAATTAGAGAATTTCAATTAATTAAAAAAATTTTAATTAATTTTTTTCAATGTTCGAGTAAATAATAATTTTTTGAAAAATTAATTACTAGAAGCAAACAAGTTGAAAAATTCGTAAAACAGAAATGTTAGAATATGATAATGAGGAGGTGGAAATTAAAAAATGTATCTTTATTGACTTTTCTTTAGATTTCTTGTACCAAGAAGCATTTTTAACAACATATAGGACTTTTATGTTGCCTCTGGATCTAATTAAAAAGTTACACAGGCGACATCAACGTTTCTCCTGTTCTCCGGATGTTGCGAAGCAACGAGCTGCAAGGGAGGCCTTCTCTCTCCTAGTCAGAGTCGTTAGCGATTTAACGTGAGTTTTTTAAAAAAAATTTAATTTTGAAGGAGAAAATGATTTTATTTTCTCTTTCAAAATTAAACATTTTTTCTTTTTAATTCCCTACATGAAAATTTAACTTTTCAATAAAACTGCAAACAATGTTTACTGAAACTTCTATTTCTAGATGAAAATAAATTTTCTTCTTTTCCAGAAGAAAATAAATTTTACAAGAAAAAAAATTTCTTTTTCTGCTTATCAAAAAATGACGATATTTTCTTTGTAAATTACAGAATCTATGATCTCGATGACAAACTCCTGCAGACATTAATGGAATTTGTTCAACAATTGGTGTGCAGTGGCGATTTAACGATGGCAAAAGCGTTGCGCGTGAAAATATTGGAAAAGCATACAGCAAAGAAAATGCAATCGACACAGCCAATTCTCTCGTCATTAAGTGTCTCGACAAAACAAGCGTCATTATTGGATTTTAAGAGTGAACAAATTGCCGAGCAAATGACATTACTTGACGCTGATCTTTTTATGAAAATTGAAATACCCGAGGTTTTAATATGGGCACAAGATCAAAATGAAGAGAGAAGTCCAAATCTCACACGATTCACGGAGCATTTCAATAAAATGTCTTATTGGGCAAGATCGAGAATATTGGAGCATCGTCTTGAAAATGAGGCGAAGGATCGTGAAAAATATGTTGTGAAATTCATCAAAATAATGAAACACTTGAGGAAAATTAATAATTTTAATAGTTATCTCGCTTTATTATCGGCGTTGGATAGCGCGCCAATTAGACGACTCGAGTGGCAAAAACACATTACCGAAGGATTGAAGGAATATTGCGCTCTTATCGATAGTTCAAGTAGTTTTCGAGCATATAGAAACGCTTTGTCGGAAACACAACCCCCCTGCATTCCTTACATGTGAGTATTTTTGATTTCATTTTAATTAGTCCTTTTTAATTAATCACTAGAATTTTTTTTTATTTTTTTAAAAAGAATTTGTTAATTTTATTAATTAGATTTGATTTCAGTAGTTTATTCTCAAATACTTAAAAAAACTGAATATTTAAATTATTATTATTATCGTATATTTATTAAATTTACGTTTTCAGTGGTCTTGTCCTTCAGGACTTGACGTTCGTTCACATTGGGAACAACGATTTGTTGCCTGATGGCTCTATTAATTTTTCAAAACGATGGCAACAATTCAATCTTGTTGAGAATATGAAGAGGTTTAAAAAGTGGTAAATATTTTTTTTCAATTCTTCTCCAAATTATTGTTGTTTTTAATTTTCTTTTCTCTAAATTTTATCCAGACACGTACTGATTTTTTCTTTCTTTTTTCCCATTTCCAATAGCACGTATCACTTTAAAAAGAATGAGCGCATTATTGCGTTTTTCAATAACTTCAGTGATTTTCTCTGCGAGGACGCAATGTGGCAAATATCCGAGAGCATAAAACCAAGAGGCGGAAAGAAGTCATAAACAAAAATTGAATCTAAATTCTCTTCTTAAAGAAAAGAAGAAATTAAAGCAAAAGAAAAGAATTCCCCCGAAAGCGGCAAACAATGCTCTTTTTAAAAGGTATTATTTTTTCCTTATTATTATTTTATTTACTATATATTATATTATTTAGAAAGCAAACGATAAAATTTATTTATCGTTCGTCAGATAAAAAATGAAACAAAAAAAATCGGAATTATTCCCGAATTCGATTATTTAACCGACCTCTATGAGGTTGAATTTGAAATTCAGGTTTTTTTATGAAATCTCTATAAATATATGAATATAATGAAATACGCGTTCTTCGTGGAGAGAGAAACCTGAGAAAAAAGAAAAAAATATGTAGAAAAACGCCAAAATACGATCTCGCGCTCTTCGTTTTAAGCCTTTTGATATAGGGCTTTTGCGTAGATAAATATTAATGTTTTGCTTTAAAAAAGAAATGAAAAAGTAATAATCTCGAATACGCTAAAAGACGTTATCGAGAAAGAATGCTTTAAAGGAATAATTGTAATTATAGATATCTAAAAACCCCAAAACTAAAAATTCTACTCTACGAGTAAACTATCTATTTATTTATTCAATTATTATTATTATATTATATAATTTTTCGCAGCTAACGTGTAAGATAAAAAAATAGGCATTTTTACTTTTTGATTATAAATTTAGATTTAATTCGTTGTCTAGGTTTACGTAGATAGAAAAGCGTTTCAATGGTCAACAATTCAATATTGTTGATTATACAAGGAAGAACACCAATTACGTTGATTAAAATGTAGAGCCATTGTTGTTCCGCATCGTCGTTCTTATTTGAAAAAAAAAATAAAATAAACGCGAATCGGAACACTTGGTACGACTGAGAGCTAAAAAAAAAATTGAAAAAAGAAAAAAAACTACTGTTGCATATACTATTGTATATGATTATATAGAAAACATTTTGTTGCAAAACTTGTTAATAGTTATTCAAGCTTTTAGCTTTAAATCAAGCCGCTATTTAGATAATTAGAGGAACTAACGTAAAAATTATTATTCCTAAGAATTTCAATTATTTACCGATTTTTCTGTTTTAAGGTCGTCGAGAGTTTCTTTCATTACAATCAACGCTGGGAATTTTTATTCTTTACTTTTTTTCTATAACTATTTTTAACGATTATTAAATCGTACTTAAAAATTTAATGAAAAAAATAATTTAGTTAAAAAAAATTAGAAAATCAAAAAATGTTTCAAAAAGAGAATTGTTTTTTACGATTTTCTGCCTGTTTTGAAACTAAATCCAATTCCATAAATGATTAAAATTTTTTTAATCACAGAATCAGAGATTGATTAGAATTTTTTCAAATCAGAGAATCGGAAAAGAAAATTTCAGAGAAGAGAAAAAAAATTTTCAGCGTTAAATTTTTGACGGAAACTTAGACATGAACCTTGTGGTGTCTATTAGAATTTTCAATTAGTCGGAATTTTTGAGAAAAATGTTAAAAACCTTTATTTTCTCTTTAAGCTAATATTATTCATTCACAGTAAATAGAATTTTTCGTTTCTTATCTTTATTAAAAAAAAAATTTCTGCACTTGCAATAATATTAAAAAATCTTCAAAATAAATAAAGGAGAAAAAAACAAAATGAATTCAACGTGGTAATTCATTAGTCAATTAATCGAGAGTATTTGAAAAAAAATAGAATCTTGTTTAGAAATTTTCACCAGCTTATAAATAGAAAATAAAATTCAAATATAGAGAAAATGCCTAAATGAAATGATTCACAGTCCAATGAAATTTTCAATAATTGGTTTTTAACACTCAATATATTCACCAAATTTCTCATTTCGCTTGTAAATAATTACCGATTTGAATTTAATTCAATTTTTTGCGGAACAAAAAAGAAAATTTATTTTTTCATTATCAAACTTTTGTTTATGGGAAAAAAAATTTTTGTTTGAATCAACAAAAATTATTATTTAAATAATAATTGAAATTCAATTATAATAGCGAGAAGATAAAAATTAATATTTTACAAATTAGACAAAAAAAAATATTTTTATAAGTTAATAATTTGACGGAAAATTGAAAATTTTCACTAAAATTGATTAATGAAGGAAAAATTTCGTTCCTAAATTATAATCATATATATGTAAAAAGATAAAAGAATGAAACAAAAAATTTGTATAAAGTTAAATCATCAGAAAATTAATTGATGATAATATTTATTGGAATAAGTTTTTCTGAAGAGAAAAAGAAAAGAGTTTGTAAAAAAAAGAAATTGAATCAACAAAATGGAGGGAAAAAATTAAAAGATCCACATACAATTGAAAATGAATTAGAAAAAAATACATGAAAAAATTTATCTTATCCATAATTAAATAAATTTGTGACAAAATATAATTTTTGTAAATATTTTTCTAAAGGAGACTTTTTAGAAAATTAATTTTCAATACTTTGGAAATTTTCGATTATTTGCGTAGTAGAAAAAAGTTACTGTTCTATTTTTAAAATTTTTTAATTACTTTTACGTCCCTTTTTTTAAATTCAATTATTTAAAAACAATTTGACTAAAAAATTTCGTAAATAGAATTTTAGAAAAATTTAGAATTAAATAGAATCCAATTTTTATGAATCGACTAAATCGAGTTTTTTTCGTCAAATTTTTAATTTTTCAATAGCTAAATTTTACTACTTTCTTCAGTCTGTTAATTAAATATTTAATAGCGAAAGGAAAATTTAACAACGGACGTAAAACTAATTAAACGGAAAAATTTGCAATTGGCAATTTATTTTTTGGTGTTTTGTTTTATTATTAATAAATAATTCGTCAATATTTGAGGGGAAATTAATTTCTATAAAAGTCATCAACTAGGACAATTTTCGTGAAAAATATTAATTGCTATTTATTTGTCAAAGAAAATCGGAAAAATGTTTTATTTTTCTATATTTAATTTTTTTAGACAGTTTTTTTAGCTGCAGAAAAACTCTCTTTGCTTTTAGAGAAATTTTCTTTCGACACTATTTCATCTTGTTCTCAAAATGCATTTATTTTCTTGTACTTATTTTCTTCTGAAGCATCCTGTCGATACGAATATCTTTAAATTCCACGCTTACTTCTTTCTTTCCTATAATTGTAAATTTTCTTTTTATCTTCTTTATTTTTATCTTTTTTTCATCAGTTGAAAAATATTTTCAATTCTTCAAATTTCTCTTTCGAATTAAATTCACCGAATTTTATTTAGAAGCAAAGTCGTCCCTTAGAGTGTTTGTAGAGACAAAATCAACTTTTTTAGATTGACAAATTATTTGAAATGAATTTTTATTTATTTTTTTTTTGGAAAAATGGGCGAGTGGACGAATGAGTTTTTTTGATTCGATAATCAGTGATTGTATAAATATAATTCTAATTTCGCGTTGTCGAAAAAAAACTGTATTTAAACTACTTGTAAATAACGAATCGATACGAATTTGTTTATTGTGCTGCTATGCGCTAACAGCGTTTCTATATTATAATAATGAATACATATTACACTGTTCTTTCATCGTTTCATCCATGACATATTTATAGATATATTATACATAATACAATATAAAATGAAAATCGTAATTTCTATAAAGCGGACATTCTCTTTGTGATGCCATTTATTTTCTCTAATAGTCACGCATTTTTATTATTTATATATTATATTATTTCTTTTTTTATAATCAAAGAACCAGCTGTAATTTTGTTTCTTTTCGTTTTGTACTTTTAACGTAATTTATAATATTCTTTTTTATATATTTAACTTTATACTTTCTTACGTGATTTAAATATTAATTTATTCTTTTCTTAACATATGTATGTACTATATTATTTTTTTATTTATGGTTTTTTGGTCCTTTGACGCAAAAATTATTTTGGGTACATTTTTCAAAGAACTTATTTGTTTTCTATTTATTTTAAATTAATTTTTTTTATTTCATTTTTATTCTTTTATTTTATTTGTTAATTTTACTTTTTAATTTTAATTTTTAATTTTATTTTTAATTTTTTTATTTATTTTTTATTTATCTTTTTTCTAATTTTGTTAACGTAACTGAACGAGGTAAAGCGAAAAAAATTCGACAAGAAAAAAATTACGTTTTTAATAATTTTTCTATTTGAATGAAAGGAAAAACTATTTTATACGTTTAAATTAAAAATATGAAAAAAAATTCCAATGTAGAATTAAACAAAAAAAAAAAAAAACAATTGTAATCTCGAACTTGGAAGAGCCGAGCGAGATGAAAAACAACCAGTGAATGTGCAACGAAAAACTTAGACTTGATTTTATCGATTAGCTAGGAAATCATTATAAGATATTAAGAAAGTAAAGACATTGTGATTGATAAAACGCGTATATCATGTAATAATATACTTTTGATTATTGTTGAGTATTTTCATGAAGGTTCAAACTGTAACTCAATGTTTTTCTATAATCTATACCACTCGATATGAATGCTTATGAAAAAAAAAAATATCAACATTGTCGATATTTAGACACACTGCGTTTGTATTTGCTGTAGACTTTGGCCAATTTATGCACATTAATTATTATAAATAGCTTTCCACTCGTGCTGCACAATTTGTCTCCAAAGCGAGAGATATTTGTAGCTTTATAGATTCAGAATATGTAGTTGAATTTCTTTTAGAGTCTAAAAAAATGTACCAATTACGAGTTTTTTTTTTGTTCTATTTTTTTAACGGAACAGTCTCAATGATTCGCTTTCTGTCAATAATTTTTTATTTTACTATTTATTTATTTATTTATTTCTCAAAAATGTTTTTTTTATAACGGAAAAAATTCTTTAAGAAAATTCTTCGCACGAAATTAAATTATTTTCAATGCAATTTTCATAAAATTTCTCAAAAGAATTAAATTATTTTTAATCAATTTTAATAAAATTCTTTAAATGAATTAAATTATTTTCAATACAAAAGTTCAATTTATCCTGAGATTTTATTTTAAAGAAATTTTTGTCAAAAAAAAAAAGAAAATTGGATTATTGATGGAAAAGCGAATCTCGATTATTAAACTTAAATAGAAGGCACCAAGATTTTGCTCAATCTTCTCAATAAACGTAAAACAGATTTGTATTTTACACTTGAAAAAGAATTTTAGAAAAAAAACTAACATATCGTAGACTCTAAATGAATCGAATGAATTGATTTTAAACGATTTAAACGACTGTTCCTCTGAGTGTTTATAAAAAAAAATTCCCTTCTGAGGATAACTTTCAAATATCTCTATATATAAATATTTTGCTCTAAATAATAAGAATTGGACTCGTAGATTTTTTATTAGGAATATTTCTCAAATAATTTTTTTTCAATCCTCAGTAATTCGTTCCTTATTACGCAGCACAGAAATATTTGTAATTTTCTGTTTTGTATTTATTTTTCCCCTCTCTCTATCTCTCTTTCTCAAAATTTGTCAGTCTTCACTCGTGCACTTGTAATGAAAAGATATTTATTAACGAAAAAATAAAATGAAATAATTAATAATAATCGGTTCTCTAAACGAGCGAGCTCACTAGGCTGTGAATTGATGATGGCATAGTCAGGACCAAGCAATCATTGGCTGGTCATCTGGTTCTTCGGACAAAAAAAAACAAATAAAAAGAATAAACATTTGTGTAAGCTTTTTCAAAACTCTCGGGCCATAATCCATCATTATAGATTAAAGAATCAAATAACTCTCGCTGAAATCAGTGTAACTGTTAAATAGTGGACGAAATGAAAAAAAAAATAATATTAATAATAATATAAAACTATTGCTGTAATTTCTAAGGGAAAACCAATTACCAACAGTCTGTAATGAATACGATAAATGTTTTATTATAAATCTTTCCTTGGATATAAAAATATGTGTCTAAGCTTAAGGTAAACCAATAGCAGTAGAATTTAATTAGATGATGTCTGTGTACACTTCATCTTAACAATTAATGCTGAAACGGGTGCTACAGTAGTGCTGAGATTCAAAAGCTTCAAAAGTAAAAAAAAAAAAAAACATTTTCAAACCATGAGCAATTTATATTACTCTCCAGGCAGAGATACATATCCATTAAATTTTTTTTTCAAAATTTTCAATTTTTCGTTTTAATTAATAATTACACTATCAATGTAATTACTGACAGACTGCCGTTGATCCTAATTAAAATTAATTAATTATTTTCATTTTTTTCTCAATTTTCTTCTAGTTGTTGATTTTACTTTTGGAAAATATTGGAAATATTAGAGATATTTTCAAAAGAATATACTTTCAATATTTAACATTTTTTTCTCTATAATTTTTATAATCTGCTTTGTATTTTGAAAATTCTTTTCTTTTAAAAAAATTGTTTTAATTCTTTTCTTTAAAATTTTTTTTAAAATTCTTTCCTTTTTGAAGAAAATAATTTTAATTACAATTAATCAAAATATTTGTTTTAAAATTAATCAAAATATTTGTTTTCTTATTAAATATTACAGATTCAAAGGGGGAAAAATCAATTCATAAAATCACTTTCGGGACCAAACTGTTTTTCACATTTTTCTCTTGAAACAAAGATTGGAGATTAAAATCAAAAATAATTTTTATAGCTCTTTAGAATAATTTTCACTTAAATTAACTATGAAATAGTTTAACGTTTTATTTGCAAAAACACCAGTAAGAAATTTTCGGATAAATATTTCTGGCATTCTCCAAAATCCAAAAGTTTCATCAATTTTTTTTTTTGTTCCAAAATTGTTAATAAAAAAATAATTACACGCACAGTAGTTGAATAAAAGTTTTTTACAAATTTCATTTCTTAAAAATATAAAATACTTTTTTGATCTTTTAAAACTTTTTACATTAATCTATAGAAAATTTGCTACTTTGCTAGCAAAATTTTTTTCCGTTAAAAAAAATCCGTTTCTAAAAAAAAAGACAACTTAGTTTAAAAAATGAGAATTACAATTTTAAAGATTTGATTCAATTTCTACATATTTGATTTTTAGAAAGTAATACAAATATGTAAAATCAGAATAGCTCAGTAATTATAAATTACAATTAAAAGAGATAAATACACCAGAAATACACAATTCATTATAACAAACAAAAAAAGCATATCAGTGGTGAAGTAATAAAATTAATAATATTTAGACGTCCGAATATTTTTCTTTGACACACGATAATTACAGAAAAGCAATAAAGATCTAAAAAAACAGGGGGGTTAAAAAGAACTCTGGATTAAATAGTTTCTATAGCATTTAATTAATTAATAGATGACATCGATACTATAATGGATTGAAAATACAAACGTTGGCATGAGTTGGTTGTGAATTTTCATGATTTGCTGTCAAGCTTTCGATACTAATTAATAAATATATTAATTTATGCACATATGCGTACATATAAATATTATAATTATTAATATATGTATAAATATTTGACACAAGTATTTTAATTATAAATTTGCGATCGATGAAGAAGCGATTTTCAGTTTGTCGCGAAATATGTTATTACAAAAGAAAAAAACAAAAATATAATGTACAATTTCTTGCAAATAATTATGAATATATTTTTTTGTTCATATATATACTTGTGGGAACTCGAAAATATGTATTTATAATACATACGATGTTTGAATGAGACGTTATTTCTTTTATTTTGTAACGAATATACGAAGGAAATAAATATTGTGTGAATTTAAATTGACATTATGTTTTGCTTAATAAAATTTATTGTTATTTGTATACTTTTTATTCTTTTTAAGATGAACAAATTTTTTTTTAAAACATTTTTGTTATTTATTATTGTATTTCAATATACTTCTTATAATAACTGGACATAATTATTTCTGTTCCTAAAGTAAATTAATTTATTTTTATAAACAATTAAACTAACAATTAAAAAATCAATTGTTGTAAACATATAACCTCCAAACTCCTTGCGTTGATTGCAATGAAGTAAATATTTGTCCAATTTAAATTATTTTAATTTTTAGCTAATTGTTAATAATATTTATTAACTGATATATTATAAAGACAATAATTATTTTAATTTTATGATTTTTTTGTATAATAAAATAAACAATTTACATCGTCATGACCAGTCATGACACTTGTATTCACCGGCATGCAATGAGTACTTTTGATCCTTTTGACAGCCTTGTGAACCATTTACAATTTTACAATCATATGACATAATGACAATAGTGAATTCATTAGTAATTGCTATAATTAATGAATTTTTTAATTAAATTAAAATTAAAAACGTTCTTTAATTGATTTTTATACAATTGTAAACATTACTAAAAATGTCAAAGGACGAATATCTACTTTACCGACTCTGTAAGAGTTTGAATGTTTATTTATTAAATAAACAATATATAATTAAATTATTTTGATAAATAACTAAATAATACGCTTATTAATGATTTACAATCATATTTCAATAATAAAATCAAGTATTGATTGATTAATTAATGAATTTAAGTGAAAAAAGCGTTAGTTCCGAGTTTGTCCGCAAGATATAGGTAGATGTCGCCCCTAAAAATGGCAGTTTTTCGTAGTTTTTGAGTTTACCATGTCACTAGCGTTCCTCCAAACTAGCGCTCTTATTGGCTATATTCAAATTTTCGCGGGAATCGCTCAGACACTCTCATTGGCCGACTGCGTCCCCGCGAAAATTTGAATATAGCCAATGAGAGCGCTAGTTTGGAGGAAGGCTAGTGACATGGGAAACTCAAAAACTACGAAAAACTGCCATTTTTAGGGGCGACATCTACCTATATCTTGCGGACAAACTCGGAACTAACGCCATTTTCACTTAAATTCATTAATTCATCGATTAATACTTGATATTATTATTGAAATATGATTGTAAATCATTAATAAGCGTATTGTTTAGTTATTTATCAAAATAATTTAATTATATATTGTTTATTTTAATAAATAAACATTTAAACTCTTAGAAAGTCGGTAAAGTAGATATTCTTCCTTGTGACATTTTTAGTAATGTTTACAATTGTATAAAAATCAATAAAAAATACGCTTTTAATCAAAAATATGGAAAGACTAACATATTTCAAAGATTGTTAACTAAATTAAATTTATTTAATAAATTAAAAATTTTAATTAAATTACTAAATTAGTTTTATTTTTATATTTAAGACATTTTAACTCTACAAACAAAAAAGAACACAGACATGTCTAGTTTATAGTTATGTTCCCAATTAATTAAAATTTTGTTTTATGCGAATTAAACCTTTTTTCTGCAAAATAATAAATTTTCTACGTATTTTTCATTTTAATTGACGCATTTAATTATATTCAAATTCGCGCGGTTAGAATTTTTACATTGGTATGAATGGTGGTAATCCTGATGTTTGACAGCAAACGCCATGCCTGAAATTGTAAATAAAATTGTTTATTTGGTTACGAGAATCACAAAATTAAAGTGATGTACCTATCCGTAAAAATTTAAGGATTAAAATAGCGTGTAATGGAATAAGCTCAAAATTGTGATGATAATGAGAAACTCATAAAATATTCTTCACATTTATTTTCTTCATATCATCGGAATAAGTTTCTTTCCGCACGTATACAAAGAGAATTGTTTTTTTCTATTTAAAACTCAGGATGACGACGTTAAAAGGCATTTTTCCTGATCCTAGTAAGTGCTTTACATATTTTCAACTAAACTTTATCTTATAATAAATAAATTTTCTCTGATAAAATAGTTTTTATATAAGCCATAAATTTTCCTATAAATTTATAAGGTTATGTTATTTTCGACACATTAAAAATTTATATCCTAATATCTATGCTTATTGATTTTTTTTTCTATGATAATACTATTAAAAAAAAAGACTCCCCTATAATTTTTAATTAAGATAATTTTTTTTATAGAACCGTCGAGAAGAAAAAATTTTATTCAAGAAAATGTTAAGAGTTTACGCAAAATGGAGCAGTATTTTCATAATAAAAATATAGAGGATTTAAAAAATCTTCATCTTCATAAACAACAGAAAGCTGTGAATAAATACCAAAATGTCACATCAAAAGTAAACAGTACTTTTAAAGTTGGAGAAGTGACGGGAAATAAATCGTATTCAAATTTACAGGGTGGAAGTAAAACAGAAAAATTTTCGAGTTCGTGTAAAAAATTAAATGGTGGAGATGTTTATTGTAAGGATGCAAGTTTGTCTTCTTCAAAAAAATTATCAAAATCACACGAAATGTATAATTCAATGCCACAAGGAATTGGCAAACTTCGCCAAGTACAAAGAGTTCCTATTAGAAAAAATAAGTTTAAATCAAATGAAAATATTGTACAGAGTCAATTTGAAAATAGTGAAATTAAAAAAAATGATGTGAAATTGAGAAATCAGGGTTGTCAAACAATGGATGATAATAAATTGGAAAATTTGTACACTGAAGGTGTAATAAGGTACGTCTTTTTCTATTCTATTTATTAATTATTTATTCAAAAGAAAATTTTTCTATTGCTAAGGTTAAAAAAACATTTTTCTTTAAAAAACTTATTTGTTTATTTTTTAATTTAAAGATACGCGACGAAAAAGGACTCGAAGGATGAAAAGCAACCAATTACCTCTGATAGTGGAGATTGTAACTCACCTGTAAAAAATGAAAATACAAGAATAGATTTTATTAAATTAAATAAAGAACGAAAAGCTGTTGGAAATAAAGCGATATCAACGATTAATAATTCAGTTCCGCCTTCGAGTTATCGAAAAGGAGTTGTTCCCAAGTAAATATTTATACTTTCAATTTCTCAAAAATTATTTTTAAAGATTTCTAAAATGAGAAATGAAAATTCTTTTGTAGATACATTCAAGAAAGAAAAGAGGCGCTGAAAAAAGAGGAGCAGGCAAAAATTGAGGCAGCAATTCCTTCAGATTGCCCGCCGGGACATATTCCTATTCCCGACGATGAACGAAAGGAATCTTTACACATGTTAAAGAAAAGTAATTATAATGAAAAATCTTTTTTAATAGACAAAAATTTCCAATCTTTTCTAAGAAATGAAAAAATCAAAAAAGGTTTCCTTCTTATAAAAAAACAAAATATACTAAACAAATTTAATTAAGAATCACAATTGGGATCATTTAAAAAAAGCAAATACTAAATATATTCTTTTAATTAATTTTCAGGATACGAAAAGTACGTGACTGAATTAAATAAATTACCGATAAGAAATGACACACTACGAGCTCAAAGAAAAAAAATAGAAATCGAAAGGGAATTAATGAAGCTTGAGGAAGGTATTAAAGTATTTTCAAGACCAAAAGTTTTTATACAAGTTGACGCGTAAATAAAAATTGACTCTTAATAATTTTTAAGGGACCAAAAAAGTCAACATAAAAAGTCAATTGCACAAAACTGTGAAATGATGTAGTGAAAACAAAAACTTACATCAAAAGTTGTTCAAATTAATTTAAATTCTGTATTTACAATAACAATATTTTATAAATATCTGTTTCACGAAAAAATTATCTAGTCTAATCTGTACAGCATTCCCATTATTGTATTAATAACAATGGTGAAATATAGAATATTATTTTTCTATAAAAAAAATGTTATTTATTCCCCTTTAATTTGTCCAAGTAAGTAAAAAAAATATTTTCCATAAAATCTTCGGGAAATTTACTTTTCGTATCGTAAACTTTTATCAATTATATGAACAAAATTTAAAGAATCAAAGTCAATTTTTCCATAATTGTAAATATCTTTTTCGATATTATTCCATTTTTCAAAATCGAAATCTTTGAAGAATATTTTAATTTCCTTTTCAGCAGAAATTTTTGAATCTGCAAATAAAGAGTTTTTTTCAGTAAAAACAGTTCTTTTTTAAACAGATTTTTTTATAGACTTTATCGATTTGTTTTATGATTTATTAAAATTTATTTTAATTTAATTTAATTTGAAGAAATTTAAGAGAGGAATTAAATAATACCTGATCCGTGAGCAGCATTTCTTGTGTCTGAGAGGCCAAATTTTCCTCTAATTGTATCGGGATCGGTAAATTGAGCTTGATAAACTTTAGTAGGTCCTAATAATTTTCTCCAACGAGCTATTGCGTCGTAACCTGCTAAAATGTGTACATCCGATGGACCACTGGTCATAAAAGTTAGTAAACGATTGTAAAAAAATTTTCCTTTATGATCGGCATAAAAAAGTGCCGCTTCATTTCTACTAATTACCATTCTCCTCGATTTTACTACCTTGAAATCATTTGCGATTATTAGATTTCGAATACTCTGAAAAATAATAAAAAAAATGTAAATTATAAAATCTACCTTTAGAAATAAAACTAAAAACTCGTAATTAATTAATCTCAAAAGTTTATTAAAAATTTTGCAAATTATAACAATTTTGATTTAATTTAAAATGAAATGAAATGAATGGAAATGAATTAAATATTAAACAAATAATATTAATTAAATATTAAATTAAGCTATTTAATTTTTATTTATTTAATTATAAATTAAATAAATCTAGTTACTTTAACGAATTGTATAATTTCTACAAAAATAAAATGACAGTTTCATTAAAAATGTTACCTGTAAAACGAACGGAGACTTTATAACGTGAGGTTTTAAAATGGCAAGCGTTAATTCAAACGCTTCTGACTTCATCATCTTCTTATTATTATCATATTATGTTTTAATTTCATAAATTTTAATTAAACATTTTCTATAATTGTTGTGTTGGTTTTGTTATTGTCAACTTGTCCATCCCATGTGTGCAATCAAACATAACCTCTCTACTGTCGATTAATAGTAGATTAAAATTTATTTTACATGAGATAAATATCTAATTACGTATTTATTCACCTTTTCAACGATTTACAATCATATTCGTATAATAAAATCAATTAATAATTAGTTTAATTAATTAAATTAAGTGAAAAAGCGTTAGTTCCGGGTTTGTCCGCAAGATATAGGTAGATGTCGCCCCTAAAATTGGCTGTTTTTCGTCGTTTTTTCAGTTTCCCATGTAACTAGCCTTCTTCCAAACTAGCGCTCTCATTCGCTGAATTCAAATTTTCGCGGGGGTGCGACGACAAATGAGAGTGTCTAAGCGATCCCCGCGAAAATTTGAATTCAGCCAATGAGAGCGCTATTTTGGAAGAAGGCTAGTTACATGGGAAACTCGAAAACTACGAAAAACTGCTATTTTTAGGGGCGACATCTACCTATATCTTGCGGACAAACTCGGAACTAACGCCATTTTCACTTAAATCAAACTATTAGAGCGTCGATAAAGTAGATTTCGTCCTTCTGGCATTTTTAATAAATGTTTACAATTGTATAAAAAATTAATATAAAAACGCTTTTAATCATAAATATGGAAAGACTAACATAATTCAAAAATTGTTAACTAAATTGAATTTATTTAATAAATTAAAAATTTTAATTAAATTACTTTTATTTTTATATTCAGGACATTTCAACTGTACAAACAAAAAAGTTTAGAAATAAATCTTCAACTCGTATTAATAAATAATAAAATAATAATAAAAATAAATAATAATAATTAATAATAAACTAATATAATAATTAATATAAATTAAGTAGAACTTCGTTAAAATCTAGGTAAATAATGAAAAAAAATCAATTATGTATACCTGATTTATATTTTTAATTTTTTTTTCAAAATAGTATACAATACTAACGAACAAATTAATTATATGATAACGTTACTTAAATAAATTGTTCATCAACAGTTACCCTGCATTATATGTGCATACAGAAAAACTGTAATTCTAGTTTCTTAAATAATAATAATAATTAAAAATTATGTAAAATTTTTTAATCTTTCTTGAATTTCTTTTGATAATTTAATTATTTATAAAAAAAGGATTCACTCTCAAAATTTTATCCGTTAAAAATATTCACAACAATGAATCAAAACATATCTATCAACTATATATTATATATATAATAATATTAATAATAATAATAATAATATAAAATTCATGTAGACATGTCGATATAATGTACATTTTATAAAAGAATTTGAAAATATTCAAAAAGTTTTTTCGAAGACATTATTTTTTACACTTTTTTCTCTCTTATAATTTCGAAATAAAACTAAAGTTTCCATAAAAAAATCCAAATAAGCTCCTATTATGAATGTGATTTTTTTTCCTCTAAAAAACACTAAAAAGCGCTTAGGTTCTTTTTTTTGTAATAAATTAGAGAACAATTAAAATTTACGCGAATTCCTGATTCCTATCAATATTTTTTGTTTTGTCTTTTATAACGTAAATATATTTATATTTTTTTTTATTTATATAATACTTAATATTATTATAATACACTTTGTTATAATCATATATAACAATAAATGAGCTTGGATATGATTAATGAAATACTTTAGGCTATCGATACACGACGAGCTTGTAGCGTATGTACATTGTTTTATTGCATATAAATGTATAGATTAAATAATTGCCATTACGGAGATTCAAAACTAGAAAATAAAATAATTAATATGTTATATTTAAAAAAAAGGAAAAAAATTGGTCCTTACGACAAACAGAAGCGAGAAACACGACTTTTGGAAGCTTCCTTTTTTAATTATAAATTAATTAATTAATTACTTTTTAATTTTAACTTTTTTTTCAATATAAATGTTTTTTTTTAAATAAAAGTTTAGTTTAGTTTAGTTTTTTCTAAGTCTAGTATTTAAAAGAAGATCGATTAATAGTAATAATTGAAAACTAAATTTTTCGATTCGAAATTAAAAAATCCAATTAAAATATTCAAAACAGTAAATTTAAATAATCCTTTGAAAATTTTTTGTAATTTTTTTTTAATTGTTTTGAGAAGCTCTTCAAAGTCGCATTTCGAACAGGAGCCAACAGTGGATTACCCGCAGATTATTAACAGTGGCAGCCAACGTAGTAACACTATTATGTAGAGATGAATTTAACTATTATCACAGATTTATTTACAGACAGATTAATAGTCATTTGATTGAATCTTGACATTACATAAAATTCTGTCTTCCTGCCTCTCCTGTTTTAAACGACCGATTCAAAAAATGATCGTTCACAATGCACAAAATATTTTTTAAAAAAACAAAAATCTCAGAGGCTGTATTAAAAACATTTTGAAAAAAACCAGGCAATCTCAGAAAATAAATTGAAATAATCTAACACCTTCTCTCTTAGACCTCTGGATATTTTTTTTTTATAAATAGCACCCTATTTGTAAAATGTTAATTATTCCTCGAACATTTTCAAAAAGGAAGCTAATTTGTCAGTTTTTTTTTCAATTTGTGCAGATTTTTTTGTATTGTCTTCGGTTTATTTTAGTTAAAAAGAAAAATTAATCCACTAAAAGTCGAAAATTTAATAAAGATATTCTTTTTTTTATTATTTAAAAAGCAGTCGATAACATTTTACAAATAGTATCATCTTAGCGTATAATCTAAAAACTAAAGCTTATTTTTTTCTGCCCCCCGACAAAAGAGAGTCAATTTTTGTTTTTTTTTTTTTTTGTTCCGACTCAACGTCGAAAGTGGAAAGGAATAAAATTCAGTACACTTTGAGAGACGTTAATTATGAAAAATGCACAAATATTTACTAAATATCTTTGGAAAGACGTCAAATTGAAGAATTTCAAAATCGTCTTAATTTTCTTTTTTTTTTTTTGATAAAAAAAATTTTTCTAAACGTCCGGATAAAAAAAACGATGCAAACTTTTTTTGTCATTAACAAATGCGCATTCACCGCCCGTCTGACTAATACGGAAAACAAATTGTTATTTAGTTTTTGAATAAAACTAGTACTTAGCTATCTCGTTAACAACATTTTTTTCTATGTTGTTTGGTGCTTTTTCTTAGATTCACCGTCTCGTTGGTTTGAATTGCTTGTCGTACTTTCATCTCTTTTTTCGTACGTAATACTTGTCGGGTTATATCCGAAAACATCTGAAACAAAAGGTTTTCCTTGAAAATTCAATTTAACAATTAAATAATTTAACAATTTCTTTCAAATTAAAAACAATTTTTTTTAAACTTTTTTCTTAACTTTTTTTCTTTAGGGTTGTCATAAAAATTTTACGATAAAATAACAATCCTTTTATTTATCTTTATTTTATTATTTTTCTTTTTCTTCTTTCTTTTTTCAAATTTTACGTGAATGGAAAATATATGAAATTACCTCATCGACGTTGATATTGTCTTTAGCGGAAGTCTCAAAAAGTTGAATTCCCATTTGATTGGCGAAACGTTGTGCGTCTTCTGTGAGGACAACTTTATTATTTGGTGAGTCATTTTTATTTCCAACTAAAATCCTATTGACTAGTTCGCAATTGTATTCAATTTCGTGTAGCCATCTTTTAACGTTTGCAAATGTATCGCCACTCGTCACATCGTAAACGACAATAACTCCATGTGTACCTCGATAATATGTCGATGTAATTGTTCGAAAACGCTCCTGACCTGCGGTATCCCAAATTTGTAATTTCACTCGTTCCCCATCAATTTGTACTGTACGAATTTTAAAATCCACTCCTATTGTTGTAATATAACTGCCACTAAACGTATTGTCCGCAAATCGAAGCAGCAGGGAACTTTTTCCTACACCTGTAAAAATCACCATTCAATTAATTTCTAATTATCATTAAAATATGATTTAAAAAAATTCTAATGAAAAAAACATTGGATTGAATTCTAAAAATTCTAAGCTTGGAAACTAAAATATTTTCTTTTTTTTAATTAAACTGGAATAAAAATATTAATTTTTAAAATAGTTGCAACATCATTAATTCCATGTTTTCCGCAATTTAAACTAGATTCTAAGCTGTACGATGAAAGAAGGGTTATAGAGAGTAACTACTACGATCTAGATCACAATGAAATAATGATCTCAATTAGCGTAAAGCACTAAACTCATTCGATTCTACACGAAATCTTTTACATCTTTTTTTTCTAAATAAAAATCCACAATTAATTCTTTAAAGTAATTTTCCTTTTTATTAATTCGAAAATTAAAACTATTATTTATTATTATTTATTTATTTCTTTGACAATACAATACATTGTTTCTTGTCTGAAAAATTAAAACTAAATCTAAAACTAAAATTAAAATTAAATCTAAAATTAGATATTAGAACATTAAACAAAGTAGAAAAAATTATTAAATAAAAACTAAGATATAAATAGTTTTAAAATAAATAAAACTTCGCAGTGATTTAAAAATAATTAATAAATTACACTACTGTGATAACTCTTATCTTTGTGAGAACCGGGATTTTATTTCACGTGTTCCGTTCTAATTTTTATTACAAAAAAAAAAAAAATTAAATTCTCTCCTCTAATTCTAAAACACTAAAAGTTAAAATATTATATAAAAAAATTATTCACTCTAATTGAGGGGAAAATGACATTCTTTATTAAATCCTTTCACTCTACAAGTAAAATAAATAAATTTATTTACGAATCTCTTAATTGTAAAATTATTCGAAAGCAGTAATAACTTAAAAAAATAAAAACTTAAAAAAATATTTAATCATTATTTTTTCATAGGAATTAAGATTTTCAAAACATTCAAATTCAAATCATTTTGAAATTCAACAATTTATGACAATATTATTATGAAACATGAAGAAAGTGATCACTCCGAGTCGAAGACTCGTTCGACTCGGAGTGATCACTTTCTTCATGTTTCATAATAATTAAAGTTTATGATTACACTTTGAAAAAAATTTCAAAAAAAGAAAAACTCGTTTATTTTTTATCAGAAAAAGGTGAAAAAGGGGACAAATCACTAAAAAAGGGGGGAAAAGATAATAACATTGAATTAAGGGGACAAAATGGGAAAAGGGGACCAACTGTGATGCCTGGAATTCGTTAAAATTGTAGTAGAATAATGAAAATAATTAAAATAGTTAATAATTAAAATAATCAAAATAAACTTGGAAAAATTATCCAAAAAAAACTACTTTATTGAAAAATGTAAAAAAATATTAAAAAAAAAAGTTTACAAGATTATTCAGAGTTCACTGAAATAATATAATTATTGTGTATTATCCGCTAAATTTAAATCAAAGGTCAACTTTGTTGCAGATTGCAAAGAATTAAGTACCACGCTAATCTTTTCTGCAACTGATTCGAGATTAATTACGATCTAAATTTTTAAGTTACTCGACACATTAATGAATATCAAGTTAAATAACAATAATAATATAGATGAGTGAAAAATAAAAACATTGAACTCCATTATAAAAATGACAGTTTTAAGATGAAAATTAAAGATGCACTTTCCATCCTGCAAACACAAATGACTTATATCGATGGACTTACCACTATCTCCTATCATGAGCAGTTTAAACAAATGATCATATTCTTTAGACATTTTTGCAAAGGCTTTTTCTTTTTTCTTTTGATGAGTTGTGTATATATTTGATCGATGAAGAATTTCAGTTATTTATTCTCTCTTTCTTGAATATAAAGAACTATATAGCAGTGACGGAGTTGTTCCGACGCCCTGAATTATTTCAGCAAGCGCATAAACGATTTTAAGAAAACACCGATTATTGTTTATGAACAAAGCACTAGAAAACTAGATAATTGCCATATTTGATCGATGTAATATTATCATTTATCATTGCGGAAGAAAAACGTTACTCATTTACCACGACGCCCATTTTCGTATCAACTTGACATTGTCGCCATTTTCTTTAAATACTGCCAACTGACATTTTTGCGCAAATACATATTTTTATTTTGGTAAACCTGTAGGCGCGCTAAAATTTGAATTGTTCTTTTTTTTAAATAAAAGATGAAAAAATTACTATTTATATTTATAAATATAAATAAATTTAATAAATTTATACATAAGTTTTTATTAATTAAGAGAATAATTAAAAATATGTATAAAATAAAAGTAAAGTCTGATTGAAATAAAATATTAAAAATAATTTGTAGGTTATTTGATAATTTTATTATTTTAATTTTAACACTTTGCATTATTTTAATTAAAGAAACTTATTATTTGAAATCGTTAAACTTGTCAATTGTCACGTAGTGCCTCTAGACCAGCAGCGCCTCTTTCGATTTAATTACGAACCCAATTTTTGGGAATTGGTACCGGAACGAAAAAAGGGTAAAAAGGTCAAATGCGGCTCAAATTATAAGTTCGTTGACAGTTTTAGATAAAAAAAGAGGAAGTTACCATTGATAATTCCAAGATAATGTTTTATACGGATACAAATATATATAATATTCTGTATTAGATGAAAGAATTTTTAATTCCCAACTTCAAGGACTTATTAGAGAAGCTTCGGAAGAGCGAACGTGACTGACGTGTTTTATAAAATAAAACTTCCTCATTGTAAATACTTTGAAAATATTTTAATAAATATTTTTTATAAACATAAAAATGACAGAAGAAGTGAAATTGGATCATAGAGCAAAAAAAAGAATAAAGGAAGTTAAGAGAAAAGCAAGACCTGGTGAGTACATTTTTCTAACCTCAAAATCCGGTATAAATAAAATGCGTGCGTTTCGTAATAATAATATTAATTGATAAATCTTTTATAATTCAAAACAAAAATTATTCAATTATTTTTCTTTTAATTTTCGGTCTTTTATTTCACCTATTTATCGTTCTTTTTATTCTATTTTAAGACTATAGAGACAAGAAAAACGTCAAGGGAAAGGATACTCAACATTTTTCCAATGGAATAAACCTTTGTACCTAAAATTTTGCAAGTTAAAACATTAATTTTTCGTTTAATCACATTTCTAATAATTTTACGTGATATTATTGGCAAATTTCATTATTGTGGAACAAAAAGAAAATATGTCTTGATTTTAATTTTGTTTTCTTTCAAGGTTACCTGATTTAAATCTTTTATTATTCTATATTCGGAGTTGCCACAGATCAGGGAAATCAGGGAAAATAGAATTAGTCAGGAAAAAGTCAGGAATTTTTATTTAAAGTACTGCAAAAAATTAAAGAGAAAAAAATTAAAAAAGTACTCCAAAAAATTTTGGAGAAGTTACGAATGATTGAAGAAAGTCAATTATTTTCAAAAGTAATAAAATTCTTCGTAGAAATTGAATTATGTTCCAAAAATTTTAAAAATTCTCGTAAAAATTTCAATTTTCTTTAAAAGTGATAAAATTCTTCTCCAAAATTCATTTATTTTCAAAAATTTTTCTCAATTCAATGCCTATCAATATCTGCTATTTTTATCAAATTTTTCAAAAGAATTCAATTATTTAGAAAAAATGTAGATAAAATTCTACGTAAACATTAAATTATTTTCATAAATAATAAAAGTTTCACAGGAATTCAACTATTTACAAATTTTTTTATAAATTTCTTCGCAATAATTCAATTATTTTCATAAATAATAAAATTTTTTACAGATATTCAATTATTTTCATGAATAATAAATCTCATCGCAGAATTTCAATTATTTTTAATGCAATTTTAATCGTATTCCTCAAAAAATGTAATTATTATAAATTTGATTAAAATTCGTCGAAAAAATTCAATTTTTTCAAAAATTTTAATAAAATTCATCGAAAAAGTCCAATTTTCTCAAAAATTTTTATAAAATTCTGTATAAGAATTAAATTTTTAGAAATATTCAATTATTCACTAAATTATATATTTTTGTATTTAAATAATTGAAATTTTTTATAGCGTGAATTTTTAGAAATAATTGAATTTTGAAAAGCTTTTAAATTAAAATCTTTGAAAATTTGAATTATTCATACTTTTAACTGCTGATTTTGTAGAATTAATTTTTTTGAGAAAGTTTAATGGAATTTTCTTTTGAAATTATTTCAAAGTTTTTATTTTCTAAATATTTAATTGTAGAATTTCCGAATAATCGCAATTTCGTAAAATTGAGTTTTAAACAAATAGATTTGAAAATTTTAATAAAATTTTTGAAAATAATTACATTTATCGAAGAATTTTCTTAAAATTATATTAATAATAATTGAAATCCTGTGAAGAATTTAATTATTTAGGAGAATAATTGAAATCTTGCAAAGAATTTTTATTCCATTTTTTTAAATGATTCAAATCCTGTAAAGAATTTTATTACTTATGAAAATAATTGAATTCTTGCAACGAATTTTATTAAATTTTTTTTAATTTAGTCTGTAAATCAGGGAAAAGTCAGGGAAAAACAAAATTAAATTTTTGTGGCAAATCTGATATTAGTAAAAATGAAAAATCAGAATAGACTTGTTTAGTAAGAGAAAAATGTTTTTGATCTTTCAACAGTTGCAAATTAATAAAGTGATGTTAATAAATTTCTTTCAGAACTTGCTGATAAAGTTGCATGGCTTCAACATGCATATCATAAAAATTTTGAGATTTTTTGGAATTTTAATGACAATATTGATCGTATTGAAGAGGGAAAAGTACCAGTTGAAGAATTTATAGAAAAATATGAGAAACCTTATAAACCTGTGATAATTCGAGGAATACAAAAAGACTGGAAAGCTCAACACAAATGGACTATTGAGGTATTTTTTGTTTTAAATAGCTTTTAAATGTTTTTTGGTTTTTATTGAAAATCTATATTAAATAATTGAAAATTAATTTTTCTAGCGGTTGGCAAAAAAGTATCGTAATCAAAAATTTAAATGTGGAGAGGATAATGAGGGCTATAGTGTAAAAATGAAAATGAAATACTATGTTCGATATATGTCAAAAACGGAGGATGACTCGCCATTATACATCTTTGACAGTTCCTTTGGTGAACATCCTCGGAGAAAGAAATTACTCGAAGATTATGAGATTCCATATTATTTTCGCGATGATCTTTTTCAATATGCAGGAGAACATCGTCGTCCGCCTTATCGATGGTTCGTTATGGGTCCTGCAAGATCTGGTGGGTAAAAATTCATTTAAAAAAAACAAATACCCTTTTTTAATTAATTATTGTTTTCTTTGAAATTTTTTTTTTTACAAATTTTTTTTAATACATTGTGTTTTTTTCAAAAAAAGGAACGGGCATACATATTGATCCTCTCGGTACGAGCGCATGGAATGCTTTAATTTCTGGACATAAACGTTGGTGCCTTTTTCCGACACACACTCCAAGGGAATTATTAAAAGTCACTGCCGGTGAAGGGGGCAAGCAACGTGACGAGGCAATTACATGGTTTTCTGTTATTTATCCCCGAACAAAGTTACCATCCTGGCCTCAAGACTGTTTGCCGGTTGAAATTCTCCAAAAGCCGGGAGAAACTGTTTTCGTTCCCGGCGGTTGGTGGCACGTTGTTCTTAATCTTGACGAGACAATTGCCGTCACACAGAACTTTTGTTCACGCACAAACTTCCCCATTGTTTGGCACAAAACAGTGAGTAATTTAACTAATTACTTAAATTTATATTAATTAATGAAACTGAATTCTGCAATGTTTTTAAATCCGAAATATCAAAAAAGAAATTCCAAGTTAAATTCTTTTCATCTGTTTGAATTTTTAAGAAACTAATTGTTACTTAAAAAACAATTGCTTAAAAATAACTTGAATTTGAAGGCAAAATAAATCATCCAGGGAAATCCGGAAATTTAATTTGACCGGGAAAAACCGGGAATAAGCCAAGAATTTTATGTCAAACCGGGAATTTTTTCACCAAATTAAAAAAAGTTTTATTTTAATTTTTATATTTGTGGAATAGTTTGCAGCAAAGTTTTTTTTTCTCTCAAATAATTATTATTTGTTCTATACTACTAAAATTGATTTTTAAGGTTCGTGGACGACCAAAGTTATCTAAAAAATGGTTAAAGGCGCTTGAAGAGAAAGCTCCAGAGACTGCGGCGCTGGCTGAAAAAATTGACATCAAGGAAGATACGGGCGTTGCAAGTGATTCATCGAGCGAATCGAGTAGTTCGAGTAGTTCCAGTAGTAGCGGTTCGGAAGAAAGTGAAGATGACAGTGGACAGGAGTCGTTAATTGGACACAAGAAAAGAAAGAGGTAAAAATTACAAACATAATTTTTATTTTAAAGTAAAAAAAATAGTTTTCTAACTTTTTAAATAATTTTTACTTTTAATGTTTCCAATTTAAAAATTAATAATCAATTAAATCATTGAATTCTTACAAAGAATTTTATAAAAATAATTTGGAAATAATTGAATTTTTTCTTAAGAAATTTATCAAAATTTTTGAAAATAATTGAATTCTCGACAAGAATTTTATCAACATTTTTGAAAATAATTGAATTCTTGACAAGAATTTGATTATTTATTTAAAAATAATTGAATTTCTTTCAAGAATTTTATTATTTACGAAAATAATTGAATTTCTTTTTAAGAAATTTATCAAAATTTTTTAAAATAATTGAATTCTTGACAAGAATTTTATTATTTATGAAATTAATTGAATTTCTTATAAGAATTTTATCAAAATTTCTTAAAATAATTAAATTTTCGCCAGGAATTTTATTATTTATTTGAAAACAATTGAATTTCATTCAAGAATTTTATTATTTATTTGAAAATAATTGAATTTCTTTCAAGAATTTTATTATTTATTTGTAAATAATTGAATTTCTGCTAAAAATTTTATCACAATTTTTGAAAATAATTAAATTCTCGCCAAGAATTTTATTATTTATGCAAATAATTAACTTCTCACCAAGAATTCAATAATTTTGAAGATTTTTTTTTAATTTGTGAAAATAATGGAGATTTTGTTTATAATCATGTTTGTTAATAATATTTAAATTAAACCTTTGATTATTGAATTTTATTAAAATTTTTAGAAAATAATTCAATTCTTAGAATTTTATTACAATTTTTGAAAGTGTAATTCTTAATTAATTGATAATTAATAAATTAATAATTCAATTCTTTTTTCCCAAACTTTTATTACAGTTTTTGAAAATAATTGAATTTTTTGGAAAAATTTGATAAGAATTGTAATGAAAATAAGTGACTTCATGAGAAGAAACTTATTATTTATGTAAAACTAATTCGTAATAACAAGTGAATTTTTTAAATTTTGAATCTGAAATTATGTATTCAAAAATTGAAGTTTATATTTGAAAATAAAATAAAATATTTTCAAAATTTTCAAAAAAAAAACCTAAAATTATTCGCCAGGTAGAAAATTCTGAAATAAATAACCATAGAAAATTATTAATAGGACCAAATTTTTATTTTATTTTCCATTTTGTAAGGAATTTTAATTTTTTTAATCTTTTTTTTGTATAAATAACACTAAATATTTTTTTTCTTTTTTTGTCATTTTGTAGAAGAAAACTGGACAACAATCAACCCTGACAATGTCGTGTTCTCGGGACCTACAGAGACCTCAGACTGTACAGTATTAATCAACTGTTATTGTTTGTACTAAGAATAAATATTGTAATTAGTTTATGTATATTTTTTAACACCAAATTTGTGAAAAATCAACGTTTCTACTTGAAATGTGAAGCGAAAATCTCTCAACAAACATAAATTACTTATAGTATTGGAAAAAGTTCTTTTTTTTCACAGATTTGGTGTCATTAGTTTTTACATTAGGCGAAAATGATTGCTAGTAAATTTTAAAATTCAGATGTTAAATAACACTTTTTTTTTAAAATGACACATCAGCACAAGTAGATCGCAATCAAGGGGATAATTTTTATCTATAAGTACTGCCAAAAATAATACAATTTTTATACAAATATTTTTCGTATAATTTACAAAATATGAAATTTTTTGAAAACTTTTCCCAGATGAAAAATTGTAATTCCATTCAGAATAAATGATAATGCAATTTTTAAAAGAGAGAGAGAAAAAAATGTAAAAACTAATGACATTAGGTCTAGTGAAATTTTTTTTCAATCAAGTATATAAAGTTCTTTTTAATTAATAGTTTTTTACAGATTTGATGTGTAAAAATTATGACTTAAACATAGTTTTTGTCGCGGTTCCACTTGTGCCGATATGTCGTCGTAATTATTATCATTATTTGTAAATGATGACACAAAACAGTCATTTATCATCATCAAAAAAAAAAAATTTTGTAATTAGCAACATTATATTATATGTTCATAATAAAATAAATGCTACATATACTGATAAATTTCATCAAATATTATCTATACACGCACACACATATTCACACACTCAGTCCCCGAGTTTTTTTAGGCGCTTTTTTGTTTAGAAAAAATTCTTACAATTTCCTAAGTTCTACAACAATAATTAAAAAATATCGAACTAACAAATATTCTGTTTTACACAAGACTTTAAAAACGATCATACGTAATAAAATTGCATTTAGCGTACAAAATGGGAGAAAAAAACAGCACTCGACAAAATCAGTACTAATATTCATAAAGGAGGAATTATAATAATACTGACAAGTAATTGACTAAAAAAAAGCAATATGGAAATTTTCTAATTAACAGTTCTTTAGGGTTACGTCAAAAAAACGTAATTGTTCGATAAATTTTTTCTTTTTTTTTGTAAAAAAAAGACGCTTAAAAATTAATTTTCACTGGTATAAAATTTTTATTGGAAGATTTAAAAATGAGGATCGAAAAAAAATATATTCTCTTTTATTATAAAAAATTTAATTTTGATTTCTTATTTTATGATCATATTTCTTCTTGTTCTCTTTTTTTAGATCCCCATTTTTTTATACTAATAATTCGCAATTAAAAAAATTATATTCTTCGTGCTAGCACTTGAGTGAGTTGCTCCTCTGATAATTTCTTGGATCTCTCTTGATGTAGCTCCATAATTTTATCGTTCCATCACTTCATGGCGATGCATGAAAATAGACGGTAAATAACACAGAAGCAAAGAAAGCATAAAATAATAAATAGAATTTATAAAGAAAAGCAAAAGTTTTTGTTTTTAGATTAAGCCTAAACAAATTTTACTTAATTTTTATTATAATGTCAAAAAAAGAATTAAATTTCAGAGGCAACAATGATTTTCTATTTATCCAGTCTCTTAAAAATGCAGTTTAAATGAAAAAGCCTTAATTAAGTCTTAATTAGAAACCTTTATTAAAAACTAAGTGAAATTTATTTATTTATTTTTATTTGAATTGATTTAAATATTCAAATTTGTTCAACTTATTTTAACTTGAATTCAAAAGTATTGATAACTATATCTAATCGTTTCTTTAAAAGTAAGAAAATCAGAAATAAAAATTCATTGAGTCCTCATTTTTTATATGGCACAAAAAATAAATTAAGAAACAAAATCATAAATTTTGTGCTGTAATAATTATCAAAACAAAGCCACGATCTATAGCCTAAAAAATAAAAAAATAAATTGTTAAAAGTGGAGAGAAAAATAATTCGTGATTGCAGGCAAACTGAAAATGTTGGTAAAGCAAATAACAAAAGGGAAATTATTTATAAAAACGACAAAAGAATGTAAACAGAAAACTAAAAAAAAGAAATAGAAAACTAAAAATATAAAATAAAAACTATAATTTGAACATTAACAAAAAAATCAAACAGTGTAAAATAAAAAGTAATTTCAACAAACCTATGAAAAACATAACAAAAAATTACAGTAAAAAAAGTTTAACAAACAAAACATTTGAAATAACATTCAAAACGAATTGTTACAACAAAAAGAAAATTGTTTAAAAAATAATTTATTTCATTAATTAATTAAAAAATTAAACAATAAATAAAAAGAAAGGAAACAAACAGTAAAAAAATGAAACAAAAAGTAAAAAATGTAACAAAAAAAATAAATTACAAAAAAAACAAACACAAAAATACAACAACAAAACTAGAAAACAAATTCTAACAAATTGGCAAAATTCACAGCGATCATAAAAATAAAGTTAACAAAAAGAAATAAAAAATATTGCAGAAATCGATGAATTTAGAATCTATGATTAAAAATAAAATCAAAACAATATTTTTTTCCTTTGTCACCTACATTAAACTTTATTTTCTGATATTAATGAATTTTCCTAATATTTTTAGCAATTTTTACACAAATAGTGCTTAAAGCATTCTCGTGTTTTAATTGCATGCTGCTAATTTGGAAAAAAAATCGTAAACAAAAGCTAATTAATAAAGTGCTAATAATGAAAGAAAAAAAAGAACAATAAATTAAAGGGAGACTGTGGACATTGACATAGTCAAGGAGGAGTCGGGAATTCGCCACAGCTTCACTTCGCCAGAGCTGTAACCAACATTCCATTCGTTAAACCTGCTTCGAATTTCTCTTCTCCAAAAACAAAATTTGCACTAACTAATTAATAAATTCTACTTAATTTCATTGAAATATCAATTAATAAATGACTACTTTTAATTAATATCTATTAATAAATTTATTAATTATTAAATTAATAATTATTATTTATTAAATATTATTAACAATAATTTATTAAAAGATATTAATAAAAAAACTATTAAAGACTAAAATAATTTAATGATAAAATATTTAAATAAAATAATTAATATGGAAATATAAATGTACTAAATAGGAGTATTATCTTAAGTATTATAATAAATTCAGGAACTAATTAATCTATTAATTAATTAGTTATTTGTAAAAACAATTTGATTACAGCTTTGTGTATATGTATAAAAAAAAGGAAACTTACTTGCTGGCGGTAAAAATATTTTGTTCATTTGATATAACTGCATTTATTGCCGTACTATGAGCTCGAATCTCACCCAAGAGAGAGCATTCTGATTCTGTATCCTTCGGTACTGACCAGGCTCGAAGTAAACCCGAACGACATCCAGATACCATCACCGATCCACTGTTTACAATGCACAGGCCCAATATCCAATCCTTGTGGGCATTATTTATCGATTGTACCAATTCCATTTGACTCAAGTCCCAACGTTTTATGCACATGTCCCTCGAACCTAAATTCAAAATTTTTTTTTAATAATAATCGTTGTATTCCGGTAGTCTGTTCGCAATTTGAATTTAGTTTTTCTTTCAAAGACATAAATTTTCTAATTTATGTCTTTGAAAGAAAAAATGCAGAAGAAATTAAAAATACCAGAAAACAGGGTGGACTCGTAAGTATCCAAACATTCGACACCATCGTAATGAGGCGGAGCAAGACTGACGGATTGTCCGGACATATTGGGCTCAACGAGCGAAATCAAATGATCCTTGCTTCCGGCAATGACGCGTCCATCCTCGGCAATTGACAAGCACATTACGGCCGCAGTATGCGGTGTACTGAGTCTTCCTGTATACGCTAATTTCCGTAGATCCCAAATTCTCACTTTATCACTCGAAGCAGTGTAGAGCTCCTGATCCTTGAGACCGAGGGCAAGATCATTTATTGTATTTTCACCGACAGGCACTTGGAGAATTCGTGACGGCGTTGACAGTGGAATTGGACCACTTTGCGTCTGACCGGACGAATACAATGTCTTTATACAAGTATTTCCAGATCTCAAGTCCCAAACTTTGACATAAGCAGCAGAAACGCTAAACAGAAGATTATGAATCGCCGAATATTTCACAGCGACAACATTATTTGGATGTCCGCCAAGTGTCATGTTTTCGAGACCGGTCGTCAGGTCCCAAACTTTCACCGTTCGATCTGTAATTTAAGATAAATGTTACAATTTGATTATTTTCATGGACCTTAATTTTAGGGCTCGAACTAGTGAAAGTATTTAAAAATACGGACTTTGTGGACTAAAAATTAAAAATTACGGACCAATTACTGGCAAAAACATAACCAGTCCGAGTCAAAAAAGAGAATATTTTACTTAAAACTATAAATTAAATTTTCCATAACTATAACCGAGTGATAAAATCATTATCAATTCAATTATTATTTTCAAGAATTTTTAAGTAAAATTCTTCTTTAAATCGATTATTTTTTATAATTTTCGAAAAAGTTCTTGGACTATTTTCAAATACATTTCTTTTCAAAATTCAATTATTTATAAAAATTCACGTTCTAATGCTTTTAATATTCAATTATTATCTAAAATTTTAACTGAAATTAATTTTTAAATCAATTTTTAATATAAAATTCTACGAGAATTCAATTATTTAAATACAAAAATAAAAAATTTAGTGAATAATTGCCTATTTCTAAAAATGTAATTCTTACAAAGAATTTTATCAAAATTTTTGAAAAATTGAATTTTTTCGACGAATTCTAATCAAATTTACAAAAATAATTACATTTTTCGAGGTTTTTAATTATTTTTAATACAATTTTAAATGAATTCCTTGCAAAACATAATTATTTTCAATCATATTTTGCAAGAATTCAATTACTTTTCACAAATAATGAAATACTTCTCTGAAATTCAAATATTTTCAAAATCTACTATTTTAATAAAATTTCTCAAAAGAATTCAATTATTTAAAAAAAATGTAATAAAATTCGTTGCAAGAAGTCAAGTACTTTCACAAATAATAAAATTCTTCGCAGGATTTCAATTATTTAAAAAAAATGTAAAAAAAAATTCGTTGCAAGAATTCAATTATTTTTATAAATAATCAAATTCTTCACATGATTTCAATTATTTTTAATTCAATTTTAAGAAAATTCTTTGATAACTCTAATTATTTTCAAAAATTTTATTAAAATTTTTCAATTAAATATTTAGAAAATAAAAACTTGAAATAATTTTAAAAGAAAATTCCATTAAACTTTCTCAAATAAATTAATTTTACAGAATTATCAGTTAAAAGTATAAAAAATTCAAATTTTTATAGATTTTAATTTGAAACCTTTTCAAAATTCAATTGTTTCTAAAAATTCAAGCTATGATGCTTTTAATATTAAAAAATTATCTAAAATTTTAACTAAAATCCATTTTTAAATCACTTTTTCTTAGAAAATTCTACTAGAATTCTATTATTTAAATACAAAAAAAAATTTATTAAATAATTGCATGTTTCTTAAAATTGAATTCTCATAAAGAATTTTATCAATAAATTTTTAAATAATTGAATTCCTGAAAAGAATTTTATTATTTTTGAAAATAATTGATTTTTCTGCAATCATTTGTAATTTTTTCTAAAACCGACCTTTGCGAGATTTACGGACCTAAGTTCGAGCCCTATAATTTATATAAAATACTATTTGTTAATTTTCTGTCCTTGGAGACAATTTACTTGCCTTTCGAACCACTGAATAGTAAATCGTCAGTTGCGCAAATAGTCAAAACTGCTTTACTGTGTCCTTCAGCCACATGAGAGCATTGTAAAACGGATCTGGGTGCAGTCTGAAAGAGAATAAAAATTTATATCAATAAATAATTCCACTTAGCGAATAATAAAAAGAAAAAAAGAAATATTCACCTTTCCCTGATATTGTGAGATGACACCCTTGCTTGGTTGTGGATCGGTTGGTAGCGGCTGTCGACTAGCCGTCAATCTTGAGAATACATTTTCCTCCCGACTATTGAAACGTCTGTAGGTCGTCGGTGATCCAGGAGGCGAAGAAATATCCAGAAGTGAAACCTGCTCCCTGGTTGGGCCGTTTGTTATGTTAGCATTGTTAGTTTAGCCACTTGTGATCTGCTTTTTTTTTCTATTCCAGGCTAGTTCTTTTTTTTCCCAAAAAGCTATATGTATTATGCTAAAGTGAAGATTTTTTTTACCGAACACATGCAAATCGAATAATGAGAGTGTGAGAATGAATTATTTGAAAATAAAATTATTTTCAAAAAATTACTGAAAAAATAAATAAAATTTTAGAAATTTTTTTCAGAGTTGCCACAAAAATTTACATATGTTTTTCCCTTATTTCCAGATGAAATTTTGACTTTTTCCCTGACCCTAAAAAAATATTCTGAGATTCATTCTAAAAATTATTAGATACTCAAAAAAATGTTGTATTACATTTATTTACAAATTTCTTTAAATAATAATGATTAAATATTTATGTAAAAAAGAAGATAATTTTCTAGAATTTTCTAGAATAAAACTAAAATTCTACTTTAAATCAATTATTTTTAATAAATTTTGAAAAAGTTCGTTGAGTATTCTCAAAACCAATTAGTTTATATTACGATTCAATTTTTTCCAGTACTTTTAATAAAAATTCCTGACTTCCCTGACCCGTGGCAACCCTGTTTTTGTTAATATCAACATTGTTAGAGAAAGAATAGTAAGTGCAATGTGAAATCAAAATTGATGAGATGTATTTTGTTAATTACAAAATCAGCATTCTCCACGTGCCAAGTATTCTCCTTTTTTCAAAATAAAAATTACAATAAAACTCAAATTAAAATCTTGTATAAAATTAATCAAATCAATAACCATTCTCAAAAAATTAATAAATTACATTTTACAGGTAAATCAATTTACTATTTTTCTGCAGTTTAGCAGAGACAGAAATTTTCGAATTTTTTATACATTTTACAAAAAAAATAAATATAAAATAAATAAAAATAAAAATACCAATAAAAATCTACGAAAAAAATTCTTTTCAAAGAAAAATAATTTTCGATTATCAATTTTATTACGTCATGTCTTATTCAAAAATTTTTAATATTTGCTCAAACAAAAAATTTTACAAAAAAAAAGGAAGGAAAAAAAACACTAAGTTAGTACTCTTGTCATTCTAATAAAAATAGAACATAGTTAACTGAGTTACTTGAATTTTATTATAATCTAATATTCGATTTGATACAAAGCTCCTTTGAATAAATTATACATTTTCGACGTTCAGACTATTAAAAAAAAAGAATTCTATCCTACTTTGTATAAACCAACACATTCAAACAAAACCTGTTGTTTCCCTTTTCAATTATTTTCTACTTAGAAAGAAAATCACTTCTACAAAATTATTCTCTCTCTTTCAAACAAAAATATATCTTACAATATTTTTGTTATTGGCACTTATAGAGCAAGTTATATTTTTTCACATTATTAGTATTATAATAATTATAATATCAATCAATTAGAATTCTAGTTAATTAACTAATTAACAATTTAAATTAGTTATTTAGAAAAAAAGTTGTATTTTACAAGTTAATAAAAATATCTAAAATCTAAAATAAAGAAATGAATTTTTTTGACTAAAAATCAATTATGGATTTTTGAATGGATATCATCTTCAATGAAGAATATGTATAATTATTATAATATTAATTGAATTAATTTATTACTCGTGTTATTGTTGATAAGTTATAGAATTAGATAGTTAAATACTCTAATTGATCAACTACTACTTGTGATAAATTAGAAAATAAATTAATAAATAAATTAATAAATGGCAAATTCTAAGTATTAAAACTTAGTGATCTAGAATTAAATTCAGCCTTTAGTATATTTATATAATTATTAAAAATATTTTTTCGTTAATAGAATATTTTTGTCAATATTGTAATCAGGCACTATTCACATCACTGTAGTTTTTTCTTTTTTTTTAATGGCATCGTCTTTTTTCCCATAATTTTAGTATTTCCTTGCTTATAAAATGTCAATGCACACAATATGTTTCGAAAAAAATTCTAATGTACATGAAAAGGAATCTAAATTCAATTTTATTTTTAATAATTGCATTTTCATTTGATTAGTGATCTAACTATTAACATAATTAATAAAATCAATAAATTTAATGAAATTAATGAAATTAATAAAATTACTTATAAAAATCAATATTAATAATCGTTGTATTCCGATATATTTTTTTAATTTTATAAATAATAAAAATCTTCGTAAAAAATTCAATTATTTTTATATAAATATTAAAATTCTTATCAGGCTTTCACTTATTTTCAATAATTATTGATTTCTTCGAAAATTTCAATTATTTTTAAAAATCTTGTAAAAATTTTCCAAGAAAATTATAAATTATTAGATAATAATAAATTGTAGAAAATATTCTTTTCCGTTAATTAATTAATTTTAAACTTAATTAAATTGATTCTAGATTCCTGATTTTTTTTTTTTAATAAATTATGCGTGCATTGAGGTTTTGACTAGTAAATCTAAAAAGGGACGGAAACTAAAGTGCATGATATAGGACATCAAGACACAGATATGCAAGGAAAATAAAGGCAAAGACGTGCTGTATTATTGCCACTCACATGGAGCCTCCGCCCGGATGTAGAGGACGCCTCAAAGGTCTCGGAGATGTGCTATCTCGTCGATTTAAAGTTGGCGAACCCCCAGTTATCCCAGTTCCATATTGATTTCTCGTTAGAATCAAACCTCTAAAGAATACGATTCAAAAAATAATTTCCCAAATTTGGATTCACAGAAAAAAAGAAACCAAATCTCTCTCTCAAATTATTTACAATGCATTCTTTTCGAGGCGATAGAAAAAGAATAAACACGTATTCATAATTTTTAAAGAATAAAATAAAATAAATAAATAGTACACAAAAAGAATTAGTAAAATAATTAGAAAACAATACCAATACTACAAAAGAGAAGAAATATGGAAATAAAATTGAAAATAGAAATAAAAAATAGATTACTAAAAGAAATGAAGAAATAATAATATTTGAAAAAATTTCTTTCGTCTTACTTGAGACTTCCTGGAGCACTGGGAACTCTAGTTAAAGGATGATTGTGATTTTGATTTTGATCCTCAACTTTTGGAGTCTCGGTACCGGGATTTATTCCGTACAAAAGTTCCTGAGTTTGTGTTGTTCTTCGGCGAATTTTATTGTTCTTTGGCTTCTCACCAGTGATTACTTGATTGCAATTTTCCCTAGAATAGTAAAAATATTTCAAATAATTATACTTTATTACTTTTTTCATTGTATTTTCCCTTTAAGAAATGCGTTTCTATCATAGAATTATAATTATTAAAGTTTTTAAAATTAATGGAATTTCATCAAGAAATTTTACTGAAATTGTACTAAAAAAAATTGAATTCCGCCAAAGATTTATACCTTATGTAAATAATTCAATTCAATTCTTTTTGATAATAATTAAATTGTATCTAAGAATTTCATTAAAATTTTTGAAAATAATTAAATTCTTGCAAAGAATAATTTTATTTATCAAAATAATTCAATTCTTAGGATGAATAATTTTAGTAATGTAAAATTAAAATTGTTCTGAAATTAATTAAATTCTTCTAAAGAATTTTCATTAAAAATTTTGTAAATAATTGAATTTTCTCAAGGAATTTTATTAAAATAATTAAAAATAATTAAATTCATTCAAGAAATTTTATTGAAAAGAATTTAATTTTTTCGAAGAATGTTATTACAATTTTTGAAAATAATTTGATTGTTTTTATGAAAAATAAAATTCTTTTGTTGAATTCAGTTAAAATTGTATTGAAAATAATTGCATTTTTCCCAGGAATTTTATTAAAATTTTTGAAAATTAAGTTTTTTCAAAAAAATAGAATTATTAAATTTTGATAATAAATTAGTATATATTACTATTCATTAGTTAATATAGTAATATTAATTATTTATTAAATAGTTAATTACTATGTATTAAATTTTATTAATAAATTAGTAGATATTACTATTTATTAGTAAAATCTACAAATTAAAAATCAAAAACTATTCTGATTCAATTTAGTGAACATTTTTTACTAATTCAAATTTAGAGAGAATAATTACGAAAGATTTGACTTACGTATCGGGAGAGGAACTTCGCGAACTTGGAGGACTGTACGCAGGCACGGAATTATGAATATTTGTGAAAGAAAGAAACTCCCTGTCACGAAGAACGTGTTCAAGTAGTTGATGCTGAACGTCACTCTCTTGGGAAACTTGATTCAGTCTCGATTCCATGTCCCTAACCTCAAGTTGCTTTTGAGCGGCCACATAGCTTTGTTCGACAGTAAAACTGAGCATTTTTTGTAATAAGTACTGAGCCTCTTCAACCGATTTTATATTTCCAATTAGAGAATCAACACCAGCCTCCTCAACGTATTCTCCATCGCCTTCGCCCATCTCGACAACGTCCCTCTGACACTCGGCAATGCTATCCTGAAAATTAAATAAATAAATTTTCGTCCAAATTCGAATAAATAAAAAAAAAGGAATCTTTCCCGCTGAAGAGGACTTACTTGAAGATAACTTATTTTACTCTTAACATTATCGATTTCCTCATCGACATCAACGATTTCGACTTTTGGATTATTCTTCGATTTTTGAAGTCTCTCCAATTCTCTTCCCATTTCTTCTCGATCCTGAAGAAGTCTTTCCATTTCGCGTTCAGTTTCAACGGCCGCCTGTTTAGCGAGTGCTTGTTTTGTTATCGTTCTTTCTAGAGTTTGCCAACGTTGTTTGAGAACTTTTGGATTTACTGGTTTGACAATTGTTCGACCGGCGACTCTTTGACTGAGACCACGATCTCTTTTTCTCAATGCGGTGACCTCCTCCTGTTTACGTCTCAATACAACCTCCTTCATTCTCTTATCAGCCTCTAGTGTACGAATCATATTCGCATTCTTTCGACTCTCCTTACGCAATTGAGCAATTTCCCTGTTACGTTTCAATTCATTTTCCTTGTGTCGTTGCGCCTCCTCACGCATTTTATTCAAAAGTTTAACTTTTGCTCTTTTCATTTCGGCCAGTTCATTACGCAAACCCTTGAGACGATTTTCATTTTGCGTTTGACTTTTGAGTAAACGTGCATGCTCCTTTTTCGCCGATTGTAAAACACGCATCTCCTTTTGCATTGACGATAATTTCTTTTCATATTCGTCCCGTAATTTTCGTACCTTCTCGGTTTGTGGCGTTGGTTGTTGTTGAAGGGACGTCAATACCTTGTCTCTTTCGTCCTGAGTATTACGAATTCGCGCCTGTAATTGGGACAATTTATCCTCGTAATGTTGTTTCATTGTCTGAAGACGTCTCTGTGATAATTCTAATTCTTGAATTAGTCTCTGCTTCACATCGATGTCGGATGTTAGAGCCTCGAGTTCCCTTCCCATTGCCTCTTCCTCTTCGTCTTCTTCTGCCAAACGACAATTATATTTTTCTATATTTCAATTTATAAAATTAATTAATATACAATTTTTTTTTATTCAATTATTAATTGGGGAATTTTTATCAATTAGTAATTAATTTTCAGGGGAATTTTCTTTTTATTTACCTTTACGATCGGAATCATCGTCGGATTCATCCTCGCTCATTGAATCCTGGCCATTTTCAGTGTCGTCATTGTCGCCCTCGTCACCTTCCCTGCTGCTCATTGTCGAATTCAGTGTTTGTTGTTCTTTTAAAGTCGCCAGGAGATCCCTTTCTTTTTGTAATTCACGTTTCGCGTCGTTTAAAACTGAAGACGAATCGCTATTAATCACGTACGATGTGTCATTATTGTAAGGATTCACTGCATTTATCTGAAACGAAAAAAGATTTTCAGTTTCTTAACCGAAAAAAGGACAAAAAGTTAATTACCTGCGCCTTTCTTCGTTTTAATTGCTGATACATGGCTTCAGCCTCAAGTAATCTGGCCCTTAATTCCTCGATTTCCTGCAGGTATTCCTGAACCAAACTTGTCACATCTCCACCCCCTGAAGCCAACCAGTGGCCCGCTGCTTTTTCCGCCAAAAGCAATGAATTCTTCGCAGTCAGAGCTTCAATTGTTTCCGTCAGAGCTTTAACTCTAGTTCGTAAACTTTGTAATTCATTATTAAGCATTTGATTCTCGTGCCAAGCGTCATTAATTCCATCTTCCCCGACGACTCTTTTACCTGTAAAAAAATTTATATAATATCTTCTGCAATAATTTATAAGTAACTATTTTTATATTTGTTATATATTCAATTTTTTTTATTAATTAGTTTTATATTTAATGTTAGATTAGATTCACAAATTCAATTCAATTAAGCGATAGGTTTAAAAATAATGTTTTCTATAATTAAAAATAAAAATGAGCAAAGAGATCGGGAAAAGTGAATAAAAATTTAGTTTTAATAATTTTCCAAGCTCAATTACCTTGTCGATATTCTAATAATTCAAGTTGAAGCTGCTGTATCTCCCGGCGAAGCGACGCGATAGTCCTTGAACTCTTGTCCTGATTGATGGTCACCTTGTTCTTTATGTTTCTCGCTCGATTTGCATATTTGAGGGTACTTAAAGTTTCCATAAAGTCACGATCGCTCGGGGATACGCAAGCGATCATTACTGTCTGACTATTACCACCCAGAGAGTCTTGAAGTAATCTCGTTAGTTTCGAATCACGATAGGGTACGTGAAGTGCTTTCTTCGATTTGTCGCCCAACGCCGAAATTACATTACCCAATGCGAGCTAAAACACAGTCACAAATTAATATTTTTTCCCCTTAAATTCTTGAAGAATTAAGAATATCGAAAAAAAATAGAAAAAATAAAACTCACTAGTCCGCAATTGATGGAAATTCCTTCCTTAGCCCTGTCTCCTGTAGCACCAGTTCTCTTGAGCCTTTCCGACCCGGCTAAATCGACAAAATGAAATTTCGCCGTAAGTGTTTCAAATTCATTCATGGGTTCATTTCCGGTTGTATCGACATCAGCGTCCGGATCCTCAATTCTAATGCACCTTTGTTGTTTCACGTGTAATGTAAAAATTGCATGCGATCTCGATGATTGAGTATTCATTTGTGTTGATCCTGTTGTTCGCGAAAGAGCACCTAATCTCAAATATTCTAATGCTTGCTCGGGACTTGTCACAACTCTTGGCTCGACACCGGTCAAATGTATATTTCCAGCAGTGTCCTCGTGAATACGTGCACCACCTCGCGGTCCACCCGGTTCCAAAAGATCCTTCAAGTCCTCATTATACAATTCCAAAAATTGAGCCGTTATCTATTTTCAAACATAAAAAAAAAATCAGAAACAAATTTTTACAAATGTTACATTATTGAGAAATTTGTAGTTTCTTTTCTTTTCTTTTTTTTCTAAGTAATATCAGTGACAAGATATATCAGATTTTTATCTGTTCCCGTGCATTGGATTTCAATAGAATAAAATTACGTCAAGTTGAATGTAGGATTGAAATGTGAGATGGAATGTGAAGAAAAAAGAATATTACAAATGATGCATAACTGGGAATTAAAAACTATGGGAATTACAGGGCTCGAGCTAGTGAAAGTATTTAAATTTAAATTTAATTTGTTTTTGCCTGATTTTCGACCTTTTCCCTAAAAAAAAAATTCAAAGGGAGTTCAATAGTAGAAAAATTCTACTTTAATTAATTCTTTGGAGTAAAAATTAAATTTGAAACTTTGTGTATTGCTGCTGAAAAATCAATATAAAAATTAAGAGGCAAAAAGAAAAAGATTCTTCCGCATTCACCTTGAATTCTGGAGGCAATTGTGCTCGATCCTTGGCGTATGATTGCTTTTCAACAATACCTTCGAAGAGATGTTTAATGGCTCTGGGAATGATGCCAACAATACTGTCATCAATTTCAACATCGAATCCTGTTCCCATAGTGTAAGTTTTGCCAGATCCAGTCTGACCATAGGCCAATACGGTTGCATTATAACCGTCCAATGCACCTTCAATAAGTCGTGTAACGCAAGTATCATAAATATCATTCTGTCCAACATTTGTATCAAAAACATGATCATAAGTAAAGGCCTTGTCTGGTCCCAAAAATACTTGGGGTTCTCCTGGAGGTACTTGAGTACAGACTCTACACATGTCAATCACTTCACGTGCCACTTGCGGTCGAATTCTGCAAAAAGAACAAAAAAATGAGAATATAATTACCAAAAATGTTATTTTTTGGTATCATAAAAAAATTATTCTAAAATATTTTTATTATAAGATAATTTATATTTTATAAATATTTTTTACTATTATTATATCTTTCTCAATTATTTCTTTCTCATTATTCAGGTGGAACGAATTACGAAAAAAATGTCCCCTCCTAATGACATGAAATTATCCGTTTGTTTTCAATTTTGTAATGAAAATCAATTTTTATCGGATTTAATAATATTTAGTAGAGATAATGGACTTAAAACGACGATTTTTCTTTTATCATTAGTGATAATAAAATGTATAGAGAAAAAGATACGTGACTGAAATCATAAAACAATATCGATTGTTAATCTTCGTGTAAACATTCAAATATCAAACATGTTGTGCAAACTGTTGGAAAATCAACAGTAGAAAACCTAATGACAATTGTTATTAATACAATTTGTATGTAATAATTTAATTATTCATTTTCATTATCCACAAACTTTTGAACTTTCAAATGAACGAAATATTATTTATTAAAAATATTTTTCATAAAATACTGCGATTGCAATAAGAATAAAAAATTCAAAATCTATACTTTAAAAACATTAAATAATTGATAATAATTAATTAATAATTAAATAATAATAATAATCAGTAATAATTATTAATTTTAAAAAATCAATTAATTAAAAAATTGATTATTTTCAATGAATTAAAAAATTGTGCAAACAATTTACGGCAGAGATTATACATTTTGATAATATAGTCGCAAAAACCTAAACTAAAACCGGATCAATGAATGACTATAGGAGATATAATGATAAAGGAAATCAATGCGTGACGACAAAAGAAGGTGTAAAGTGTTGCGGTGAATGAATTACAAAACAAAAAAAAAAGAAAAAAAGAAAACTTAAAAATTTATAGTGGAATTAATGCGAAGGAGTTTGAGAGAGAGAGAGTTTGTTGAAGCGTAACTTTGTGAAACAAGTGGGGAGAGAAAAAGAGAAAAAGAAAGAGAGAGAACCATTCATCGAAAAGCAGGTACTCATTATCCAACCTGCAATAAAGCCTACGCACCTGTATTAAAAAAGGAGATATTACGCGATCAACATTTGCACGGTAGTGCTGAGTAAAATAGTTAGTGACGACATTGAATGCACTAAACAAATATTTAAAACACAGCTGACAAGATTAGATACACACATCGGTCTCCTTGTTGATAAAAAAAAGAAAAAAAAAGTCTAGTCATTGCTCTCAAACAAAAGCCAAACCATGAGATCATAAATTAAAATAAAAAAAAAAAAAAAATAGAAAATCTTCAGTTTTCTAATTTTTAATTTTTCCTTTACATTAGAGAATTTAATTCTCCTTCATTAGAATGTATTCGAAACGAATTTAAATTAAATTTTCTCAAAACTTAAATTAAATTTATTCAAATTTTAAATTAAATTTAAAATAAATTCGATTAAATTTTAAATAAATTTAATGGAATTTTAAATTAAATTTACATACGAATTAATTGAATTTTGAATTAAATTCAATTTATTTCATTGAAATATCAATTAATTCAATGAAATGTATAAATAAATTCTGTAATAAAAAAATTAAATCCCTAAGATTTAAAATTTAAGTTTATAAATTACAAAACGAAATTGCTCAATTTAGAAAATTTGTAATAACAGACTTTTATAAAAATAATAATAAATGAATTAAAAACAAAATGTAAATAACAAATTTCTTTTGTTATTAATATTTTAATAATATTTTTCATCAGAAACTCTTCCTGATATTTCTGAAGAGAATAATTACATAAAAAAATATATTTAAATAATATAAAAAAAAAATAAAACTACAAATGAATATAAAAAAAATTAAACAAAAGTTTTGAAAATAAATTTTCTGTATAAAGTATAAAAATATAAAAAAAGTAACTTGTCATTAAAAATTATGTAGATTTTTTCGAAAATAATCAACATACTACACAGGTTACTAAATTATATTGTAACCATAATTTACATAAAATTATAAATCATTTTCTTCACAATTATTTCAGGCCAATGATGAATAATTCAGTATTTTTTATTTGAAAATGCATTTAAATTTTAAATATGTTTGTTTCAAACGATAATTTCTAATTACTATAGTAATTACCATAGATTATTAATTCTTTTTCCTCCTCTCTAAATAAATATCATTCTTTACTTTGTAATAAATAAAGTCATTAGGAAAAATTGAAAATCAATTTATCATATACGTAGGTATCAATATTTAATTCCCACGATTTAAAAAACAAAAAATAACAAAAACTAAATTGATTTTTAAATTTCCAAGTAAAGATAAAAGAAAATAAATTAGTATTTTTTCCAAAGAAGACAAATCAATAAAATGTATAAAATGAATAGAATTCAAAAGTGTAAAAATATAAGTGTTTTTTTTACTGCACCTGCCGTTGTAATCAATAAAAAAATATCGAAAAAGCAATAATATAAAATAGAAAATAAAAAAAAAAAACTGAAAAAAATGTAGAATTAATTATACGATATTAATTAATTAGGTACTCTCGAATAAATTATTTAGGGAAAAAATTTATAATAAAATGTTCTTTTTTACAAAAAAAAAACAATAAAAAAAATCGGTTGCGAAACAAATAAATAGAATAGAAAAAAATGAAACTTCCATAAAATTAAATTTTTACGATCTTAACAATAGAAATCTGGTATTAATTATTATCATATCGAAAGTGATATAATTAGACAATCAATAACTTTCACGATGCTCATGCATAAAAAAATTTTCACTTTTTCGACATCCACCCACGCAATGCCGCAGAAGGAATTATCTCCCATTCGATTAATCATAAAAAAAATCATCTTACTTGTAATTAATTTTTTTTGATATTTTTATATTTTAATTGTTGAAAAAAAAAACAAAAGAACAACTCACCGAACAGCAACACGAACACTTGAATCATCAGCCATCTCTCTGCTTTATTGTTGACGGTTGAGTAATTCTGGACGACTTTTGACAGTTAACTCCTTCAATTTCTATTTTTGTTGGACGAAAAACTATGACAGGTGAATTTTATCCGTTTTTTTTAAAGAGAAAAAATCAGACTTGAGAATAAATGGAATAAATATAAACATCCGCGTAAATCACCGAGGGAGAATTAAAACTTTTCTCATTTTTTCTTCTTTTTTTTCTTTTGATGGGCCAATTTGCCACGAGATGTTTTCTTTTTCACTTGAGAGAACACCACACGTCTCTCCTACATGTTTCACGAAGAATTGAAATTTCCTTCATACTCGGAACAGCCCAAGGATTAGACTGGATTTCCGACTGCTGGAGCCGTATAAGGCGGACATGGCACTTTTGTACAAAGAACGCCATCTTGTGACTATCAAATGCATTCGATTTTTATAGATCATATCACTCAATTGATAACAATTTACCAAATTTAAATTTCTTTTCTAAAAAAAAATTCTTTTTTTTCGAATATTCTTCTTGCTTACAATGAGTAATAATGGTAACAATGTCACAGTGACAATAATCAGCTGATAACTGTCAATTACCCACAGGAGTGTATATTGATTTTTTGGGGCCCCTGGATAAAAAAAAATTCTCATAAATCAAAAAGAAAATTCAAGTAGGTATTAAAGTTAAAATTTTGTTTCTTTAAATTTTAATGTTTTATTTTTCAGTAGAAAAGAAGGAATTTAAATATTTATGGATTTATCCAGAAAAAACTTACAAAAAGAGAGGGTGGGATTTTTTTTTCTTCACAAGTGCATATACATTATATTGAGATTGATTAATTCTAACTTCTGTCTTATTTTCTCATCCTGTTGTAAATTTTCAAACCACCTTGACATGTGGATAAATTCCTTTTTCTCCAAAGGAGTCAAGTCTCTCTGTAAAAAAAGAAAAATAATTATTTTAAAAAAAAGCATTTTTCTCATTATAATTAAAATTAAAAATTTTAAATTAAAATTCCAAGTAATTAAAATTAAAAAAATACCATTATAGGATGTAATATATGGTACAAAGAGATGTCAGCGACAGAAATTTTCGTTCCTCCCAAATACGTGGTGGTGTTAAGAAAATTATTCAGTTCCTAAAAAGAAAAATAAAGATAATAAATGTTTAAAAACGTTTTATCGAAATTTTTGTTTTTCCTGATTATAATTTACAATTTACCTTTAATACTCTTTTGGTATTGGCAGAATTATCGGCGTAATTTGCACAAACAGACGCATATTCGAGCCATTGTTGTGTCAATGCTCGGGATACAGGATCATCGCCAAGAAGATGCTTTAAATTTGAAGAATTCGTCATGGCTTGAACGATTGTACTGAATCCCTCAACTGTTTGATTTTTCAATAAATTACTCATTGCCACTACCTGCGGATAATAATTATAAAAATTATTTATAACAGAAACAAGTATTTTTTTCTGAAAGAAAAATATTTTATACATTTCATAAATAAACGAAAAAATATAAGAAAAAAGACGATCTTTGATTTTTAGAAAATACGAAAGCGGAACATTTTTCATAAAAATCGAGAAAAATGAATAGAATATACAGAATAGAAAATCAACGGTTTCCTATTGAAACTTTCTACCTGACTTCGTGCATAAAAAGAATTATAATATATTACTCTCCATCGTAAAAATTTTTTTTTTCACAAGTTTACAAAAACCTTTCAATTCTCGCTAATTCATATGGAAAATAGTAAACCTTCTGCTTTTATCCCTTTAGGACCTTTAGTACCGGCAAATAAAACGAGATTCTAAAGAAATTTCGGGGAAAATGTCTGAAAATTCACACAACTATTGATCTGTTTAAAAAGGTTTAAAATTTAAAATCAGTGTACATTTTGTTACTCAATTAAAAAACAATAGGAAATTCACTGGGAAAAGTACAATAAACGACTATTATATATGAATAAATGATAATTGACAAAAAATGAAACAAATAAAGTACATAATAGTAGACACAATATTGTTAATAAGTAATTTTAATTTTCTTACATTATTTTCCGACATGTGCATCTTTCCAGGAATGACATCCAAATATTGAGATATTCTCTTCACACAATCAACATTGCACAGCACCATTATTGTTTATTTAATGCTAAAATCTGCTTAAAAAAACAAAATCAACACGTGTTTGCACTTTGCAAGCGGCATTTGGCATTTGCATAAAAATTTTGAGGTTATATTTTTAAAGTCCATGCGCATGCGCACAAAAAGAGTGGGAGTTTCAAAAAAGTTAAACATAAACATAAAAAAATAAGAACAAATAGGTATTATAATAATCATAATATATTAAAGATAGTTAAAATATTAATTCACACAAAGACGAATTAAATATATTACGTACGAATTAAATATATTATGTACTGAGTTTGAGACTTAAAAAAAGTCTCAAAGTTAAAGTTTTTTTTCTAACAGTTGGTATCTCTGTCTGTCAAACTAAAAAAAGTGTATTCGTGTAGACGTGCGTAATTCATTAATATGATTAATGTTTAATTAACAATATCAATAGCCAATTATATTTAATTATTCATAAAAACATAGTTGACGTAGAAATTAGTTCTTAAATTAGTAAATTTACTTTAAAAGTAGGAAAATAATTTACTCCATAAAACTTATAATTGAGACAGAGTATAGACAAAACAGTTTTTTTCGGTTTTTATTGTCTGAATTAACGTTTTATTAAAAGTATACGGACAAATTTTCACTATTTTATTTTATAATAATGATACTATTTCTAGTTGAACAGTATGGTCAGTAATTATAGGCTGATGAAATGTTTTGAGGTTATTTATCCATGTAAACAGACGTTCAGCTCAGTTCTGGTTTAGCAGTTTTTTGATATCTATCTAGACGAACGTTTATAGCTACTTCTTGATAAATTTTACATTACTTAGTTTCTTCATTATTATTTTAATGTAAATACAACAATGGTTTCGTTAAAATTAATTTTGTGCCTCTTTCTCGTGTTTATTTGTGTCGCTGATTCAAGAATCGAAGAAAATGAAGATGTACCTCTAGCAAAGTTTGGATCAAAATCAGGACCCACGTTAAATTTTTTCTATTGGTAAACATTAATTTGTTATTAAATTTACTATATTTTGTATTTTTGTTTTATTGTAGAATGTTTTTTTTCATGTATTTTAATATAAATAATTCATAATATCGTGAAACAAGATTAAAAATGTAAGGTTATGTTTGCATGCATCAGCAATTCTTGTTGATTCTTAATTGGATTCAATAAAGTGGTAGATTCTTTATTCCTTGAAATTTACTACTAAATAAGATTCAAAATATATATAGTATTTTAGATTTAAAAGAAGATAATAAGTAATAATAAAATAATAATTAAATAACTCTAAGAATCGGGAAAATTGTCGTTTGAATTCGAATTATTTGATTAGTAAAGTAGATAAAAATCATATCTTATCAAAAAAATGTCATTCTCATAATAATTACATGTACTTATTTTTATTTCTGAACCATTTTTTCCAGCTATTCGTGTGGATATAGAAAAGTATTTGAAGAATATGTTAGTATTTTGAGACAAAAATATCCAGAACTCCAAATAAATGGCGACAATTACAAACCCCCAGGATATAATATGTTTGTGGCACATTTTCTGGTAGAAAAATTTATCTATAATTATAATTATAATTTTAAGAAAAATTGAAAGTTGAATTGAATAAAGCAATTCGATTTATAACTATTTGAAAATAAATTGCTTTTCAATTTCCAGGGTATAGCAAAAATTCTAGTCATACTTTTAATTCTTAGTGGAATTAATATATTCCAATGGATCGGTCAGCCAGCGCCTTTTGTTTGGCAATGGTGCATTGACAATCGCCTTTACGCTAGTATTTTACTCTTTTTTATCTGTAATGCTATCGAGGGTCAACTGATTTCTTCCGGAGCCTTCGAAATCCATTTAAATGGTAACAATTATTAAAATTCTATACAATTTCTTAAAAATTCTACAATTAACCTTTTTTTCTAACTATAAAATATATTTTGAAATTAAAAAATGAAAAAATTACAGACGTTCCTGTTTGGTCAAAGCTGGAAACCGGAAGGATACCTCAGCCTCAAGAATTATTTCAAATTATTGACAACCATATGCAAATGATGCTGCCTGAAATGGATATCGGAAAACCGATGTCATTCACCAAGTAATTTTTAAGAAAAAAAAAAAATGTTCCAGTTTTGAAAAATAAACACATAAATAATGTTAAGAAAAAATCATTGAAGACTTGTGTTGTTAAAAATATGTCGATAATAATTACGTCGAAGTCTTACACTTTGTTCATAATAATTGCTTCATACGCAAATTTACACAATAACTTTAAATTAGATTTTAAGACACTAGAGTGAAAAATAAAATAATAGAACAAAAAAGAGAAAAAAATGTTCTCTTGTTTAAAAAAACTCAGAAAGAAAATTATCTCTGAGCAGCGGTTCAAAATATTACGCAGGCGTGAAACGATCGCTTTTCTGTAAATGGTTTTTTTAGCGGTCATTGAAAAACAATTTTTGATTTTAATAATATTCACGAAAACTAAAATTTCAAAATCAATAAAAATAAATGAAAAATTGCGCACTTTTTACGTGCCTCTTTATTGGCGCATACACAATTTGTTTACTTTAATTTATTGTACGTGTGTGAATTTAAACTAAATAATCACTAGACAAACAACTTTTCATTTTAATATAAAAATTATTCTCTCATTTTTAATCAATTGTTTTTAAATGACCAATTATCAGATCTTTTTGTAAATTAGACGTGTAGTACATGTATATGAAATGAAGTAATGAACTTTATAATAAATGTACATATATAATATAAAAAATTAATTTCTTCTCAATTTTTCTTCTACTTTTTTTTTGAAAATATAATTCAAATCAAAACAAGTGTCACAATTTTTAGGTTATGTTTTTTTAAAACTTTTCAGTCTAACTTTTCAATTAAAAAATTAGTTAATAACAAAATTAATGAACTCAGTAAATATTTTAATATTTATATTACCTATACATTAATCAATAAGATAATTAATGAGCATATAAACAATTTTATTTGATATTTAAACATTTTGACAGATTACTCTGATACAAAATATAAAGGCGCATTTGCACATGGATGACGGTCATTGGTCGGTGAGCCCCCGCGCAAATTTGAATTTAACCAATGATGACATATATCTTGCGGACAAACCGGGAACTAACGCTTTTTTCACTTTAATTAATTAATTAAGTAATTAATACTTGATTTAATTATTGAAATATGATTGTAAATCGTTAATAAGTGTATTATTTAGTTTTCTATCAAAATATTTTAATTATATATTGTTTATTTTCTTAAATAAACATTCGAACCCGGAACAAACTTTTTTTGCCTAAATTCATTAAATAAGCAATTAATAATTGATTTTATAATTGAAATATGATTGTAAATTGTTTACAAGTGTATAATTTAGTTATATAAAATAAAGTCAGCTTGTAAAATAAGTTTAATAATGAAAATTATTATTAAATCGAATGTCCAAGTCCTCGAAAGTTCATCCCATGGAATATCATAATAAAGCCTAAAGGCGCATTCACACAAAAATCCTCAATTGAACCAAATTGCTCCACGTTTTTGGCATTTGGCGCTATGGTAAGTTGATATTCCGCATTTATTTTATTAATAATAGGTAAAATATAATCTACTTTTTGATTTTAATTTTCCTAATAACTTGAAAATTGTTCGTAAATTCTTCTGTTGAATTATTTACTCATTATGATTTGATTGTACAATACATTATTGTTGAACACTTTCCTAACCTCAAAATGTTTGACACCAAATAAAATTGTTTTTAATTCCTTGAATTTAATGAAATTAATTTATTTGCAGATAAATATTTTTGAACAGAATGGTTCGGCATAATAACCAACTACCGGATAATCTTCCACAATTACAGAATTTAATTAAACGTGATCCTGAATCGTACAAAGAAGAAGTAAGTTTTCTCGCATATTTCAAACTTTTTATTCGTTTTTGTACTTATTATTAATATGTTGTCTAATTTGTTAAAAAAAATTTACAGTTTCTTCAACAACATAATCACTTTAAATCCTTCTTGGAAGTATTTCGATTGAATCCCGAGAAATTCGATAAAGATCTTGATGTTGTGTCTATGTTTCTTGCCCAGGTGAGTTTTTTTTTATAATTACAAAAATTTCATTTTCCTAGAGTTTTGAACATTCAAATGAATGAATTTAATATTATTATCTTTATTATTCTAAATACTAAGAAATTAAATTTTCTATAATTAGTGAAATTTTACTAAATTTGTAGCCACTATTAAATGTTATTTAAATTTTATAATTGCATCGACGAACTTTTTTTTTCTCTTTCAGGTTTGAGAAAAGATAAGTTCGTCGAGCAAGTGGGCAAAAATTTTGTTACCTTTGTCAAAATTTTTCATCATCGTTAATATCAAAAAAGAAAAGAATTAATCATGGAGGAGTGTATTGAAGCTCTTGGTGAAACGATAGTTTGTCGAGATAATCTAATTCGACAATTTTATGGTTTAATCGCACCGAATGAACAATTGCCGGAGAATATTTTTGCCTACGGTCATATTGCGAGTGGAAAATCACTAATTATTCAGAGTATCGTGAAACATTTAAAGTACAAATACTCGGTAATAAATTGCGTTGATCATTTAACCAATAAACATATGTTCGAGGACATTCTCATGGATCTCACCGGAACATCATTGAAATCAGAGGATAATTTTAAATCTCCATTCAAAGTCGATTCGATAATGGATTTTATTTACAGTCTACGCTTTGAATTCATCAACAATGAGCCAATAATTATCATTTTCGATAAATGTGAATATCTACGTGATAAACCAAAACTACTTCTCGCTCTTCTACGTCTTCGTGAATTATCCCAAATTAACGTATGTCCAATTTTCATCACCGATCTCACCTGGGATAAATTCTTCTCCATCATTAAATTAAAATTACCAATTAAATTTCACTTTCCACCGTATACAAAACAGGAATTATCGAGAATTTTACTATTCTACAAACCTGAGGATTATGATGAAGGATTTTACGAAAATTTCCTCGATCTATTCATGTCCGTATTTTATCAATTTTGTCGTGATCTCAATGAATTGCGTTACATGGCGTCGATTAATTTCGAAAAATACGTTGAGCCGATTAAAACTGGCAAATATACGATTGAAGATACTAAGCAACTTTGGTTTGATGTAAAGAAGGTGTTTCAGAAGAATTTAGAAGTTATTTATTTACGTGTCCAATCGAGTGATTTTGTTCAAGATACAAAAATTGCTAATGAAATTGGTTCAATATCAAAATTGGCATTGAGTTTCGAACTTCCGGTCTATGGGAAACATATTTTGATAGCATCATTTTTGGCCTCGTATAATCCAGTGAAGGAGGACAAGTATTTATTTATGAAGGGAACGAAGAAGAGGAAAAAAAGAGCACACGTAAATATGAAGAAACAAGTTCTTACTACACAAACGGGACCGAAGAGTTTTCCACTTCAGAGAATGTTGATGATATTTTGTTGTATTGTCGAGGATAATGTTGACATAAATACGAAAATTCTTTCACAAATTCCAACCATGTGCGAATTGGGATTATTGACACCTGTCGGTGAATCGAATATTGACGAACCAAAATACAAATGTTGCGTGAGCTACGATTTTGCGACAGTTATTTCCAAGTCTATTAATTTTGAATTGAAAAATTATCTCTACGACTTTATTCACTAGTATTTTATTTTATTTTATACTCGATTTAATTCATTTTATTCTACATCGAAAATTTCATTTTTCGTTAACTTATTTATTAATCGTAAATCGTAATTACAATCGACTGCTTAATTTATTATCTTTCTAATCTACGAATAACGTTTTTTACTTTTGTACAATTTTTTGCAAATAAAAGTACTTGAGAAAAATATCGTTTCTTTTAAAAGTGGCTACAAATTTCCTGTGAATGTATTGAAAATAAATTTTGTTTTAAACTCCAAGGTGGCCCATTGTTATCCAGATGTTCTCGTCACATTTCCTCAGGATATTATCGATACACTCGAGAAGCACAACACAGTTCTTCACAATGACATGCGAATGGTAAAAAATAATTTCATTTTATTTAAATATGAATCGAATATCGAAATAATTTCATTAATTATTTTCCCTCTATTTTGTTATAGACATTTTGCAAGGCGTTAATTTTAATTCGCAATAAAGGACTTTTGGAGCCAACGGTGTTATTGAATTTATTCTTCAATCTCCTCCGTTGTCAGGATAAAGTTTTACGGGAATTTCTACAGACGCACATTATCACCGACATTAAGAATATCAATGCAAAACATAAGAATGCAAAAATTAATACTGTTTTGCAAAATTTTATGTTCACGATGCTTAAGGATGCGAACGATCGTGCGGCACGAATGTCATTGGACATTATGATTGAATTGTACAAGAAAAATGTTTGGAATGATGCAAAGACTGTGAATGTCATTGCCACGGGTTGTTTTTCGAAAATTGTGAAAATAATGGCAATTAGTTTGAGATTTTTCCTCGGCACCGATCCAGATGAAAAGGAAAGCGACGAGAGTGACAGTGACGATGAGCCGAATGTCAAGGAAGTTATGCTCGCCAATAAAGTTAATAAGAAAACGAAAAAACGAGATAAACAGCTGAAGAAGGCGAAACAACTTTATGTGGTTGGTTTTTCTGAATTTTCACTCTTTTATTTCATTTTTATTAATTATTAGCAAAGATATTCAATATTTATTATTATTATAAACATTAGAAAACAAATCAATTTTTTTTTAATTTCAATTAATTTAATTCAATTTTATTTATAAATAATAAAATTCTTTGAAAAAATTAAATTATATTCAAAACAATTTTCTTTCGCTTTCAATAAAAAAAATTTCTAGTAAAATAAAATGTTACTTTCCAATTTGTTTAGAAATCAAAAAAGAAGAAATCAAAGGCCCCGCAATTTAATTTCTCGGCGCTTCATTTAATTCACGATCCACAAGGTTTTGCGGAAAAATTATTCAAACAATTACAGAGAAACAATGATCGAAGGGAAATTAAAGTCATGACACTTGACGTTATATCGAGATTAATTGGTCTACACGATTTATTTCTATTAAATTTTTATCCGTTCGTGCAAAAATATCTACATCCTCATATCCCAGGTAAGCAAATTGAATTATTACGAAAAATAATATAGAAAAAAACAGGAATTATAAAAATGATTTCTCTTTTTCAGATGTCACGAAAATGTTACAATTTGTCGCACAAGCGTCACATGAATTAGTGCCACCAGATGTTTTAGAACCGGTTCTAAAAACTTTGGTTAATAATTTTGTAACTGAACGAAATTCTGGTGATGTCATGGCCATTGGGTAAATATGCTTTTAAATTTTATTTATTTTCATTTGATTTTTATTACGAAAATAATAATATAAATTTGGATGAAAAAGTAAATTTAATTTAATTTTTTTTAAATGGAATTTAATTTTTAAGATTGAATGCAGTGAGGGAAATTTGCGCGCGATGTCCGCTGGTTATGACGGAGGATCTTCTTCGAGATTTGTCACAATATAAAAACTATCGTGAACGGAGTGTAATGATGGCTGCTCGTTCACTCATAGCGTTATTCAGAAGTACAATGCCAGATTTACTCAACAAAAAAGACAGAGGTCGTCCAACGGAGGCGACAATGTTCCTGGAGTCACTTCAATACGGCAAAGTCAATGCCAAAACATTTATACCTGGTGCTGAAGTTTTACTCGATAAATCAACCGAGGATTTTGAAATTGACAGCGACGATAGTGACGTGAGTCTTTTTTTATTTCTATTTGTGACGCGAGTCTATTTTTATTTAAAAAAATACAAATTCATTAATAATTAATTAATAATAATTTATAATTCATTATTGAAGTAAATATAAAAAAAATATTTTCAGGAGGACGACGAATGGATTGACGTAAATCACAGTGATGATGAAAATACTACAAAAAATAGTATTGAAGCAGCGGATGAGGAGAACAGTGAAAGTGAGGGCGAAGATGATGAAGAGGACGAAGAAGACGAAGAAATTGATGACGAAGAAGAAGAAGATGACGAAGAGATTGATGGTGAAGAAGTAGACGAGGAAAATGATAATGATGATACTGATAACAAAGAAGAGAACGAGAAAAAATCGAAAATTAAAATAAAAAATGTGAAAAAGTCGAAAAAATGTAAAACTGAAGAAGAAAATGATTCTTCAATGAATATCGAGGGTGATATTGAAGAAATGGACGATTCCATGTCACAAAAGACAATAAGAAGTAATCGTGGTAAGAAGAAGACTTATGCGACGAAATTGGAGCGAAAAAAGAGGAAAATTGCAATGCTCGCGAAGAATAGAGAGCAAAAGAAAACTGAGTATACTGCCGAGAAAAAAGAAAAGGCGTCGCAAATTTCCGTCGAGAGAATTTTAACTGATGAAGATTTTAAGAGAATTGATATGGCTTTAGTCAAACAGCAAGTAACGCACGCTAAACGTGGAGTGAAACGACCGCACGATGAAGATCGTGGCGAACTGGTGAAACTCGGAGATATTGAAAATATCTATAAGAAAAAGAGGCATGACAAGGCAGCTCGACAGGAAACTGTTCGGGTAATTATTTTCTACATATAAATGAATTTTTTGAATTAGTGGATTTTTTTGTAATTATATTGAGTCACTATTATTAATAATTTCACTAATTATTTTGTCAAAATTGAATTCTTATTTTATTTGAATTTTCAGAAAGGACAAGAAGGACGAGAAAAATTCGGCTACAAGGATGGAAGGCAGAATCCATTGTGCAGTAAAACAAATCGCGAGAGAAATAAAAAGAAAGCTTATCAAATGATAAAATTCAAAGTTAAAGGAAAAGGAAAGCGTTCCTTTAAAGACAAGCAAATTGCTCTTAGAAATCATTTAACTACTTTAAGAAAGATGAAGTAAATTCATCGAAGATTTTTATATTTCAAGAACATAAATAAATATTTATCATAGTAATGAATCTACATTTTGTTCCAAACATCGAAAAACTATAATTATATAAAAGATTGAATTTCTATTTGGCAGAAATCATTTTTAATTAAAAATAAGGAAAATATTTATTTTTATCATCTTTACCTGCTTCCTAAAGAATTGCAACAAAAGTTAGTCATAATTTCCTATTTTATATGAAAATGTTTAATTAGATTTTGAATTCTATTTAGAATTTAATTTTCAACATTTTAAATAATAATTAAGAGTTGCCTTCGAATAAAAATTACAATTTAAATTAAAATTATTTCCTAATGACAAAATTGTAATTTTTATTCAAATTATTCAAATGCAACTTTTAATTTCTTGAAATGTTTAAATTTAAATTTAAATAAATTTATAGTACCAAATAATTACACTGGTGGCACTTCAGTAGAGTCAGTCACGTGATCACAACAAAACTGCGGTGAAAACAATAAAAACAGCAAACAGTAAGTTAACAAAAGAACTTGTTTATTATAAGCGAAAGGATAATAATTGATTAACTATGGAATTTTGTTTTGGAGGACAAACCTTTTTATATTCTAAAAATGTCTAAATTGAATGAATTGGAATGAATTGAATCGTGACAGAAAATGAGTAACCTAACCTCAAATTGTAAAGGGAGAATTTTCAATTAAATTTTATGAATATTGCAAATATATATAACTAATATAGTCCTATAGACAATATAATTCTTTTTAATAAAAGTTTAATGAAACATCTTTCGTCAGGTAAATATTGTCAGGATTGACAGAATCGTCAGCAATCATGTCAGCTCCAATAACCACCGCAATGGAAAGTATGACAACTGCCATGAAGACGAATATTATTCCAAATCAGGAATATCTTCTTCAAGGTTCAGTTCTAGACAGTGCTGTCGAGGTTCTACTACATCGTCTTCGTGGCTTATGCGACAATGTCGACACCGGTCCCGAAACTTTTCACGATCACGAAATGTGCTTCAGTATCAGACGGTAATTTGACAAAATTTTACTAATAATAAAAATACAATTTTCATGCTGACAAAATGCTAACTAAAATTCCAGAGGACCACCACCGGAACAACCTCTTCTTCTGCGAATACGAAGAGCTCTAGACTATCCGGAAATGCCATGGCAATTGCGTTACATTGGTCAAACGGAAATTGGCGATAAATCACGTCCAACTTTAATAAGAAGCAGTTTGGATATTGCCACAAGTAATACGGTGGCTGAATTTCTCTCGGAATTGGGATGTAAATTGGATTTTGAATATATTGTACGTGGCTATATGTTTCGTAAGGGTCGAATGAAGGTCACCGTCTCGAAGATATTCAAAATGGGACAGGGAAAAATGCCCGACAGTGTTGAACCAATGTCGCAGAGTTATCTCGTCGAACTCAGTGTTCTTGCACCTTCTGGACAGGACGCAATTGCTGAGGATATGAGGTCATTCGCGGAACAATTAAAACCCTTGGTGCAACTCGAGAAAATTGATTACAAACGCCTAGTGCATTAAGATCATTTTATTTCTCATATAAAATTATTTATATGCAAAAAGAAACCGTATTTTCTTACTACGAACTTTTTATTTATAACAAATTAGGTTCGTATTTTTAAAACTATACTTTTTATCAATTTTTTTATTACTTTTTTTAATTAGTTTAATAAATTACTAAGTGTATCATTTCTTTTACGTATTAAAAATAATAAAATTTATACAGAACTTCAATTATTTAAGAAACAATTTTCATTGAATTTTCTAAAAAAATTAATTATTTAAAAGAATTTTTATAAAATTTATTCTTCTCGGGAATTTAATTATTTTGGAAAATTTTAATGCAACTCTTCGCAGAAATTCAAGAATTTTTTAGATTTAAGCCACTAAAAGCTACTATTTTTGTTTTTTTTTCGTCTTTTGAAAAATTTGTAATTAAAATGTTTTGAAGATACTTGAATTTTCTTAAATTATTCTTAAAAGATTAAATTATATTTCCAATTATTCGGAAATTTCGTTAAATTTAATTGAAATTGTACCTACATTTAAAAAATTAATTCTTTTTGTACTTTAAAAATTATTTTTCAATTATAATCGTATTTTTAAAGAATTTAAAATTAAAATTTCAGATTTGACATTGTAAACTTCGGTTAATTAAATATTTATTTTAGAATTTATCTCAATTGTTAATTGCAATAAATTAACTTTGAATAAGGAAATTTGCTGATTTGACTAATTTAGTCACTGGAATAAAAATGGCGCCCTCTTGTTGACAGTATTCTAAACACAAGCAGATGTTGCTTGGGTAGCCATTTTGCATTCACGTTTTCGTCAAGTTCGTCGAAGCTTTTTACAAAAAAAGAATCATATTGCTCTTCGAACAGCTAATTATTTAAAAAAGTAAGTAAATTTGCACTCTTTCTTTCTAAAACTAATTTTTTTCTACCACATGCCAAGAGGGAAGAAATGATCCAAAAAATTCCTTTGTTTCTACATTTTACTACTTATTGTAATACATATTTTTGTCATAAATTCTTGGAGAATTTAAATATTATGTTAATTAATCAAACTTGATATTTTTTTAACAGCATGTCGCGATATCGCGAATGGGATTTGTCCTGTAAAGTGTACGTGGGAAATTTAGGGAGCAATGCCAACAAACACGAGATTGAGAGTGCTTTCGGCAAATTTGGTTCATTGAGAAACGTATGGGTTGCTAGGAATCCACCTGGTTTTGCTTTCGTCGAATTCGACGATCCCAGAGATGCCGAGGACGCGGTCAGAGGTTTAGATGGAATGTAAGATATCAATTTTGTTAATTTGTGTCTTTAGATGCCTTGTGGAATCGAAATCGATTAACTGAAAAATAAAATAAATTATAGTCGTTGCTGTGGGTCAAGAGTACGAGTCGAAATGTCGTCAGGTAGAAGCCGACGTGGAGGTGGTGGTGGTGGAGGAGGAGGAGGAGGTCGCAGACCAGCTGGAAAATATACTTCAAGGTAAAGCTCGTCTTTTGCAGTTGCAATACCAAACATAACCTCTAACTGAAAAGAAAGGAAAATTCTTCGTCTTTAATATTAATCCTGTTGATGAAATTCTCGTCTAAAATCGTGATATAACATTAAAATGAAATTATTATTCTTCTTGATGAAAACGAAATTTGTGCCCTAGGTCCGGATCTCGTAGTCCTGTAAGAAGGGGTAATGGCCGTTTCCAGAGGTAAGATGAACACCAAAATTTTTAACTAAAATTTTTTCGAATTGAAATTTAATGCCAATATACAATTTTCAATTCTTTTGTAGATCCGCCTCCAAGAGTCCACGAAGATCACCTGTCAATCGCTACTCCAGGTAATAAATTAATTCTTGAATTTGTCAAAGTATTCAAAAATCTCAGGAAACTGAAAGATCAGCCAACAAGTAGGTTGCAAAAAATATACTGAGAAAAGAAAAATAAAAATGAGGAAAGTAAGTCTTTCGTAAAACTGACGTTTGCAGATTCTACCAGCGTCAACTTGTAGCTTTACTCATCTCCCCGACACTACTTCTACTGTCACCACCACCACCACAACTTGAGCCACCGTGAAAAATAAAATCCACTATCAAAACTGAACAAAAAAATATCAGTTTGTCCGTCTGTCTGTCTCCCTGTCGATAAAGACATCTTCGAGCTACCTTCAACTTATAGTGACACTAGGAGCATCCGAACCAAAAAAAAAATACTTCTTCGACTTGTTGTCGAAAAAAAACAAAATATCGATTCATCCACCCCAAAAGCTCTACTGCTACTTCTTCTCGTCAATCATCACGTTTTATTTAGCTGACATACGACCGCTACTTCTCTTTGGCCGAGCACAGCAATATGATCACCACCTACACACCATCCCAACCCAACCACCACCACCACATGTTCACAAGTGTCTGGTATTTCGCCGATTTTCCAAAAAATTTTCTATCATTGACCGATGAAACAGTCTCTCCAAGGAATGGAAGAAATTCTCTTTTTTAAATTCTCTGCATAAAAAGGTAAACAAATAAAAATTGAAAAAAGTAAATAATTTCTGATAACTTGGAGAACTGTCACAAAATTCACATTCGGATCACTCCATCATATTTCTCTTTAAATCTATCTCAACTGTCTAAAGGGACCTTTAATTTTCTTATTGGTCTCTCGAGTGTTTCATTATTCTCTTAGCAAAATCTGTATTTCTTTTTCTAATTTCTATTTTTTCTTTTTAGATCCAAATCTCGTTCACCACGCAGGAGATCTCCAAGCAGAAGCCGAAGCCGTGATCGTCGCTCACGTTCAGACTCCCGTGACAGACGGTAATAATTAATTTTATTAGCTAATTTAATTAGAAACAAAATTCAAACTATTGTCTTAATAATTAAATTTTTTGCAGATAAAAGTATTAAGTGCAAAACGAATGGATCGCTGATTGTAACGAATGGAAGAGGAAAAATGATGACAAAAAAAATAATAAGACCCGTTGTATTTGTGTGTACATAAATTGATAGATTTACTTATATATAGTAGATATATGAAGATCTATTGAATATATACAGATATATTTGCCAAGAAAATGATGAAATATGATTAGAAGTCACACAATTACAGTATTTAAAGTATTGTATAAATATCAAATTATACCTTTCATGTCGAATTTGAGAATCGTTTATTGCACCATATTTTTTACAAACAATTGTGACAAAATAGTACGTAAATCTTCTATTCTAAATGTTAATTGATATTTCTGTATAAAATAAAACTGAGAATTGATAATAATTATTCAGTGGGACAAAACAAAATTTTTATGTTTTGTGTAGTATTCAATTTTTGTACTCTTTATTAAAATAAAAATATGTAATCGAAATAATTGTTTGTATTATTCTTATTATTCAGTTTGCATATATCATTAAATATTAATTTATTAATTTTCTGTTTATCAATTTTATTTATTTGAAACCTCGAGAAAATTGCTTTCATAAAGCTGCATCCACAATAGAGAAATTTTTAGCGCGCAAAATTTAAAATACCGGATGTGATAATTTCAATATGGCGGCGAAACAACACAAGCGCTTTAGTGGTGAATGTGGCGGAACTGAGAACCAACAATACTCAAAATGGCGCCGAGTGTTCATGAATAGAGAGCATTGAACAAGATTGAACGTCATAATACAACAATAAAAAAAGAAGAAGAAAAAAAATGAAAGAAATTTGTTTGCAAGTGATTATGCTAAAATGACTGTTTAATTATGAAACTTGAAGATAAAATCGCACAACCTAAATCAAATATAATAGATCAATTTTCTAATGGGCGGAAGTGAATGAAGTTCAAACCATGGATTTTCCTTAATAGGCCATTATTTTTCACTGCATACAGAAGAAAATAAAAAGTAATAATTATTATCCGATTATTAATCATAACCGGAAAGAGGTACGTTTACAATTTCTCTCATTTTCCGCTTATTTATCAACATTGATAAAATACTGTTGACAATTATATGAAAATGTTCTTTGTGCTCCAAAATTTTCAAGATTACTCTTGCTGTTATCTTTTGCCTTTTTTCTTTGATCTCTCCATATTTTATTATATTAAATAAAACATTTCAGTAATTATAACGAATTTACGTTAAATTTGAATAAAATTTAAATTACTGTTTAGAGGAGAAATTTTTTACTTTTTGTTTTTGATTTTCTTCATTTGAATTTCTTTTTTTTCAAATTAGGAATAATGAAGTTTTAATGTTGCTAGTGATAATGAAATTTGTGTTGTAATTATTCGCTAGAAAATTAAATTTTTCCAGATCAATATCTAATCAATTTAATTTTCCTTTAAAAAACGATAATGAAATTATTTTTTTATATATTAATATTAAAAACATGCTGTTGCCACAAAATAATAAATTTTATTTTTCCCTGATTTCCAGACAAAATTCAATTTTTTCCAGTATTTTAATAAAAAAATCCCTGACTTTTTCCTACATTCCCTGACCTGTGACAACCCCGAATATGTTTAAAAAAAAATATATATATAAATTATTTTTCGCAGATTTATGATTAAAAAAACTGAAATGTCAGCATGGAATGAATTTGGAATTTTCGTGGATTCTTGGCAGTAAACTAGAGGGAATTTTCGCGCTTGAATGATGAGTGAAGTCGACGATGAAGGAGATTTATTAAGCGGATGGCGTGAATGTTCGAGTTGGTTGATAAGATGTGGAGCGTTACGCGCGGATCATCGGGCAAATTGGCCAACCGCGACAGCACGCGATTTGGCATATATTTTAAGAGACGGCGTATTATTATGCAATCTCTTAAATATTTTAGATCCTGGATGTATCGATATGAAAGATGTCAATCAAAAGCCACAAATGGCTCAATTTTTGTGCCTGCGCAATATCAAAGTCTTTCTCTCAACGTGCTTTCAAATATTCAATCTCACCGAATCCGATCTCTTCGAGCCGCGAATGCTCTTTGATTTGACCAATTTTCACAAAGTTCTCTGCACGCTTAGCTTACTTTCCAATTCACCTCGATTGCGACTCAAAGGCATTCCGTAAGTGATTTTTTTTCTTAAATTATTTTTAATATTTTTAAAATTTAAAGTTGAAAAAATTGTTACAAAAAGCAAAAACAATATTAACATATAATTGAATTACAGAGGATTCGTTGTGAAGAAGGGTCGATCGCAAGAGGATATTTATAAGGATTTGCAAAGCGTCGGTGCTGGGTGAGTTTTCTTTTCTTCTTTAGAAAGATAAAACATTCCCATTGTCAAAAACAGATAAAAAAAGAAATTTGTCGGGAAAAATTGTTTGCCGTGGAATTTATGGCTTTTAACAGTAAACTTTCTTAAATGGTTTAGCCCCCAGGCTGCATTTACGATAAAACCTAGGGGTGAGGACCTAGACGATTCCCAAGTTTATCAGGAATTGCTCTGCTTTTCGACTACCCCTCAACGTGACTGGCTTAGAGCGGAGGAGGTATTTGGCATATTTTGTTCCCTATTTGATGTGCCATTCTTATCGGCAAAAGCACCATTTTTATATTGTAGCAAATTTTTCTTTGGAAATTTCTTTTTAGAAATTTTAAATTTTTTAAAATACTTGAATTCAAATCTATTGATTTTTAATCTTTTTAATTAATAAATTAAAAGTTAATTTTTATCTACCGAATTACTAAAATTTAATTTGTTTCCAAATTAATAAAAAATAAATTGGTGCTCTTACCTGTTTTTCCTGAACCCAAAAGTGTTTTCTAGTCATGCCAGTGCCTCTTAGTTGTAACTCATCTATCTGAAAAGAATTTATTTTGCTGTTTAATTTTGCATTTTTATGATATTTAGTGCATGGCTGTTTTATTTTGTTTTTTACTTGAAAATAAAGGCGTGAGAGCGAGGGCCGTCGGAGGAGATTTAGATGGCGCGAGAGGGATGAGGCAGGAGGAGGTGGAGGAGGAGATGATGAAGATTCAACTGGCGAAGAAGGTGGCTACGGAGCTTGCAACAGTAATGCTCATAAAGAAAAAGTCTACCATGATTTATGTAGACTGCACCTTCCTCCCCCTCCGTCAACTGCACAGGTTATTAATTTTTATTTATTTTCTATGATTTCATTTCAAAAATTAAATTAATTTTTTTCTCACATTTTTGCCGAAGCTTTTCATCAATAATTCATCACGTTTGCATGATTATAATTAAATATTAATATAATTATATATTTTATTAATTATATTAACTCTCAGGACCAATAGGCCCTGGGAAATTTCAGTGAAAACTATAATATAATTAATAATGAATTTTCTTGAGCGTAGATCAATTTTTTCTTCGTTTAATAGAGTATTAGAGTATAGAATACAGTATAGAATAGAGAATTAAATTTTTGAAAATAATATTCAGGGGGCGATTGCCGGTGGAGAGAAGAGAGATTACGTTGTTCAGGAATTAGTCGAAACGGAATGTAATTACTCGGAGGTTTTGAATAGTTTATTGAGGCATTTTGCCAGGCCATTGTCGTCAATGCTAAAACAAGAGGATTCGTCAAGAATATTTTTTGGTATCAAGGATCTTTCAGAAATTCACGCGGGCTTTCATAGTTCGCTTCGTAAAGCACGTAATGGAGCTGCTTTAGCACAAGTCTTTCTCGATTGGCGAGAAAAATTTCTCATCTATGGAGATTATTGCGCAAATTTAACAACCGCTCAAACTGTTTTGCAAGATATTTGCACGAGGAACGAGGATATTAATCAGGAAGTCGTTGTAAGTAAAATTGATCGAAATGCAAATTAAAAATTTTTTTAGTTTCAAATATAAATTTCAAGCAGACAAAAATAGTGATTATTATTATTAATATAAAGATTTTAACGTTTTAACAGAGGTGTCAACAGGAAGCAAACAATGGGAAATTCAAATTACGTGATATACTCTCAGTGCCAATGCAGAGGATTCTTAAGTATCATTTATTATTAGAGAAACTAGTGGAAGAAACTCCTCGCGATTGGAGCGAGGATCATCGTCAATTATCGAAGGCAAGAGAAGTTATGGTGGATGTAGCACAATATATTAATGAAGTTAAACGAGATTCGGACACTTTGGATATTATAAGGGATGTTCAAAGGTCAATAATCGACTGGGATGTACCTGAGAATGCGGAATTAAAAGACTTTGGTCGATTGCTTATGGACGGAGAACTCAAGGTTCATTTTTCAAAAAATAAAATCATAAAATTTCTAAATAAAATCTAATTTAACAAAATAATTAAAATAATGAATTTATCAATGAATTAATATTTAATTTAACTTTTTTTTTTGCTAATTACAGGTGAAAGCGCATGGTGATCAACGAGTAAAGGCAAGATACACGTTTGTTTTCGAGCAAGCTGTACTTGTGTGTAAAGCAGCACGTGGCGATCAGTATTGTTATCGAGGAACATTGAAATTGGACGATTATCGAATTGAGGATCATACGGGACGACGTACACTTGGCCGTGATTCACGATGGTCCTATCAATGGTTTTTGGTTCACAAACAAATGCGAACGGCTTACACACTTTTTGCACGAACTGACGATCTTAAACAAATGTGGATAAAAGCTCTGCAAGACGCCATGGATAATGTTAATCCCGCTGCATGCCGTCACACTAATCATAAATTTAAACTAACAACGTTCGATAATCCCCGCAGTTGTCAGCGATGCGAGAAATTCCTCAAAGGCCGAATATTTCAAGTAATTATATCATTTTCTTCATTTCCTTACTGCATAAATACTTTTAATAACTTCAGATCAAAATTTAAAAAAAAAATTAAAATTAAAATTAAAATATTGATCAAATAATTGAATTCTTTCGTAAAATTTTATTAAAATGTTTATTTAAATAATAATTGAATTCATTCGAGAAATTTTATTGAAATTGTATAAAAAATAATTCAATTCCTTTTAAGAATTTTATTATTTATGAAAATAAAAAATACGTTTTTAGAAACTAAATTTCAAAATAAAATTGTATAGAGAGGATTTTTGTTGTTCTTTCAGGGATATAAATGCGACGTATGCGGGCTTGCTGTTCATAAACAATGCATTATATACTCGGGAAAATGTATGCCCGCTCCACCGCCACCCCCGCCTCCACCACCTTTACCTTGCGAACGAGCGCTAACAGACAAATTATGGTATGTTGGAGTAATGGGTCGGGACGTTGCTGCCAGTAAATTGGAAGCCCGAGAAGATGGAACCTATATGTTAAGGTTACGACCTGCCGGACAACCACGACTCCAATATGAAACAAATTTCGCCCTAAGTATCAAGTGAGTGAATTCATTTTCCCAACAATATTAAAAAAAAAAATATCCTATGAAAATATTTTTCAATAAATATCCTTTTAAATGAAAGGCAATTTTCGATTTTCCTATTAAATTATATTAAAATTATTCATAGAAAATTCAATTCTTTTCAAAACAATTTTAAATAATTATTATTATTAATTTACAGAGCGGACGGAACAGTGAAACATATACGAGTATTTCAACGTGAAGTTGATGGGGCCGATTTGTATTATCTCGGTGAATCACGATTCTTTAAGAGTGTCGTTGAACTGGTGGAATTTTACGAGAGATCGTCGCTCGCTGAAAATTTTGAAAAACTCGATCAACGTTTACTATGGCCATTTAGGCGTGTTTTAGCAAAAGCTTTATACAATTTTCGTGGCGAGGAACGCAATCAATTGAGTTTACGTCGTGGATGTCGAGTTGTTGTGCTTAGCAAAGAAGGCGAGGCAAAAGGTTGGTGGAAAGGAAAAATAAACGATCAAGTCGGTTTTTTCCCCAAGGAATACGTGGAAGAAGAATAATAATAATCATAATTTTCCATCGGCCTTTTAAAAAGAGAAATTCTACATCAAAAAAATAAAAATTTAGCTTATCATCCATATATACATTCTATATATACAGTGATGTGCTCAAAAAAAAAAAAAACATATCTCATTCCGCATGAATTTAATCATCCACTGATCCACTGATCATTAATTAATTCAAGTGATCGTTGTCAAAATGATCCCTGTAATCGTGATGTATTTTTAATTCTACGAATTTTATAATTTACGATTATGTATTTTTAATTCTACAAATTTTATAATTTTAATATTATATTACTATATTTAATATGCCATCAAATTATGAATTTAATAATTCATTATATCAATTCATGAATTTTAATTCAGTGATTTTTATTACCAAATTATAAATTTAATAATTCATTTTTAATCCTATTTATTATTATGTATATTTTTAATAATTCAATTGTCAATACGACGATTATTATACCGATCATTGCGATTAATGAATCTTCAACGATCAGCATGAATTTTAAATGTCTAATCATGGAGCTAATATGGTAGAAGAAAAAAAACCAAGTAAAGCGAAAATTCTGTTCAAAAAAAGAAATTGATGAAAAAAAAAATTAGGATAAAAAGAATTGAAAGAAGAAAAATAACGGATTTCGAGGACAGTGCGAGAGAAAAGATTTGGACATTATTATGTCGGTGGATTATTTTTTTCTATAGAAAAAAGAAAACATTTGCTCTCTTCCGTCGCAGTGTTAACTATAATAATTACAGAAAGAAAGAAAAATTTAAATACGCATTCTGTACTATAAAAAAATATAAAAAAAGAAAAAATAGCGCGCACATGTAAATGCATATATTATTATATATATATATATATTATATTTATGTAGGTATCTTCACTCGCGCGCATTATTAATTCATGTTATGTACTATTATTGTTAGATGCGAGAAGGTCTACAATATTTTTAATTCCGAGACGTAATTCTCCAATTGTGCCAATACAGATCGTCAATAAAATTGGGATTTGCCCGAACCGTTATAGAAAGTGTTGATTTTTCTCGTTTCATTTGATTACTTCCTTGTAATTTTCCATTTTATTATAAGAATTTTCTTAATCGATTCCCGAATCAAAAAATCCGAAAACCATTTAAAGTTTCAATTTTAATTAAACTCTTTAAAGGAATGTAAGTATTTAAAAATTTTTTAAATAATATTCTTTAAAGCAAATCAATTCTTTTAACAAAATTTTATAAAGTTCTATGAAAGAATACCTACATATTATTGCATATTCGATATTAGAAAAGTTAAAAATATTAGGATAATTTTTTTTTAACAAAAATATAGTCTTTCAAAATAAAAAATACCCACTTTTCAACTTATTTTCTGATTAAATAAATAATAAATCTGAATAAAAAGCAAAATTAGTAAAAATTTAAACTTATTAGAAAAAAGCAATAATAAATTTCTGAAAAACAATTTTTGAATTTAACACAAAGATATAAAAATAAATAATATCTAGTATTTTTTATAAAAAAAATACCATCGAATATAGAAGCAGAATGTGTATATAAATATTTTATTATTTTCAAGAAGTTAAAAAAATAGACTACCTTATTTCGACTTTTCGTTAAAAACTTAGTTTCTAAAATATAAAAAACATGAAAAAACTCTAGCGACTACGAAAATTATTAATATTCTATTTAAACATAGAGATTCCTTTAATTCTTCAAAATAAAAAACGAAATTTAAGAATCACAATAAAAAAAGAGCACATTCACACATGATGAATTTTTCAACGAAAACTAGAAACGAAATTAGAACTCTCGTTTACAATGTCTAAAATATCACCCCCCTCTTTTTTTTCCTTTCGATAAATTATTATCAAAGATCAAAATTTCTTCTCTTTTGATTAACAACCAAATCGACTTTTGACTCAATTCGTTTACAGCCTGCTTTTGAATATAAATTATGAGGTGGAGGATCAAATGTCACATGTTCCATCACCTCGTTCACCATTTCTTCAGTTGGCTCAATGAGACGATCATGAAATGCCCGTTGAACACATTTAATAACATGCGATTCTTCAAGTGGCAAAAATGGCACATAATGATCAATTAAACTCGTCTCAATTGTATCACTTTTATGAAATCCACCCTTCTCATTAAATGCTCCAATTGTTATTAAATTCTCGAAATCCTGAAGCGATGTGTCCTCACGTTTCCTGCCACTCTCCCATAATTCAAGTAAACGCCTCACCAATTGCTGACTGCCAGTGTTTGATAAAAATATGAATATTGCCTTATTTTTGTTGACGCCTGCCAATTTAAAGTAACTCGTGTAATCGAGAATTGGCACTAACGCATTTAAAACTCCCTCCGGCATTTTATCGACCTCGTCAAATACAAACAAAGACCTATCACATTGATTTATACTGCTGACAAGTTCCTGGCGTAAATCCGCCTGCGATTTCAAATTTAATAGTCAATGAAAAGATCTAATTTCTATTTATTCGAATAAAAATTCATTTTTTCTATTTCCAGGCTTCGTACTCGATAATTATTTTGAAAAAGTAGCAAAAATAATCGACTGAAAAGAAGTAGTAAAAAAGTAGCCATCAAAAATTAAATTCGACGACTCAATTTTTTTTATAATCGAAAAAAAAGTATCTAAATTATAGTCAATCGTAAAAAAGTAGATGAGTACGAAGTCCGTATATTTCTTAAAGTAAACCAAAAGAAAAGAAAAAACGTACCTTATATTTATCGATATCTCGTTCATTGGGAAAATCATCCCGTCCGTTATAAAAGTGAAAATATTCGCTCTTCTCACCCTTTTTGAAAAGAGCTTTTGCAATCATTCGAACAACGAAATTTTTACCACTTCCTGGCAATCCATGAAAACTCATCGCCAATGGTTTTATCGGATGAAGATGGGACAAATGTCCCCTAATTGCATTAAGTACTGTCTCGTGGGCAATTTTCTGTCCGTACAACTCTTTTTTAAGCATACTATCCAGATCTGCAATAATATAAAATTGTCAATTTGTATATGTTATTATTAAATTTAAAAATAAAAATTTTTCTAAATAGAAAACAAAAAAAGGAACTCACGCCAAATATCGGCTGGAATATATTCATCAATACAACATTCTGTGACTTTACATTTTAAAAAGGTATAACCAGCATACATTCCTGCAAGTCCTGCTCCCGCATAACCAAGTGGAATTAATGGTAAAATGCTAAGTACATCCTGAATTTGTATAGTCAGGAAAACAATTAAAATTACTTGATAATAGAAAAAATTCATTTTCACCGCAAGACGAAATCAGTGAAGGCATTTAATAAACAATGATTTTTATATCAAACAATTTAATAAATTTACTAAAAACATTATGCAACGGTCCAACAAAAACATGAACAAACTGGAAATATTATTTAATTAACTAAAGACTAATAGGACTATAACATAAAATAAACACCGCAAATGTTTAGATTTTTTTAGAGGTTATGTGACAGATCGAACACTTCGAGACATTCGAGATAATTATCGATATTTATTTTATACCAAAAGCATTTCTAATTGGCTGGTAAATTTACCTGGAAATATTTATGTCCAATCAGAAGAAACTTATGGTTTCCACCCTGACATTAAGGTACTTCCACACCTTTCATATTTTGTAAATTTTGACATTGTTGAAATATGAAGAATCTGTTTATTTTTTAGAAAAATATAAATAAAAGTTAATATTTTGTTTCAGTGACATTGTTGTAAAAGAAATGTTAAATTGTTAATTATTTTCTGACGATATTCAATAATTGTAAGTTATTTCCCACTATTTTTGAAGTAAAACTAATCTGATTTTAAGGACATACACGTGACTTAACCTATAAATATGAATTAATTTTTAATTAAAATTCTTTTACGAATATTTTCTGTTACTCTTTTCAATTATTTCTATATTGTATTTTAATTGTTTTCCTCAACAATTTCTAAATTACATGTTAATTAACTCTTTTTGAATAATTTTAACTATTTTAATTTTGTCGAACACGTGCAGGCTTCGCACTCATCTACTAAAACCTACTATTTATTATTTTTTTAAGTTATGCTACTATTTGGTTACTATTTTTAGATTTCAGCTACTAAAAGCTACTTTTACTACTTTTTTAAAATTAATTATCGAGTGAGAATTCTGCACGTAGAATTTTTATTTAAACACTTTAAACGTCACATTTAGTAAAGTATATATAATTTATTAAATTGTTATTTTTATTGTTCCTTTATTATTCATGATAGATAATTTATTCACAGATGACACGTTTTGCAAGAGCAAAAGGTTCTAAAGCCTCAAATGAGAAGATAAGAGAAGAAGGAACACCATGGCATATTATGAAACAACAACTCGAGGATTCTTTGGCAAAAGAAAAATCAGTGGTGACTAAAGAAAAAACTAAAACTGCAAGACAATTACTTGAGGACAAGGAAAAATCCCTCCCCGTAAATAATAATTGGGCGGAATTTGATAAACCAACAAAACAAAAGAAATCAAAAATTGCAGATTCTGGTAAAATTCAAAAGAATAGCGAGAAAAAGATAAAGAAGAAAAAACTCAAAGAAGCTTTAGAAAAGCAAGGAGAAAATAATACTGATCTTGTGAAGAATTTTAGTGAAAAATTTGAAACTAAACAAATCAATTCCGATGAACAGACGAAATCAGAAAAATCTAAAGGAAAAAATTCCAATGTTTCTCCACTAAAGAACGAAGAGAAAGAGGAGAAGAAGAAGATGAAAAAGAAGAAAAAGCGTACGAATACTGAAACATCAGAAATTAGTGAGCAAATAGTTTCAAAACATAAGAAAACGAAAATAGAAAACTCTGAGAAATCGGAGGAAAATTCAGAAGAATTAAAGACAAAACCCACAGAGAAATTAAGTAAACGACAAAAAAGAAATTTGAAAAAAAAGAATCAAAATAATCAAACTGCAAATAGTGAAAAATTGAATAAGAATCAAAACAATGAAACTGCAAATAGTGACAAATTGAATAAGAATCAAAACACTAAAACTGTAAATAACGAAAAGAAATCTGTATTTGACACCAAAGAAAATGATTGGAATACTGAAGTTAATTTCGGAAAATCAAATAAATCTTTTAATTCTGAGGAAAAGTCGAACATTCAAGATCGAAATCAGAACAGATTTAATCGATTTGAAAGGCAGAGGCCAAATATGAAACAACATCATTTAAGAAAGCCGAAAACTAGAGACGACCAGGAACATCAAAGGAGAAAACCCGTTCCATCGACAAAATTAATGATCAACGGAATGGAAATTGAAGTTGTCATGTACGACGGATTTCCTGTACAAAAAGAAGATGCTGATCGATTAAAAGAACTTAAGCAGCAGATGATTATTAAAGGTTTGTAATTAATTATTATTTAGATAGTTCAATAGATATTATTGCTTAATTAATTATTATTCATTTGAATTTTTATTCATAACTTAATTCAAATCTAATTAATTTAGCATTTTTAATCTGAAATTTAATAATTTAATAATTTCATTCTTGCAGAGAATTTCATAAAAATATATGAAAATAATAAAATTGTTTTTAAATAATTTTTATTGTTCACAAAACTATGTAATTAAATTTTTGGAAAGAATTTTAATAAGTTTAATTTTTTAAATTAATTTTCAAGGAATTCCAAAATCCGAGATCGATGCAGCAATGAAACTCGAAAGGCGAAAAGCAGAGAAATCATTGGCACGCGTTAGAAAGCAAGTTTGTTTTCATTGTCGCAAAGCTGGTCACAATTTGTCCGATTGTCCCGAACTTGGTAAAGAAGAATCAGCGACTGGAATTTGCTTTAAATGCGGCTCAACAGAGCACACACATTTTGAATGTAAAGTGACAAAATCAGATGACTACAGATTTGCAAAATGTTTTATTTGCCGTGAGCAAGGGCACATTGCAAAACAATGTCCCGATAATCCGAAGGGTCTCTATCCAAAAGGTGGTGCTTGCAATATTTGCGGTGATGTGACGCACTTGAAAAAAGATTGTCCCGACGCTGCAAGAGAGAAAGAAGAAACAACAATAACAGTAAAAACAATTTCCGATTCTGCCCTAGAATCAATTGAAGAAGATGCGACGAAATTAATGAAAGAAAAGAAAGAAACAAAAAAGAAAATTGTTAAATTTTGACACAAATGAATTCAAAATTTAATTATTCTTCCAAGAGATGAAATTTCGTTATTGAATTATTGAACAAAATTATCGAATTTTGTATTATGAAATTTGAATGAAAGGTTTTATTGCGAATTAATGATAAATTTTTATCTCTGATAATTTAATGAGTAGAAATGTAACATGATAAATTTCGCAAAGCTATTTGATAATAATAGCTACAATGTCATTGAACACAGATTTTTCACCGAAAAGTTCGCAATTTATCAACTCTTATGAATATAATAATATATTTTATTTATATATATACTTCAATCGACTCCTATCTATACATTTTTTTCTTGTTTCTTACATTATTTCTACAAATAAGTGTAAAGTCTGTTTTTTTTAATATATTTCGTCTATATTCTGTCAATCTAAAAACAATCTGTGTGTGAGAGAGAGAAAAAGAAAAAAAACTGTGTTTGATTGACAATTGAAATACAAAACAGAAAAAGTATAATTTATTACTTTTTTTTAAAATCTATTTTATCCTAATGGAAAAAAGTTAATAAATCGTTAAACAATTTACTAAAAAGAGATTTTCAAAATGCATTCTTTTTTTTCGTGTTTTAAATGTGAATATTTATTCACAATTGAAATAAAAATTCTACATAACTAAAAATTTTAAAACTAAATCTAAATACTTTCAGTGAATAGTTGGAAAAAAGATTGAACATTGTAAATTTCAAAGAAAACTCTGAAAGTATTTTTTTACGTAAAGAAAAGTTACTATTACTATTTTTGTATCGAAACAAGATTAAATTTTAAAAATATCAAAATTCCTCCTCGTCATTTTTTTTCGTTTTTAGAATCTTTGTACACTTTACAAAGTAGGCGGTGAATTAAATTGAAATTTTCCCCTTTTTTTTATAATTTCATTTCGACGAATGGAACAATTTCTTTTGAAAAGGATCGATTTAAATTGAATTTTCGCCTTTCTTGAGACAAAAGAAAAATTAATTTCTTTGCTAATTGATATATTATGCTAACATCATATTCTCACAATTATTCCCTATAATATTTATATACAAATCAAATTTCACAATTCCCCTTCAATTGCAATGAGCTTTTGAAAATTCCAATTCAGAATAAATTGTCAAGATCTACTCACGCTTTTTAAATGATAGAAGTTGATTAAAAAAAAATAGGTTAGTTTTAAAAATTCGCTATTCTCGTGCATTCTCTTTTCTTTTGTATCTTCTTTTTTTTCGATGCCAAATTTTTCTTCTCGAAACAATTTTCTTTTTTTTATAGTCCATACCGTCTTTGGTATTCGCATTAATTTCATCAGTCATTTTTGTTTTTTTAAGACTTGCAAATAAGCAGATTTATCGATTTTTAATGCGCAAGATTGTAAAAATTGGAAATTCTTTTCTCTTGTGAAGTAATATAATGCTAGATATTTTCTGCTTTGTCGGCAGATTCTATAATTTCCTTCAAGCATCGTCCAAACTCTTCGATTATCAATTTCTGCGATGTCTCCTCGTCAATCATATTTCGCTCGGCATCGTCTGCCTGTGCCATTAAACATTGACATGTTATCTCGACAACTTTGTCTGTTAGGAAATTAAATGGTTGTCTGAAAAATAGAAAAAAAAATTTCAAGTTAGAAAATCAATTGAAAAAAGAGGAAGAAAATCGAAAAAAGTTAAATCAGATTTGCCACAAATATTTTAATTTTATTTTTACAAAAACAAAAATAGTTTTTATATTAAAATTCTAACCTTGCTCCTGTATTTGAAGTGGCCGCTGGTCTAAAAGCGGTGGAATCCAAATATTGTTGCATTTTAGCTTTATTCAAAGTGAGTTGTGCCGTTCGAACTTCAGCGGCGTCAGCTAAATCTTTCAATGATTTTTTCGTTAAAAGTGTCTCCTCAACATTTCGACAACCTATACATTTACAATTTGCAGAACATGGGATTTTCGCCTGAAAAACAAAAGAAAAGCAATTTTTTATTTAAAGCGAAATTTTTTCTCCTGAATAAAACAAGAGAAAATTACAACAATTGCCAAATTGTACAAATATTATTCTACAAAATAGTAACAATTGTACAATTGAGAAACTATACAAAATAGCAACAATTTGTGAAATTAGACAAATAGTATTTTTTTACCCGTTTAGTGAAAGAAAAACGTTTATTTTATTTAAATTTACTGAAGCAAAAAATTAGAATTGAACGAATAAAAAAATAACGAACCTCGTAACATTCACAGTAATTTTTCAAGCAACCGCTTCGTTTGCAGTTGCAACCTTTGGTGTGTCTTCTGACAATATCCTCACCGATATCGCGACCTTTTCCAATTTTTGGTCGGAAAGCATTTGGATTACGCTCTAAACATGATTTGATAGCTCTCTGTCTTTCTTCCTCGTTTCCTAAATTATTCGAACAATTGTTACAGTTACACATGTGACAAAATTCACCATTTGCAAAGCAATCGCAATATCTGAAAATATAAAAGTAATTACAATTACTTTTAATTAATTGTTCAATTAAATTTAATTTTAATATAATTTTTTGACTTTATCACTCGGTAGTCTTAATTATAAATAAATTATAAATTAACGATCACTTAAATTTGACTTCGACCGTTAATATCAAGATTTTATTTATCATTTAATTTTTTAACAATTACTTTCCTAGATTCTTTCTATAAGCAAAGAGAAAAAAACAGAAAATCGTTACTCACAGTTTGAGACATTGAGATTTGGTGCAATTGCAAGGTTTTCGTGGACGAATTCCATTTGGTTCGGCATTTGCGGCTGATCTCTGTGACATTTTACTCTCATTGAATGATGTAATTGATATATTTCCAGGTGAACCAATTGAACCTTGTGAACTATTCAGCAAACTCGACGTCGATTGATGGAGTGTTTTCAATTTCAAGTCATCTTTCTGCTAATGTGATTAAAATCAAATTAAACAAACGTTTCGCAAGTTAAATTTGTTTAAATTTCACTTATTAATAAGTTATTATTATTTATTTATTTCTTGATTAACGGTTTTGAAATCGGTTAGTACAAAGAACTTAATAACGAATAATTAATAAATACAAAAGCAAAATTATTTTCAAGATTTCAATTGAATTGTTTTTCAAATTTTTTAAATAAATTTTTTTTCTCAATTTAAAAATTTTAATTTCTATGTTTTTAATAATTTTTCTCCAAAATTATTTTCAAGATTTCAATTCAATGATTTTCTAAAATTTTTTTTACTAAAATTCTTCTCAAATTCAATTATTATTAATAATTTTTTTTTCTAAAATTATTATCAAGATTACAATCTAATTATTTTTTGTAATTTTCTACTAAAATTCAAATTCAATTTTTTTAAATACTTTTTTCTCTAAAATTATTTTTAAGATTTAAAATTCAATTATTTTCCAGATTTTTTAACTAACATTCTTTTCTAGAATTTTTAATTGAAATTATTTTCTAAATCAATTATTTTTAATAATTTTTGAGAAAGTTATTTGAGAGTTTAATTTTTCAAAAAAATAAATAAAAAAAAATAAATTTCGCAAAAAACAAGTCTGAAAATAATTCAATTCTACAAAATTTTAATTCTTTGAAAGTTTTTTAATTAAATACATATTCAAAAACTAACTTTTTCTGAATTTTTAATCAATATTATTTACTACCTATTCGAATTTTCTAAAATTTCAATTTAAAACCTTTTGAAATTCAATTATTTATAAAAATTGTAAACGTACCTCTTAATTATTTTCCTCACTTTTAAAAGTAAATTTATTCGTTAAATAATTTATAAACAAAAATTTGAAATTTAATTATTTATGAAAATTGTAAACGTAACTCTTCTAAAATTTAATTATTTTCTAAACTTTTAAAAGTAAATTTATTCGTTAAATAATTAATAAACAAAAAGGTTCTGATTGTTTTTCAAGAATGAAATTATTTAAAATTAATCGTTGTTAAAAAAAAGAATAAAATTGAGGGTTTATTATTAAAATTTAATATTTTTCCAGTCTTACTTTTCTTAAAATTCCCTGATTTTTCCCTATTTTTTCCCCTGACCAATTTTACCTTTTCTGATTTTTTTTCTAAATTCCCTGATCTCTGACAACTCCAAATTGTCTAAATTAGTAAAGAAAAAATATTCTTACCTGTTGAAGATATTGAGCAGGGAGAACAACAATATTTCCAACATTTGAACCTCCAGAAATAACCGCTTGACCTGAGGCCAATTGGCTCAGAGCTGAAGCTGGAATTGCGACCGCACTTTTACCTTGACCGCCAACTGAAGGAATCAACAATCTTTGTCCTGGTCCCCCTTTCGGTGTGACACTTCTGATTGCCTAAATTGTTAGAAAAATATGAATAAAAACACTTTTTGTATTTTATTAAAATATTAATAAAAATCATATTTATTCGATTAAAATAAAAAAAATTTAAATTTAAATTTAAAAATTCTCTTTGCATTCTATTAAAACAATAATAAAAATTCTTCAATTCTGTTAAAATATTAATAAAAATTCCTCTTGTATTTTCTTACAATACTTTAATACGCTGATAATAATAATAATAATTGCAAGACTAAAATAAACTCACTTTGACAATTTGTGGTTGAGGTCCAATTTTTTGATGAACACCAACAGTTTGAAGAGTTGCTTGAGGCTTTGCCTTTCCAACAGTGACAACATTACTTGTTCCAGTGGCCGGTGTGCTCACTAATCGAACATATTGCACCTGAAATTATAACAATAATAAAAAAATTATTAATCAAAAAATTATTAATTAAAAAATTATTTCTTTTTTTAAATGCAAAATTAAAATACTTCCTTTCTATGAGGTAATTATTGCAAAATTTGTAAATTTCAATACCTGACGTCCGGGCATTTGGATTTGGTGCACTTGATTTGACGTGACGATATTTTGATTAGCAGGAATTCTAATTACTTGCCCACCACCGAGTACCGCTCCTGGTTTCAAGGAACTCTGAAAAAGAAAACATTTATTTTCTCCTATTAGAATCAGAAAATAATAAAAATTAACTCTAAACGAAAACAAAACATAATAATTTTTTGGTTTTTTCAAATTAATTTTAATTTATTTACCTGTCGAATTATAACTTTTTGAGCAGTTTGATGTTGCATATTCCCTTTACTAACCAATGTAGGTGACGATGAAATAGTTTTCGTCTGTAATGTCGGCGCTGGTAAAATTTTAGCCGGCGATTTTATTGAATTCGAAACGATAGTCATTTTTGAAGCCGAACCCGAAGATGGCATTAGTTTATTAACAATAATTCCCTAAAAATAGATATTTTTAAGAATTTGAGAAACAATTTTTTAAACACAAAGTCACTAAGAAGACAATTTTTGTTTTTTTTCGTACCTGTTTCTGTGTTGTGGAAGATGGTAGAATATGTTGAACTTTACTGGGACCTAGAAGACCCATTTGTTGAGCTTGAGCCAAAGTTATTGTTTTTGTTGGATTCGATATACTCTGCGATGAATTGTTACTTATAATTTTTATCGCCTGTTGACTTTCGCCTTGCGATGTAAATAAAACTTGACCAGTTTGCGATTGATTACCGGCAAGTATCATTTTTGTATAAACCTGCTGATAATTTAAATTGATTAAATTTTCGAAATTACGAGAAAAAGAAAGATTACAAAAAGAAAAAATAAAATGAAAAGGAAATTGACGTAGAGAAATATTCTTACGTTTCGATTTTGATGTCCAGTTTGATTGGGTCTTTTAATGCTAGAAGATTGAATTGTCTTCACTCCTTGAACATTTCCCAAAGTAATTGTTCCTGATTGAGTTGTCGTCATAATCGGTTTTGTCGGCTGTGCCGAACGTAATTGAACAATATTTCCATCCGCTGATTTTGCTGTTATTAGAGTTTGAGCCAAACTTTGTAATTGTCCCGGTGAAGTACCGGACGGGTGGGAAATTTTCAAAATTTGACTGTTTCCTTGTCCGCCAGCAGGTGAGACGATCATGAACGATTGACTCTGTGTTGGTTGGCCAACGTGTGATTTCATCTAAAGAAAAAAATTTACAATAAATATTTTTTTCTTCAAAAAAGAAAGAGAAAATTTTGAATGACAAATTACCTGAATTGTAGAGACAGGAACTCTTTGCAATGTTGGTTTTGTTTGGAAAATTAAATTCTGATTATGTTGATTTGCCGTCGTGTAAATAATTTGCTCGTTCTGAACATTATCAGAAACATCTGCCATTTCAACATCGGGAAGAACACTCTCGCCCTCAGTTTCTGATTCTTGTTCGATAACAACATGTTCCTCATCGGTTGTCATAACTTCCTCCGCATTCATACACTCTAAATCTCCAGAAATACTCGTATAAGCCTCAAAATCATTTGTCGAATATTGTTCGCTATGTGAAAGTGTCAATGCACTTAAATCTCCCTCATTAAGATTTCGAGTATCCAAACCCACAGATTCAACAAGGGCCCGAACGTTTTGCCCTTTATTCGTAGCCATTGTGAATTATTTTACAAAAAAAGTTTCCTCCTGTCAAAAAATGAAAATCAATTAAACAAAAATAATTTTAAACATATGCCAATCAAACATTATTGACATTCTTCTAACAATGGTCTTAAAGAATAGAAAACGAAAAAACATCCCCACTAAATGCTCACGAGAAACAATTCAAATTGAATCAAAACAACAATACGTAAATATTCCATTATTCCAATTTTTAAATTTAACAAACAATCTTTTGAATCGTCAACATAAAAAAGATAGGTTAGAATCCCAAAGCCAGTGACTGATACAAGTAAGCATTATGTTATTTCTCTCACAAAAACTTATAAAACATGCATGAAAATAATAATGAACCAACAAGTCTTAATTAATTTCTAACATATTAATATTGCCAAAGAAACCGTAAATCTGTGGTGAATGATTCAATTAACTATCACTCATTGGGCCTAATTTAAAAATTCAAAAATTCAAATACTTTCTGTTTATCTCCGCATTTCTCGATATCCCTCGAAATTAATAAATATTTCACACCCTTTAAATAACACGATTAGAAACTTGAATAACACTTATTCCTAAATTGGAAACGAAAAATTTGAATAATAATGAAAAATACGAAGCACAGTCACACACAAGTCACATTAGCGCCATTTATTACTCGAACGCGCCATTTTCCAGAAAGCAAACTTTTACCCTTTGTTTATTACTTTTAATCTTTAGGAAAATTCACTTGTTCCAGAAACATTCATTAGTGAAACTGATAAAAATACAGAAATACTTAAAAATTTCCCATTTCACAACACCTGACACGATTTATTACAAAGAAACAGAACTTAACCTCAAAATCGTACGTTCGTATCGAAATGCGTACACTACTCGGGGTGGGGGCGTGTCAGAACTTTCAATGCCAATTGTGGGTCCTCTAACCAATTCGAAAAATCAAATCAAACAAACCTCGTAAGAAAATTAATTAAAAATTCAAAATTTTTCATTCATTTCAATCGACTTACCACCGTTTATCACCAATATCACGATTTTGTTCAAAATCACGCGCCCACCATTGCTATCCCAAGTTGCATCGCGCGCCGCTTTTAATAAACACGAAAAAGATTAGAAAAAACGAAGCAAAGGTCACTATTTTATCAAAACTATTTATTCTGCCCCAAAATCACTTTGGAATCAATATCAAAACTTTACTCCTCGATTGGAAACGTGGCATTTATTATACGAACTTATGGTAAACAACAATCACTGACAGTCTTTCGCGCACTTTACTATTTTCGATTTCGCCATATTTTGCCTGTTCACCGCTCCAAAAATTGTCCAATGCATCCCATTCAACCAATCAAAATGTCAATTTCAAGATTGGAATTTCTCTAAATAATAAACTAACCTAACCTTTCTGTTGCATTCTTTGCAACCTGATGCATTTTCTCAAAAAAAAATATTAGAAAACAAACAAAAACAAACACTGGGAGAAAATATTTATCGAATAATTTTAGAGATAAAGATTTTCTAATTTGTAAGCACTATGGTAATTGTATTTTTTTGCAGGAATTGACAAGCTATACTCACAAGAGACAATTATGCGTAACTTGTTTACCAACTGATGAAATGAAAACAAGAATAATTGACGATAATGTATTTACTCGAAATAATAGAAATTTTGCGTTGTCAGTACCTTTTGTTATCAATTTCTTATTTCCAAACAGTCGAATCTTTTTAAAATTTTGAAAAAGGAAAATCGGAAAATGATGCCATATCTTGCGGAAGTTGTTGTGTATGCACTCTTACTTCCGGTTTTAGAGCGGAAAATTCAAAATAATGTAAATTTTTGTTGTTGTTAATAATTGAAAATTTACTTGACATTTAAGTTTTGAGATTTCATTATTAAATTTCTTGGTAAATTCAGAATATTTCAAATATTATTATTGTTTTTAGTAATAATTAATATACATACTTTCGGCATTTCGTGATTTACGGCTTTTACCAATGCTTACGGTCTTTTACGAAAGTTTACTGCGTCATAACGGTCATAACAATCCTGTACTTTGTTATTTATTTTCATTTATAATTTATTTAATATATATACAGAAAAAGGTTCATTATTAAATATTGTTTACATTATTTGCAAAAATTTACAACAATAAAAGTTAATTAGTGACCATCTCTAAATTTGCAACTCTGTCTTCATAAACCGAAGAACTGAAAACAGGTAAAAAAATGTTATATTGGCTCTATTTTATAAATTTTATGTAGTAAAAACACTTTGTTGTTTAAAAAACACTATAGAGTATTTATAACAACTAAAATCTTGTGTTAACAACGTATTATTTGATTATTTCAAAAAGTTTAAAGCGGTATAAGAATTTAAATTTTATTTTCATAATTTTTTTAGGTTATGTTATTGTTTTGATTATGAATGAAAAATTGCTCCCGTGCTTAGTTGGTTGCCTATAGACAGGCGATTTAAATAAACATTTTGGCAATATTAATAAACAAACCAAAATTATGCTAATTAGTAAATATGCTAGAAATTTAATTATATCTTTTTAATGCAATATTTAATAATTTTGTTAAGTGTATCCTTATATTATAAATGTATTTTGTTATAATATTTATTTATCAGTAGAAAAATTATTATTTTTACAAAAATTATTATTACACAGACAATAATGAGACTAATTTTATTTATATTAATTATTTTTTACTTATTAATTTATTTTTGTCACTTATCAAATTTAACGACATTTAGAAGAAATATAAAGTCGCTTTTACAATTAATTTCCAATTATTCTATTTTATAAAATTATTTACAAAATTTTTTTAATTATAAAGTAAAAAGAGTAAAATTTAAATAAATAGAATAACAAAAATTTAATTTATAATAATTATAAAGTAATAAAATTAAAAATTAGTTGCAAATAGGAATTTAATAATAGCAAGAAAGTGTAAATTATAAACTAAAAAGAGTAAAATATAAATAATTATAAAGTAAAAGGTGTAAAATTTAAATAATTCATAAAAAAGAGTAAAATGTAAATAAATAGAAAAACAAATATTTAATTTATAATAATTATAAAGTAATAAAATAAAAAATTAGTTACAAATAGAAATTGGAATTTTTATAGCAGTGGGAATTTTTCCCTATAAATAATTATTGTCTCCCTTGTTTAAAAAAAAATTTCTGTTTTTATCACAAATTTTCTGTCGAAGGACTACTGCCCTGCACCTGTTTTGTAAACGAGAGAATAAAGAAGGTTTTCGACCTGTTCGGCCTCCACTACCTTGAAACCTGCGAACACAGTTGGTGAGATGACGTCATCAAATTACAGAAGTTGGATGAAGAATCGAGCCAGCCATTTCAGTCCTGGTTAACCAGACCATAGAAGACGAGGGCACGATTTACTGTTTGTGATATTTTTTTTTATTTATCTATTTATTTTTTTTTTTTAATACAATTTTATTATTAGTGATTCTCGAAAAATATCAACAATTCTAATTTTCCACAGATCATCGTTAATGGAAATTTTACTATAAAAAAAGGAAAGATAAAAATTTAAATAAGATTCAAAAAGTGTGATTGAAATTCAATGGGTGAATTTCAATTTTATTTTATTGTTGTTTTTTAATATTATTTATGGAGAAAAGAAGAATTTTATCGTTTAAATTGCATCCAAGGATTTATTCGCGATGTATTGAAAAGTAAACGCCCAGGTGAAAGGGAATTTTTATTGTTGTATTTCGTCCAATTTACAGGATGTTTCATTCATAAGAATTGTGAATTTTCATCAGAATGAATGAATTCAGGTGAGAGACTAAAAAAAAGCATTTCTTTTATTTCTGAAAAATATTTCTTAACTTTTTTTTAATATTGCACAATTTTTAAAAATTTATAATTACTTCATTAATTTCATAAATTTTATCAATTTCATCAATTCATAAAAAAAATTCAAAATATTAAGATTTATTCATAACGAAGAAAATTAATAACAATTTGTTATTATAATAATTTTATAATTAAAGAATATTTTTTTATTATTTAATTTCGAAGATAATTTCTTTATTATTAATTTAATTTAAAGTTGAATAATTTGTTATTTTTTCCAGTTATTTATATGAAGGGAAAAAAATTACAAAAATAAATTTAGAAAATGAAAAATATAGTAATAATTATTAATATCTATATAATAAATAAAAAAATATAATAATAAATAAATAGTACAAGTATAAAAAATACTTATCTTTTGTATCTAAAAGTTGAAATTTAAATTGTTTCAAATTGCTTCATTAATTTTATTTATCTGTTTAATAAATACAAAATTATTTACAACTATAACTTTACTTAATTATAATATAATTATTTAAATTTTTTCGAGTCGGTTTGGCTTGTTATAAATAATAAAATAATATTAATTTTGTTAAAGAATGTTGAGTGTTGAATGTATGTAAAATTAAATGGTAAATTGCTCTCTTGGAAGAAGAATTTCTCAATGAATTAAATTAATCATTGTAGCGTTGAATTAAGAACAAAGAATTTCTTGGGTATTCTAAACACATGTAGTTTCACACAAGTAATCATTATATAATATAAATTATATACAATTATTGTGCGTGGGTACATTTTACACAAAATGTTAATTTTCTCAAAATGCACATTTACGTTGTCTTTTAAAATTGCAAGAATGAAGAGTAAAAAGTATATTCTAAATATTTTGTTGAAAAACATTGGAAATTATCAAATTAATATTTAAGTATAATAAATTTAATTCTACTTAATTCTATTTAATTCTATTTTATTCTATTTTATTTCAGTTTAAATTATCTATTTAATTACAACTTTTTATTTCTTTATTGCAGTGCTGATATGTAAGAGAAAAAAAAGTTATTTCTACAATTCAATGATGACAACAACGAATAAGAGGAAATAGAAAAAGAACTGAAGATAATGGACCACTTTAATGTATTTGATAACATTTCAAATAGAAGATTGAATTTCGGAATTTCCTTGTTTTTTTACAAATGATTATCGTCTGGATTATTGTGGGCAATTAAACTAAAGCAAAAAAAAAAAAAAAATTAATTACAGAAGATAAATTTATTGAGCAATGATGTGGCCAATAGTGAGAAAAATATGCCGAATTAAGCTTATTGTCTTATTTATAATATTTGTCGTTGGACTAATTTTTATTTGGTCGAAAATCAATATTCAAGACAATGACAATTTTAATTCTTTTCGGTAAGTTAGACAATATTTCTAAATAGATTTTTAAAAATTTGTTATATTAATAAATTTATTTAAAATAATTAATTATTGAATATTTTATAGATTTATTTAATTTACAGACTTTATGAGTTAATTTTTTATTTATTCATAAAGTCTGTAAATTAAATAAATCCACAAGATATATCTAATAAAATATTAACTTTTTAGATAAGATGATGCTTATTGAATTAAACATTTATTATTACCTATTAATTTATTATTATTATGAAGAAATCAAAGTTGATAAATAAAATTCAATCCTAAATGGAAAATGGAATAATTAATAAAATTGTAAAAATATATTTGAAAAATAATTTTGCCATTTACAGATCTTCAGACAGGGAGAAAGATTACATTGATCGAAGAGGAATTCACGTGGTTGTTGGTCATTATATTGGCGATTCAGTTGATCCTCTCAAAAGTCCCAATATTACGAAAGGTACAATTTCTCCTATTCTATACGCCTAGAATTTTTTTTTTATTAAATTTAAAAATAAACTTTTAATTTCACAGTTAAAATTGTTTTGGCTTTTGTAATATTTTTTTTTTCTAAAGTACCTTTAGTTTTTTAATTTATATATTTCTTACTTCATTTTCTTCTGTAATATTATAATTTATATCTATAATATTATCAATAAATAAATCATTTTGATTTATTTAAAAATTTTTAAATCCAAAAATAAACTTATAAATTACTTAAAATTAGTTTTAGAGTAAAATTTTGTTTTTCTAAATATTCTATTGTCTTTTCTATTGTATTTTAGATCTCATCAACAAAAATATGTTTAATCCCCGACCTTTTGAGGGAAGAGATGGAGATCCAGTTTTAATTCCTTCGAAAGATTTTTACGTGATGCAGCAACTTTTTCAAATAAATCGATTTAATTTAATGGCAAGTGATCGCATTCCTTTGAATAGAACGTTGCCCGACGTTAGGAAAAAAAGGTTTGTTTCTTGATTATTCATTAAATTCGTAATTAATTTCATTCACAATTACTTTTATGTATTTTCCTTTAATTTTCAATTTTATTAATAAATCATTAAAATATAAATAATTCTACATTTTAAATTAGTTTCAGCATAGAATTTTTAATATCATTTCAAAATTTTTCATTTATTTGGTTATTAAATTATTTATTTAATTATTTACATTACAATTTATTATATTGCAATTTACATTAGAATTACGTTACAGCATTAGTTTTACGGAAATTATATTAAATTTTAGAGACAGTGACTTTATGTTTCGTTTAATTTATGAATTTATTATTATTATAATATTGTAATTATTTTTCATTGCAGATGCATAGCACGTTATGCAAATATTGATGGTTTACCAAAAACGTCAATTATTATAGTTTTTCATAATGAAGCTTGGAGTACACTTTTACGAACTGTCCATAGTGTTATTAACAGATCGCCAAGACAATTGCTCGAGGAAATTATTTTGGTCGATGATAATAGTGATCGAGGTAGGATTTTATTTTTAATAGTGATTCAATGAAAGACAATTTTTTGTTTATAGTAACAGAAATTTTAATTTTTTCTGGATCATTACAAATATTGAAAAAATATCTACTATTTATTATTATTTATTTATGATAATTACACGGGAATTTATTATTTATTAATAATTCGTACATAAGGTACTAAAGGCATAAAATTGAATTGTATTTAATTTTGTTTTTATTAAACAATAATTATTTAATTAATAAGAATTCTTTTCATAATTATTTATTTAATTAATGAGAAGTTAACAACAAACTTGTTAACAAAAAATTATTAAAATTATTAATATTAATAATCTTTAACGTACTTTGATAGTAAATTATTAAAATAAAATAATTATTATTACTATTATTAAAAATATTATGATAAAAAATTTATTTTTACTAATCTAATTTTTTTTTCTGAACAGAATTTCTCAAGACTCCTTTGGATGAATATGTGAAAAATCTAACGATTCCAACGTATGTTCTGAGATCTGTAAAAAGAGTAGGACTGATAAATGCGAGACTCTTAGGTGCTAATGCGGCAAAAGGAGAAGTTCTCACATTTTTGGATGCACATTGTGAATGCACGGTTGGTAGGTGAGATCTGATAATTTAAATATAAATTTTAATATTCGAATTTAGAAAAGGGAATTCTTTTTTTCTCAGTTTTTTTTTTTTTTGCAAAATATTGACAAAATTTTAATATAGATTTTATTTTATTTATTAACTTTACTATATATTTATATTTAATATTATAAGATTTTAATATCAGATAATAATAGAAAACTTATTTGATAACAAGAAAAACTTATTAGTTATAGTTATTAATAATAAATAATAGTAAATTTTTCTAAAAAGTAAATAAATTTTTATTTCTTTAGGATGGTTGGAGCCTCTACTTGAAGCAATTTCGAAAAATCGAACCAGAGTTGTTGCTCCAGTGATAGATATCATTAATGACGACACCTTCAGTTATGTCAGGTAAATTATCTTTTAAAAAATTTGCACACAATTCAATTTTTCTTATTTTTTTCCCACTTGTTATAAAAAAATCATAGATTATTTTTTTTCTTTATTTTTTTACTATAAATTTTAAATTTTTATTATTTTAATTATTAATATTCATAAAATGTTTTACATACGTATTTATTTTTAATTATTATTTATTTATTCAATTGTTTATTAAGTTTAAATTGAAAAATTCTGTGATTAGTAAAATTAAAAATCGAATATAGTAAAAAGAAAATAGTAAAAATATTTAAAATTAAATATTAATTTAAATTAATATTTATTATTTATTTATTATTTAATAATAATAACAATAATAATAATAATTTTAATAATACTTAATATTTAAATTTAAAAGTAGAATAGAATGTGAAATTGAAAGAAAAAAAAATTCTCAATCGATTGTTTGACTGTAAATCGTTTTACGATAAAATACAGAAATATGTTGCTTATTATTTACCTTTTGAAAATGATGTCATTTAATCTTATGTTTCGGAATTGCATATGGCACACGAACCGGAACAATCGTTCGATTTACAATGATTTGAGATCGTTGCGGTCGCCAATTGATCTTTGGCCTTAGATCACGACAGAAAGCTTGATACCACGAGAGACTCTTGAAAATTGCTTCAACTTTTAATATCCGTCTTATGAAATCGACAGCTTCTATGTCTAAAGAGTTCTATTTTTTTCTTAATTTTAATAACAACAATACTCACAAGTAAAATCCAATTAAAATCTTTTTTTATTTTTGACCTTTGCTTTGCGCAGAGAAAAATGATTAAAAATCGAATTTTATTATTACAATTTTGTAATTATTACATTATATACAAATTTCTTCATTTTATTTTTTAAATAATTATTTATTTTTTACTTGTAAAATTTTATTCTATTTATTTTTACTATTTTAATTCTCATTATTTTACAATTTTGATTATTTTATTTTCTTATTTGATTTTTTGTTAAATTTGATTACTTTGATTATTTTTATTCTCATTATTTTATTATTTTTACTATTTTATTTACATTTTTGATTTTTTATTAAATTTTGATTTAATATTTTGTTTCTTAATTTCAGATCCTTTGAATTGCATTGGGGCGCTTTTAATTGGGATTTACATTTTCGTTGGTTAACATTAAGCGGACAAGTATTAAAGAAACGTCGTGAAAATATTGTCGAACCATTTAAAACGCCGGCAATGGCTGGCGGATTATTTTCCATGGATAAAAGTTATTTTTTTGCTCTCGGCAGTTATGATGATCAAATGCAAATTTGGGGCGGTGAAAATCTTGAATTGTCATTTCGTGTATGGCAATGTGGTGGAACTATTGAAATTGCCCCTTGCTCTCATGTTGGTCATTTATTTAGAAAATCATCGCCCTACACATTTCCCGGGGGCGTTGGTGAAATTCTTTATGGAAATCTCGCCCGCGTTGCTCTCGTTTGGATGGACGAGTGGGCGGACTTTTATTTTAAATTCAATCCACGTGAGTCGAAAATATCAAATTTTAATTTCTACTAAAAACTAAATTTAAAAAAAAATTAGACTTTCGTTTTATTTAGATTAGATTTTCTATTTTATTTATTTACTAAGAAATGTTACGCGCTGGCCAGCGGAATGTGATATTCAATTTATTATTATTATGAAAATTAGAAAATTTTTTATTTTTAAATTTAAATTTTTCTCCTTTTATTTTTAATAAAAAAAAATTCTTTTCTTGAGCAGAAGCTGAAAGAGTGCGAGATAAGCAGCAAGTGAGATCTCGATTGGAAATGAGAAAAGCCCTAAAGTGCAAGAGTTTCGAGTGGTATTTAGACAATGTATGGCCCGAGCACTTTTTTCCAAAGAAAGATCGATTTTTCGGCAAGGTACAGAAATTTGACCAAAAAAAAAAAAAAAAAAATGAAAATCGACAGAAAAACTTTTCTTTTTCCTTTTTGTAATTTTAAATTTCAATTTTATTTATTTCCGTTTTTTTATTTTATAAATTATTATTATTATTTTATTTTTTTTATAAATTATTATTTTTTTATAATTATAATTTTCCAATTCAGTTTTTTGAATGTAATTCATTTATATTTTATTTTTTAGTTTCAATGTTCAATTTTTTCAAATTTTAATATTAGATAGTTAATTATTTTTTATATTTAATTTCTATTTTTAATAAATTGGATTACATTGTAAGTTTTATAAAATATGAAAAAGATTATTTTATTAAATTTGAATGAAGAAATTATTTTTTTGTACAAAAAATATAAATATTTTATTTAATAATATTGAATGAAAAAATTAATTCTGAGACTTATTGTTCGTTTTATTTTTATTTTAATTAGATTCAACACGTGAGGTCGGAAAATTGTTTAATGAGGCCAATGGCGAAGGGAACGTACAATCATCCAGCAGGAAACGTAATGATTCTTCCCTGCATAAATCCTCCGAATTTGGTTCAAATGTTCGTGATGACCAAAGAAGGCGTGATAATGACAGACGAAAGTGTTTGTTTGGATGCACCTGAAAAAGATACTCAACACATTAAACCAAAAGTGAAAATTATGATGTGTAATGGTCTCGAAAGACAAAAGTGGGAGTATAATGAGGAGGTAATCATATATTTTACTTCACTTAAATTTAAAATTACTTTATTCCCCTTTTATTATTCTCTAAAACAATACTTTGAAATTTTATATTTAAAACTTTCAAGAAATTATGAAAAAGAATTCTTCATTTAAATTATACAATTGTTTTCCAATCTCGTATTTTCGATATTTTTCTGTCCAATGTCTGGTAAAATATTTTTTTTTCAATTTTTTAATTTAAATTTCATTTTTTCTATTTTTCTCGTTTTAATTTTATTTTTTCCTCTTTTTTAAAATTTAATTTATCACAAATTTTTTTTATCAATAGTATTAAATTTATCTTCTTTTTGTTTCTTTTCCAGACCAGGAAATTGATTCACAAATCCTCAGAAATGTGTCTGACGGTGTCGAGCGATAATAAAGACGGTCCAGTGTTGACTCCATGTGATGAGAATGTGGATCAAGAATGGATGTTGAAATCAATTCTTTGGAAGAATGATTGAAATTTGAATATAGAAACTCGTCGAGAAATATTTGAAAAAAATATTTTTAACGAATTGCAAATGAAAGGAATAACAAATCAAAAATATCAAATAAAAAGACGCTAATTTTTTCGAATACAAATTTCTAGATGATATTAATTCCAAAAAGACTGATATTTTAGATAAATTTTAAGTTTTAAAGTTCGTTAACTTGTAAGTACTTAATTGTCTCTGAATTGTGGATGACTGCATTTTTTTGTATTTTAATTTGTAATAAAAATTATTTTTTAAGTCAAAAAGAGAAACTAGTTTTTATTATTTTCTTCTAAAATAATTTTTCCATATTTCTTAATTTAATAAAAGGAAGGTGTAAATATAAATTAATTCAGAGTAAAGTTTCAGTAAATTAATTTACAATAAATTCTCAGTAAATTTTCAGTAAATTAATTCACAGTCAACTCTCAGTAAATTAATTCTCTTTAAGTTAATTTACAGTAAATTATTAATTACAAAAAAAAATGACTGAATTTAAATTTATTGTGACGAAATAAAGAAGACAAATTTTTCAGGAGGAAAAAAATGGAAATTTTCTGAAAAATAAACGTGTTTGAGAAAAGAGTGATAATTTTTCTTCTCCTTCTTCTTTTTTTTTTTGACATTAAAGGGTGTTTCCGTCTCGCTTGTAAATTAGTTAATCTGACATGTTTCTTTCCAAGGCGTCGCGACTTTCTCAAATTATAACTTTTTTTCTGACACGTGCTCGCTTGCTTTTAAAGAAAGTACTCGTAATTCAAAGTCGTAATCTCGCAAGCGGGTATTGTGCGTTATAAGACGGTTAAGACAGTCAAAGAGTCGCATTTAAAACTGACACTTGAGAGCACTCACTTCCTCGATTCCAGCTTTTCCTCTTCAACTGGTCTGGAGAAAACTGCTCTCTTTTGAGAAAAAAAAATTCATTTTTATGTCGGTGTTTATTGCCAAGTTCAACTCGAACGTAAATTCGAGCAATTTCTAAAAGCAGAGCGCTCGACTTTTTTTTTTTTTAATATTTCAGGTTTTAATCGTATGCGGAAGGAAAATATGCCTATAAAATAATTCGTTTTTTTAACCAATTCATTTTTTCTCGATTAAAAGTAATTCTTGCAATAATTTTTTTAAAAATCGAAACAGAAAATAAATCCACTGATAAATGTAAATAAAAGGGACAAATAAAATAATTTTATAATAAATGAAACTGATAATGACAAAAATCTAATAATATTATAAATAAATATAATAAATAAATAATAAAATAAAAAATCCACTAATAAGTAAAAACAATAAAGTAAAAACCATAAAAACCAACATATAAAATAATATCTTATAAATAAAACTGATAATATCAAAAATATACTAAAATAATAAATAAATAAAATAGAAAACTTACGACTGAACGAAAAAAAGACTAAATAAGTATTAATAATAATTAATAAATAATACATTAACAATAAACAAACAAATTACCAAATTTTTGTTTTGGTTTTTTTATTTTATTAAATATTTATTGTTAAATTAAATAAAATAAAATTAAATAAATTAAAATGTAAAATTCAGAGAAATAATTCAATATTACATAATTATTAGTATTTACGAATTTTTGTGCGGGTGCAAGAAGAATAAATAATTTTTGAGGTTATAAACAAAAAATCTGTAAAGAAAAAAAAATTAATATAGTTATTAAACAGTAATTTTTAAAAATACACACCTGGATATTTTTATAGCAAACAAGTATATTTCATTGTTGTTATCAGAGAAAAATATAAAAATTAAATTTTTTTTCCCTCGTTGTCTAAATATGTATTTATCGTATTTATTTATTTGTTTATTAACCAGAAAAACAAGAAGAACAAAAGATTTCAACACATAAAGTGACAAAAATGTGTTACGTCATTGATCCAATTAACATTTTTAAATAAAAAACCAAATAAATAAATGAATCACATTTACTTTCTCGTTTGTTGACAATTTTGTTAATTTTGTAAACTTTTTAACCTCTCTTTTACAAAAAATTTTAATAAATAATTTGCGCAGAAGAAAACGATTTTTAAATTTTCGCGCAATTGGAATTACTTAGCAAAACTTGTCCACCAATCAAAAGGAGGCATCTATTTCGCCCTAAGGTTTCCAGCCAATGAGAGCACACCATAGCGTCGGCCCTTCATTGCTGTTGTAAGCGTTCCTTGAGATGGCGGCTCTCTTCGTGCTCCATAATTATTCCATCAAAAAAAGGTGAATCCTTTTATTTTTTATCAATATTTTACATTATATTACTAGTTTTAGTTATGGGACATATTATTCTATGAATATTTTGGTAAAAAATTGTTCCATATTAGCCATGGCGTGAAATATGCGTGATTCTCTCGCACGACAATTTCCAATATGGCTGCCATGGCTGTATTTGCGTTTCGCGACAAATATCTTGTATAAAGTTCATAATGTTGCAAAAGTATGCAAAAATATTGTCAAATTGTAAGAAATATGTTGTTTCTAGACAATATTTCATGATTATTTGCATTTTTGTTCGCAGATGCATTCGTCTTTTGTCCGACAATCGTTTGCAGCAAGAGAGAGCTCTCCATTTACGGTAAGGGAAAAAATGATGAATAAATTTTACACAAATATCGAATTTTTTATTATTGTGAATGTTTTGCTGTCTTATTATATACTTGTTAGGTAAAGTATTGATTATTTACAGGAAAAAGACAAATATTTAGGGACATTTTACAAAATTTTCAGGTTTAATCGTGACAAACGTGATTTCAGTTCGTAAATTTTGAGGTTAAGTTTTGTTGGCAAAATAATTCGTAGTCATTTCAGTAATAAATCAATAAGTGAATCAAAATATTGTACGGACATGAAAAAATCGTGTTTTTAATCAATAAATTTGTAGGTTAGGTTGTTTTTGTCAAAAATATTTCAATAAATTTTCAATTAAAATGTATATTTTAGGAGTAAATGCGAAAAAAAGATAAAATTTGAGTAATTCAAGTTTTTCTTTGGAAATAATTATATTTATCGTAACTTTTTTAGAATAAATAAATGTTTATTAGATAACGATATGATTTTACAATCGATGATGAATATTTAGAAGATTTTTCAATAAATTTTCTATCAAAATGCTTATTTTTGGAGCAAATGAAAAAAAAAGATAAAATTTTACTAATTCAAGTTTTTCTTTGGAAATAATTATATTAATTGCTACTTTTTTGGAATAAATAAATGTTTTAAGTAATGTTTATTGAATAACGATATAATTTTATAATCGATGATGAATATTTGGAAGATTTTTCAATAAATTTTCTACCAAAATGCATTTTTTGGAGCAAATGAAAAATAAAATTTTACTAATTTAAATCTTTTTTTTTGAAACAATTATATTTATTGCAACTTTTTTTGAATTAATAAATTTTTCAAGTAATTTTTAATAACGATTTAGTTTTACAATTGATATTAATATTTTAAAGAAAATACCAACAAAAATTCGAAAATTGAAAAATCGATTTTGTTTTTTTTTGCAGAGACAAAACAAGGGACAGCGCCATATATTTTGCAAAAGAAACAAAAATTTCAAAAATGAAAATTAAAAAATTAAAAATCAAAAAATGGAATGACAGCAATTTTTTTCGAGGTTTAAAGTTTAAAATTGAAAATAATTTTTTCAAAGTGTTAGAGTCAGTGCGGGTTACAAAAAAATATTTGAATCATTAAAAACACGTAGAAAATGTTTATAGAAATTTTTCAACAATTCAAGTATATTATAAAAATTTTAACAACAAATATATTTTTTTAATATTAAAATAAATACTTGAAAATAAATCAGTTTTTTTTATCAAAAATTAAAAGCAAATATATTCTTTACATATTAAAATAGCTTAGAAATTTCAAAAACTTATTCATATATAAAGTAATTAAATTTATTCTGATTCAAATGTATTTCTTTTTTCTGAAAATATAAAAAAAGACTTGAAAATTATTTTACAAATTAATAAAATATTTTAAATAGAAAATTCACTACTTGTTTCAAATCGAGATTGACAATTATTTAAAAATTTATTTATTTAAAGTAATTAATTCTGATTGAAATATATTTCTCTTTGCTGAAAATAATAAAAAATAAACTTGAAAATTCTCTTATAAATTATATTTTAAATACAAAATTTATTAGTATTTTTCAATTCGAGATTGACAATTAGTTAAAAATTTATTTATTTAAAGTAATTATTTCTGATTAAACTATAATTTTCTTTGCTGAAAATATGAAAAAGTATACTTGAAAATTCTCTTATAAAAAATATTTAAAATACAAAATTCACTAGTTTTTTCAATTTGAGATTGACAATTATTTAAAAATTTATTTATTTAAAGTAATTTATTCTGAATCAAATATATTTCTATTTATAAATTATATTTTAAGTACAAAATTTACCATTTTTTTCAATTTATGATCGAGAATTAAAAATTTATTTATTTTTAAGTATTTATTTAATTCTGATTCAAATATATTCATTTTTTTCTGGAAATATTTATAATAATATACTTGAAAATTCTTTTATAAATTGTACTTTAAATACAAAATTGACTAGTTTTTTTAATTTGAGATAGAGATTTAAAAAAAAGTAATTTAATACTGATTCAAATATTTTATTGAAACGAGTGTTGTGTATAAAATTCTCTACGAAGAACGGAAGGACTCCAATTGGACATTTACCATTTTTAACTGGAGGTAAATTATTCAAGGTACATTTTTCTATTCTTATTTCATTTTTATTTAATATATTTTCTAGTTTTCTAAATGATTTATTTTTTATACAAAAATTTGCGACTCCAAAAGTGGCGCATTAAAAATATTAACTTATTTTTAAAATCAATCGAAAAAATTTACTTTTTCGACAAATTCTACTGAATGAGACAAATATTGACTTTCGTGAAATAATTTCTTTAACGAACAATACAAAATTGTATATAGGTATTATATAATTATTTCATTGAAGAAGCAAATATGCATTTATGATTGTATAGGTGCGAGACTGGTTTTGTTGTATTCATACATAATATGCATATAATTCAAAAAAAAAAGGAAAAAAACACTAAAGAGCTTCTTTCCTTTCGGTGTAGAACATCCTGCGTCTAGTTATTGTCATTTAAGTGATTCACTGATAGTTAAGGTAGTGCGTGATGAGCCACCTTCTGTTGTCATCGTTGTCAAGGTTAGATCTACAATCGTTCCAATTCGCCTTTAACTTTCAAGGTATCTTCAGGGTTGACTCTTAAATTGATGATTATCATCATTATCATCATCTTTTTCTCTTTTTTTTACCCCCTCCGTTTCTTTTTTTTTTACTCCAGTTTTCCTACTGTGAATTTTTAATTTCTTTCAATTGCTATTATAATATCACTCTCTGTCTCTCTATACATAGTTTTCAATGGAAAAAATAATGAATTTATTCTAGGAAAAAATAAATATTTATTATCGTCTCATTATTTATGGAAATTTCAAGAGGAAAAAAAAATCTTTTTTTTTCTTTTTGCAAATTCCTTTATATTCTATTTCGTTAAATGTATAATACTTAAAAAAGTGCAATTTGAAATAATTTTTTTTTGAATAAAGGTAAATAATTAAATTTTGTAAATTGTTGAAAAAAATCTAATTTTTTTCTGCAAAAATTATTTAATTTTATATGGGGAATTGAAACGAGACTTAATTGTTTGCTATTAAATGACTGCCGAAGTTTTGTTTTAATTTATTAATAATTAATTATAATGATTATTACAATAATATTATAATTAATTATTTATAATGAATTACAAAACTAGGAATCAATTTATAAATAGAAAATATCACAAAAAAAATATATTTTATAATTATTTGTAAAAAAATAAGTAAATTAAAAAATAAATATATTTTCCAGGATTTAGATTTAAATTAATTTAAATTAAAATTCTCCGAAAGTAATTTATTCAAAAAATTTTTATTTTATTAAAACAAAGATAGGATTTATAAAACTACTAGAAGTGAAAGAAAAGAAAATAATTATGAATCGATTGGATAAAATAATAATTAACAATAAATTTAAATTAATAGGTATCATCAAAAGAAATGATACATAATTAATATTGTATGATCCTAATTAATTAATAAATTACCTATTATCTAAAAATATTAGTTAATAATTTTATTATTCAGAACAATAATAGTAATAGTAATAATAAAAATAAAAATATTAATAATAATAATAGTAATAATAATAAGAATAATATTAAATATTAAGAACAAAACTAATTTTTTTAAAATTTAAAATTTATGATAAAATTTATTTGTTTTGAAATGTAAATAAATAATTAATTAATTAATAATTTGATTGTTTATGTAATTATAATTTTTATTATAGTATTCGAAATAAATTAAATATTAAGAATAATTATTTTGGTTATTAAAAGACGTGCTTAGAATATTTTTTTCGGATTAAAAGTTAATTGATAGAATAAAATGCGCGATAAATCAGGAATGTTAGTAAATTCATAGTAAATAAAGAATTTTATCCTCTTGAGAATCTGTATATAATAATTATATCATCATTATATCATTAAAGCGAATCATTACCCTACCATTATTGTGTTATTACATTGTCGTTATAAGTTCCGTCTAACTGTAAATTATAGGTTCACTATCGCCATTTAAAATTAATTTCCAATATTATATTAAATTTAACTTTTACTCCATTTTCACTTTTCGATGATGGGCGGGTTGAAAGTTTTTCTGCAAGTCAAATAAAAAAAAATTTGTCTCAGTCACACTGAAAAGAAAATTTATATTTGGTTTAAATAATCGATTACTTGTCTATTATTATCAATGAAATGTTAACTTGAATCATGTAATTTTTATTTAAATTAACTGAGAAATTATTTGGTAATTTTTATTGTAATTGTTTTGGAAAAAATGCTTTTTTCAGATGATTTCTCTTCTCTAATTTTTCTTCCTATTGTTTTATAGAAAAATATTTAGTTTTATTCTTTTTTTAGTTCGTAGGTTTTTCTTAGTTTGTTAACGTTTAATTTAATGGGTTTTTAATTTATAGAAAGTAATTAATAAATTGATATTTTGAGTAGATTATTGATAAGCGAGTTTTATACTTAATCGAAACAAATTTCTGATTAGCTAAATTTTTATTTGCCTATGTTTTTATTTAAACAAATTTCTATTTAGCCAAATTTGTATTTAATTAAATTTTTATTTGTCCACAATTTTATTCAGGCTAAATTTTATTTCGCTAAATTTTTATTTAGCTAGGTTTTTATTTAAACAAACTCCTATTTAGCCAAATTTTTATTTAAACAAATTTCTATTTAGCCAAATTTTTAGTCAAACTAATTTTTATTTAATTACATTTTCATTTAGATTTATTTTTATTTAGCGAAATTTTTATTTGACTCGATTTTTATTTAAACAAACTTCTATTTAGCCAAATTTTTATTTGTCCATATTTTTATTTAAACAAATTTATATTTAGCTAAATTTTTTATATGTCCATGTTTTTATTTAAATAAATTTCTATTTTTAGACAAATTTTTATTCAGTTAATTTTTATTCAGCTAAATTTTTATTTCTTTAAATTTTTACTTGTCCAATATTTTATTCTGTTTAATTTTTATTTAGCTTAAATTTTATTCAGTTTAATTTTTATTTGTCCAAATTTTTATTCTGACTAATTTTTATTTAGCTAAATTTTTATTTGTCCATATTTTTATTTAAACAAATTTCTATTAGCTTAATGTTTATATTCAAACTAATTTTTATTAAGTTAAGTTTTTATTTAGACATAGGTATTTCTATTTAAATTAATTTTTATTTGGCTATGCTTTTATTTAAACTTTCTATTTAGACAAATTTTTATTCTGTTTAATTTTTATTTAGCTTAAATTTTATTCAGTTTAATTTTTATTTAGCAAAATATTTTCGTCAAATACTGAAATTATTGGTTCAAATAAAATTGATTTGATTAAAATAAAAATTAGTTGACTCAAGTAAATATTTATTAAGTATATAATCGATTATTTGTATAAAAAAAATTTTTTTTCCAGTGTGCAATTAAAGAGTGTAAATATTTGTTTATGTTGCATATAATATATTTGCGATATATTGATATATACTGATTATAATTTTAAAATAGGAATTGATTTTTTTTCTCGTTTGAAACACTGTAAATCATATATAACATTATGCGTATGATTTTTGTGTAGTATATCGTGTATATATGTAGAAAAATTGTAGTATTTAAATGCTTAAAGAAGATTAATAACGACACGTTGGGGCGTGTTGTATTTGAACCAGGAAAATAAATCGGAGTTGATCTTAACGAGATTCGATGATACTCTTATTTATGATCGTCTGCATCAGAAGCGTAGCGACTTAATTAGTGTACGATCAAGGCTTACAGCTTCTCTTTTTTTTTCATTCAGCCCTGATTATCGCGGTAGGCAAATACGTACTGAGAAGGTCGTGATTTAATGCGCCAGGTTCTTTATATTTTTTTCTATATATATATGCACTACGAAAACGTTTTTCTCTTCGCACTATATTGAAAATTCTTCCGGAAAAACTTATTTTCTGATCTCTCGTAAATTGCGCTTTTTCGTTGAAAAAAAAAAAAATTAAAAGACAGTGGCAAAATTTTGAATTTAATGTTGTATTTATTAACTTTTAACAATTGTTTTAACAATTTATTATTGTTCTCGTTAAGACTTTCGCTCTTCTTTAGAAATTTATGGCTATTCCAGTTAAATAAAAGAAATTAACTCGCCTAATAAATAAATATTATTTTCATCAATGAAATAAAACTATGTAATTTCTTCATCCGATGATGAATGAAATTACATTGTTTATTTTCATTTGTCAAAAAGCGATTCAGAAAAAAAATGAAACGAAGTGAATGGTTAATTTTGACATCTCGAGAATATTATGAAAATGATTTAATTTGAAAGTGACGAACGTTTCCTCTTCAGAATTGAGAGTTTTGGTTCTTCAAAATAAACAAGTGGGTGCCACTTGTTTTTTTTAAATTTTTCTTTTCTCTCTTTCTCTCTCTCTCTCTCTCTCTTTTGCGCTTTTTACTCCATTGTATGGCGATAGCAAAGCATAACCATAAATAAAGAGTTGCTCATCTCATCCAAAATTGGACGTTGGTTGAAGGTGATCAGAGGGAATGAAGTAACGGAGGATAAGTCGTTGTTTAAGTGCTTTCCTGTCCCCTCTGAGGACGTGACTTTGACCCAGATGCACAGGCTCTTTTCTTCAGATAAAATTCAACGACAATGTCCATCCTGAAGTGTATCAGAGAGACATTTGCAATCTCATTTATTATATATTCTTGTGTTTATTGTGTTTAATTCAAAAATAAGGAGTAATCTTGATGCAAGTCACGCTTTCTCTTGTGAAACTAAATGAATTGTTAAACAACAAAAAAACAATTTTTGAAAACTTTTAGAAAGAATAAATGATTATTTCTTTAGATATAAGTAAAAATCTACATTCGTCCTTTTTGTTCTTCTGACTTTAAAATATTTTTCTTATTTATGTTTGCACTAAACATCAGAAGATTGAAATTAAATGAATTCTAAAACAGAAAAATTTATTATTCTATCGGTATCCACGTAGATTGTTGCTAGAATGTTGCTGAACAACAACCTGAAGGATGGAAAATTTTTTTGTAACTTTGAAATAGTAGCACCTCCACCCGAACACTATCAGATAATTGAAATTATAGGGCTCGAACTAGGTCCGTAAATATTCTAGTTGCCCCAGAGCCTGGAAATCCTGGAAAACCTGGAAAAGGTATGAAATTTAGAGAAAGGTATGGAAAACCTGGAAATAGTATGGAATTTAAAAAATTTTCTGGAATATTGCCTGTTTTTTAAGATTTTTGAGAAAATTTTGTTCTAGCTATTGTTTAGGAACAGTAAAACATTTTTAGACTAACAATTGTTAGTAAACAGAAGTTAAGTTCGCTTAAAAAATAATTTTTCATCTTCTGCTGATTGGCGGCTGTGGTTACTTTTTATAAATTGTGAATTAAATAATTTTTTATGACCCGGATATTAATTGGAAGTGTACTAGTAACAGTTTAAGACCAGTAAAATATTTTTTGACCAACAATTGTTAGTAAACAAAAGTTAAGTTCGCTCAAAAAATCATTTTTCATCTTTGGCTAATTATCGGCTGTGGTTACTTTTTATGAATCGTGAATTAAAATATTTTTGATGACCTAGATATTAATTAGAATTGTTCTTGCAATATTTTGGGACCAGTAAAAATTTATTTGAATAAAAATTGTTAGTAAACAGAAGTTAAAGTTCGCTCAAAAATTAATGTTTTATCTTCTGCTGATTGGCGGCTGGTGGTTCCTTTTTATGAATCGTGAATTAAAATATTTTTGAAGACGCAGATAATTATAGGAATTGTTCTAGCAATAGTTTGGGACCAGTAAAAATTTATTTAAATAAAAATTGTTAGTAAACAGAAGTTAAAGTTCGCTCAAAAAATAATGTTTCATCTTCTGCTGATTGGCGGCTGTGGTTACTTTTTGTGAATTGTAAATTAAATTAATTCTGATGACCCAGTTAGTAATTGGAATTGTTCTAGAAATAGTTTGGGACCAGTAAAAAATTTTGAGACTAACAATTGTTTGTAAACAGAAGATAAAGTTCGTTAAAAAAATTTTTCATCTTCTGCTGATTGGCGGCTGTGGTTCCTTTTTATGAATCGTGAATTAAAATATTTTTTATGACTTAGATAATTATTGGAATTGTTCTAGTGATAAGTTAAGACCAGTAAAAAAATAAATTTTGTGACTAAAAATTGTTAGTAAACAGTAGTCAAAGTTCGCTCAAAAAATAATTTTTCATCTTCTGCTTATTATCGTCTGTGGTTACTTTTTATAAATTGTGAATTAAAATATTTTTGAAGACTCAGATGGATTGTTGCTGACCTAGATTGTTGCTGGCATGTTGTTGAACAACATCTTGAAGGATAGATTATTTTTTTGTTACTTTAAAGTATAGTACGAATATTTTAAATTAAAAAACATTGGTACATCTGTTTTATTCACCCCAGATTAAATTGTCGAATAATTTCTATAAAAGGAGGAATGTCATTTTCGAAATAAAACCCCTTCTCTTTCTTTTATATCGATATAGAAAAAATGTTACTTTCGCCTCTTGAAACTATTTCAAGTGCAATAGTTCGTTTTTTTATTTCACTTTATAACCAAATCAGAAGTGCTTCCATATGCTGAAGCAATAAATATCAGATGCTTCTTAATTAGAAGCAGTAAATGTTCATATATTTGAATAACTAAATCATAGCAGTAAAATGTCAACACAATATATATGAATACATTGGTTATATTATGCTATATATGTATTTGTGACTTGACAGAAATTACATTTGACATGCCTCGAAGCAAGTATTTGAAAACCTGTTCCATCAACATATGTCCGAACATGCATTCGTCAGATATCATTCTAAATTATTACTAGATTCCAAAATTGAAAACAAAAAATTATCATTTTTTTCTCGCTCTCTTTTCTACAAGATCAATTATGGAGATGATTGAATTTTACATGTTGCTTTATGAGGAGTTATCTAATATTTTTTGGTGATAAAAGTGGTGGAAAAAGTTTGTTGGAAAATATATCTTCTTCTCTAATTTTCTTTGTTTAGAAGATTATTTAATATTTTTCTCTTTTTAGTTAGTAGGTTTTTTTATGCTTCGAACAAAAATTCGGCTAAATAAGAATGTTTGTTTAAAAAAAATGTTTGTTTTCATTAAAAGAATATGGTGGTCATAAAAAGTGTAAATAAACAATAAAGATAAGTGTAAATGGGAAAAATGCAGTTCTTTTGGGTTTTAATTGAAGCGAACTGAGACCTACTTCCTTTATATATTATTTCTAAAGGAGAGGGTTTTGTCGGTGCGAAATGAAGGTATATAAAACAAAAGATAAAACTAGAAAGACGAGCTCGGTGACAGTGGCATCCTCGTGAACTGGAGATCGTCAAAATCGTCCTGTATCTTTACTCACGATTTGTCTACTCGGTCACGTCGTCAGCTCGTCCAACTGTTCCGGTTCTCAGACACCTATGACCCTGGTGGACAACTTTTTCCCACATTAATTGTCCTCGCTGAGGAACTTTAATTTTTGAGGAAATATATATCTATATGTGTATAAAAGCGACCACTTTTTTTTTATTCTAACCCCCTTGACCTCGGTCCAGAAGTCGTAATCACGAAGCGAAACAATGAAAACATGTGATATAGTTTTTTTTTCCTTTTTTTTGTTGACGAAATATTTCGGTATGACAATATTTTAGAGAAAGTTATACTTTGGATATTTGGGTATTATTTAATTTGAGTGCAAGTGTATAATAATCGGGAAATCCGAGAAATAGCCAGGAATTTAATTTGACCGGGAAAAACCGGGAATAAGCCAGAAATTTTATGGCAAACCAGGAATTTTGTCGAATTAAAAGAAATTTTGTGAAATTCAACTGAAAATAATTAAATTTGTTAAACAATTTCATTAAAAACATTTCAACAATATTGTTATTACAAAAATTGTTATTAATAATATTAATAATAATTAATATGGTTAATTTCTAATTTGTTAGCTAAATTTGTTTAAACAAATAATTGTTGTTATCAGAAAAATGTCATTTTCTTCTGAATTTATAGTTGCTTAAACAAATTATTTATTATTTATTTTATTATTATTGTTATTATCAATATTTTTATTAACAATAGTGTTATTATAAACATTGTTATTATCATTATCAATATTATTATTAACAATATTATTATTTAACTATAGTAATCATATAGTAATAATTAATAAACGAAATAAAAATTTAAATAAATATTTTTTGTTATTAATATTTTTTTTATTACAAATTTTGTTATTTATAAAAAAGTAGTAATTTAGATTATTAATTCTCTGAGTAATTTATTTTTTTTAGTAATGTTTTACAATTTATGAACAGAATTTTTAATATTTATTGTCGGTTATCATTCATTACTTTATAGATTTTTCATTTTTTTATAATAAATTGTTTATTTTTTTATTTTATTTATTTATAACAAAGTTTATTATAAATCTTTTGTTCGTAAATAAAAATTTTGATTTAAAAAGAATATTTGAAAATTTGTGTAAAAAATAAAATTAAATATGAGGAGAAAAAAAAGTATAAAAAATTCATAAAAATTAGTTTTTCAGTGATAGGAAAAATATTTAGAAAATTATTAATTTTTGGAAAAATGGAAAATTGGGGGTTGGAAAAAGAAGTATAAAAAATGAAAGACGCACATTAAAACGAAGACTTTCATGTATTTTTTTCTGGAATAATACATATCGACATATATACAATCACCTTTAATATATGCTATACAAGATGTAACTATAATGTAGCTACAATGATATAGAGAAGGTACATAAAGCGATGAAGGATCGTGATATGATTCGCGATAATTTATACAATGTTTCACGATTTCTCGACGCACGAATATCAAAATTTTCTTTTCACATTTCAATATATATTTAACGTATAGATATTTACTTTTCTATTTAATGAAAAAAAAAAATCTCGCTATGCGATCCAGGCACATATAACTATATATATATTTTTTTGTATATTTAATATTTTTAATATATAAAAAAAATATCTCTTCAGTAGTGATATGAAAATGGTGATTGGAGGAAAACAGTTACATTGCTTATATATTCGATATCGAGTGATAAATCGCACGATTTATAAGACTATAAAGTTATGTAAACTCCTTAGTATAAATATAAATTGGAGAATTGATGACTCGGGCGATTCACAATTTTTTTTTTATTCACAGATTATTTTATTATATAAATTATTTCATTTTCTTTTGGCCTCCAATCGACTCTTGATTCTTGAATTATAAATTTATTTTTTTTTTTGCAAAATTTCCTAATTTTCTTATTATTTAGTTGAATAGAAAAATTATCGTATTTTCAAAGTATGTAATTAATTGGTTAATTAATTATTTAATTAATTAATCAATTATAAATTCAAATTTTATAATTTTTCATTATTTTCACTCGTCATTGTGCGTACGGTTTTTTTGTTGCAATTATTGGGTAATTGTTGTTTAATTTCGAAATACTGGTGGCAATCGTTTTCAATAAAATTAAATTTTTATTCATAATAATAATTGTTTATTACTAATTGTTTTTTTTATAATCTTCTTGTTTTCTACTTTTTCTAGTTTTTCTAGTTTTTTAAAAGTTTGTAATAACGTTTATTTTAAAACTTTTTTAATTCTTAATTAAACTTAAATAATTCTTCAAATAATCAATTTTTTATTATGAAATAATTAAATTCATGTCTATTAATGAATTAATTTATCGATTAATTACTGAATCGATTTAATTAAATTAAAATTAATAAATTAATAATATTATTAATAAAATTAATTAATTAATTAATTAAATAAGTTCATAATAAATAAATTTATTTATTAACTTAACAAATTAATAAATATAATAATTTATTTATTTATTAACTTAATAAATTATTGAGTCAATTAAATGAATGAATTAATTAATTTTTAAAAATTAAAAAAATCTGTGAAAACGGATTTTTATTAAAATTTGAATTTTTCATTGGGGAAAATTGGAAAATTTCGCAAATTTTTGAATCGCTGAAGTGACATGTGACCTTAAAATGTGTGTGAACTTATTCTTTAGATGAGGATATTATAAAAAAAATTTACTAAGGTAACGAGCGATTGTTTAGAGACTTAAAAAGCGCTCAAAGTTTCGCTAAAATTAAAATACGTATATAAATCGGTAACCACAGTGACATCACATTCCTACTAAATATTTATATAAAATTTTCTATACAATGTTTAGTAATATTCACACAATACACGCGAAGCGTTTTGACTAAATTATTATAACATTATATAATATACAAATTCTCTTTGAAAAAATTTTTCTCGAATAGCTAAACATTTTTTTTCGAGTAGATATAATATTGTTTTTTAAAATACTTTTTTTTAAAATACTTTTTTTTAAAATACTTTTTTTTAAATTACAAAAATATTTGTTTCTAATTTTGTAATTAATATTTTTAATTACTTATAAAATACAAAAATAATTTTTTTGCGCTGTTTTATTTTTCATACTTTATTTTTTTAATAGAAAATTGAATATTTTATTATAATTGTTTATTTATTTATAAACGCGACAAGAAAAATTTTTAGTTATTTGAGATAAATTTTTTTTTATAAAAATTTTTCTATTCACATCACATCTCTCTCTTTCTCTCTCGTAACAATTTACTTTAGACTCTTGAAATATATATTTTTTTAATTATAACATTTTTTTATAAACAATTTAACAATTTAACAAATTTTTAATAAAATAATCAAATTATTTTCTTCTTGAGAAATTTTAATAAAATTCGACGATTTATTTTATCGAATTAATTCGAAAAAAATCATATCTATGAAAATTTCTAATCACTTTTATATACGAAACGATTCCATTAACGCTATATAAAAAAAAAATGTGAAATATATATTTTTATTTAAAATGGGAGGAAAATGGGAAAAATTAGTGGGAAATGATTATAATAGATTGATGAGAAATTACAGTTCTAAGGAAAATTAAAATGACATTATTATTGAGAATTGATTATTCAGTTGATTTTTGACTTGCAGTACTTTGGGTGCATTTAAAATAAAATATTTCTTTTCTTTCTTTCTTAAATATTAATTAATTGATAATTTCCACTGGAAATTTTTTATAATTTTATGGGAATATTTTTGCACCCCTTTGTTATTTATATAAGATTTATTAAATCTATTTATAAATTCTTAAATCACGCCTTTTGGCTAACATTTTCTTTTTAATTTAAAATTATATATGTTTCGTAAATTGAATTAACTATCTATAAATTGAGCCTCCGTACGAAATCTAATTTCGTATAAGAACGTATAATATATTATAATCTTCATTTTATTTTTCAATATACGCCCGTATACATATATTTGTGTATTATATATAAAATTTATATATGAATATATTATTATTGATATTATTACTATTTTTATTGTAATTATAATTATTGTAATTATTATTATAATTATAATTATTTTAATTATAATCATTATATTTATTATGATTATAATTATTCTAATTCTAATTATTATATTTATTATGATTATAATTATTCTAATTATAATCATTATAATTATTATAATTGTAATTATTATAATTACAATTAATTTCTATTATTATTACTATTATTAATATTAATATTAATATTATTAGTTATTATTATTAATATTTATATTAATTTTATTACTTTAATTATTATTTTCATTATTATTATTTTTATTATTATTCTTAATACTATTATTGTTATTATTATTGTTATTGAAAATAATAATTATTTTTCTATCTTCAAAGACTCGGGGATGGGAATGTATACAGTTCTTTTTTTCATGACTTATTGATTAATAATTACATATATATTATATATTAATTATTACACGTACAGGTAACGTCAGTTGTGTACCTGACACAAGAATGGAAATTTGTTTTTGTTTCTTTTATAAAAAAAAATGACAATTTATAATTGTCAAATTTCTAGATAATTCCTTTTCTCTCGGTACAAAATTTATTATTGCATTACGATAATGATTCATTTTGGAAATTTTTCTTTGAGAATAAAAAATACTAATTTTTTACTATTGTGACGAAAATTTTTTCATCACTGATTTTCTTTAGAAAAAAATTTAGTTCCTTATTTGAAATATTTTTTTCTCCTCACTCGATTTTTTGGTTAAATTTTGAATTTAACAAAATTCGGCTCACAATGTGAGTGATTGTGAAAGTCGAAGTGAAATTACATAATTGATGAGAAAAGAAAAAATTATATACTCTTATTAAATGAGAAGAAAAAATTATTCCTTTTTAAAAATAAAAATTTCTTGGTCCCATTTTTTTGATAAAGGGCACAATATTTAATTTGAGATCCATCGCTTCGTTGTTTTTATTATTATATAGGATAGAAATGCGTCAAAATCAGAAATTGTGAGCAGTAGTGTGAAACTTTTAAACCAGAATCTGGAACGAAGAGACAAAAATTTTTTCTTTTTTTTTTTGCCGAATTAGGAATGTTCATCGTCTGATGGAACGTGATTTCGTTTCTAAATAGTATTGCCTCTTAAGATTGTCGCACAACTATATGACAGAAAATGTACCTTGAACTAGTTTCCTGATCATTCTCGAACATTTTTTTCTTTTTTTTTTGATTGCCATCAAAGAAATCAACTTTATTATTTTTTTTTTAAATAAAATACATAAAAACTTTCAAAAACTTTCTCAATTAAATATTTTTGTTTGCTGTGGTCAGAAAAGGATTTTTTTAATTGTATCAATTTTTTTAAATTGTATAAAATATATTTTTATTTGAATTTTCACGGAATTATTTACGAACAATTGTCAATCATTTTTTTGTATTTTTAATTAATTTTTCAATTCGTATAATTTTATGTTGTATAAAAATATATTTTTTTATATTTAATTTTTAACATTTTTTTAATCAAATAAAAATTTATTGATATTAAATCTTTGGAATATTAAATATTAATTAATATTTAATATTTTTTCAATTAAGTGAAAATTTATTGATAGAAATTTTTGTTTTGGAAAAAAAATACGAGACTCAAAAATACTTTGTAATATTAAATATTAATATTTAATATTTTTTGCAATTAAGTGAAAATTTATTTTAATAGAAAACTTTGTTTTGGAAAAAAAATACGAGACTCAAAAATACAAGGAGAAAAATAGTTTTCGAGTGAGATTTGGAAATTATTTTTTGGGGAGGTAAAATTTAGGAGAGGTGAAGGTCTTTTTTTTGAAAAAGGGTTTGGCGCGTTGTCATCAGGTGTGGAAGAGAGGATGGCGTGGGAGAAAAAGAAACAATTTCAAGCACGTGAACATAATCGCAGAGATCAATCGTGATATACAACATATATATAAAAGAGCGCTGCTACTCTCCCGCGGGTCGGTTCTTTTATGGCGTTCTACTTTCGCGACGAGACTTCTTGATCAGGGCGTATAGTAAGATCGCACAACTCTTTACGATGCTGCTTCGAAAATAAACCTTCTTTGCCGAAAGAAATACCCGATTATTCACATCCAATCAACCTTCAATCGGAGAAAATTTACAATTGAACCTCATTTTGTTTGCATCAATTGATTAAAAAAAAGAGGAGAAAAAAAAGTTTTCCCCTTTTTTTTCTTTTTTTTTTAAGCTATCTCATTAGTTTCACATGAATTTTATTTATTACGCAAATAATGACATTGATTAACGTTTAACTGATTGAAAATTTGCAAAAAAAGGTGAATAAGTTTTAAAAGTGAAGAAATGTAAGTTTGGTAGAATTTTTTAGATAATTTTTTATGGTAAATAATAATAAATAAGTAATTGATTTTTTTTAATAATAATAAATAATTAATTGATTTTTTTAATAATAATAAATATTTAATTGATTTTTTTAACAATAATAAATAATTAATTGATTTTTTATTTTAAAAAACATTTATTTATGTTTGTAAAATAAATTCAAAAAATTTAGTGGGAATTTGCTATTAATGGGCAGAAAATATCTAGAATTGAAAAAATTAGTGAACAGTTTGCAAAAAGTGGAGTAGGAATTGTAAAAAAAAAGAGTAGAATTTACTTTATAGTTTGGTAAATTTTACATTGAAATAAAAATATTAGCTTCTTGATTTCATTCTATATTTACACTTCACAGATGAAGAGTAGTAAATTTCAATTTAAATCCTTAATTAACCTTTTAATAAATAATTTATATTTTTCTAAAGAATTTAATTATTTGAACAGTTCGGTAATTTTTACAATGAGTAATTATAATTTACTCTATGGATTTTACTCAAAAAGAACAATAAATTTTTACCGAACTGTTCAGTAATTTTTCATGTACAATGTTAGATTTTTACCAAACCGTTTAGTAATTTTTCAAATTCAATGTTAATTTTTTACCAAACTGTCTAGTAACTTTTTAAGTTACAATAAAATTTTTCCAAACTGTTTAATAGATTTTTAAGTTTAGTAATTTTTTTTAAATCAACGTTAATTTGTTTACCGAACTATTTAGTAATTTTTTAAGTTCAACGACAAATTTTTATCAAACTGTTAAGTAGTTTTTTAATTTTAGTCATTTTTCTATGTTGAACTTTATAAATTTTTACCAAATTGTTTAGAAGTTTTTCAAAATCTAGTAATTTTCTAATTTTTTTTTTTAATGAATATTCTACCTTTAGAGAGTAGATTTAGATTTTGTGATTATTTTCTAATGAGACCAATTATTACTCTTTAAATTTGAATTAGTTAAAAATAATTAATTTGGTAGTAAAAAGTCTGTCACTGGTTCAAATTGTAAAATTTTTCTGAATAAAAAATTATAATTTTTTAAATAAAAAATTATAATTTATTAAATAAACTATAATTTATTTAATAAAAAATTATAATAGTTCACATTTAATTATTAGTTAAATTGGTTTATTTGAAAATAACTAAAAATTTTGGTAACTGATTAAAATAGTGAATTTTGATTATTTTCGTAGTTAATTATTTATTTACTAATAATTAGTTATTTGACATTAATAATTTTCTACTAATTAGTAATTTTCTACTAATTAGTAAGTTTGTCCTAAGTAGTAACTTTCTCCTAATTAGTAAGTTCCTACTAATTAACAACTTTCTACTGATTAGTCATTTTTTACATTTTTTGGTTGTTCTAATTTTTTTTACTACTCTGAATTTAAATTATTAAAGATATTTAATTATTAGAATGTTTTTTGCTTTTGAATTCGTAAATTTTACTAATAAATTAGTAGAAATTACTATTTATTAGTAAAATTTACTAATTTTACTAATTTATACTAATTAAACTCCACTAATTTCTAATTAAATTAGTAAAAATTACTATTTTATTTGAATCAGTGACTGACTTTGCTTTTGAATTAGTAAATTTTACTAATAAACTAGGAGAAATTACTATTTAGGTATTTATTAGTAAAATTTATTAGTTCTACGAATTTTTACTAAATAAATTAGTTGAAATTACTATTTATTTGAATTAGTGTCTGACTTTGCTTTTGAATTAATAAGTTTTACTAATAAATTAGTAAAAATGTCTATTTATTAGTAAAATTTACTAATTCTACTAATTTCTATTAATTTCTACTAATTAAATAAGTAGAAATTACTATTTATTTGAATTGGTGACTGACTTTGCTTTTAAATTAGTAAATTTCACTAATAAATTAGGAGAAATTATTATTTATCAGTAAAATTTACTAATTCTACTAATTAAATTCTATTAATTTCTATTAATAAAAAGTATTATTTATTTGAATTAGTGACTGACTTTTGCTTTGAATTAGTAATTTTTCCGTGTAGTAAGTTTTGCTAATAAATTAGTAGAATTTGTAAAATTTGCTAATTTGAAAGCAAAAATTTAGTCACTAATTCAAATTAGTAAACATTTTTCCTAATTCAAATTTAATTAATACAGTTTTAGTGGGAAATGACTTAAAATAAATAAAAATTGTTACTGTGAATTAGTGGCTCAATTTTCGCTGAGATTCAAATTTACGAGAGTGAATGATTTGTGAGAATGACATACCTATTGATCAATTTTTTGAAGTGAGGGAAAGATCTCATTAGGATAAAAGAATGAGTTTTCGATAAAAATAAAAAAAAAAATGAAGATTGATTGGCATATGTGAGGTCCAGTAAAATAAAAAAAAGAAGTTGTGCCGTGTGATTGATTTTCATGAGAGCTATTGAGAGAGTTGAAAAGAAGAAATGTTTTTCCCAAACCCTTCAATTAAGTCGGGTTTTACTTGGCTAACAAGCGTGAGTAAGCAATGATTGTAGAGAGAGAAAGAAGGAGAATTTCGCAGTAGACCCTGGAGTTTCACAGCATCTCGATACATACATATTGGTATGTATCCCAGGTGATCCCAGGAGAGGAGAGCCGATGGCCTCGGTCTCTTGCGTTACACTTTTGCCACGCCCTGATCAGAGCGCGCTTGGCAGGCGCATCGCGAAAGTGAAACGCAATAAAGGAGCCACGCCGTGCCACCGCAGCCGCGAGTATAGACAGCGACGGTTTATATGTTTCGCGATGCGATCGATCTTCACGATTATGCTTGTGGATGCTGCATCTGAGTACCGACTCGTTTTTCTCCCACGTCCTTACGAACCACATTAAATTTCACAACTCTCCTACTATCTTGTTCTCTTCTTAACATTTGTATTTGTCGTTTTCACTATGCTATTTAAGTTCTCACCATCCTTTTTCCGTATCATCCTTCCGCGAATCTCTTCTTTTTTTTTCTCCGCCTTTTTCTCTCATCTAATCGGAGAAAGTATTTTCCGCTTGTTATATATATTCTTTACTCTTTTTGCGTTTGTCAATTTTACTTTCTTTCTTACCCTTTTCTCTTTTCTTTATTTTCTTTCTGATTTTCTCTTTTTTGAAATTGTATTTTTTTCTGGTTTTAAATAAACATTATTACAAATGAAAAAAAGAGCATTTTCAATGTTAAGAAATAAAATAAATTTTAGTGGCACATAAAATGTTGCAGATGACCGAGATTCTTTAGAGGTATATTTTATGAATGCTGCATTAATATTTATATCATTTGAATTTTTTTGAATGGCATTATATTGATATACATTTATAATTTTTTTTACTACCTTTTGAAATGACCACTTTATGATTATATGCTACTGTTTTCAAATGATCATTTTAACTGAGGAAATGGTTATTTCGTCCATTAAATTGTTGGAGGCATATATTACGGACTACATATTAGCGTTTGCTAACTATTAAATTTTAGTGAGGTCACACTGTGTCGTAAATCAATTTTTTTCAATGAAATTCCTATTTATTTGAAAGTATTTGGATTAATTGATATCATTTGAGTGAAATTTACATTTTTAAAGAAAGGAGATACAGTTAAAATCTGGATAAATGAACTGTTGATTAAAAAAATCATTTTGAGAATCTTGATAATTGAAGAGTTTGTTAAAAAAGTAGAGAAGAATCTCGATAATTGAACTAATTCATACAAGAGTACAGTAGTACCTTGATAATTGAAGCGTTTGTTATAAAAGCATAGTAGAATCTCGATAATTGAACCATTTGATTAAAAAACACAGTATGATCTCGAAAATTGAACCATTTATCCTAAAGGTACAGTAGAATCTCGATAATTGAACCTCTTTTTTGGAAAAGGTGGTAAGAACCTCGACTATTGAACCATTTCTCGAAAAATACAGTCAAACCTTGATAAACAAACTACATGTTAAAATATGCAATATATTTCTGTTAGAGGATCCGATTGTTCGCAAAAATAAATAAAAATTTCGATAATTAAATCACTTATCATGAAACTACACTAGAATGTCGATAATTAAACGCCTTTTTGGAAAATTTAGTGTGAAAATCTCGATTATTGCACCATTTCTTGAAAAATACAGTCATACTTCGATAAGCAAACTATTGGTTAGAAAATGCAATATATTCCCGATAGACGAGCCGATTGTCCCCTGCAATGTATGAAAACTTAGATTTTTAAACCATTTGTCATGAAAGTACAGTAGAACCTCGATTGTGAAATCGTTTGTTAAAAATTGTACACTATAACTTTGCTTATCGAGTCTTTTCGTTTAAAAAAAGATTAAATTCTAGATAGATTAGCCAATTTTTTTAGAAAATTACAGTAGAACTTCGATAAGTGAAAAGTTTGTTAACAAATTGCAGTAAAATCTTGATTATTGCACCACTCGTCATAACAATGTAGTAGAGCCTTGATAACTGTTCGTTAAATAGAGTGGAGTGAGACTTTGATAGATTTGTTTGTTTCGAAATACAATAAAACCCTGATATACGAAATTATTCGAAAAATACAGTAAAACCTCAATAAATGAACCATTTTAAAAAAAGAAAAAATAATAATAATAATGAGAAAAATAATATTAATAATCATAATAATAATAACAACAATGAAAATCATAATAAAAATTAAAAATAATGATTAAAATTATAATAATTATATAGTAATAATTAAAAATTGGGTAGAGACCCAAAAAACTTATTTTTTTTGTTAAATTTAATTTAATTAAAAATTTTTTCTAATTAAATTTTCATTTTGGTAAATAGAGTAAAAACTCGATGATCATATACTGCATTTGTTAATTAAATATACAGAAAAAACCTGTTAAAATAATTTCAAAAATTTGTTTAATTTAAAAATTTTAAATTGTTTTAAAATTTGTTTACAATTTTTAAATTGTTTTAAAATTGTTTGATATTTTTAAAATGTTTTAAAATTGTTTAAAATTTTAAAATTGTTTGATATTTTTAAATTGTTTTAAAATAGTTTGAAATTTTTAAATTGTAAAAATGGGCGTAAGTTTCGAGAGAGAGAGAGGGGGGATGAGGGGAAAATTATTGTGAAAAAGAGGAAAATATTTAAAGGAAATTGCAGAGTATATGTACTGTAGCCAGCATCTCCCCCCGGCGTTAGAAAGTGAGATCAATTCCTTGGTATCGTGGAGCGGAAGACGTTTATATTATTAAATCGTCCGTCTTCCAGTATCGATATAGGCGAGAATTTATCGAGCGATCGTAGAGAAATGAGCGAAAGAGAGAGGAAACGAAACGCACGGTTGGGTTTTTTAATACTCGGCTTTGGATTCTGCGTTGAGTCTTTATCTCTCTCTCTCTCTCTCTCGCTCTTTTGCTCTCTTTTTCTACTCTGTCTTTCATGAGATGTTGGTTCCGGTAGAATTTTTTTTTTCCCCTTCATCGATAGCTTTTGCAGAGTACACGGGAAACTCGACCAATGTGTAAACTCGACATGCAAGTGCCGCGCCGTTAACCGATATCTTCCATTCACTGTATGTAATGGCATATATATGTATATATATATCTATACATATACACGTACGCGCTCTCCTCTCTCGTTCGGATAAAACCGATTTTTATCGGGGCAATCAGATCTGCGAAATTACTACTTCTTTCGGATACCGGGTTACGTCTCATGGAGGAAAGTAGTTTTGTAATTTACCTCGTTAGCTTCCCATTTTTCCCCTCCCTCCCTCTCTCTCTCTTTCTTTCTCTCTCTTTCAATACTTCATTACGCGAAAGTTCTGATAAAACGAAAGCCTCACCTTTTTTTTAAATACTCTTTTTTCTTTTTTGCTTCATTACGGACTCTAATTACTAATATGTTTCCAATAATTTACAAGTATTTAACACGCAGTCAAACGTATAAAAACAGCAGTTGAACAAAATTCACGGTACACAATGTTCATTAGGAGAAATGAAAAAATATTGATATTATTTTATTCATTGAGGGAAATAAAAATAAATATTTCAAGAAAAATACGAATTTAATTGCTGATGTGAATACGATTATATGATACTTGAATGAAAATGAGGAGTAATAGAATAATTCATTTTGGGAATTAAAAAAAAATTTATGATGATTCATAATAGGGAATTAGTGTGTGTTTTTGTGGTATATTATTTGAAATTAAATTTCTGATAATGATTGAATTGATTTTAATGAGATGGGGGTAGTAAAGAATATTTTTAATTAGAGAATAAAATTTTTATTGCAAAGTAAGTGGGAGCATTTTTTAAAAATTATACAGTAAAACCTCGATTATCGAACCTTTCTTCAAAATCATGCGGTGGAACCTCGATAATTGAACCATTTGTTAAAAATTATGCACTAAAACCTCGAGAATCGAACCTTTCTTCAAAATCATGCGGTGGAACCTCGATAATTGAACCATTTGTTAAAAATTATGCACTAAAACCTCGAGAATCGAACCATTCATTAAAAATCATGCTGTGAAACCTCGATAATCGAACTATTTGTTAAAAAATGCAGTAAAACCTCGGTTTTCCAACTATTTATTAAGAAGTACAATTAAAATCCCTGAGGGGCGACGAATCGATTAGAAAAATACAGTTGAATCTCGAAAAATAATCTATTCGTTAAAATGGCAACAAAACCTCGATAATTGAACCATTTATTAAAATCATTTATTAAAATCCATACAGTAAAACCTCGACAATCGAATCATTTATTAAGAAGTACGATTAATCCTCTAGGGACGAGGAAATTATCTAGAAAAATGTAGTTGAACCTCGATAAGATCTTCGAAAAGTAAACCTTTCAATTAAAAAAATACACTGGAACTTCTTTAATCGACCAAGTTTTTGAAGAATACACTAAATCGTCAATAGGCGAGTCAATTGTGCAGAAATATTTGGACCATTTGCTAACATAGAAAAAAAATTCTCCCAACTTCCTAATCTCTTAATTTTTCCTACAATAACTTTCCCTTTTTAAAAACAATGAGACGAAAAATTGCAAAGTTCCCCCCACCCCCCGAGATCTACTTTTTTAAGCAATATTCACTTTTTTCCTCTTCATTTATTTTTCTAGTGTCAAAACTTTCGTTAAAATTTCCGAACGATTTCTAATCGATCAATTATCGAGAGTCTCTTCCGCACTCTCAAAAGATTGGGCAGTGAATTGTTGATTGTTGCTCGATTCTTTAAATTCACTTTCTAGGTCGTAAAATTGACAAACACGGTTGTGTATTTCCTGCCGGAACGAATTGACCAAGCTCTTTTATGTTCTCATTTCTTTTTGTTATAATTCCCCCCCACCCCACCCTCGCCCCCGCTCTTTTCATTTCTCGACAATATAAGTTTTGTATTCTTCTATTCGTTGCGGTGACTAGCGATATTGAAACCGCGAAAAAAAAAATTGACTATTACGACAGAGAAGAGATATGACGATGTCTCTCTCTCTCTCTGGTTTCAAAGAAACAATTTAACAGTACGAATTAATTTTTCTCTCATCTCCTTTGTTTTAATTTTTATTAAGTTTATCTTCTTCATTTCATTGTCTTTTTTTTCATTTCTTTCATTGTCTTTTTTTTAATAGTTCGGATTTTAAGAAAATCCTTTTCTGACCAGTAGGAAACTTTTATTAAAAAACTTTCTTGTTTTTCTGCATATATCAAATTGAGACAAAAAAACGTATCAAAAGTGTTGCGAAGCAACATTTTGATACGCTTTTTGGCTCAATTTGATATCTGCAAAAAAACTGAATGTTGGGCGAAAAAATGGGGAAGTGCATCAATTGCTGCGGGTGTTTTAGTTACTGTGCTTTTTAAGCAGAAAATATTTGCAAGTAGAACGATATTATAATTACCACAGTAATTGATACAGTTACCCAAAGAAAGAATGAAAAAAAAATGTAAGATATTTAATTGAGAAAAATGAAAGAATTTTCTGATTGTGACGAGGAGCTTCATGCTGATTGGATTATTGTATGTAAGATTTTATCATCACTCGATTCAAATATAAAGAAAAGGATTATCATCTACCTAATCTAATCGGTCAGCGAATATGTCTAAACAATAATCGCTTTCAAAAATGGCAGAAACTGCTATTTATCGCACTTCCTCTTCTTCTTCGTCTTCTTAAAAAAAAAACAGGTACAGCCTTCAAAAGGTATCTCTGGCACCACCTTTCACCAAACTTCCGGCCTTGGAGCACCTCGTATTAGTCTTGAATTCCCTTCTCCACTCAAAAATATATATTTCACTTTATTTAAACATCTTCATTCGTTGTTGCTACATCCAAATATTATTCTTGTATCGGAAATTGTTGTCATCAATCGTTTAACATCATTTACAACAAATTTTCTTTGATCATTAATGGTTTGATATTAATTTGGTGTCTTTTTGGAGAATTGAAAGAAATGGATTTCAATTCGTTTGTTGATGTTGATCAATTTTTTTTCTTGAAACTTCTTGCTGTTTTGTAATCGGATCGTAGTGATTTTACAAGTTGGTGCAATTACAGTTGACTAAAGATTGGGGTGATACGTTTTGGGTGAAATCGGATGAATTGGTTTGAATTTCTTTTCGTTTTTTGGTGTTGTGGGTAGAAAATGTTGACAGTCTTTGATTTCGATCAATTTCTTGCAGATGTTCTTTAATCGAATGGTATTAATTTTGCAGATTGTTGTTGATTGCAGTTTGGGTGCAATTCGGTGTATTGGTTTAATGTTAATTTCTTCTTCTGTCGCTGTGTGTCTGACATTTTTAACAGTCGTTGGCTTTCATTATTTACGTTTTTATTATTATTTGTAATTAATGAATTAATTTGTTAGTTGTTACATTGATGATCCAGATGATTCTTGTTAAATCCGTAGTTGTTTCATCAGAAAAGTATTGCGGAACTGCTTTCAAGTACTGCCTTTCAGAAATTATTGTTCATTCCCTTTTTTTTTACTTTGATCCAGTATTTTTAGCATCTATTAATTTTTTGTTCTTGAAGATCTTTCCTACTTTTGAATTCGGTGTTTTTATTGTCCATTAACTTCTGTTCTTTAAGATCTTTCCTAGTTTTCAATCCAGTATTTTTGTTCTTGAAGATCTTTTCTACTTTTCAATGCAGTATTTTTATCAGACTCTAAATTCTGCTCTTGAAGATATTTCCTAGTTTTCAATCCAGTATTTTTATTGTCCATTAATTTTTGGCAAGATCTTCATGATCCATAAAATTGGTTCTTGTTTGTAGACAATGTTTTTGATTTAAGTTGATGATGTCAAGGTCTTTATGTTCCACAAAATTATTTTTGTGCATCATTTTTGTTATTTAGTTGATGACGTCAAGATTTTGATGATCCACGAGATTCGTTCTGTTTTGTACACAATTTTTATCAGTTAGTTGATGTCATCATGATGCTGTGAATCATCTTCATGATTCTGAAAAATGGTTCTGAATTTGTAGCTAATGTTTATGATTTACTTCTTGATCTCAAGATCTTCATGATCCGTAAAATTGGTTCTGAATTTGTAGCCAATTTTTATCATTTAGTTCATGATCTCAAAATCTTCATGATCCATAAAATTAGTTTATTTTTGAACACAATGTTTATCATTCAGTTGCTGTCAAGATCTTCATGATCCACCAAATTGTACATCTAGACCTACTACTGTTTCTGAATCAGTATCAACATTTTTGTTGTGGTGGGCACACTCCTTAATTTTTGCACATCATCTTATTATTCTCGACATCTATCAATTGCACAGCCAGATCAATATCATCCGTTAATTTTTCTACATCAAAATTTTTATCACTTATTTGATGACTGGATCTTGTACATTTTCTTCTTTACAAAATTGTTTACAAAATTGGTTACAAAATTGTTTACAGAATCTTTATGAACAGTTCTGTTGTATCCTCTTTCATCTCCTAATATCCATTTCATATCACCGATTAATTTCTTTCGTACCATTAATTTTTTTACATGAAGATTTAAAATATCGATAAATTTTCCGTTTATTCATGACTTCCATTATCAGTGAATTTTTCATTCCCTTTTTTTATTGTTTTTATTACTCTGTCTTACTCTTTGTTTACTCTTTGTTTTACTCTTTGTATCCAATTGTACATTAATTTTCTTATTATTAATTTACATAATTTATCACTCATTGCTTTTGGGTAAACGATCCAATTTGTTTAATTGATTTTTCATTTGCTGAAAAAGGCAAACTATGTTTAGGGGCAAGGGCATTGGATGCCTAAATTGAGGTTAAATTTCATCACCATGAATCAATTGAATTAATTGATATCATCACAACCATTCATTTCCAATAATCGATAACTTCGTGTGACTTTTTTTGAGGGATGATCAGGTATTATTTCCGGGAGATAGGGGCGGTGAGGTGGTCTCCCTTTGCTCCTCGTGAACGCTTTCGGGTCTGCTTGCGCTGCTACTTGACCTTGAGCTTAAATTGTCCCTATCACTAAAATAGGAGGAGTCGCCTCTTTTTTCTTCCATTTGCAATTGTTGTTTATCATTGCGGAAATCCTCGCCACTTGGTCCCAGGAGACTTGGAAAATAGGGAATTCCCTGACGTTGGGATGTAATTTTACCCATGAAACTTCTTATTTCCTCGAAATATGAGTCATCAGTTCTTGGCAATTGTCCATGGTACCTCGATCTCACTTCGTCGAGTATCGTTGGTCCATCGGCGTCGTGCTTCTTGAGATGGCGATCGAGATTTGTCTGTTGGCCGAAGCATCGTTCGCAGAGGGGACATTTGAATGGTTTTTCCTTGTTGTGTATGTTCCTCACGTGACGTTGTAAATTACTGGAGATGCTGAATGACCTCTCGCAGTATTTACACTTGTATGGCTGTTCACCGGTGTGGGTCCTGAGATGTCGCGTGAGATTGGCGGATCTTGGAAAGACCTTGCCGCAAAATTTACATGAGTATCGATCCTTGGGCTTGAGACCCGTGGAGACGGCCATTGTGTATGGCGGTAGGGTGGAACTTTGTTGTGGTGGAGGTGCCGGTTGTTGTTGTTGCTGTGGTGTTGTTTGCTGCGGCACTTGGGGTGGACTCGGTGCCCTTGCTGGTGCTTGGGACGTACTACCGGAAGTGACTGTGGAAAATCGATTTGGTGGCATGGGGACCATTGTTGGTAGGGCGCGAACTTGAATTTTCGGTAGATCTGGCGTTGAATGATGATGAGATCTGTACATGGCCTCTAGAACGAGGGGATGAACGGCGTGATGCTGGGGAAAGAGAACGGTGTGATAGGGAAGACCGAGGCTATTTTGATTCATGACCTCGACTTCATTTTGGTTCTCGTCTCGTATTCTCTCCTTTTTATGATCGACGCGAAGATCAAGTGGCTCGGAGTCGAGCTCGTGCTGATGGGGTAGTGGAGGTCTCGCTGCCGGACTCATGTGGGGCTGTTGATTGAGAGTGGGACTTGCTCGACTTTGGCCATGGCTTAGGTCGTATGGCAACTCTTCCACGTCCGAGACACGAACGCTCAATGGATAAATGCTCGCTTGTTTCGGACTCGTGTGTCCGGGCATTTTTCTTGGACTGGAGTCTTTCTCCCGCATGGCTGGTGGGTATTTGGGGTCGTGCAGCAGAGGGGACAGGGTGCTTCTGCCGAAGTATCCGCTCATCACACTGTCTCTGTCGCCCACGACCTTGGTCCACTCGATGTGGTCACCTGTAACCATAAAGAAAAGATCGTTTTTTACATTCTGTACAACATTTCGTAATTAAAAATTGTTTAAAATCATAATTCCATTCTTTAAACTAGTTTGTGACTGATCGAAACTGGTTTAGGGCTGTCTACCTGTACAGATGCTTACTAAGTTCCCCCTTTTTAACCCAGCGGTCAATAAAGTGCTCATTATTACTCTAGGGCAATAAAGTGTACTTTATTGACAACTAGTTACTGATTTGAATTAATTGGAACTTGTTAATAGTGGTCCCAAACATATTGAAAGATTCAGTATTATTTAAAACTAATTTGAACTGATTCAAACCAGTTAATTTTTGGTTTAAACTAGGTTAGAAACGGTTTGAACTCATCACAACCTGTTAACAATTATCTGTAACTGGTTAAAACTTGTCTAATGTTGTTTAAACCTGTTAATACTGGTCCAGTTATGGTTAAAATTTTTTTATGGTTTGAATATGGTTCGAAACTAGTTAATATTTATTAAAACTGTTTAATAGAAATTAAAAATTGTTAATAATGGTCCAAATAAGTTGAGGATTGTTTAAAAAGTTTAAAACTGGTAAATAATGATCAAAATTGGTTAATGATGATCCAGTTATGGTTTCAACTTGTTAAATATGGTTTTATATGGTTTAATGTGGATTAAAACTTGTTTAAAAATGTTAATAACGGTTCAAAATAGGTTAGTACATTTTTAAACTAGTTTAAACTTGTTAATAATGGTTCAAAATAAATCATTATGGTTCAAAATTAGTTTAAACTTAATACTGGTTGAAACAAGTTTATTATTGTTTAGAATTGGTAAATAATTATTTAAACTTGTAAATTCTGGATCAGTAATGGTTTCAATTTGTTCAGAAAGGTTTAGAACTTATTAATTTTTGTTCCAACTATAGTTCAGGATTATTTTAAACTGTCAAATAATGATTGAAACTTATTTATACAGATTCAGTAATGGTTCAAAATAGTTTATTCGGGTTTAAAACTAAGTAAAAATTATTAATATTGGTTTAAACTAGTTCAGTTTGGTTTAAAACTGTTTAAAGCTTATAAATTTTGGTTTAAACTAGTTTAAAACTGGTAAGTATTGATAAAAACTTATCGGTTCTAACAAGTTTAGTATGGTTCAAAACTAGTTCCAATTTTATTAATTTTGGTTCAAACTAGTTCAGAATAGTTTAAAGTTAGTTGAATCTTGTTAACATTGATTCAAACTAGTTGAGAATGGTTTAAAACTACTTTTTACTTTGTAATATTAATTTAAACTAGTTCAGTATTTTTTTTGAACTAGTAAATAAGGAACAAAACTTATTAATACTGATTCAGAACTAGTCGAAAACAATTTATTACTAGTTGAAAGTAGTTCATAAGTGATTTAAAACTGATTGGTTATAAAAATAAAATAAGATAAAAATCTAATTTTTAATTAAAACTAAAACTAAATTAGAGCTGAAAAAAAGAGCTTGAAAGAAAGTATTTAAAAAAAGGTATTCAAAGAGCTACACATCTTATGTGCTCTCATATATCAGCGAGTATAATATAAAGGTAGATTATCTTAATGTGAAATCGATGTGTGTGGCATTGAAGTCTCCGCTCGTTTCTCACCCAAGCGTTGATGTCTCTGTAATTCTCTTTAATATCAGCATCATCTTATTTTAATACGGAAAAAATTTTTTTCCATTATCGAGACACTTATATTACTTAAATTTACATTATTTAAAAATTATTATTTATATTCATACTTTTAATCATATTTGTATTTAACGACAAATATTCTTTATTTATCGACAACATAAAATTTTAAAACACCAATGAATATAAATATATATGTGATTTTTCTTTAGTGGGAACGTAGTAAAAAAACGTAGTTATGAAAATTTTGATTAAAATTTTAAATTATGGGTAAATAAAATTATAATTGACCTGATACAAATTAAAATTACGGTATAATTTTCACAATAGGTTTGTTGATTTTATTCGAGCCTAATTTTGTGTTTTTTTTTAATATGGTTTTCTTTTTCCATTGATATGGTTTTTGGGATTAAAAATTGAAGAACCGTTTTTCTATTGACTGGAAGTAACGGAAGAAAAAAGAAAAAAAGGAGTATAGAGCGATGTAGAGTAAAAAGAAAAGTGATTTGGATCATTTTGATGATTAATGTAATAATCGACCTTGAAATTGATTTTAGGGATAGGAGAAAAAAGTGCGGATTATTTTCTCACGATTTGGGTTATTGTTATTATTATTTATTTTTTCGAAATCGAATTAGTAGATATAATTGGATGTATGGCACGTGTAATGGGCAATGATGTGCACTCATTGCATGATGGAGACTATCAATTTTTCAATTTACTGGTAATGTCGTCATATAATGAGGAGAAGGTAAAAACCTTGTTGTTGTTGTTGTTGTTTTTTGCCCCCCTAACTTGTTATTCGAAATGGCCACTTTATCAAAAGTTGAAAGTCACCTGTCGTAAGGAGGATGAGCTTTTTTTTTTAGTTTCTAGAGTATACATGTGGGTTATTAAAAACTGTTATATTTCGTCAGTTTGTTCGTTAAACAGCAGCGATAGAATATGTCTTGACTATTTTGTTTTATAACGTCCGCACGTTGAGAGTCAGCAATCCGTTTGCAGGAGTGGTCGTTGTACCGTTGCTCTCTGCTCCAGTTAGAGGATGCTGGATCTTCTCTCGCGTGTTACTGACTCTCTCTTTCTCTCTCTTTTTCTGTCTTTTTCTCTCTATTTTTCTCCATCTCTCTCTCGTTTTCTTTTTCTCTCTTATTTTTTTTCTATCTCTCTCCCTCTCTATCGTTTTCTATATCTCTTTCCATCTCTCTTTTTCTCTCTACTATAGCAGATGAAAGAGAAATTTTCTCTTCATCTCGGCAAAAAAAGGAAAGAAGAAAAAACAAAAAGAAAAAAAAGATAGCATTGCGACCGTAAGAAATGCGAGCAGGCGATATTCTGGGCGCGGACACGCAACTCGCTTGATGGATTTTATTTATTGCCTGCCGAGACATAGTTGAAAATGAGAGAGACAAGTCTTCTTTTTTTTATCGTGTCATTTTTCTTTCGTCACAGCTCGAGTGAAAAAACTACTGTTACTGGGAATTTTTTGACATTTCTTTCTTTCGTTTTTTGGTCCCTTAATTTTATTATAAATTATTTATTATTAGGGAAGCAAATTATTTTCTTTTTTTATTTATTTAATTTTGTCTACTTTCTATTTTTTGTACTTGTTTTAACTTTCCTTATGTTTCTTGATTTTATACTTTTTCTGCTTTTCTTCCTTTGTTCGTGGTTGTTTTACTTTTTGTTTTCTAAACTTTTCCTTCTTTTTTACAGTGTTTACTATTAGTTTGTTTTAGTTTTCCCTCTTTCGTACTATGTTTGTCTTTAGTTTTTTTTACTTTTCCTTCCTTTTTTTTCCTTGTTTACTAATCCAACTTTTGCACTATGTTTACATTTTTTTTCAAATTTTCATACATTTTTACTTTGTTAACTTTAATTTACTTTTACTTTTACCAATTTTTACACTTTGTTTACATTTCGTTTTTTCCAAATTTTATTTTGTTTAGTTTTTTACTTTTCCAATTTTTTACTATATTTACTTTTATTCTTTATACTTTGTTAACTTTTAATTTTTCGCTAAAATTAAAAAATATTATATGATTTTATCACTCGGTTGTTTTAAATATTTAATAAAATATTGAATTTAACGATCATTCCGAGGCTTTTTGATTTTTCATTCTAATCTTGTTTACTTTTCTACTTTTTAAATTTTTTTTACTACTGTTCACTTGGATTTTTTTGTACTTTTCCTACTTTTTTAGTGTTGTCTACTTTTAATATTTTCACAGTTTCTTATTTTTTCACTTTGTTTACTTTCAATTTTTTTTATTTTTATCTAGTTTACTTTTTTATTTTTAATGTCTTCTTCTCTTTGTTTTATTTCTTGTTTACTTTCTCCTTTCTATTTTCATTTTGTTTACTTTTCCTTCTTTTTGTTGTTTTTTTACTTACATTATTGTTTACTTTTTCACTTTGTTTACTTTTTCAACTTTTTACTATGTTTTTTTTCTTTTTTTTTTACTATGTCTTTTTTAATTTCTTCAATTTTTTTTACTTTACTTTTTTATTTGTGTTTCTTCTTTACACTTTAGTTTTTTACTATTTTTTGCTTTATTTTTTTTATTTTTTACTATTTCTTGCTTTTATTTTCTTTTTATTGTTTATTTTTCCTACTTTTTTATGCTTTACTTTTTCTATATTTTCCTCCTTTTTAATTTCTTTAATTTTTTAGTTTCTTTTTACTTTTTTACTGTTGTCCTTTTTCTTTACAACTCATTTTTTACATTTCTTACTTTACTTTTTTATTTTTACTTTTTTTCCTTTATTTTCCTTTTATTGTTTACTTTTCCTATTTTTTTTATCTTTTACTTTCTCCTCTCTTCAATTTTTTTTATTGTATATTTCTTAGTTTATTTTTTAATTTTACTTTTTTTCCTTTATTTTATTTTTATTGTTTACTTTTCCTATTTTTTTTATCTTTTGCTTTCTCTTCTCTTCAATTTTTTTATTGCATATTTCTTAGTTTACTTTTCTATTTTTACTTTTTTCCTTTATTTTCTTTTTATTGTTTGCTTTTCCTTCCTTTTTCTACTCTTTCTTCTCTTTATTTTCTTTTTATTGCATCATTTTCCTATTTTTTTATCTTTAACTTTCTCTTTTCTTATTTTTCTTTTTATTGTATACTCTTCCTTTCTTTTTCTACTTTTTCTTCTCTTTATTTTGTTTTTATTGTTTACTTTTCCTATTTTTTTATTTTTTACTTTTTCTTTTCTATACTTTTTTCTTATTGTTTAGTTTTTAATTTTTTTTCGTTTACTTCTTATCCTTTGTGACTATTTAGTTTATTCTTCTTACTCTTTAATTTCTCTTCCAGTTGTTAATAAGTTCTGAGTTTTTAATTTGGCTCATTCCTTGTTTGTATTTATTTTTATTTTGCTTTTAGTTTTCGACTTGAAACTCGAAATTTGAATTAATCGTTAATGTCACCATTTGAATCGTACAATATTTTTATTAAAATATTTTAATATCAAATTTTAAAGTACTTTATAGTTTATGATTTTATTTCTAAAAATTTTATCTTATTTCTAAAAAAAAAATTTCTAAAAATACATTGTCTGGAAATTTGGATAATTTTCCCAAATTTCGTATCAATACACAAATTTTTAAAATATATTCCAAATACTTGAATACTTGGTTTATTTTTTTTATTAATGACTCAATATAATTTTTTTCAATTGATTGAACATTTTTAATATTGTATAATTTCTCCGCTACATATTTCTTATATATACAAATTATATACACTTTACTTTCAATCCCTTTTTCGACTTTTATTACTTAATTACCATTTAACTTCTTTTTTTTTTATATAAATTCATTGTCGTTATAAAATTTCGATTTCAATTTTATGACCTCTGTCATCTTTTTTTCTTTCTTCTGCTTTTATTTTTTTTTTGTTCTCTTACAATTTCAAATGCCAAGGAAAAATATTTCGAGTGGAATTTTCTGGTGTGAGGTGAGCGCACACGATGATGCAAGTAGTCTTTTTTTTATCAAGTTTAGACTTTCCACAGAGCATGGAATTGAGAGATAAAAGAAGAGAAAAAAAATACTCGAGATAATAAAAAAGCAGAACACGTGTAATTAAGCGATATTGAAAAGGTGTCAAGTAACATTGAAAATTGTCAATAAAATTAATAAAATTAATAAAATTAATGAAATTAATAAAATTAATTATATACATATAGACGTTGAATGGATAGATATAGACGCAATTATTATACCTGTAAAATATACATATATGGTGAATATTTAATAAATAATGAAAGATTTGACCGAAAAAAGAGATCGAGAAGAGATGTATTATAAATATATAATAAGACGTATATTATAATGAAGTGTTGGTAAGGTAATGCGAGATGAGCCATTATTGCCGAGTCATAAATCTGGCCTGGGCTCTCTGTGTGTATATAATCACTGTTCTTTCGTATCATTAGAGATGCACCTTATAAGGTGGATTAGCAAACTCGGGAATGCAAAAGATGACGGGTTTTGTTGAGGAAAGTCTCCGCGACCGGAAGATGACACTCGTTTCTTTCGCGAGGTGATTTGCCTGGGCGTTTCTGGAAAATCGTGCGTTTCCAGTTCTATAAGAAAGCGAAAGTAAATCGCTTCCTGTCCAGAGTTTAACGATCTTTTCATGAGAAAAAAACAACGACATCTTAAAAAAAAAAAAAAAAAAGAGGAACTTCTTAATAAAAATACCTCTTCGTATAATAATTGCTGTTATTATATTCGTTGCTGTTATTATTTTTCTTTTCTTTTTTATTATTACTCTTCTTGTTGTTATATTGTTGCTCTAATCGTTTAGTTTATACTCGTGCGCTGTCAAAATTCGTTCAAAAAAACAGGTTGTTGCGTAAGGTGGAAGTTTATTTCCAGGCAAGTGCGCAAAAAGTGTTGAAAAAGAGGAAAAATTCTCTACTGTTCAGGTGGGGAATTTTTTTCGCATGCGAGTGCGCAGAAAGTGTTGAAAATGACGAAGAAAATGCTTCTGCGCAGTTTGAAGATGCGCCCTGACACTACTGCGCACTGTTGCGCAGATTCGAAATGTGTTGTGCGCATCTGTGTTCAAATGTTTCCATTATCGAGGTTCTAGTGTATTTTTTAAGTGAAAGATTCATTTACCAAAGTTCTTTTTTTATTTTTTTTTTATAAAATAGATCGAGTTTTAAGACTCTTGTATTCTTTCTAGAAAAGGTTCGTTTATGGAGATAAAAAAAACTTGATAATCTTCTTCTATTGTATTTTTGAAGAAAGCAAAATAGTTGTATTATTGAGAATTTAGTCTTTTAGAACTATATGGTTTGATTATCAAGGTTTAATTGTATTTTAAAGCAATATAGTTGGATTATCGAGATTTTATTGTATTTTGAAGGAAAATATTTCGTTTATCAAGGTTTTATTGTATTTTTGAACGAATAGTTCGATTATTGAGGTTTTACAGTATTTTAAAGCAAAAAAAGTTGTATTAACAAGATTTTATTTTAAAACAAAATAGTTGGATTGTTGAGATTTTATTGTATTTTAAAGGAAAATAGTTCGATTATAGAAATTTTATTGTATTTTTGAAAGAAATAGTTCGCTTATCGAGGTTTTATTGTATTTTAAAGCAAAATAGGTGGATTTAAAAGATTTTATTGTCTCTTAGAACAAAATATTTCTATTATCGAGGTTTAATTGCATTTTAAAGGAAAATAGTTCGATTATAGAAATTTTATTGTATTTTTGAAAGAAATAGTTCGCTTATCGAGGTTTTATTGTATTTTAAAGCAAAATAGGTGGATTTAAAAGATTTTATTGTCTCTTAGAACAAAATATTTCTATTATCGAGGTTTAATTGCATTTTAAAGGAAAATAGTTCGATTATAGAAATTTTATTGTATTTTTGAGCGAAATAGTTCGATTATTGAGGTTTTACAGTATTTTAAAGAAAAATATTCGGATTAACGAGGTTTTATTATATTTTAAAGCAAAATTGTTGAATTATCGAGATTTTATTGTATTATGAAACAAAATAATTTTATTAACGAGAATTTATTGTATTTTATAAAACAATTTTTTTATTAAATAGTTTGGCTTTTAAGGCCCTTGTATTTTTTATTTTTTTGAAGGGTTCGCTTATCAAAATTGTACTGTACATAATTATGTGAATTTTTTTGAAGCTATTTATCCAAAAAATTAGGTAATATTAAAATTCTTCTATTTTTTAAAATAAAAAATCTTAATAATTGTCTATTTTCGAACGAAATAGTTTCCTATTATCGAGGTTTTATTGTACTTGGAAGCAAAATAGGTAGATTATCAATATTTTATTGTTTAGAATAAAATATTTCTATTATCGAGTTTTAATTTAATTTTAAATAAAAATAGTTTGATAATACCTAAGAGTTTTATTGTATTTTAAAACAAAATAATTCGATTATTGAGGTTTTACTGTATTTTAAAGCAAAATAGTTTGATTATTGAGGTTTTAAAATTGTATTTCAAACTAAAATTCTAGGATTTATCAAAATTTTATTGTATTTTAGAACCAAATAGTTCGATTATCGAGGTTTAGTTGTATTTTGAAGTAAATTGGTTCAATTATCTGGATTTAATTGTATTTTAAAGAACATTTTCGGGGTTTTATTGTTTTTTAAAACAAAATATCTCGATTATTGAGGTTTTATTGTATTTTAAAGTAAAATATTTGTATTATTGAGATGAGAATCTATTTTAAAATAAAATAGTTCGATTATCGAGGTTTAAGTGTATTTTTAAGCAAATTAGTTAAATTTTATCAGGGTTTTATAATATTTTGAAACAAAATAGTTCGTTTATCGAGGTTTAATTGTATTTTAAATCAAAATAGGTCAATTTTTGGGGTTTTACTGTATTTTAAACAAAAATATTTAGATTATCGAGATTTGGTTCTATTTTAAAAAGAAAATAGTTCGATTATCGAGGATTTATTGCACTTTACTGAACAATTTGGTACATTTCGAATGGGAAATTATAATATAAAGTAAATTTAAAGATTAGTCAATTTTCTTTGCTTGATCAAATGAAACAGGTTCTATACTGTAAATCAATATAAAATGCATAATTACAACATTTTTTTTTCTATCCGAATTTTACATAATTTTTTGTCTATAATAATTTCAATAAACTATATGGAGATTCTAAATTTTATTTCCACAATATAATAATAAATTCTATTTCAACTCAATTATTAGGTACAGATATTTCAGGTAGACAATAAACACATAGTGAATGATTTATGAGACTGAGATTAATCTGACCTTTTCTCTGTGTCTAAATTGCATGATAAAAAATTTTTTTTTTTTTTTGATAAAATATTACTTTATAAAATTATTATTTTATATATAAATACTATGGCGAATGGTAAAATTTCGCCAAAAAGGAAAATTGTTTTTCGGTCTTTTTTCTCACTTTGCTTCAATTATATTTTAGTAACATTTTAATAAACCGAAATTTATAATTGTTTAGCTATAATGAATAAAAAAAAAAATTGAATAGAAAAAAAAGACTAGAATTTGAACAATTAACTTTCGACACAATAAGGAATAATTACAAAGTTTCGTAAAATCGATTTGAAAATTCATCGATTCATGATGCTGTAGGGATGAATGTATTTATCGATATAGCCTATTTGTTTCTTTGGTGTGTAATACAACACGGTGAGTTATCGATCGTGACACGACCTATGTCGTTTATTATTCAGGGATTCCGTTTATTTTCAAACGCGTGTTCATCGTTAAGCGGGAAATTAACCGACCGACATTGAGAAGGCATCTTGTATGTATATGCGTTTACGCGATAATCCAAAAGAGAAAGATAGAGAGACGATTATTATTTATGATTCCCTCGATCGACATATAAGGTTATAGACAAGTCTCTTCTTGTCAGTTGGAAGACACAATTTAGAGATTCTCTGCCTACACACATCATTGATTCGAATATTGCTCACCTAATTCTTCTTTTCATTTCCAAATACAATATATCATATTTTTTTTATTTCAGGGCTCGAACAAGGTCCGTAAATTTGTTTCAAGTCCGTAAAAATCTGTTTTTTTAAAAAAAAGGTCCGTAAAAACTGTAATTTGATTGAGAAAAGGCGAAAAGTTCGTAAATTGTACGATGTAATTTGGAGAATTTTAAAAAAATTACAAGTGATTGCAGAAATTCAATTATTTTCAAAAGTAATAAAATTCTTTGCAGAAATTCAATTATTTTCAAATTTTTTTTTAAATTCTCGTCAAAATTTCAATTATTTTTAGAGACAATTAAATTCTCCAAAATTCAATTACTTTCAAAAATTTTAATAAAATTCTTGACAAATTTCAATTAATTTCAATTACTTTTAAAAATTCTTTTCAATTCGATAATTTTCAATATCTAATATTTTAATCAAATTTTCCAAAAGAATTCAATTATTAAAAAAAAAAATTTAATAAAATTCTACGCAAACAATTCAATTATTTTTATAAATAGTAAAACTCTTTGCAGGAATTCAATTATTTTCTAAACAATTTTAATTGAATTCCTCGGAAGCATTCAATTCTTTTAAAAAACATTTTAATATATTTCGAATAAATTCAATTATTTTCTTAAATCTTAATAAATTCTTCGAAACAATTCAATTATTTTTATAAATAGTAAAATTCTTCCCAAGAATTCAATTATTTTTAAAAGAATTTTAATTGTATTCCTCGGAAGAATTCAAATATTTTTAAATATTTCCATAAAATTCAATTTTTTCCTAAAATTTTAATAAATTCATTGGAACAATTCAACAATTTTTATCAATACTAAAATTCTTTCAAGAGATTAAGTTATTTTTAATCCAATTTAAATAAAATTACACGAAAGAATTTAAATCTTTTCATAAATTTCTATAAAACTGAATTTCAACAAGAATTTAAAAATTCTCTGTAAAATAATTAAATTATTCTTAAAATATTTTAAAAAAATTCTATATATAAATTAAATTACTTTCAATGCAATGTTTAAATACATTCGTCAAAAAATTGAAGGAATTCAATTACTTTTTAAAATATAATGAAATTCATCTGATTTTTATTAAGCGAATGAAATTCCTCGAAAAATGTAGTTATTCTTAAAATTTTTATTAAAATTCGTCGAAAGAGTTCAATTATTTATAAATTTGTTGATAAAATTTTCTTTGGGAATTGAATTTTAAAAAACATTCCATTATTCAATAAATTATTTTTTTTGTATTTAAATAATTGAATTCTAGTTGAATTTTCTAATAAAAATTGATATAAAAATAGATTTCAGTTAAAATTTTAAGATTATAATTGAATATTAATAGCCTTAGAACGTGAATATTTAGAAATAATTAAATTTTGAAATTAATTTTTTTGAATTTATTTGACTCTACACTGTAAAAAAGAGAAGTTAAATTTTAACTCCCCAGGGGATTCTATAAAAGTCGCACCCATTAGGGAGTTAAATAAAGAGAGTTAAAATTTTACACCCAAGTGCTAACTCCCCATGGAAAAAATAACTCGTGCAGGTGTTGATGAAGGGAGTTAGAAAATTAATTCTCTTTTGGAGTTGATTTTTAACTCGAAAAATTTCACTCCCAACTCCCGAGTCCGTTAACTCCCTAAATTTTTTACAGTGTAACTGGTCATACTTTTGTCAGAAATTGGTCCGTAATTTTTCATTTTTGGTCCGTAAAGTCCATATTTTTAAATACTTTCATACTGTTTCAAGCCCTGTTATTTCTATCAATGGGAAATAAAAATTGAATTTTCTCTTTCGAAAACAAAAAAAATTATTTGTAGAATTTCATTTTCATCATTTCGTTTCAATTTCATTTCTTTAAAGTTTTCCTTAAAGTATCAAATTGATTTGCTTAAGGATCAAATTTATTGGTAAAAATTTGGATCAATTTTTGATTTGATGCACATTTTTTGGTAGCAATTCGTTGCAATTTTTATTCTTTTAAGTTAATAGCGCAGTGTTGTGGAAAGGAAAATTAGAAAAAGAAAGAAGTTTTCTTTAGGTTCTAATAATTTTTTTCTTATTTTTTTAATAGAAAAATAAGAAAAAAATAGAATAGAGAATAATAGAAAAGAAGAAATAGAGAAATATAAGAAAAAAGTTGGAAACAAAAGAAAAATTGATAAATTGGTAAGAGGGATAAAAACGAATTTGTTCTAACAGGATATATTGTGAATGTGCACATATGGTTTGTTGTATTTGTGTGTGTGTGTGTTTGAAGGGGGGGAGGGGGTAGAGTACTTGCAAGACGATCATGTTCGCTCCTCTCACCTCGATTGTCCGTTCACCACTGATCGTTACTCTTGAAAAAGAGAGGCTGGGTCGGTGCCACGCCGGTGCCGGTTAGCTTGTCAGCCAGAAAAAAAGATTTCAATCGACTCTTCGAACTGACCAGTGAGCGCGCTCTCTCTCTCTCTCTTTCTCTCTCACTTACTCCTTTTTTTCAGCTCTCAATCAGATACACCTTATATTCTATAGGGTATATAGAGAGACTGTGTAGAGAGAAACCTTCGATTTAACCAGATAATCATCCAAGAAAGCCACAAACTCCCGATGCATCATTTTCATTCTGCCTTAACTGTAGATAATTACCTCTTTTATATATATATATATGTACACCGATATAAAAATAATGTAAAGATCGATTTTGTAAATTCAGAGAAAAAGAATGAAAAAAAAAGGAAATGATTTTCGTACTGATGGGTATCAATTTTGTTTTTGTAAAAATTGGTTGTTGTTCTTCTTCAGCTGAAGAAAGGAGAGGTATTAAAATATGCGAATTGGGGTTTTACGCAATGCGCATTTGTATTCGGCGCAACTTTACATGCGTATTCGTCTTCTGCGCATTTTTGACATGCGTATTTGTATTCTGCGCATTATTGAGATGCGTATTTGTATTCTGCGCATTATTGAGTTGCGCGTTCGTATTCTGCGCATTATTCAGTTGCGCGTCCGTATTCTGCGCATTATTGAGATGCGCATTCGTACTCTGCGCAATCTTGACATGCGCATTGATTCCTAGTTATGCGCACTTGTTTACTACGCAAGACGAATTAGAATTCTGCAAAATTTTTATCATACACATTAATTCTTACTCATTAATACTAATTAATTGCTAATAATTGACACACTCGATATTTAACGTATTTTTTAGCGAAATAGATGAAAAGTTATTCAGATAAATAAGTAAAAATTTATTTATGAATTTTTAATTATTTAACTGAATAAATTTTTACTTATTTACATAAGTAAAAATTTATTCAGTTAAATAATTAAAAATTCATTTCAGTTAAATAATTAAAAACTTTTATTTTCAGTGAATTAAGTAAAGCACGAAACTAATTTCGAAAGTTAAAAGACAATATTTCATCCAATAGGGTCGATGGAGAAAAAAAATTAGTCCACTGTATAAGTGCAAAAAAAAAAAAATAATAAAAACGAAAAAAATACATAATACACAAATACATGTAAATCTATATTGCACATGAAGAGGTGAATGTCGAGAGAGAAATCATACTCGGCAAGGACGAGAGATGCAACCACGCCCGACTCATCCCAACTTTCTAGAAACCGAAAACTGGATCGCCCTGCTCTCTGATGCTGTGGCAATGTTGCACCAGCTGCGATTTCTGACCATAATATGCGCGCACGTCAATCTACATGATTCACGTAATACACGTGACGAGCTTCTGTCGGCATTTTTTTCTCTTCTTTTTTCATTTTTTTTTTTTTTTTTTTTTTTTTGCTCATCAACAAGAGAGGGATAAAATTGTCCTGAAGTTGAAATAAAGAGAAACTCCTGAAGTGCAATTTTGTTACTTCAATGTATAAATGAATTTCAAGGGCCTTCTCTTCTTTTTTTTTGTTCTTGAATGCAATGAAATAATAAAGACGTTGATTTTATAATTTATGAACAGGGGAGAAAATTTATGAGGTGAAGAGAAATTTATTTTATACGAATAATCGATTGGTTTTCTATTATTTTATTAATATTTACTTGAGTCAAGGAATTCTTTACTTAATTCATATTTGCAGCTAGAGAAAAATTTTATTTCTACCGGTATAGGTGAATACTAAGTTCCTGTTTTTAGCCCAGCGGTTATAATAGATTGCCCATTATTGCTCTAGGGTAATAATGGCTAATTTTTTTAACTGCGAGTGGTCAATAATCTGACTATTTTTACCCTAGGGCAATAATGGCCTCTCGTAGGTTAATAAAGTACCCATTACTCCCCTGGGGCAATAATAGGCACTTTATTGACCGCTCGTAGGTTGATAAATTAGCCATTATTGCCCTAGGGCAATAATAGGCATCTTATTGACCGCTCACAGGTCAATAATGTACCCATCATTATCCTAGGGCAAAAATAGGCACTTTATTGACCGCTCGCAGTTTAATAAATTAGCCATTATTACCCTAGGGCAATAATAGTCACTTTATTGACCAGCTAAGCTATATTTGTCTCAGAGCCTGATAAATTATCTATTTGCTCTAAATAATAATTATTTATTTGTAATATTATTAATTTATATATCTTTCATTTTTCTTGATAATTGTTATGAATGTAAATAAAAGTATTTTTTTCTCTATGTTTCAGGTATGAGTCAAACAACACATGTTTCCTGACGAGTTTATTTCGTAAGTAAATATATATTCGTTTTGCAAAAAATTCTTTATACAAATATTTACACACTGTGAAAAAAAATTTGTTTAAAGCAAACAAATTTGTGGTCTAATTTAGATTATCTTAATTTTGTTATTAAATTAAATATAACATATTTTATTTATTAAAGATTTTGATTTAAAATTTTGTAAAATTTCAATTTTAAACAAATTTAATTAAAAATATAAAAAAATTTAGAATTAAAAAAAATTTTTTAAACAAAAATTCTTCTGAAATTAGTAAAATTTTTTGTAATATATATATTTAATTGATTATTAAAAATAATGGATTTATAGAAGAATTTTAGTAAAGAACACTAAAAAAATTGAATTTTGAAGCAATTGGAAATGATTGCGGAAATTCAATTATTTTCAAAAATTTGTAATTCTGTAGAAGTAATTTTTATCGAAAAGTTTAATGGAATTTTTTTCATTATTTGAAGTTTTTAATTTTTAATATATTTAATTGTAAATAAAAGTATTTGAAAATTTACAAAATACTAAAATAACAATAAGAGAAATTGAGGAATATTAGCGAACAATCGTCACCAAAACCGGAAGACATTAAAAATTATATCGCATTTGGTCAAAAAGTGTTTGCGTCTCGCTTGAACAGAAACTGAATTATTGTCAAGATTGCTCAATTTTGCGCGATCAGATTGCTAACGCGCATTCATTTTTAATGTTCTTCATTCTTGTGCAAGAAAGTTTATGCTTTCGGTTAGATTAAAAGAGGTGCTGATTTTTATCGTTTTTCAAGTTTATTTGTTTTCCTCTTTTTTTCGGTTATTTCTTCCTCTTTAATATCACTTTGAAAATGTCTTAAGTAAAATGCAATATTATTTACGACGAGCCATTCTTCCTATTCATTTAATGTATATTTTCGCTTTAGTTTGTTACTAAAGTATATCCATATACAATAGAATTGAATTCAAAATTTAATCGAAACTTGATAGTGTAAAAGGATTTAATGTTTCAAAATTAGTATTTATTAATTTGTAAAAATTAGTTGAAAATAATTTCGATTAATTAATTCTTAGTAATTATTTATTATTATTGATAATTATTGATAATTTATTGTTATTAATTGTTACTAATTATTAATAATTAATTGTTACTAATTATTTATTATAATTAATAACTATTAATAATTATAAGTAATTAATTGTTACTAATTATTAATAATTATTAGTAATTAATTATAACTAATTATTTATTATTACCAATTAATAAATATTTAATTGAATAAGTTTTAGATCAAATAATAAATCGCAGTAAATTATTTTACTCATTAAAATAATTATTTTAATAATTTCATAATAAAATAAATTGATATTGAATATTAAGTAGATATAGAATTATCACGAAATTATTAATTACATTCTAGGAAATAATAATTTATTCATTATGGCAATTAAGAATGAAATGGAATAAAAATTATTGTCTGTTTTTAGTAATTTAAATTGTCGGTTAATTAATTGATTAATCATTATTTATATAATTAAATAAGTAATAATTTATACTAAATGATATAATTTGTATATATTTTTATTTTCTTTTTTCAAATGCGAATTTTCCAATTACACAACTGATGTAAATAATGCATTACAATGTAAAATGTATACGAAGACACGGGATAAAATGTTTAATTGCTTTTCTCACTTGAGGCAACAACTGAAACCGATTGTAATGATTTGAGTGAGCAGAGGAAGAGGCCGATAAAAAAGAAGGAATCACGGACACGTTCCTCTGAAATGTCATTTACAAGTGACGACGAGATGCCATTGTCTTCTCGTCGTTTGCTCATGTAACATAAGCCTTCGTACCTCCTCCTGAATGCCTTTTAGGGTCACGTTGTCTGTAAAAGTACCGGAAATCATTTTGTTCATTGATTTTAAACAAATTTTTTCTAATACTACTCAAAATAATAATAATAAACTATTTTAATAAATAATAATAATAATAATAATAATAATAATAATAATAATAATAATAATAATAATAATAATTATATTATTATAAAAATTATATTTATTGAAACTTTAGCGTATAGAAAAATAATAATAATAATTATTATTACTATTAATCATTACTATAAGAAATATTATTAATAATTATTTTTGTTGTTATTATTCTGTTAATTGTTGAATTATAATTGTTAGAAAAAAATTTGTTTATAATCAGTGAACAAAATATTTTTTATTTGTTTATTATTACTTTATTTATATTCGTGAAAGTAATTTGAATTATTATTGAATTATTGAATAGTATTTTGAATTTTAAAAACTCTTGAACACTGTTTTAAATTCGATATATAACAAGGAAATACTGTCGTGCTGTTAAAATTTTTATATATTCTAAATGTGCGTGATTTTGAAAAATCCTGTTATTTAGAGATTGTATTATCAAATAGGAGAGGTTTGAGAAAAAAATAGAGGGAGAGAGAGAGAGAGAGAGAGAAATAAAATAGCTATGAGGGAGTTTACACCGTAAGCCTTAAATATAAGCTTCCGCGCGCATAAACGAATATACCTCCACGAGCATATATTTGCGTCTGCGCGAACACGTGGTCAAGGCAAACTCTTTCACAACACAGCTGCAGGCAAACACTTTGCGCAGACGCGAGTATATGCTCGTGGAGGCATATCCGTTTATGCTCGCGGAGGCTTATATTTAAGGCTTCCGTGTAAACTACTTCTATGAAGGAGTTTACACCGTAAGCCTTAAATATAAGCCTCCGCGCGCATAAACGGATATACCTCCAGGAGCATATATTTGCGCCTGCGCGAACACGTGGTCAAGGCAAACTCTTTCACAACACAGCTGCAGGCAAACACTTTGCGCAGACGCAAGTATATGCTCATGGAGGCATATCCGTTTATGCTCGCGGAGGCTTATATTTAAGGCTTACGGTGTAAACTCCTTCTATATATCTATGAATGATTTGCGGATATATTCATGTGCCCCATTTGTAAATGTTGAATCGTTCATCCCGTATTCAAAAGTTCACGGAATATTGTTCCGCACTCATATCTATCGTTTAACCTCGATCTTTGTATTTAAATCGCATTCTTACTGACTTTGCTTGTTTATGGATTTGCGTAAAAGAAGACTTGTCGTTTCACGATTTTATTCTCCCCGCGCGCACTATCGTGATTTATGTCCGATAAGAAAAACGGAAAGTTCAATGAAAAAGAGCAGTTATTTTTAATGTGAGATCAATATTCAAGTTAATATTAATTTTTTTATATTTTGCATCTTTTATTCTAGAAAATGAATTTAGTTTTCTATTATTAAAATTAATTGTATTTTCTGTTTCTATTTTTATTCTATTCACAGATTTTTCTAAGGATATCAAATTGAGACAAAAAACGAATCAAAAATGTTTTTGATTCGTTTTTTGTCTCAATTTGATACCTTTGAAATAATAAATATTAAATATTAATTAATGTAATTAATTAATAATTAATAATTTATTTAATGTAGTAGAAGTAGAATACATGAAGGGATAAAAGGAGTAGAGTACAAAAAAGAATAGAAGGACTAGAATAAAAAAATACAAAGAATATAATACAAAAGAATACAAAGAATAGAATACAAAAAAATAAAAAGAATAGAATACAAGAAGAATACAGAGAATAGTCACAAGTATTTTTCTGACTCAGATAAGTAAAAATAAGACGATATAAATGCACAATAATTTTTAACATTATCATTTAAAATTACCGCACAATAGAAAAATGCATCAAATAATTAGAAAAAAACTAATTAAAAATAATGACAAATATTAAAAATTAGCCACAATTATAAAAAATAAAAAATCTTATACAGACATGAGGTTAAAGAATATAGAAAAACAGGAAAACGCACTTATTTTACTTTGATAGAAAAAACAATAACAAATTACTCTCTACATTACATCTTTGTCGCATTTATATTAATTGCCGACTTAATTATGTACTTCCTATTCAAAACGATCTGATTATACAATCAGGTGAACAAAATTGTGCGATTATTATTAACTATAAAAGTGTGTTATTTCTTAAACGTGTTTACCTTCGATCTCGTAAAAAAAAGAGTTAATGTCCATTAGTTTAAAGATCATCTTTCTGCGTAGGATTCTCGATAAACAATTTTTTTTTTCGTGTGATTTGTTTAAATTTTACCACCCTTTTTTTGTAATTAAAGGGTAATTATTACTTTTTTTGTTCTTAACGTACCAAATAAATTACTTGTTTAATTTCTTTCATACGAGGATGAATATTATTTTGGTAATTTCGAGGGTAATGATATCAAAATTGTATATTTTACTAAAAAAATAAAGTTTTAACACATGAATAACAAAGAAATTTTCAATATTTTTGTTATGGGTTAAAATTTTCTTTTTTTTATTGTTTGGTGAAATATATATGTGACTTTAATTGGTGAATGATTATGAAATATTGCTTCATATCTAGATGTGGAAGTTTAGAATTAATAACTTGAGAGTAGAAAGCCTCTAGCGCCATGGGGAATCAATTCCTTCAACTCCAGTTTTCCTATCTTCGCGGAATCTTGTATAACGATATATATATAGTAATAAGATTCCAACTATTATACCATTGACTTTCATTAACTTTGAAATGTGTCCCCGCGACGATGCTCGCCTTTCTCTCTTTTCTCTCTCTCTCTCTCGCCCCTCTCTCTTTCTCAGGTAATTAATACCTCTTAATTAAAAGACATCTTTTTTTCTCCTGTTTTTTCTTTCCTTTATTTTATACCTATGTATATATTTTTCTTCTTCTCTTATTTTATGTATTTTTTTCTCTTATATTCTTTTATATTTCTGACAATAATTTCTTTTTAAATAACTTAATTCTTAAATAACTATCATAAAATTATTACTTATAAATTATTTAAGGAATAATTTTACTTAAAAAATTTCAAAATTATTTGGATTTCAAAAAAGTTGCGTTTACAATCTTTATAAATAGATGAACTTCAAAGGTTTCAATTTGAAATTTGAGAAAGTTTCAATTTATAATAAAATTCAATAGAAATTTTAAAAACAAGATTACAGAAATTCAATTATTTTCTAAAGTGATAAACTTCTTCGCATAAATTCAATTCTGTTCAACAAATTTTTTAAAAATTCTCGTCAAAATTTCAATTATCTTTATAAATCATAAAATTCTACTCCGAAATTAAATTATTCTCGAAAAATTATAATAAAATTCTTCGCAAAATTTCAATCATTTTCGAAAATTTTCCTCATTTCAATTATTTTTAATGTATTTTAAATAAAAGTTTCCAAAAGAATTCAATTATTTAAAAAAAATTTTAATAAAAATTTCACAGGAATTCAATTACTTATAAATTATAAAGTTTTTCGAACCAAATCAATTATTTTTAATTTTTTAATAAAGTTTCTCGAAATAATTCAAATATGTTCAGAGAATTAAAAAAAAAATAGTTCTGAAAAATTCAATTATTTCGAAAAATTTAAATAAAATTCTTTTAAAAATTCTATTATTTAAGAAAATTTTGACAAAATTCTTTACAAGATTTAGTTAATAAAATTGCAATTTTAATAAAACTTTCCTATATAATTCAATTATTTCCAGTACAATTCTTCTTAAGAAATCAATTGTTTTCACAAATAATACATTTTTATGGGAATTCAATTATTTAAAAAAATTCGAACAAAATTCTTCGCAAGAAATCAATTATTTTCATAAATAATAAAATTTTTCTCGAGAAATTCAATTATTTTAGAAAATTTTGATAAAATGATTTATAAATTGGAAAAATTGTAATAAAATTGATTATGGAATACAAATTATTATTTTTTGTAAATTATAACATCCTTCCTAGGAATACAATTATTGTCAAAAATGTTTGTAAAAATCTTCGAAACAATTCAATTATTTTCGTAAAAAATAAAATTCTTCGAAGCAATTCAATTATTTAAGAAACTTTAATCAAATTCTTTGCCAGTAATTTAGTTCTTTTTAAAAAAAAAATTCTTTCCAAAAATCCAATTCTCTTCAAAAATAAAATTTTTTACAGGAATTTAATTATTTGAAAAAATTTAATAAAATTCTTCGTCAGGTTTAAATTATTTTCAATTTTTTAATGAAATTTCTCGATGGAATTTAATTATTTTAAAAAAGTTTTTTAAAATTTGGAGAAATTCAATTATTTAAAAAAATTTTAATAAAATTCTTCACAAGAAACTAATTATTTTCATAAATAATGATATTTTTCTCCGGAATTCAATTATTTTCGCAAATAAAATTCTTCACAGGAATTCAATTCTTAAAAATTGTTTAATAAATTTCGTTGCGAGAATTCAATTATTTTTATAAATAATAAAACTTATCACAGAATTTCAATTATTTTTTATAAAATTAAAAAAAAAATGATAGAAAATTGCATTTATTCTTAAAATTTTTTTTAAAATTCGACGAAAAAATTCAATTATTTTTAAAAATTTTGATAAAATTCTTCATAAAAATTCAATTGATTAAAAAATGAATTTCACTTAAAATTTTGAATTATAATTGAATATTAAAAGCATTAGAGCGTGAAATTTTAGAAATAATTGAATTTTAAAGAGGGTTCAAATTAAAATGTTTTAAAATTTGAATATTTATTTAAAAAAGAAGTTGTAGATGTTTTCGAATAATTTTACAATTCAAGAAATTTATAAATAAATGTAATAGATATGCTATTTTTTATTTCTAAATTCTGTTCGAGGTCTGAATTTATAATAAATAAAAAAATAATAATAAATCATAAAATATAATGTTTATGAAAACGAAAAAAAAGTATAACAATTATTATTATTATTTTATTACTACTCTTATTATATTATAATTATATTTTCTCTCCTTTATTTCAAAATACAAAATTTACAGAAATAATTTCTTATACCTTATTTTGTGATGTATTTATTAAATTGTAATTTATTTATGAAATTCGAAAAATTTTTTACAAATTTGCTAATACAATTAAAATCAAATTGAACACTAAATTTGAAATAATTCTTTGAAAATAAAATAAGATGTTTATATATTTATATATATATATAAAATACCAAATAGGAAATTTGATTGCCGGAGAGAAAATCGATCGAATTCGAAACTGAATTAAATTGAGAAATTCAATTAAATATAAATACCCTTATAGAAGGACTGAAAATAAGTCATAAATAAATAATATGAATTACGTAATTTTAAAAGGAAGATTTATACGTTCAGGGATCATTTCCTGGAAAAATTGATCTAATTGGTGAAACTAGTTGAGTTGAATTTATTATTTTTTTTCCTATATAGACTATCATTACGCGAAAGTCATTCTTAACAACGGGTCTATATATACATATATATATAATGAATGTGAATAGATATATATATTTTTTTTTGAGTAGTATATATGGTGTGTTCTCGTACAGTGTGCATAGATAATCTGTCAGCGATCGTATTGCAAATGTGACGCAGAGATTTTCATGAATTTTTCCTAGATATATATACGAATGAGCTTATTTCGAATGTATAGTTTTTGCATTTGAATCTCTTCTCAGGGCGCAGAACATCGGTAAATTTTCTCATCTCATCTCTATTTTTTTTTATTCGCTTTTATCGCTTTTACCGGTTCTCAAACTGTGTCTAACAGGAAAGTTCTATATATATATATAGATAGGTATAAATGATGTTAAAAACCGGTAGTATACTCAACATTTCTTTTTATATATATATATATTCGGTTAAATCATAACGACAGGAAAAATGCGATTAAAAACAAGAAAGTCGATTGGAGTAGAAGAAAATTTGTTCACACACTTTTTCCAATTCCCTTTTTGATTCAAATATTTGCCGGTGAAATCCACCACCTTTGACTTGATTTTACTTTGCAAAAGAAATGAAAAAAAGAGTTTTTAATATTTTTTTGTATATATTATATATTTTTATTAAGTATTTTTATTATGTAAATATGTAGTTACTTTACATAAATTGTAAATATGGAAATATATTTTTTTATTGTAATTTAAATTTCGCGCCATTATTATTTTCGAACTGTCCGAAAATGTTTATAAAATTCTTCGCAAACATTCAATTATTTTCATGAATAAAAAAATTTTCAAAAGAATTCAATTATTTAAAACAGAATTTTTCTAATATTTTTCGAAAAAAATCAATTTTTTAAATAGATTTTTATAAAATTTTTCGCAAGAATTCAATTAGTTTTATAAATAATAAAATTCTTCTCATGGATTCAATTATTTTTTAAAATTTGAATAATATATAATCATTGCAAAAATTCAATTGTTTTAATAAATTTTAAATTTATCGCAGGATTTCAATTATTTTTAAAAATTCTAATGAAATTTTTTAAAATAATTGAAATGTTTTCAATATAATTTTAATAAATTTTTTTTTAAAAATTCAATTATTTTTATAAAGAATATACAATTTTCAAAGAAATTCAATTACTTAAAACACAATTTTCATAACATTTTTTGAAAAAATCATTTCTTTAAAAAAACTTTTCTAAAATTCTTCTCAAGAAGGCAATTATTTTTAAAAATGTATTAAAGTTCAGTGAGAAAAATTCAATTATTTTCATAAATAATAAAACTCATTGCAGGATTTCAATTATTTTTAATGTACTCTCTAAATTTGAATTAGTAAAAATGTTTACTAATTCAAATTAGTGACTGACTTTTTGTTTTTGAATTAGTAAACCTTACTATTAAATAGTTACTTTTACTAATTTAATAGTAAAATTTACTAATTCAAAAGCAAAAAGTCAGTCACTAATTCAAATTAGTAAACATTTTTACTAATTCAGATTTAAAGAGTAATTTTAAATTAATTTCGTTAAAAACGCAATAATTATTCTTAAAAATTTGAATAAAATTCTTCGAAAAAATTTAAATTTATTTCAATTGTTTAAAAAAATTTGATATAATTTGTTTCTAAGAGTGTAATAATTATTTATAATTCATTTTTAATTACATTTCTTGAATGAATTTAATTATTATCAAAAATTTTAATGCAATTCTTTTTAAAAATTCAATTATTTTCAAAAATGTTCAGAAAGTTCCTTATAATTCAAATTTAAGAAATATTCGCAATTATTCAATAAATTTATGTTTGTATTTAAATAATTAAATTCTCGTGGAAGTTTCTAATAAGAATTGATTTAGAATTGAATAAAATAAAATTATTAAAGTCTTGAATAATTACAATTTTTACACTGAGAAAAAAATTTATTTTCTTTCCGTGTTTTTTTATTTAGCAAAGAAAAAATTTAAATAGAAATTTAAATATAATTTATTTGTTTTAAATAAAAATTACTTGACTCAAGTAAATATTTATTTGATAATAGGCAAATAATCGATTATTTGAATCAAATAAATTTTATTTGCTTCGAATACTGAAACTATTGACTCAAATAGAATTTTACTTGATTTAAGGATAGAATTTATTTGATTTAAATAAAATTTACTTGAATCAAGTAAATATTTATTTGATAATAGTCAAATAATCGATTATTTGAATCAAACAAATTTTATTTGAAATTTTGAACCGAATGGATTTTTTTCATTGCATTTTACTTTCTTCTGAAATTTTAATTTAAGAATTTATTTTTTATTTATTTTTTTATTGATTTTTTTATTAAATAATTTATTTACAATATAAAAAATGAATATTTCTAAAAAAATAATCCATTCGTTGAGTTTTTGAGCATTTAACGTTTCTCTAAACGATCAGATTGTAGAATCAATAGAAATGAAGATATACACATTCTGATTGGACGTGAAGTGTCTTGATTATAAAACCATTAAAATTTTGATAAATCATTTTGATAAACTAATTGATATATTATCGTAATCGAAAATGAAATTTATTATTTTCACATGTACATATATATTTAAATAAAAAACGGCAAGGTTAGAAAGATGTAAGATTTTATATATACATATATATACACATCTTCCATGATAGATGGTAATTATAAAAGTTTACGTATATATACTTTCGAAATATTCCCATCCAAAACTGGTAGACTTTAATTTAACGGAATAATCGATCATTAAATCTTTTACCGCACTGACAGAGGTAATTGATACATATATATGTATGTATGTATGGGAATTTTTTTTTCATTGACTTATTGCGTCGTCGCGTGCTCTCCTCTATAGTGGAAATTAAAAAAAGACAGTAATTAAATACTTGAAGTACATTCAACTTTTTCATATTAGACATTTTCATTAAAGGTTTAAATATACTCTTTGAAAAATTTTCTATAGATAAGAATATACTTCACTTTCTATTTATTTTAGAAAAATTTCATTTCTTTCAAAAAGGTATAAAATAGAAAATTGTTTACTTTTCTTTTTAGCATTGTTTCTTTGGAAACTTGTAGAAAAATGTTGATTGTTTTGTTTATTTTGTTATTTTATTAGTTTAGCTAAATATTTAAATTTGATATTTTTATTTTCTTTTTTGTTCGCATTTCAAGTATTTCAACATAATCCTTAAATTTATTTATTTTTATTTATTTCTATATTTTCTTATTTGAATTTATAATTTTTTGTTTATTTTTTGCAATATATTTAACTGCATTTTTTTATTTTCTCTTTATTCTTTGTTTATTTTTATTTTTTTTTTAATAATTAATTAATAATTATTGTTAGTAATTAGATGTAATAAATAGAATTTATTAGAATTCGAATTTTCATTTTCGAAGTGTAAATTACTTAATAATTACTTTTTTCCATTGAATTTCTTTATTTTAATTTTTTTCTATTACATTTTTTTTAATAAATAAGAAATATTGAGTTTTTTTCAAGTTTAAATTTTTTATATTAAATTTTTTTATGTTCCACTTTTTACATACAAATTTTTTTAAACTTCTGTTTCTTTCTTAATAGTTGTTTCGTTTTTCATCGTCTTTTGCACTTTTTGTAAAAAAAAGGTATAACATTGTTTTTTAATATTGACCTTCACTTTTTTTCTTTATTTTATCATCATTGTGATATTAAATTTTTTTTTACCAAATAATTAAAAAGGTTCATGTTAATTTTACCAAATAGTGCACTTAATCGCGATCTCTAATTAATGATTACGAAAAATTATCTAATCTAACGAAAATTTCTTTTCTCTTTGTTTTTTTTAATTTTAATTTTTTTTCTTTTTGGAAAAAAATTCTTATTCTTAACCTTTCCTTTTTGAGATTCACCTTCGATTTAAAGTTTCCTACACATCTCTTAATAGCTGATGAAAAATAATTGAAAAACTTTCCTAAATGTAATTTTTTTCTAGTGGGGAATGGTCATTAAATTATAATTACTGCTCTTTTCATTATGAATTCATGTTTTACATTCAAGGGCTTTTAGATTTAAAAAAAAAAAAATAGGAAAGGCAAAAAAATTTGATCGTTTTTTTGTTGTAATTTGATGGTGAATAATTAACTCACGAATGATTTAATATTAATTAATTATTATTAATTAATTAATGATTGTTAATAATAATTAATTTATTAATTAATTATATACATATTAATAATAATTATTGATTATTTAATTAATAATAATAATTAATGATTGTTAATTATAATTAATTTATTAATTATTTAATTGTTTAACAATTATTCTCATTCGTTGAAACAAATTAAAAAAGTAATAAAAAAAATTTATTGTTATAATAATTAAATTATAAAAATAAAAGAAAAAACCTTTTAAATGTAAAAATTTATATGTAATTTGAATGTAATGTGAAAGATAAAATCAATTTTGAACGAAGGGGGGTCGGAGATATGACGATTTCGAGTTCAGAGAGAACATTTTTAAATTTACACTCGACTGTTTCTTCTCTTTTTTTTGTACTCAGTGCAAAATCCTTAATTGGAACCTGCAATTAATTCTCCGATCGACTGTTTCCTCATTCCTGCACTTTAAGGGAGAAACATGACAAGTAAAAAAAAATTGATTTGTACATGAAGAGCTAATAACCATCGTAACAATCTTTTACTTACTTTGGAGCCTCCAATTTTAATGATTCTGTAATGATTTGTAAAATTCCCTCTGAGACTCGCGTAACAATTTTCAAAAGTTATTTGCAAATTTGAAACATATTTATAAGCATAGATAATTAATATTTAATAACTGTTGAGAGAATATAATTGTAATAATAATAATAATAATCATTTTAATAAGAAAAATAATTATAATAATTATTAATATTATTTTTATTATTATAAAAATAGTATAATAATATAAATAATAAAAATAATAATAAAAAAAATTATTTTGTAATAAAAGGCCTAAAGTTACTGCTAATAAACAATTAGATAAACATTAGAATAAAGAATTGTAAAAATAAATTAGAAATCAAAAAATATTTATGAAAAAATTTGACTTAAAAATAAAAATTTAAAATACGTATTAGGAAAATGTTAATATTTTAAAATGCAACAATTTTTCCGCATAATAATAAATTCGAAACGAATTTGAATGAGGATTTCCTATTTCAAAATTTAAATCAGTGAAAATGCAGATTGTATATATAGATTCACTTGTTTGCATATTATGCGTAGGTTTGTGATCGAGATTTCTTCTCCATTTCGAATTGAAGGTGTGACTCGTTTTATATTATATGAGGAAGTTTAGAATTCGATCTCTCGGTAAGTTTCTTTTCATTTTTTTTTTTTTTTGCTTTTTTTCTTAAATAAAAATTTCTAAAAGGCAAATTGCAAATTAATTCAAAATGAAATACAAGATGTTGCTCCCAATATATAATATTTTCTGGCCGGATCTGTTTTACAGATTAAAATCGTTTTCAAATGAAAAAAAAAAATTATTTATTTCTTTACGAGTTTTCGAAAAAAATTTTTTTTATTAATTTCTTTATGCTACTTCTGAATTACAGCGATAATTACAAAAATTTTTTAGTACTTTATGGAATTTTATTTTTTATTATTTTTTTTTATTTAATATTTACTGTTATTTATTTATGTTATAATTTATTTATAAACATTATTTTATTAATATATAATAATTATAATAAAATAATTTTTATAATAATTATTATAATTAAAACTTGCTACTTTGTTACTGTAACATTCTTCAAAAATTATTTTCATCATTACGATTATTCAATTCTAGAATTTTCAATTAAAATTCTTCTTGAAGTCAATTTTTTAAAAATAATTTTTGAAAAAGTAATTTGTGAATTTTCAAATTCTTTTGTTAACAATTTAATTTTACGAAATTTAGATTATTCTGATATTCTTCAATTAAATGTATTGGAAATTAAAAACTTCAAATAATTAACAAAAATTCCATTCAACTTATTGAGAAAAATTAATTCTACAGAATTCTTAATTAAAAGTACGAAAAGTTCAAATTTTCAAAGATTTTAATTTGAAATTCATTTTTAAATCAATATTTATTAGAAAATTTTGCGAGAATTCAATTATTTAACAATAAAAATAAATATTTTATTAAACAATTAAATGTTTCTTAAAATTGAAGTTTCATAAAAAATTTTATCAATAAATTTCTAAACAATTGAATTCTTTTGACAAATTTTAATAAAATTGTTAAGAATATTTGCATTTTTCGAGAACTTTGATGAAAATTATATTAAAAATAATTTAAATTCTGCTAAGAATTTTATTAAAAGTTTTGAAAATAATTGAATTTCGGAGAAAAATGTTATTATTGATAAAGATAATTGAAATTTTGATGAAATTATGATTTTTGTTAATTTTTAAACATAATTAAATTTCTAAGAAAAAATTTATTACTTTTAAAAATAATTGAATTCTTGTGATGAATATATTGTTATTTATGAAAATAATTAAATTTTAAAAAGAATTTTATTAAAATACCTCAAAATAATTGAATTTCTTGAAATAATTTTGTTATTTATTGACATAATTGAATTCTTGGGAAGAATTTTATTAAAATCTAAAAGAATAATTGAATTTTTTAAAAAATTTAATTAAAATTGTATTTTAAATAATTGATTTCTTTCGAACAATTTTATTATAAAATATTTAAAAATAATTGAATTTCTGTGAAAATTTCTAATATTTTTGTAAATAATTGATTTTTTCGAGGAATTGAAATTAAATTTTTAATAATAATTCCATTTTTTGAGTAATTTCAGTAAAATTGTATTAAAAATAATTGGATTTCTGCGAAGAATTTTATTAAAATTATTTTGAAAATAATTGAATAGTTGGAAAGAATTTTATTAAAATTTTCAAAAATAATTTAATTCCTAAGAAGAATTTTATTATTTATGAAAACAATTGAATTCCTGCTAACGATTTTATTAAAATTTTTGAAAATAATTGAATTTCGGAGAAAAATTTTATTATTTATAAAGATAATTGAAATTTTGACGAGAATTTTTGTAAATTTTTAAACACAATTGGATTTCTGCGAAGAATTTTATTAAAATTATTTTGAAAAAAATTGAATTGTTACGCAAAGAATTTAATTAAAATTTTTGAAAATAATTTTATTCTTTAAATAAATTTAATTAAAAATGTATTGAAAATAAAACTTAAATTCTAATAAATAAATTGTAGCAAAGATTATTAAAATAATTAATTTTTTTTAATAAATTTTAATAAAATTTTTAAGAATAGTAACTTTTTTGAGGAATTCCATTCAAATTGTATTAAAAATAATTGAAATTCAGCATTGAGTTTTATTATTTATGAAAATGATTTGTAAATAATTGAATTCCTGGGAAATTTTTATTATTTATGAAAATAATTAAATGTTTGCGTAGAATTTTATTAAAATTTTTTTTAACTAATTGAATTCTTGTAAAAATTTTTATTAAAGTAGTAGATATTAAAAATCATTGAATTCCAAGTAATGGTAAATAATGGTAAATAATATATTATTTTAATTGCTAATTAATTTTTAATTGCTAAATTATAATTTAGCAATTATTCATTAATAATGTTATTATTTTTAATTGCTAAATTATAATTTAGCAATTATTCATTAATAATGTTATTATTTTTAATTGCTAAATTATAATTTAGCAATTATTCATTAATAATGTTATTATTATTATTTTTAAAAAAGACCAAAAAAAGAGTTATAAATTAAAAAATACTGTAATTTTCAAAAGATAGAAATTCTTCCTTCCGAATATAATTTTTGCAAAAATTTCCCCTGTCGATTCAAATCACTTCTAATATATAATTAGGTATGTAGAAGAACGCAATTATATATAAACATTTTTTTATTCTAAAAGTGATTTGCACTTTTTTTTCCCACTTTAATGAAAGTGAAATTGTTGAAGACTATTATTAAGAATAAAACGATATTGTATATGTATATATAAAGAGAAATGGTTCGTGATATGGGCACAATTGAGGCACTATCATCGTGTTATTAAGAATATTATCTCTTCACCTGATGTTTGAGCTTCATTATCGAAAGATGAGAAAGGTTCATAAAATAATGATTGTAAGGTTATCGTGTGCAGAAGGTAGTTAAATTATATTTTTATATTATACATGTATTTATATATGTATATATATTTGGTTGGTAATGTCATCGCAAAGGACCGTTTTATTACCGTTTGCGCCTTTGTGGCCCAGGGAGAGAGATGACGAGGGAAGGTAACATTGTTTATAGCTGGGAATCTCTCACGATTGTCCTGCTCCTCATTCTCGTAATAGTCAGTTATTCAAATCCCGACTACCGAACTGAGTAAGAGAGAGAGAGAGAGAGAGAGAGAGAGAGAGAGAGAGAGAGAGAGAGAGAGAGAGAGAGAGAACGTTTACCCGCACTCTTGAGTAACCCTCTCTCGAAATAACCAAATGAAACTTTACAGCAATTCTTTCTTTTTCCTCAATTTCTCTCGTTTAGTGAAGAAAATTCGTTAAAAATGACAATAATTTTTCCTTTCATTTCTTTTTTGTATGAGAAATGATGAGAATGATATAAAATTCGTTGTAGGGGGAAAGTGTATAGTAACTTTTACCATACTGTCAGAGTAATGTAGATTCAATTGTTAGTCATTTTTGTAAACTTCTATAACGGTTTCTACTATTTCTGAAGTAAATTTTTACTGTATTTTTGAAATATAATTTACAAAATTGTAGAAAAATTTACTTAGGAAATGGTAAAATTAATATTTGTAATTTTTGATTATTTCTTTGTCTATTTCAATTGTTATTCTTTTTATAGTCAATTTTTACTATACTTTTGAAATGAAATTTACAAAACTGTAGTAACATTTACTACGGAAATAATACAATTTATATTTTACATTTCTGCTTCTGTTGATGGCAATTTTAACTATTCTTTAACTGTTACTGTTTTTATAGCAAATTCTTACTATACTTTCAAAATAAAATTTTAAAAATTGTAAAATTTACTTCGGAAATGGTAAAATTAATTTTTGTAATTTTTTATTATTTCTTTGTTAATTTCAACTGTTTTTTCAATTGTTATTCTTCTTATAGTCAATTTTTACTATATTTTTAAAATAAAATTTACAAAACTGTAGTAAAATTTACTATGAAAATGATAAAATTTATATTTGAAATTTTTGCTTTTTTTAATGTCAATTTTAACTATTCTTTAACTGTTACTGTTTTTATAGTAAATTTTTACTATACTTTAAAAAAAAAAAAATTAAATTTTAAAAATTGTAGTAAAATTTACTTCGCAAATGGTAAAATTAATATTTGTAATTTTAATTATTTCTTTGTCAATTTTAACTGTTTTTTCAATTATTATTCTTTTTATAGTCAATTTTTACTATACTTTTGAAAAAAAATTTACAATTTGTATTAAAAGTTTTCTCCGGAAAGAGTAAAATTTCTATTTGTAATTTTTTCTCATTTCTATGTCAATTTTTATTATTTCTAATGTAAATTTGAAATAAAATTTACATAAAATAAAATTAGTTTGAAATAAAGTTTACAATACTGTAGTAAAATTCTCTACAGAAATAGTAAAATTTATGTTTGTAATTCTTACTCATTTCTGTGACGATTTTTACTATTTTTAAAGTGAATTCTACTATACCTACGAAAAAGAAAATTACAAACTTGTAGTAAAATTTACTGTACAAAAAGTAAAATTTGTATTTGTAATTTTCACTTATTTCTGGTGTCAATTTTTAACTTTTACTATTTTTAAATTAAATTTTTATTGTATGTTTGAAATGGAATTTACAAAATTGTAGTAAAATTTACACGTTAAATAGTAAAATTTGTGATTTTAATTGTTACGGATTTTTATGGTACTTTTTACTATTTCTAAAGTAAATTTTACTATATGTAAGAAACTAAATTCACAAATTTGTAGTTAAATTTTTTCCAGAAAGAATAAAATTTCTATTTGTTATTTTTTCTCATTTCAATGTCAACTTTTACTGTTTTTAATGTAAATTTTACTATACGATTCATATCAAATTTTCAAAATTGTAGCAGAAAATTAAATCGTAAAATTTGTGTTTGTAATTTTTACTCACTTCTATGTCAATTTTAACTGTTTTTTTAACTTTTACTGTTTTTAAATCATTTTATTCAACTTTTAAAATAAAATTTTGCAAAATAGTAGTAAAATTTACTACGGAAATAGTAAAATTTGACTTTGTAATTTTTACTCATTTCTGAGGCAGTTTTTACTTTTTATAAAGTATATTTTACTATACGTACAAATTAAATAAAAAATTGTAGTAAAATTGTCTACGGAAATAGTAAAATTTTTTTTTGTAAATTCTTCTGTTTTGTATGACACTTTTTACTATTTTTGAATTAAATTTTACTAAATAAAAATAAAAAATCATAAAAATTATTTAAAATTACTCCAAAAATAATACAATTTTTTTATTCGATTTTGCCGCTCAAACAAAAAATTTATAAGTATGAATTTTTTTATTTACTAAAATGACTGTCGTTTCGAAATTAAATTTAGACGTTAAAAATGCAAATTTGAAAATTATTTATACGTTTAATTAAAAATCATTGTTTTACTAAAAAAATAGGTATAGTAAAAATTACCTTATTCGTTTTTTCCACTCAAACAAAAAATTGATATGAATTTTTCTATTTATCAGAATAACTTTAGATTCAAAATTTATTTCGAACTAAATTTAGTCCTTAAAGAAAATAAAATTAATATTTAAGGAAAATTATTAATTTTTTTTAAAATTAAAATAAATTAAATTTGAAAAATTATATTAAAATTTTTTTTAAATTTAATTTAATTTAGAAAATTAAATTTTAAATAGTTAAAAAAATTAAAATTGATTAGAATTTGAAATAAATCCTCGCAAGAGGATAAAATCCTTACTTATGAAGGTTCAAAAAGGTCTCAATTGTTTCTTTAAGGGAGGAAGAAGGAAAACAACAAATTTTTATCCGCATTTATCAAATATTTTTTCTATCCTTCTAAAATAAGATGGAAATCTTTGTTGGACTTTACGATTGAAAGTTTGACGGAATCGATTGTTTTTTTGATGGCGAGGTGGGGATGTGGGGAGGAAAAGAAAAAAAAATCTTTTGTTTGCGGCTTTACGAATGAACTGAAGCCAAAGTCAAAGTAACGTTTCTCACGTCTTTAAAGACATTGAAATTTATGAACGAGGAAATCTTTCTGAATCGCAAAACAAACGGCCCGTTCTCAATCGCCAGTACAACTTCTTCTCTCTGATATAAGGATGAAGCGTGGGCGCATTATAAATATACTTTAAAATAGAATTTCAATTGGATTCGATATTCTCTAATTCAGAATTAGATATATACAATTTTCATATATCGGAAAATTGGATTTGATTATAAGGAAAAAAAAAAGTTTTAGAGGGGAGATTTTTTTGTTTTAAATCATGATTTTTAAGTAACATTTTAAAAGAGGGAAAGAAATTAATTTTTTTTTGCTAGTTTGGAACGATGGTGATTTTTTTTTCTCCAAGGGGAAAATGTATTTTTTTGTTGTCCCTCTAAAGGAATTCTTTAATCCAAGTGGAACTTTCAAAGCTCATACAGAAATGGCATTCTGGCTCGTGAGAGGAGTAGACCACATAAAAGGAAAAGTAGTTTCGCTGAATGCGTAAATGGTCTATTCGCGTAAAACCGCTCAAGGATTGGGTTGAATTTACTTTTCAATAATACGGAAACGATTATGAGAAACCACCAAACTGGAAATATGATCTTCTTGGCGTGAAAGCGAAGACGTTTCTTGAGAAAATATCGCGTTTAATTGTAAAAAAAAGTGAATCAATTTTTTTTTGTAGATACTTTGAAATTAATGTTTTAGTTTCAAAAATTAATGTTCCAATGAAGGAAAATTGATATTTTTAGAGAAGGCGGAAAGAAAATTAATATTTTAGAGAGGGACAAAAATATTTCAAAAGAGGAAAATAGGTTTTCAAATGAGCAAGGAGGAAAATTAATTTCTTAAAGAAATTTAATCTAGAGAAGAGAATTTTTACTGGTACAGAAGATGATGTTCAAAAAACCGCAAGTTTCGATTTAAAGAAGAGCACATAAGTTAGAAAGTACAATTTGATTAATCCTTGGTAGATAACATTAGATAGAAAATATTCTTGGTGCTACCAGAAATGCATAATTGATATTAGGAAAGTTTAAGTTTGGTTTTTTTTTGAAGAAGAAAATTAATTTTTTAAGGACATAACTGATGTTACAAAAGTGTAGAATTAAAGATTCGTGAGGAAATTTTTGGCTTACTGAACGATATTTCTGATGTTACGGAAAGACTATACTTTTATCTTACAGAAGATGGATTTTGAATTTACAGACATAATTACATTTACAGACATAAAATTGTTTTTTTCATGTGTCGCGAAAAACCCTTTTGATTTTTATTGAAGGACAACATTAATTTTACAAAAGAACATTAGTTTGACAAAAAACGGCAAAAAGTTTTAATGGGACAAAAAATACAGTTGCAGAGGGAAAACAATAAAATTCCACAAACACAACATTAGATTTACAGATGAACAACATAAAGATTTAGTAGGACAACATTAATTTTACAGATGCATAACATTAAGGTTGGAGGACGACATTAAATTTACAGAAGGATAACATTAATTTGACAGAAGACAATAATAGTTTGGCAGAATAACAGTGTTAGCTTTACAAAGGCACAACATTAATTTTAATAGAAGGGTAAAAAAATAGGATAGCACTAAAGTTGCAGGATAGCATTAATTTTCAAGAAACATCATTAGTTTGACATATGCTCGAGAAGTTTTAATAGAAGAACAACATTAGTGCGGAAGAATAGCATTAAATTTACGGAAGGACAACATTAGTTTGACAGAGACTCAAGAAGTTTTAATTTAAGAACAACATTAGAATTGCAGAAGGATAGCATTAAATTTACGGAAGAAGAACTTTAGTTTGACAGGTACACAAGAAGTTTTAATCGAAGACATTAATTAACAACATTAAAGTCGTGGGAGGATAACATTAAATTTACGGAAGGAAGACAATAGTTTAACAGACATTCAAGTTTTAACAGACAAATGACATTTAATTTACAAAATTTAAACTTAAATCTGAAGAACATTAAATTTACAGAAGGACAACATTTAGCAGAAAAAATCAGAAGAAGAACTTCTAAAAATTAGAAGAACATTAAATTTATAGGACAACATTAGTTTGACAGATTCACAATAAGTTTTCATAGAATATTAAATTTACAGAAGGGCAACATTAACATTGCAGAAAAATAGTTTTATGAATGTAAACATTAATTTCAATAGAATAATAATTTTTTTCACTGTTTTTCTGCGGATATCAAATTGAGACTCAATTTGATATCCGCAGAAAAATTGTGTTCGTGCAGAAATAAGATTTTGTCAACAAAACAAAATTATGTCTCAAAAGAAAAGAATCTGTTTTGGCAATATTATTGTTTTAAAGTATCAAGGTAGACAATGTTAACAAAAGAAAAAAGAGAGGAAAAATTTAGAACTTGGACGTTTATAAAGATTTAATCTGAAGGAACATGAATAATTTTAAACCGATCATCTTTCGCTCCATAAATATATTCAAGTAGAATAAAGTACACAACTGTCGATACGGAAATATTCATTAGAAATCAATCAAGTATTTACCTTGTTTATCATTCCACGATCCGTGAGCAATTATGATGAGCAATCACTGTCACGTTTTTTAATTTTTTTCTTTTAGGGGAAAGTGCAGGTAGAATGAAAACAACAAGAATAGTTAGGGTTTAACACAGAAAACAATTATTTTTTTTGTTCCTTTTGGTATTATTCACTAACAAATATGATCACTGTTAACACACTTAATATCCAAATTAATCAAAGATGACTCGTAACGTCCTTGTCAGCATCATTTTTTTTAAAGATCACCCAAGAGCACGTGCACACGAATCGTGATTGTGCTTTACTCTCAAATTGATATTTCTTATGTCATTGTCAATAAAAGTAGTAAATTGTTTCTTTTTAAGGGTAATTTTTAGTCGATTCTGATTTTTGAATCTTTGAAATTGTTTTCGGAAAAAGTATCGAATTTACTATAGAGATGATTCAAGAGTTTCAAAGTTTTCACTTCAAGGTGTTTTTCTTATTAGTTGGTAATTTATTGGTCTTTCAATATTCTTGAGATGAAGATTTCTTCTCGAACATTATGTATTTACTTCAAAGTAAATCTTTGACAAGTTTCAATGTTTAAATTCGAAAATTTGAACTTTAGCGGAAATGTATTAGAAACGTTCGAAGTTGTTTTTTTGGAAGAATTGACTCGATGAACATCGAGTGTTGATCCAATTATAATTTTCTGACTGATGTGATTAGTTTTCGATTCCAAAAAGAAGCACTCTATTCTTCTGAATTCAAGAATTTAATGGTTAATGAACTAACTTAAAGAATTAACGTAGTTAGGAACTTTAAAGGTCCAAGGTAGTTCCAAAAGTCCTGAAGTGTAATCGTCACTTTTGTCACTGTTCTCGATTATCGAATCGGAATAATCTTTCGGTAGTGCGGTATTGTCACTAATAGGTGTTTGCAGAATGTCACTGATGGGTTTGATAAAAATCGAGGGGGTGAAAATCACTGGGGAATATGGAGATTGTCACTGAGGATGATACGAAAGTTTGGGCACTGATCACTGAATCCAGGGTTTAGTGAAGCAGATGAAACAGCTGAGGAAGTCGAGCGGCGAGTGTTGAACTGGAGGAATGTTGGCAGAAGTGGACCTTTAGTGTGGAGAAGGTGCCTTCGTGAGGACAGTCGGGTCCTGACTGGCGGGCCGGCGGTTGCAGGGCGTTATGGTCCTCCTCCTGTTAATGTTTGTCCGGTTGTCCGAGGTTCGCATTAGCGTGTATAATAATCCGCTAGCAGCGTGCTAGTAGTATCGCCGCGTGGTGGTGAGTAAGCGTGGCGAGAGCTAGCAGTCGCCGATCTAAAGAGTATAAGCAAGTAAGAGTGAGTGAGCAATCACTTGGGGGTCTCTCCGATGGGCGGGGAGGAGACCGAACTCGTAGGTTGGTGGGTAGGTTGGTAAGTAGGTAGGTAGGTAGGTTGGTAGGTGAATCGGTGTGGATGAACGAAGCGGTCGCGGCGAGTTGTGGAATAACCGTGAGATACGTCGGGAAGGTAAGTATATTCTCGTCAGCCTGATGCCGGCACGCGACCTGTCCTCCCTCCCTTCCCTGCCCCTGATCCTTCCCTGCCTGCCTGCCTGCCTGCATGTTTGCTGCTGGTGGTGCTGCTGCTGTACTTCCCTTTCCCCCTGCGAAAAACCATCCGCTGCTCTGCCATCGCTTCCACTCCTACGAGAGATAGCCTCCTCACTATAACCTCCCACCACAATATCCTCTCTTTAACTATCGACAGTCTCCTTTGCTATAAGAGAGCAAACCCTCCCAACTCATTCAAATCCTATCGCTCCATCTGGAACCGTTACACTTCCAGTCAAGAAACAACAGTCCTGCTCCCTGGATGCCCCCACTGGGTGGAGTTTCTCTCCTGTATGTGCGAGAGATTCTTTGTCTTTTGCTCTCCTTTGCCGTGATTGATCGCCTCTTTATTATCCTACCAGCCATTGTCGATGTATTATCATCTGCTGGACCTGATCGTATCATCGAATATCACCTATCGAATAGATAGCATCGTAATTGAAGATTTCGTAGATTCTTTGCGCTGATACTTACTGCAAATCACACCCAACATACCTTCTGTTAGAATTTTTTTCACTCTAAAAAATGTTCTAAAGTAGAGCTGATGAAAATAGAACCAAATTACGATTTAGTAATTACGATTTAGTACCCAAAATAATTTATACCTTCGGTTAGGATTTTTTCCACTCTAAAAAAAGGTTCTAAATTAGATCTGATTAAAACAGAACCAACTTACGTTTAAGTACCTAAAATTGTTACGAAATTAGTACCTTTCTTTTTACAGTGTTTATTTACCTTTTTATTTAGTTTGCTTAGGCAGACTTTTAGGATCTAATAGATATACTTCTACTCCAGAATCTGTAGTATCCAAGAATTTTTCATCCAGAAGAAGTCTTAATTCTTTGTTTGTAGACATATTGTGATAACCAAAATCACTATTACGTACCGATTCAGTTGAAGTAAATTTAGTAGTATACATATGTAACTATGTATTGTTGGTTTCGAAGCACTACTAGGATCTATGAAACCTCTCAAGTTTGTGGAGCAAACAACTGGGAATCACCCGAGTCACTGTAACCAGAACTTTATGATTTTACAAACTTTAGTGATTTTACAGATTCCAACATTTGAAATCTGTACCTACTTTTTGTATTATTCCAGCAGTAGGATCTACTAAAATCTTTAGTGATTTTATTGATTATTTAAAAAGTCATTACGTTTTGTACTATAGCATCACTAGGATCTACTAAAATCACTATTGATTTCATGAATTAGTTAAAACACTACGTTTTGTACTAAGCACAAGGATCTAAAATCGCTAGTGATTTTTATTGATTAGTTAACAAAATCACCACGTTTTTTATTATATCAACGCTAGGATCTACTCTACGTAGAGTCACTAGGATCTATATATTCTACTTAAGTTCGGAAATCTTAGGATTAAACTATTAAATTATTACAGTCCATTTCAAAATGTGATACACCTAAAATTTATGAAACGATTAAGAATTACTGAAGAATTACCAGAAGGTATGATACTACTAGGATCAAAATTTCACATAAGGTTGAAAGTCTTAGGATTATAAAGTACGATTAAAATGGTAAACTATTGTTGACTATTGCAAACTGCGGCACATCTCGGGTTCTTGAAACTAGGAATTATAATGAAATTACTAGAAGCTCCGAGATTACTAGGATCTATATTCCACTTAAATTTGGAAGTCTTAGAATTAAACTATAGGATTAGACAGTTAAACTATTAAATCATTATAGTCCTTTCTAAAGCACATCTGGGATTTTTGACACGATTAGAAATTATTATCGTATTACTATAGAAGTTACGAGATTAATAGGATTATAGATCCTAGTAATCTCGTAGCTTCTAAGTTTGGAAACCTTAGAATTGAACTACTATTAAATTGTAGAAATAAAGCTATTGTTAAATTGTAAATCGGTTAAATTATTATCGACTTACTAAAAGGCACGAGACTACTAGGATCTAGATGTACTAGAATATAGATTCTACTTAAATTTGGAACTTCTAAAATTAACAATTTACAATCTATTAAAGAATAAGGTATTATGGAACTATGTTTTATAAAAGTATGGATCCGTTTTAGTTACATCTTCGACGGCACTAGGATCTATTATACTACCAGGATCTATGAAACTATTAGCACTTACAGAACTAATGTAATTTAGAAAACTAATAAGATCTATGTCATACACAGTTAAGTTTGTCAGCACAATGATCAATTTAACCAGTAGGATCCATCACATTAGGATCCATAAATAGAGCTAGGAATCCAGTAGGTCTACATAAGTTTAATTGTACTAGGATCGATTACATAAATAGAAGCGATTATATCACTATAAAATATGAGATTACTAGGAGCTACAGATCTATTAAAAAAAATTTATAAATCCTACTATAGTTCTTTATAAGCTAAAGAACTAGATGGATCTAAGTTTCAGTTAAGTTTATTAGTTGTTGGATCGTTTAAAGTATTAAGAACGATTAAAGTATTAGGATCCATTAAAGTATTAGGATCTATAAAAGTAGTAGGATCCATAAAAATAGTAGGATCCATAAAAGTAGTAGGATCCATAAAAATAGTAGGATCGTTTAAAGTATTTGGATCGATTAAAGTGGTAGGATAGATCCACTAGGATCTTTGATTCATGATTTTTGATTCTATGATCGTTCATAGCAATAGGAGCGATCTAAGTATAATAGGATCGATTATACTACTAGGATCAATGATTCTATTAGGACCTACAAACTACTAGAAGTTAGAAAATTAGTAGGATCTGTTTCGCACATTTTTTACTTTTCCATGATCGTTTAAAGTATTAAGACTACTTAGAGACTAGTTAAAACTAGTTAACTTCGACTATTGAAGCACTAGGATCTATATTTTATCTACTTTATCTTCAATACTCTAGTAATGTAATGATTCAGCGCTAAAGAAAATGTTCATAGATTTATAAATTGTAAGAGAAGATAATTCACAATATATTGTTGTGATGATAAAAATTGTTGAAAAGAACCAACTAAGATGATAATATAATGTAGGATGAGATTTGAAAATTAATCTAATGCTTCATTAAAGATAATTTTAATTGATGTCGTTTCTAAAGTGCAAAGGTATAAGATTCTCGGCAATGATTGATTTCTTCCATTTGAAGGGATCTCGATCTCTGATGAATATTCCATCTAGATGTAGATCTAAAGAGGACATCTAGCGATGGCAAGTGTCAAAAAAAATGATTTGTGGCAGTTAATGACGAGGAACATTTGATCACATTGTAAATAAGTTTCAAGAAGTAAGATGCAACATTGTTTTAATTACAAAATCAAACATTGGTAAAAATTTCGGTGAAAGTTGTTTTTAACTAGAACTGTGTTAAACATTTATTTGTAAAAGTGTGTGTACATTTTTTTTTTACTAAAATTTAGTGTAAACTCTTTCTTTTTGGAAAAATTAGAATTTAGAATATTTTATTCCAGTATTTTTTTAATGGGAGAAAAATGTTGAAATTTGTAATTAGCGAAGTTTTTTTTTTGTTTGAAGTACCGAGTCACGTGTACTACGTTAATATTCTTTGGTTTGGAGAACGGGCGAGACCGCTCTGCGGGATCTTCAGAGGCCGATGCTCCCACTCCTCGTCGTAGTACTACTTCCACTTAGAAAGACTCGTTCACTCCGCTTCGTTGAGGTAAACCAATTCATCTATGCAACTGTATTTATGCCCCTCCACTCTCGCTCTGTAGAAAAACACATGGGTTGCCCTAGGACCATTTCTGCTCTTCCTTTACTCTCTTGTCGTGACGAGAACATCTTTCTAATCTTTACTTCACTCGTCTTCCTAATCTTTATTTTACTAATTTTCCTAATCTTTGCTTTACTACTTTTTCAAATCTTTATTTTACTAATCTTCTTGATCTTTACGTTACTAATCTTTTTAATCTTTCTAAACTTTTATCTCTGCTAATCTTCCTAAATTTTAATCTCTACTAATCGTTCTAATCTTTAATATTTCCTAATTTTTGTAATTTTTACTAATCCTCCTACTCTTCAATTTTCACTACTCTTATTAATCTTGTTCTATAGTGATAGTAGTATTTCTCTAGATCCTAGTATTTTTATTTGTTCTGGTAATTCTACATCCTAGTATTCCTGTAGATCTTAAAACTTCGGTATTTATAGAAATAGTTATGTAGATTCTGGAATTTTTATTTAACTTAATATTTCCACAGATTTTAGTATTTATATAGATCCTAGTATTCGTACAAATAGCATAATTTCTATTAATCCTAGTATTTCTATGTGTTTTAGTAATTGTTACGTAGATCCTAGTATTGCTTTGTAATCGAACAGTTCTATAGATCATAGTATTTATATAGATCCTAGTATTTCTATCAATCTTAGAATTTCTAGATTCTAGTATTTCTATAGGTTATAGTAATTGTTACGTAGATCCTAGTATTGCTTTGTAATCAAACAGTTCAATAGATCGTAGTATTTATATAGATCCTAGTGTTTCTATAAATCTCATAATTTCTATAGATCCTAGTAGTTGCAGTTCTTAATTGTCGGATCGTCTGTGCTCTAAGTTGTACTAGATCCTAGTTGTTTTATTGAGCCAAGTTTAACGAACTGGAAACTAAAGAGAAAAATTTTCTAATAATATTATTTGACTATCCAAAGAAGAAATTAGAATCCCTTTTGGTATCTTACGCTTGGGAGGTGGCGAAGGTAGAGAAAAAAAATCATCCTCGTTCATTGACTGCAACGAGAGTCGCTTCCGGTGTTTACGAATGGTCTGACACCCATTGTGAATGCGACACAATTGTTGTCGGCATGGTTGCGACAATAAACGACATACCATCAGTGTGTCTGAAACGTTGTTGAGAGATTCTCTCGTGTATTTTGCATCGTCATATGTATATACATATATTGTCATCGTACTTATATCGCCCTCCTCACGGTTATTTTTCGCGTAGGCGACTAATGATGGGGTCTTAAGATCTCCACACACGTGTACCTACACGTGTCCCTGTCACCAAGGCAGCCGAAGAGAGTCAAGCTTTGCCGCCCTGTTCTGTTGTGCATGGAAAAAGTCATCGCACAGAATAGAATGCGAAGGGAGCATCGCATATCGCCATTGTCGCTATAGTCGTTGTCGCGACAACGCACAAATTCCGAACCCGCCTTTAAATTCTGAAATATCACGATCGACAATCGACCCTGACAAGACACCAACACAATAGATATATAATCTCTTCAATTTTTATATTCTCGAATTTTTCCTCCTCGCTTGCTTTGCAAGTACCTCCAAATGGTACTGGGTCATTATGCAATTATTGTATAATCCCTTTCATTCTGCTATTAACACTTTTCTTTAATTAATACTTCTTTGTAATTATAGACGCTTTTAGAGACAAGGTAATAAATATCGCTTTGGGTACGTGTTAATTATCATATGTGGTTTGCTATTGACATTAAGATTTTTTTTTCCTGTTCCTATTCGAAAATTCCTTTTCAAAATCTTTCTTGATTTTTGGACGTTTGTTTTCGTCTATGAGAAGTGTTACTTGATGACTTATATTTTTACTTTTACTTTTTACTTTACGTTTTAATTTACTTTTACTTCTTCTTCTTCTTCTTCTTCTTCTTCTTCTTCTTTTTACTGAAAATTCTTCTTTTCAATAAAAATTATCATATAAATACAATTACTACGACAATGAAAATTCTAGGATCTATGTGTATACTAGGATCTATAGAAATACTAGGATCTATAGAATTACTAGGATCAATAGCAACACTAAGAGCTAAAGAACTTTTTGGTTACATCCTAATACCAGAATCTACATAGCATCTGTGTGTATACTAGGATCTATAGAAATTCTAGGACCTACAGAAATACTAGGATCAATAGACACACTACATTCTATAGAACTTTTAGGTTACACGCTACTACCAGAATCTATATAACAATTACTATAATTATAAAAATACTAAAAAGTCCAATGATACTAGGATCTCTAGCAACACTAGGATCAATAGGATTTCTACGATTTAGTAATACTAGGATCTATATAAAGAGTTCTAGTCTTTTTGAGTTCAACCTACAGGACTGTTAGTTTACATAAAAATTCCAGGACCTACATAACTATTTCTATAAATATAAAAGTGCAAGAATGTACAGAAATACTAGGATCTATGGAGTTTCTGGGATTTATAGAAATACTAGGATCTTTATAATTACTACTATCAAGAACTGTTACCTTACATGCTACATCTGTGAAACTACCAGGATCTATCGAGTTACTAAACACTGTTGACAAATTAGTGTTACAAATTCGTCTAATTCACTAGGATCTATAGAAAAAAAAATTCGAACCAACATATGAATTGAGAGATTATTTAATTATTATTTTTCCACTAAAGAAATTGTGTAAGTAAAGTGTAATGGGAGTAAGACAGTAAATTGAGGAGGCTGAATACGAGACCATAGGATCGGATCCTCGTGATCTGCTTTATCTGGTTGCACAACCGTGCTCTCGATCGTCCTGACACAGTTACCGCAAGCAGAAGGGCGTTCCGTAGTTGTAAAAACGTTAGGAAACGTGAGGAGCTCTTGGGAGTCTCTTCGTTCTTCGACGATTCCTCGTTTTTTGCGACCTTTGGAGAGAGGCCCACAGTCTCACTCTCTCTCTCTCTCTCTCTCTCTCTCTCTCTCTCTCTCTCTCTCTCTCTCTCTCTCTCTCTCTCTCTCTCTCTGTCTCTCATCATTGGTTCGCGCGGGGGGAAACGACAACAACGACGAGAGGGATTACCTTCAGTAAAACTTTTTCTTTTCACGGAGAACGGTTAATTGGGCTGCTCGATTCATGGACAACATGAGAATGAGAAAGGATACAGTATCACCTCTCAAACACTTTCAAAAAGCGCACTTAAATATTCTTGGACATTGTAAAGAGAGGGAAATTTTGGTGGAAATTTTTTATTTTTGTTTCACACGCCGCAAAGAAAGTCGAATACATCAAAATTTGTGGTATTTATTATATAGATCCTAGTATTTTTGCAATCTTAGCATTTCTATTGGTCCTAGTATTTTTAAGGATCCTAGTGTCTCTGGACTTTCTGGTTATGCAGATTTTTGTATTACGATGGAACCTAACAGTTCTATAGATTGTAGTATTTATATAGATCCTAGTATTTATGAAACCTCAGAATTTCTATTGATCCTAGTATTTTTGAAGGTCCAATAATAGCTGGAGTTTCTAGAATTTTGATAGTTATTCTAATTGTTATGTAGGTTCTGTTATTAGGATGTAGCCTAAAAGTTCGATAGATCATAGTACTTCTATTGATCCTAGTATTTCTGTAGGTTCTAGTGTACACAGAGAACCTAGAATTTAAATTGTCGTAGTAATTGTTATGTACAATCTGGTTACTGGCATTATTATGTAGTCCAACATTTCCATAGATTGTAGTATTTATATAGATCCTAGTATTTCTGAAATCGCAGCATTATAATTGATCCTAGTATTTCTAAAGGTTCTAGTATCAATGGACTTACTAGAATTTTTATAGTTTTTCTAATTGTTATTTGTAAATTCTGGTATTAGGATGTAACCTAGAAGTTCTATAGATCGTAGTTTTTTTATGGATCCTAGTATTTACGTAGGTCCTAGTGTACACTGAGAACCTACAATTTCCGTTCTCGTAGTAATTGTTATGCAGAATTTGGTATTACTATGTAACCTAACAGATCAGAACCTAACAGTAGTATTTATATAGATCCTAGTATTCCTGAAATAGCATCATTTTAATTGATCCTAGTATTTCTAAAGATCCTAGTATCAATGGACTTTCAAGAATTTTTATAGTTATTCTAATTGTTATTTGTAAATTCTGGTATTAGGATGTAACCTAAAAGTTCTATAGATCGTAGTTTTTTTATGGATCCTAGTATTTACGTAGGTCCTAGTGTACACTGAGAACCTACAATTTCCATTGTCGTAGTAATTGTTATGTAGAATCTGGTATTACTATGTAACCTAACAGATCAGAACCTAACAGTAGTATTTATATAGATCCTAGTATTCCTGAAATAGCAGCATTTTAATTGATCCTAGTATTTCCTTTGATTACGTATGCGGAGATGTGTATGGATCTAAAGTCTAAAAGTGTTGAAGTGCCAAACAAGAAGCACAAAAGTTAGTTTGAAAAGAGCTATTCCTTTTAAAGTACATATATACTGGAATAAAAAAAAAGAGTTGCGATGTGAGATAGGACGACGATTCATGTTTTCCTAATTTGGAAAAATGTTTTGTTGTAAATATGATACTATGGGCGTGTCTTTACAAGATCATATGGGATAGCACTCGTGGGAAATGAATCACTTGACCTATTCAAACTCTACACATATGTGTGATTCCTTTAAATACCGGCATTGCGTTAAGACTTTCTGAATTTACAAATAATACCTAGTTCTTTATTATACAATATACACTTTATTCGTTTACTTCTAAAAGAAGACGAAAATAATGTATGATAATTGTTGCTGTCAAACAATAAATTTCGAGGTAAGAATGATTGAAAAAAGGGTGCTTGGTATATTATAACCTTTGTAATTAGTGATTTTTAAAGATGCACCGGAATTGCATAATTGTTTTTTTTGCATTCATTTCTATAATGTTTCGCAAAAATTTTTTTGTTTCCATTTTGGATCCGTGAGTTTGAATTTTGATTCCTTCACTTCCTCCCCAGCTTCGAAGAGCTATTATATCGTTAGCACTTTTTTCCGTTCGATTTTTCTACAAGGGAAAAAAGTTTCATACTCTTTAAATTAGAAAAAATCTAAAAATGCTTACTAATTTAAATTAGAGACTGAATTTTTACTATTGAATTTGTAAATTTGACTAATAAATGTCGATTCCTACTAATTTGTTAGTAAAGTTTACTAATTAAAAAGCAAAAAGTTATTGAACTAGTAAATTTGACTAATAAATAGTAATTTCTACTAATTTAATAGTAAAATTGATTAATTCAAAGAGATTATTTTTAGATGCTTTTAATTAATTTTCGACTTCTCTTTTTTCAAAAAAGAAAATAAAACATTTGACTTATTCAAATAATTAAAAAAAAAAGTTCTCCTATAAGATTAGAAATTCTTTTTCTTCGTTTTTTTTTTCATTGAATTGCATCGAAAAATGAGGTCTCCACGCTTTGATTTGACTAAGCACGACTGAATTTCACTTTTCGATTCGATGAAGCCTTAAATTCAGTGTGCCAATATTTCCAAGTTTTGCCCTTTTGTTTTGTTGAAAATAATAAAAAGGACCAAATTTTATTGTCCACTTTACATCATCTTCTATATAGTTTTGTTTTTCGTTTCTTTTGCTTAATTTGTTTTCTCTCTACAAGAATCTCTTAAATCTTGATTTTAACGATCAGCAAGTCACATTTAACGAGTTTTAATGCAACTCGCGCCTATTTATTTTTAGTGAATTACTATTACATAATTTCGACCTAAATTGTTTTGCCGAGTTGTGTTTTTCAACTTGAGAGGAAGAATGAATGAAAGATGATGGTGGTACAAATTATGGCAGGAAGTATGCGAAAGATCTTGGAGTCCCAAGATATAATCAGTAGTCGGATGTCTTGCGTTATTTTACCTCTTCTACTGCAAAACATTAATGCCTCGTGAATCGCCCAAGTCGCATTGCCGGCTTCGCCTTCCTTTTTTTTTCTTCCCCCTTCCATTTTCTTTTTTGTAGCTGATCGCAAATCACTTTGGGAAGTTTGTGAAATTTAATACTGGTACCGGAGGTTTTTAGTTTTTTTCCCCCCTTCGTTTTATTTCTTTAGAAGACAAATGCAATTTTGATTAGGGATAATGAGTTCTTTCTTTATTTACACAAATGGTAATTTTCGAGTTAATATACCATTTATTATTTTTGCTTTTTTTTGGTGATATTTTAGGTTTTTAATTAAACAACATTTTTACTTTTCGACTAAGGAGAAATTATATTAAAAATTGTTGTATTTTAGATGTTTCTTCGTAGTTTAAAGTTAGTTGTTTTTGTCAAATTGTTTTTGTTGGCTTTTTTTATAATTTTTCGGTTTTCAATGTTTTGAATTTTAAAATTAAAATTTAATAATTTGAATTAAATTATAAATTAAATTTCTAATCTAATATTATTCGAAAATTAAAATTGATAGCTATAAATAAAAAAAATTTCTTTTTTTGCATAATAGCAATCAAGTTTATTAATAAAAATTAATTCGTAATAAATGAAATAAATAAATTGATAATTCATTACATTTCATAAGATTTTTTTTCCAAAATAAAATGAGGCCTCAATAAAATTTTGTAATAGAAAACTGTTTTTTAGTCGAGTTTTAATTTTTACATTCGATATTTGAAGAAGTCAATTCTTATTAAATTTAATTAATTTTTCTTATGTTGGGTATGAAGGGGGAAAAAAATTCATCGTCACACTTTTAGGCGTAAATGCATGAAGCTTGAAACTGTAATTTCCTGAAGAATTTGATCCGAAATTTTGAGGAAAGATTGACAAAAAAAAGAACAAGTCAGACGAATGGCCTAGTTTACTAGACAATTACGGTTTCTTCGCTGATGAAGGAAAAAGTGTTACCCAAGCGTGATTGCGGCACTGATAGGAAATCGTTACGGTCGACGATGTTATATTTGAACAGACTAGTTGAAAATGTGACTTATTTCTTATTCTCCCATCCCATTTAGATAAAAAAAAAGCGATGTAATTAGAGAAATTGAAGTTTTTTCTTATTTTTTTATTTGCTGTTTCGACGGGGAAGTTGAAGCCAGTTTTGCGCCAATATTGGGCCAGTTTCGTTCTAATTTTAGCCGGGTTGGAATATTTTTATTTTAACTCGGATAAAAGAAGTAAAATAATTGAAATATTTTTGAATTTTGTTTTTGTTTTGGCGGGAAATTTGGAGCCAGTTTTGTGCCAATATTGAGCCAGTTTCACCCCAATATTTATATAGTTTACAATTTTTCGACTGCAAAAAAGTTGGGATTAAAGTTTTACAATAACATTTTTTTTTCGTTCTTTGAAAATGAAAATGACAAGCGGCGAGATTGAGATTAGAGGAGAAAATAGAAATCCAATCGTTTGTGCCCCAGTTAAAAGATAATTACCTAATGGGATTGAGATTGGGCAGAGGCAATTCTCGAATTCGGTGGGTGGTACCGCGAGTCATTGTCGAATTCTAAAAACAGTTGCGACACGAAACAATAATATTCGAACAAGAGAAGCGAGACTCGTTCAAGGTCTCGTTCTCGATGGTCCCTGACAACTCCTCGGATGTCCAAGATGTTTATCATCATCATATATTCTATATGGCAAGTCACACTTTGTTATATTGCCCGAGAGAAGGACAATTGTTGATCTTGGAATTCGTATCGATGGTAAAATAATAATCGATATAATGTAGAGTCCTTTCGCTTTCCTTATAGACGTGTCGATCTGTCTTGTTCGAATATTGATGATTTCGACTGCTGTCTTGGGTTTCGACATTTTTTTTTCGTGTCCTGTTTTTTTTACGTGTTTTTGTTTTAGATGTTGTGTTGAAAAAAAAAATTATTGGGTGAAGAAATGTTCGCTACCTGACAGCTACTTCATGGCTACTTGATGGTTACTTCATGGTTATCTTATATGGTAACATTTGTAAGTTCGTTTTGATGAATCAAGTCAGAATTTTTTTCATTAATTTTGAGGCAACCTTACGGTATGGATCCTAGTTGTTTCATAAAAAGAATTTACGAAATTTACTTTTGCAGTGCAATTTCTTTAGGGAAGAAATAATAATTTCTCCCTTAAAGAAAATTATTATTTTCTCTCAATTCATATGTGGGTTCGAATTTTTATTTTCTATAGATCCTAGTGAATTAGACGAATTTGTATCACTAATTTGTCAACGGTTTTTAGTAATTCGATATATCCTAGTAGTTTCACAGATCGTCTAATGTTAGACTGGTTCTTTTTGTGCTTCTAGTGAACTGTGGATAGAACTATACTATAACTTATATAGATCCTAGTATTTCTATAAATCCTAGAAATTCCATAGATTCTAGTGTTTCTGTAGATCTTAAAAATTTGTTATTTATAGAAATAGTTATGTAGGTCCTGGAACTTGTATGTAAACTAACAGTATAGGTTGTACTACTTATATAGATCCTAGTATTATTGAAATCGCAGAATTCCTGTTGATCCTAGTTTTTCTAAAGATCCTAGTATCAATGGACTTTCTAGTATTTTTATAACTATAGTAATTGTTATGTACATTCCGGTATTATGATGTAACCTGAAAGTTCTACAGATCGTAGTGTTGCTATTGATCCTAGTATTTCTATAGCTCCTAGTATAGACACAGATTCTAGTTAATATTAACAATATAATAAAATAAATTAATAATAGTTAATAATAATTAATATTGTAGTAATTGTTATGTAGAACCTAGTATTACTATTTAACCTAACAGTTCTATACGTCGTAGTATTTATATAGATCCTAGTATTTCTGAAATCGAAGAATTTCTATTAATCCTAGTATTTTTAAAGGTCTTATTATTGGATATTATATTATTGCACTTTCTAGAATTTTTATAAATATAGTAATTATTGAATGTGGATTTAGGATGTAACTTAAAAGTTCTATAGATCGTAGTGTTCTTATTGATTCTAGTATTTCTGTAGATCCTAGTATTCACATTTATCCTGTAATTTTCATTGTCGTAGTAATTTTTATGCAGACCCTGGTATTTCTTCGTAACCTGACAGTTATATACGTCGTAGTATTTATATAGATCCTGGTATTTATGAAATCGCAGCATTTTTATTGATCCTAGTAAAGGTCCTAGTATCTCTGGACTTTGAAGATTTTTTATAGTAATTGTTATTAGATTCTGGTATTAGGATGTAACCTAAAAGTTCTATAGATCGTAGTGTTGCTATTGATCCTAGTATTTCTACAGATCCTAGTATTTCTTAAGATCCTAGTATACACCCAGATACTAGAATTTGCATTGTCTTAGTAATTGTTGTGTAGAAACTGGCATCGCTAGGCTATTTTTTATTGATCCTAGTATTTCTATAGGTCGCCTAACATTTCTAAAGATCCTAGTATTTTAAAATAGTTCTAAAATGACCGTGAGATAGCAGAACAGTTTTAATTCGTATATATTTAAATTGTAAGTGTTCGAAATTTTTGCAAATTAATACTGTGAAAAAAAATAAATATTTAATTGTAAATATTTTGTTTTCAGCTGTCACGAGGTTCGAGAGTGCTGTCAATTTCGAAGCGGATTTCCGATCTCCAAAAGTGTCAACATGCCAGCGCAGTCGCCCCACGAAGGTCCAAGATTCATCCCTGTAAGTTTATAATATTTATAATATTTTTATAATTTTTTTTCCTTCGACCCGAAAAATATAACAAGAAAGAAAAAATATTGAAAAAGTCAAGAGCGATATTTTCCATTTGTTATTTTCGAAAAGGAAATTTTCTACTAAAATTTCACACACACAAATACATGAAAGTGAAACAATTTGTTTTCTTAGATCCTCAAAATATTGCGCTAATTTTCCCAAGCAAATAAGTATAATATATAAGGAGTTGTGTATAAATGGGCTCATGGTGTTGATTCGTATCGTGAGAGATTCTTTAGTCTTGAAATTGGATAGCTCCAATGTTGGGAGAGTCTCGATCCAATATAGTGCATATATATGTATATAAAGAGTTTATACACGAAGCTTTTTCCAGAGTTGGATTAATCGTGCCGTTTAATTAATTTATTGCCTCTATATCTCTCCTGGTATTTCATACGCCTTGTTACAACTGTTTTATGTTAATTAGATTCGTATTTAATCCAGCACACTTGATCTTCCTCAATGCAAAAACTTATCATCAAACTCCTCCCTATATACAATTTAATGATGACTATAAATTTCTCAAATCCGTCTCTCGTGGAAACTTTCCCTAATTTTTTCTTCTTTTCTTCACCTTTTTGTTCGCTTGCTTTTTTTTTTTTTAGGAAAAATTGAATTGATTCATTATTGGAGATTATTTTATGGTTATCTTCTGTTTTAGGAAGGGGGGGTTACTAGGATATCTGAACAAAAAACTTTTACTACTTTTTTTACGTTATGCTACTGTTTCGGAATTTTTTTTAGATTTCAGCCAATAAAAAATAATATTTCAGTTTTTTTTCTTTTTTTTTTGAAAATTTCCGCTACTTTAAATTCACTAATACTAGAAATCAAAAAACTATTTTCAAAAATTATAATCAAATAATTCTTTAAAACGATTCAATTATTTTCAATATCTAGTATTTTCATAAAATGTCGCAAAAGAATGCAATTATTTAAAAATAAAATAGATAAAAATTAATCCAAAATTAAATTATTTTCATAAATAATAAAACTCTTCTCAGGAATTCAATTATTTTAAAAAAATTTTAATAAAATTCTGTGCAACTGTTAATTTATTTTCATAAATAATAAAATTCATTGCAAGATTTCAATTATTTTTAATACAATTTTAATCGAATTCCTCGAAAAAAGTTTTTATTCTTAAAAATTTGATTAAAATTTGTCGAAAGAATTCAATTATTTCCGCAAATAGCAAAATTCTCCAGATTTACTAAATTCTATTGAATATTATTTTTTAAAAAAGTTCTTCCCAAGAATTCAATTATTGTCATAAATTTTCATAATATTCTTCCCAGAGATTCAATTATGTTTAAAAATTTTTTTAAATTCTTGTCAAAATTTCAATTATCTTTATAAATAATTAAATTGTTCTCCACAATTGAATTATTTTCAAAAAATTCAATAAAATTCTTCCCAAGAATTCAAATATTTACATAAATAATAGAATTCAATTATGTCGATAAATAAGAAAATTATTTCCGAAAATCCAATTATTTTGAGGCATTTTAACAAAATTCTTTGCAAAATTCAATTATTTTCATACGTTACAGTATTCATCACAAGAGTTCAATTATTTTTAAAACTAATAAATTTGTTTTTAGAAATTCAATTATTTTTAAAAATTCTAATAAAATCGTTCGCAAGAATTCAATTATTTTTATAAAAAATACAATTCTTATTAGGAATTCAATTATTTTAAAAATTTTTATTAAAAGTCTTTACGACTTTTCAATTATTTTCATAAATAATAAAATTCATCACAGGATTTCAATTATTTTTAATACAATTTTAATCGAACTTTTTAAAAATAATTCAATTATTGTCTTAGATTTTAATAAAATTCTTCTCAAGAATTTAATTATTTACATAAATAATTCTTCAAAAGAATTCTATTATTAAAGATAATTAACAAAATTATTTCCGAAAATTGAATTATTTTGAGGCATTTTAATAGAATTCTTTGCAAAATTCAATTATTTTCATAAATAACAATATTCATCACAATAATTCAATTACTTTCACTAATAATAACATTTTTCATGGAAATTCAATTATTTTTAAAAATATTAATAAAATTCTTTGCAACTATTCAATTATTTTCATAAATAATTATACTCATTGAAAAATTTTAATTATTTTTAATACTAGGTTTTAAATTAATAAATAGAAAAATTCAATTATTTTTAAAAATAACAAAATTTTTTACAGAAATTCAATTCTTTTTAAACATTTTAATAAAATTTTTCACAATAATTCAATTATTTTCATAAATAATAAAACTCTTCTCAGGAATTCAATTATTTTCAAAAAATTTTAATAAATGTCTTTTTGAAGAATTCAATTATTTACATAAATAATTCTTGGAAAGAATTCAATTATGTTGATAAATAACAAAATTATTTCCTAAAATCCAATTATTTGAGGCATTTTAATAGAATTCTTTGCAAAATTCAATTATTTTCATAAATAACAATATTCATCACAAGAATTCAATTATTATTTTTAAAAGTAGTAATTTTTTTTTTAGAAATTCAATTATTTTACAAAATTTTAATAAAATTGTTTGGAAAAATTCAATTAGTTTCGTAAATAATAAAATGCTTTTTAGGAATTCAATTATTTTCTGAAAAATTTTAATAAAATTCTTTGTATTTAATTATTTTTAAAAACTTTTTGCAATTCACTAATTTTCTATATTTACTATTTTCATAAAATTTCCAAACAGAATTCAATTATTTAAAAAAATTTTTGTAAAAGTCTTCGTAAGAATTCAATTTTTTATCATGAATAATAAAAATTTCTTAGGAATTTAATTATTTAATTTAGAATTTTCATAAAAATAAGTCAAAAGAAATCAGTTATTTATAAAAATTGTTATAAAATTCTTTGCAAGAATTAAATTATTTTTATGAATATTAAAATTCTTTTATGAATAATAAAATTCGTGGCAGGAATTAAATTTATTAGCATCAGGATAAGAAAGAAGTAATTATATTTTTGATGAAAATTAGGAAAAAGTGAGGAAATTAAAATATGGAATGGAATTTTTGTCAATTTTGTGAAGTTTCTAAAACGTTTTTTTGGTTGTTATGTTTAATTTTTCGATAGCTACTTTTTTACTACTTTTTTTTAGTTTGAAAGCTACTTTTTGCTACTTTTTAAAAATTATTTATTGAGTGCGAAGTCTATGAGGATGGTTATAACCTATCCTCTTTAGTGGAGTTAAAAATGAAGGAAGAGTTTAAGAAAAAGTGACTATTCTATTTAAAAGCAAGCAATCCATTTGAAATTACTCATGTCAAAGTGTTGAATTCTAGGAATGAGATCGTAACATTTTCCAAGAAGAGACGCCACTTTTCGCACTTGCAAACGACTCGAGAGTTAAAGTTTAGTGTCTTCCTCGCAGCGTAAGGCCCGTAAATGGCATACCGCAGTAGTAGAACCTATCAGGAGCAGGCATCTCAAGTCCATGTACCTCACGTTCCTACCAATGTGTCTTACACGTGTGGGAAGAATGTGGAATAAACCACAAGGAAGGGCGGACGATCCCCTTCCGACAGAGGGATAAAAATTTTTTTTTTTTCACTTTAAAAAAATTATATATTGTCTATCATCGATAATTAAATTTTACCCTTTAAGAATTTTTTTTAGAGAAATTAATACAAAATTTTTTACGAATTTTGAATTAGGTAAAGGTTACTAGTAAAATAAAATTGAGATAAAAAAAAAAAAAATTGTTGCTTTGCAACAATTTTGACACGTTTTTTGTCTCAATTTTATATCCTTTGAAAAACTGGGAGTAAATTGAATAAGAAAAATTATTTTAATCAGAACCTTTTTATTAGAATATTAAAATTTTTTAATCAGAATTTTTTTTATCAGAATATTAAAATTTTTTAATTAGAATTTTTTTATTAGAAAATTAAATTTTTTTAATTAGAAAAATTAAATTAGAAATTACTATTTATTATAGTAAAATTTACTTATTCAAAAGCAAAAAGTCTCTTGACATTTAATTTGTCGAGAGTCGACTGTATTTTGATCGCATGTGATGAGAGTGTAAAAATTTTTAATGTAATTTAATCCCTAGGATCGTAAAAAATCATTTTGAGGATTCTTTTTTAAGAACTGTATATATATAGATGAAATTAATCCTTTTTATATTCGAGAAAAATGTGAATTCTTGTAAATCTATTTTTCAATGAAGGTCTTTCAGGATAAATTGAGTGCTCTCGTCCACCTTCAACTCCCTTGTGCCGCAATTCTTCATTGTCGCCTCATTCCTCGCTGGCAAATATATATATATTATTTATATCTACTTGACTCTCTCTCTTTCTCTCTCTTTCTCTTTTTTTTTCGATTTACTTATTTTTCAAGTGGATCAAAATAATTTCAATCAATTATTTTTTTTTATTTCTTAAGAAAAATGTAAATTTATACAAATATTGGTTAGAAAAGAAAATTATTTTCATTGTTATTAAAATTATTTAAAATTATTAAAATTATTTAAAATTATTTAAAATTATTTAAAATTATTTAAAATTATTAAAAATTATTTAAAATTATTGAAAAAAATTAAATTAAAAATTTTAATTATTTCAATGATAATAATAAATAGCAAATAAAAAATTATAATCAAGAAAAGTAGTAAATAAATATAAATAAATAATGATAATCGCAAGAAAAAAGAATAATGAATAAAAAGTTTCGCCAACATTGATTATGGTAATTAAGACACATATAGCAATTTAGTTATTTGAGATTAACTGTTAATTATTGTCAATTACCTTTTATGAAATAATTATAAAAATTAATTAAGATGAAAAAAACGAGCTTTAAAAAAATAACCTAAAATTCTACAATAGTCAAAATTCGTTAGAAAAAAAACGAAATATAACAATTATATTTGGAAAAAGTCATTAAAATAGCTTTCTAAATCACACGGTAGGAAATACCTTTCGCCTTAATTACGTCTTTAATCAGCAATTATACAAAGACGGTTCACCGAAATCTTGTGTCAACTATATATAACTCTATTGCAATTGCAAGGAAATTTTCTTTTCCTATAGTAAATGTAAAATGAAAACTAATAATATATAATTGATTAATCGATTCTTTAGTTCAAAATAATTTCCCTCTTCTTTTTTTATATTTTTTGAGCCACTTGCTTTATATTATACCTAATAATATAGTAATTGAGAAAAAAAGAAAATGTGAGTGATAACAATGATACTAATATTGGTACCGTAATTGATAAGTGCACCAATTGTGGGAAAAATGAGACAATTACCGGCTAGATTTGGATTTTTTTTTTAATTTTTCAATTAGTTTAGACATAATTTTATCGATTGCTCAAAATAGTTAATTTACTGTTATAATATTTATTTATTTTTATTTATTCAGCATAGATATTACTTTATCTATAATTACTTCTTGTTAATTTTTAAATTTGTTTATTAATTTATTATTTTCTTACTTTATTTATTTCAAAACACACAGAGTGAAAAATATTTATTTATAAATAATTTTGAAAATAATAATAAAACTAATAATTATTTTTAAAATAAAATAGTTAATTTAATGTTATAATATTTTTAATTTATTTATAATTATTTATTTTGTATTTTTACAATTTGAATATTAATTTATTATTTGTTTTCCTACTTTATTTATTTCGTAACATATAGAATAAAAAAAGTTAGTTATAAATAATTTTGAAAATAATAATCAAACTACCTAATAATAATTTTTTTATTTATGAAAAAAGCCTCCGAGTAAAATTATTAAAAATACTAATAGTTTATTTGTTTAAATAATTATTATGAGTGTAAAGTATTTTTAAAAATTCGTCTTCAAATGCGTCTTTTGTTAAAAATGAAAAAAATCTATCTCTGTCACGTCTAATTGTTTTCAATATGACAAATTTCATTTTGATGTTTCCATGTTGGTAAATAATTCTGTTCGTTGTCAGTGACAGTTTATAGAAATGAAATGTTTTTAAGCAAAGAAATCCATTCATGGCGTATCGTTTTCGTGAAAAAAAATCTCGACTTTGTCAGACAGCTTGTCAACATTAAATTCTTAACCGGTGTTTTCAGTACCTGATGGCATTTAAGTAGAAAATTCCTTATCGGCGAGGCACACACTTTTATATATAATGCATGTCATGTCTAAAAACTTTTCAATTTAGAATTTAGATGCATTTTAATTTTGAAAAAATTGATTTTAAATTCCACTTTACAATGTAATTGCAATTAAAGAAAAATTCATTCTACTCAAATTATCGATTACTTGTCTATTATCAAATAAATATTTTTCTTGGATCAAAGAAAAGTTTACTTGAATCGAATAAATATTTTCTAGAATCGAATAAATATTTACTTGAATCAAATATATATTTACGTGAATTAAATAAAGGTTTACTTGGATCAAATAAATATTTACTTGAATCGAACAAATGCTTATTTGAATCAAATAAATGTTTACTTGATTCAAATACATAAATCAATTATTAAATAATCAATTACGGAATTAATAAAATAATTTTTATTTAAAATCAAATAAATTGTATTTGAACCAATAAGTTTAGAATTTGAATCAATAAATTTCAATTATTTTTAATACAAAATTTTAATAAAATTTCTCACAAAATGTAATTATTTTTAAAAATTTTATTAAATTTTCAAAAATAAATTCAATTATTTAAAGTGCCTCAAAATAATTGAATTTTTGAAAATAATTTTGTAATTTATCTTTAATAATTGAATTCTTTTGGAAAATTTTATTAAAATAGTAGATATTGAAAATCAGTATTGAGTTGAGGAAAATTTTTGAAAATAATTGAAATGTTGACAAGAATTTTATTAAAATTTTTGAAAATAATTAAATTTCGAAGAAGATTTTTATTATTTATAAAAACGATTGAAATTTTTAAGAGAATTTTTAAAAAATTTTTAACATAATTGAATTTCTGGGAAGAATTTTATTATTTTAGAAAATAATTGAATTATGAAACATTAGTGAGTAATTGAATTTTGCAGAAGAATGTTAAAATTTACAAAGATAATTGAAATTTTGAAGAGAATTTAAAACAAAATTTTGAAAATAATTGAATTTTGCAAAAAAATTTTATCAGAACTTTTGAAAATAATTAAATTTCCAGGATGAATTTTATTATTTATGAAGATAATAAAAATTTTAACGAGAAATTTAAAAAAAATTTTGAAAATAATTTAATTTCTGCAAAGAATTTTATTACTTTTGAAAATAATTTAATTTCAAGGATAAATTTTATTATTTATAAAGATAATTGAAAATTTGACAACAATTTTATTAAAATTCTTTGCAAATAATTGAATTTCAGAGAAGAATTTTATTACTTTTCAAAATAATTAAATTCCTGTGAATAATTTTATTAATTTTGGCAAAATAATTGAATTTCCGTGAAGAATTTTATTAAAAGTTATGAAAATAATTGAATTCTTGCAAAAATTTTTATTAATATTTGAAAAAAAATTTATTTCCCGTAAAAAATTCAATTGAATTTCGAAAATAATTGAATTTTTGCAAAGAATTTTATTAAAATTTCTTAAAATAATTAAACTTCCGCGAAGAAAATTTTGTATTGAAAACAATTCAAATTCTTATCATTAATTTAATCAAAATTTTTCAAAATAATTGAATTTTTTAAGAAGAATTTTAGTAATAATTGAAAATAATTGAATTCTTACGATAAATTTGATGAATTTTCGAAAATAATTGATGTCATATGAAGAGTTCAATTATTTTTTGAAAATAATTCAATTCCTGTGAGGAATGTTATTAATTTATAAAAAAAAATTACTGTCAATAATTAAAAATTTTTTAATAATAATTGAATTATTGTAAAGAATTTTATTAATTTAAAAAAATAATTGAATTCCTGTGAATAATTTTATTAATTTTGTCAGATAATTGAATCTTTGCGTTAAATTTTTTTTGAACGTTTTGAAAATAATTGAATTATTATAAATACTTTTATTAATATTTGAAAATAATTGAATTCATGAGAAGAATTTTATTTCAAACTTGTGAAAATAATTTAATTTTTGCGAAGAATTTTATTACTTTTGAATATAATTGAATTTCTGCGAAGGATTTGATTACTTTTGAAAATAATAGAATTTCAGAGAAGAATTTTATTATTTATATATAAATAAATTATCTTTATAAAGATAATTAAAATTTTGACAAGAATTTTATTAAAATTTTTGTTAAATAATTGAATTTCGGAGAAGAATTTTATTATTTATTAAAATAATTGACATTTTAAAGAGAATTTTGAAAAAAATTATAAATTGTCGCTTTAACTAATTCTTAAAAAAAAATCCTTAATAAGGAAGAAGCCAATACAATAAAAAAAAATTAAAAACGGAAGTTTTATAAAGCAGATATCTCCACCTTTTTTGTTATCTACTTCAAGCCGATAATTTCTCCCTCAAAATATTTTTTCCCTAGCTCTATTCTTTCTTTTTCTAAAAAATAAATTAAAAAAAAAAATAAAACTCAACAGCAATGGAAGTATGAAGTTGATATTTAAGACTCACTAGATGACCACAGGACGACCGGTTTTGAAAGTTACAACTAACTCTTTCAAGAAAGCCTTTAACAGCAATTGATATCGCGAGGATAATTAGTGCTTTTTCCAAAATCAAAAAAGAAAAAAGAAAAAAAAATTCCCAACCAATTAAATTTGCTCTTCTCGTTTTCTTCCAAATAATCGTATTCGCGAAACTTTATGTATGAAATAAGATAAAACTTGACATAAGAAGATAGAAGTTGTAAAATTTCTAAATCTGGTAATAAAACACGTTAATTGAATAGAAAACCTGCTTATGGATATATATTTTCTACTACCGTTAACGCCAAATGGGATTTACACACTTTTTACAGAATTTTTCGCGAATAAATTAATTTATTGATAATTAGCTGTAAAACATCGTTCAATTTAGTGTAATTACGAGAGCGCAACTTTTTTTTAATCCTTTAATAATCTTATTAAAACGCAAGGATTAATTGTTACAATTATCAACTTGTTTTTTAGATAAAAAAATTTTTCCGTTTACTTTTCTTTTTTTTTTTTTTCTTTCTTTCTTTCTTTCTTTCTTTCGTTATAATTCTTGTTGTTGATTTTATATAATATAAAGCGTTTGTATTTTTCTTACGATTTAATTAAGAGTGTAAATTTAATTAATGGTTTGAAGTGATGTGAATGATATGTAAAGGAGGGAAATTGTTACTGTAAATGTGATTTGATTTGCATATTGAAGATTAAATTGCTTTTGTCTGACAGTGACAGAATTTTCTCCTTTATAGAAATTAAAACAATTTATAAAGAAGATAAATATATTTTCAATTATTTTTTTTTCCTATTTTTCTCTAAAAAAATTATTTTTTTTTGTTGAAGGTTTAATTCAAACTTTTTCGAAATTAAACAACTTATAAAAAATTGTAAAAAAATGACCGACTGATAAAATAATTATTTTACATTATAAGAATATTGTTACTCTAACTTATTTAAAATTACTTTTATCACTTCAATTCAATTATTGTTTTCCAGAATTTTCAACTAAAATTATTCTTCTTTAAATTAATTATTTGTAATTAATTTATGAAAAATTTCTTTGAATATAAATACAATTTTAATTAAATTTTTTTGAAATAATTCAATTATTCTTTTGGATTTTAATAAAATTCTTCCCAAGAATTCAATTCGATAGTTTTTTGAATTTAGTTTTTTTTTTATTAATTTCCATTAAAAATAAAATTAATATTTATAATTAATATTAATATTTCCATTAGTAACTAAAAATTATGAAAATAATTTAATTTTACGAAGAATTTTATTCAACTTTTTTAAATAATCGTGTATTGAAAGTTATTAAAGTAATTGTAGTAAAAATTTGATTATTATTATTATTATTATTATTGAAATTTATGAAAATTTTTTGGAAGTAATTGAATTTTTCTTAGAATTTTATTAAAATCTTTGAAAATAATTGAATTTATACGATGAAATTTGTCATTTATGAAAATAATTGAATTCTTATAAAAAATGTTTTCAAAAATTTTTATAGTAATTAAATTCTTCAAGAACTTTTGTTAAAATTATATTGAAAATAATTGAATTCTTGAGAAGAGTTTTATTATTTATAAACATAATTTAAGTTTTAAAAAATAATTAAATAGAATTTTTTTAAATTTAAGAAATTTTAAAATTTCTATTTTTGAATATCCTCTTCAATTTTTTAATAATTTCAGATTCAAAATTTAAAAAAATTCACTTATATTAACTAATTAAAGATTCAATTGTTATTATATTCGAAAAATTTAATAAAATTTTACACTAGAAGTGAATTATTTCTATAAATAATAAAATTCTTCGTTCGTAGGGATAAAAGTGACTATTTTACTCCCTAGTATAGAAAAGGGTAATTTTAATTCCTGGGGAGAAAGATGTTTAAAAAAAATAAATAAGCCGAGAAATTAATTAATTGAAATAAATAAATAAACCGAAAAATAAAGAAATTGAAATAAATAAATAAAACGCAAAATAAATAAAAATAGAGATAAATAAATAATTTGAAAAATTTCGAAGAAGGAACTATTAAAAATGCACTAATCATAAAAAACAATAAACAAATTGCGAGTAAATATTAAATCTATATTGTACCTATAATAAATAAATGGAAAATAGAATAAATAAATGTCAGTAACGTGAATAAAATAAATCAACTAAAACACACGGTTCACCGATGAAATCTATTCAGGAACTTTAGACCGCTCATAAATATATATATAGATATAGATATAAACACACACTTATGAGCTCAGCCATGAATTTCCTTAAAAAGCTTATCAAGTGTCAATAAAATCGGAGAGGAATTTTCTTTTGTTCCGCTGCGTGAACATTGACATAGAATTTTCTTTGAAAAATACATTTTTTTATTTAATACTTTTTTATTGTCACAATATTATTGTCGAATCGAAATTTCATATATATATATATATATATATATACATATAGTCTTTGAAGTTTTCACCCAAGATTCGCAGGTGTACCACTGGGAAAGGAGTGACCCGTTTTCGCACCTGCGGTGGGAGTCACCGCGATAGTACATACTCGGGAGTTCTGCAATGAACATTTCAAAAGTCCTTACAAGGAAGAGCCGATCTGCCGACAAAATTTTTTTTTCTTTTTTGAACCTTCGCACTTCCGGGTAGGCAAGTTCGCACTGCAAATGCGTGCAACAGATTTTTTTCGTCTTCATATATTATTTTATTGCTAATTGATCTTAAAAAGTGTTGTTCAAATTGTTCTTGAAATTATTCCAGGGTTGCTACGCAACCTTGAAATCTGGAAAACCGGGAAATGTCAGGGAATTTTTATCGAAATTCTGGAAAATTCGTTGTTTTCTAAAGTTATTGTGTTTATTCTTGAAATCTAATTTTACTCAAATATTTCAAAATTAATTCAATTTTGAAAGAATTGCGTTTGAAATTTTCATAAGTAGATGCACTTCAAAAGGTTTTGATTTAAAATTTTGTAAAATTTCAATTTTAAATTAATTTATAATTAGAAATATAAAAAAAATTTTTTAAACTAAAATTCTTCTGAAATTAGTTAAATTTTCGAGTAAATTTTTTAATATATATTTAATTGATTATTAAAAATAAAAAATTAATAGAAGAATTTTAGTTAAAAACACTAAAACAAATTGAATTTTGAAGCAATTACAAATGATTGCAGAAATTCAATTATTTTCAAAAGTAGTAAAATTCTTCTCAGAAATTCAATTATTTTCAAAAATTTGAATAAAAATCTTGGCAAAATTTTAATTATTCTTAAAAACTTTCCTCAATTCAATGATTTTTAATATACTTTAATAAAAATTCCTGAAAGAATTCAATTAGTTGAAAAAAATGTTAATAAAATTCTACGCAATTTAAATATTTTCATAAATAATAAAAATTTCACAGGAATTCAATTATTGGCAAATTATTTTCATATATTATTCAATTATTTTCATAAATAATAAAACTCAATGCTGAATTTAAATAATTTTTAATACATTTTTGAATGGAATTTCTCGAAAAAAGTTATTCTTAAAAATTTTTCGTTAAAATTTATCAAAGAAATTTAATTATTTTAATAACCTTTGCTACAATTTATTTATTAGAATTTAAGTAATGTTTTTAATAAATTTTTAATTTAATTTCTTTAAAGAATAATTTTATTTTCAAAAATTTTAATGAAATTCTTTGCGTAGCAATTCAATTTTTTTCAAAATAATTTTAATAGAATTCATCGCAAATATCCAATTATGTTACAAATTTACAAAAATTGGCGTCAAAATTTCAATTTTTTGTACAAATAATCAAATTTTTCTTCAAAATTCAATGATTTTCAAAAATTCTAATAAAATCGTTAGCAAGAATTAAATTATTTTCATAAATTATAAAATTCTTCTCCGAAATTCAATTATTTTTGAAAATTTTAATAAAATTCTTTGCAACTATTCAATTATTTTTATAAATAATAAAATTCATCGCAGAATTTCAATTATTTTTAATACAAATTTACAGAAATTTCTTAAAAAATGTAATTATTATTAAAAATTTAATTTCAATTCCTCGAAAAAATCAATTATTTACAAAAATATTAGAAATTTTTACAGGAATTTAATTATTTTCAAATATTTTAATAAAATTGTTCGGTAGAAATGAATTATTTTAAATACAATTTTAATTAAATTTTTTTGAAAAATTTAATTATTCTTTTAGATTTTAATAAAATTCTTCTTAAGAATTCAATTATTTACATAAATAATTCTTCGAAAGAATTCAATTATTAAAGATAAATAACAAAATTATTTTCGGAAATTAAATTATTTTGAGGCATCTTAATAAAATTCTTTGTAAAATTCAATTATTTTTATAAATATCAATGTATTCATCACAAAAATTCAATTATTTTTAAAAGTAATAAATTTTTTCTTGGAAATTCAATTATTTAAAAAAAAATTCCAATAAAATCGTTTGCAATAATTTAATTATTTCAAAACTTCAAATAAATTAAAATCTTTGAAAATTTGTTTGTTTGATTCAATTATTTTTCCAAATTTTTAATTAAAATTATTAAAAAAACATTATTTTCAAAAGATTTAAGGAAACTCGTCCAAAGAATGTAATTATTATTCATAAAAACTCTATTAAAAATTTTTGCAGTTATTTGTAGATTTATTCATGTTCGAAATCAAATAAATTTAAATTTGATGAGAAAAAAAAACCGGAAATTTTTTTGAACGATAATAGTAGACACCTTGAAATATTTTTAGTAATTCAAATTTATAGTTATTTTCATAAATAAAATTTATTTTAATTAATAAAAATTTTACAGAATAGTTGTAAAAATAAGTGTCTTAAAAAAAGATCTGAATTTGTGTAAATAAAATAAAATAAAATAATTCATTTAAATAAATAGAAATGAAAATAAATAAAATGAATAAAATTGAGAGAAGACTTTTATATTCGTATCATTATACGTATAAGTAAACTGTTGCTAAATAGAAAAGCATTTGATACAGAAAATGTCGTGATCTAGGGAGGAGGTGAAGGAGGAGGAGGTAGGATGACAATTTTTTTAGGAACCACTTCGTCTTTGAAGTGTCTCCTCGAAAGCGGCTTTTTGCTCTCGATATAAAAGCAAAAGGGTGGGAGGGAGGGGTTGGTGAGGAGGGAGAGAGGGGAACTCTTAGAAAGTAAAACCGAAGACTTGAACTGGATTCGTGAGGCGCGAAGGAAACAAGAAAACCCCACCCTGATGCGCCGCCACCACACATATTCCACTCTTGGTTTTATTATCGAGAATTGTTTGTACTGCATTGCACTACTCAACTTGACAGGCTCTTGACTCTTGAAAGCAAGAGTAAAAGTGGAACGTGAAAGATGTTGCTTTCTTGGTGTGCATCTTTTTTTCTTTTTTTTTGCTTTTTCTTTTCATTTTTCCCGCGCACAGCTTCCCATCTTAATTTTTCTTGACATTTCACCTAATATACTATTAAAAAAAAATAAGAAAACAAAAGAGTCAGAAAACTGTTTTTAACTAAATATAAATTGCAAATTTACCGATCGTAATTCATTCCAAAAAGGGTAAAGATGAAATAATATTTGTTGTTAATAAATTATCTCTTATGTAAATACGAATATTATATTGAGTATGGAGTATGCAGCTGTTCTATTTTCTATTCGGAAAACTTTCAGTGTGTTGCACATTAAACTATCATTAAGTTATAATTTTAATTGCACATTCTTTAACGATGAATTATTACTTTCATCAATCGTAAATATTACATATTGTGTGCATTGGATTTTTGTTATAATTATAATGCTTGTACTAATAATAATCATAATAATATAAATAATAATCATAATAGTAAAAAAAATAATAATAATATTAAAAAGAAAAATAACCATAATATTAAAAGGAAAAATAATCATAATATGTCCCTAAAGTTTCGAACGTCCAACTAAAAAACAAAAAAAAAATCCTTTTCTACACTAGGGAGTTAAATAGTCACTTTAATCCCTAGGAAGATATAATCACTATTTTTAATATTTAATTTGTGATATATAAAATTTGTACACAAGGTTTTTAACTTCATTTCTTAATAGTGTCAAAATAACATTTTTGTGTCTGTAAAGTAAAAGGCTATGGAAATATTATTTTTCCACACTAGGGAGTAAAATAATGACAAATTTTTCTTTATTTCTTGTTCTTTGGTAAAAAAATAACTGTTTAGAATACTAGAGATAAATAAAGTCACTAACTCGCCTCTAAAAAAGTAATTATTAGCAGGAAAACGAATTTTCTGTCTAATAATAATTTTTCCACACTAGGGCGCAAAATAATAATTTTCAGGAATTTTAATTTTCTCTAGGAGCTGCAAACACTTATTGTTTAGTAAAAAAATAAGTATTTTTGACCCTAGAGAGTAAACAGGGCGACTATTTTCTTTATAGAATGAAAATATGTTTTATTCCCAGGAATAATAATTACTTCTTTGCACACTAGGGAATAAAATAGTCATTTTTACCTCTTGGGTGGTGTTTTTAAATAAAAATAAAAACCTCTAGATGTAACAATATTTTTACTCTTGTTACAAAATAGTTTTTCTTTACACTAAGGCCGGAAAAAAATTATTGCTTCCCTGGAAGCGAAATATTATTTATAGATATAAAATGATACATTTTTAACACTAGGGAGTAAAAAATTAATTTAAAAACGTAAACGTAGCAATGTATATCCGTTAAATAATTAATTTTCATTCTTGAAAATTTAATTTCTTATTTAAACAAAGAATTTTTAGTATTAATTAGTAATCTGTTGGAAAAATACATTTTTATCAACAGAGAAAGATTTATTTTTCCACACTAGGGAGAAAAATTATCACAAATATTTCTAGTAACTAAATATTTCTTATTCTTTAGGGGAAAAATTACTGATTTGAACCTTAGAGAGTAAACAAGAAGTGAAAAAAATTTTTGTCCCTAAAATTAAAGATACATTTTGTCTATAGATAGAAATGTCCTTTTTTCCACACTAGGGAGTAAAATAATGACAAATATTCCAATAGGAATCAAATTTTGGCAAACAAAAGCAATTGTTTCGAATACTTTACAGTAAAAATGCTATTATTTCGTTTTTAGAAAAATAATTATTTGATAAAAACGTATTTTTAGTCTAATAATCAGTTTTATACAATAGGGCGCAAAATAATAATTTTAGAACTTTAATGTTTTCTAGGAGCCAAATGGTTTTTGATTTTTAGGCAACGAAAGAACTATTTTTGTCCCTAGGGACAAAAATGATCTTTTTCTACACTAGGGGGTAAAACTGACTAGAGAGTAAAGTAATCACTATTTTATCTCTACAAATCAAATATTTTTTATCCTTATATAAAAAATGACTATTTTGAACGTTACAGGGTATAAAGGGCAAAAATTTGCTTTCAGGTGGAAAATACTTTTTATCTGTAGGGACAAAAATGACTTATTTTTACACTAGGGAGTAAAAATCACTAAAGAGTGAAATAATTACAAATTACTAATTTATCTGTGTAGTTTAAGTAATTTTCGTGAAAGTCGACACTAAAAATAAACTCTTGCTATGATACAACTTTTCAAATCATGTAAATTTTTTAATTTGATTTTTTAAAAATTAAATTCCCTTTTTTAATGAAGAATTTTGTAAATAAAATCCTAGTCTTTTCCCTAGAGAAAAATTTATTTAAATATAAAATTTAGATAATTTACGTCTAGGGAGAAATATGCTTTTTTCACACTAGGGAAAAAAAGTAAATTCAAATTTAAAAATTAGTTAGAAAATAAATTAAATTAACTAAATTTCAAAACTAAATAAAATTAAAATAAAGAAACTAAATTTTACTAAAATAAACGTAAATTTATTCCAAACAGAAATAAATTCAAGCAGAAAATTATTAAATTATCATAAATTATTAAAAGGAAGAGTGAAAAAAAACTAATTGCGGATAGAAATGAATAGAAATTACTTTATATACACTTCTCGTGATCCATATGTTACAAAATTTCTAAATTACCTTCATTTATTTAAACTAAATGAGAGAAGAAAAAGAATTCCGTCTTTGAATTTTATTTTGTAATTTAGTTTATTTTTTAACTCGTTACTCACATTTGGAAGATATTTCTCGTAATATTTTCATATTTATATAATTATGTGCATGCGATTATTCGAATTCGCGCATGTATAAGTACATTAAAGAAGAAAAAGAAAAAGAGAGAAGAAAAAAAGAAGAAAAAAAAAAGAAGTTGTGAATGTGGAAGTAGAGAGACCGCGCCAGGGTGGGGTCTCTCTCGCATCCGACTTGGCGTTTTCAGTTTCACTTTCTAACTTCCCCCACCACACAATATTCAACAACTGATCCTCGAGAGTGTATAGAATCACCCCGCCCTACTATCTCGATCCGTTCTATGATCCGCTACGGCAACAAGATGCAAGTTGCGGGATTCTAGCGTCTCTTGGATGCTGCTACTTTTGCTGTTAGCCATCGACATGGACCGTTCACTGATCTCCTTTACATCACTGCTATATACATGAATAAGAAAAAAAAAAAAGTTCTCCCCTCGGATATACAAAATTAATATATCGAATATTCCTCTCCTGTGTAGATTCTTGAATATTCATATTATGATTGATGGTCCATATGATCTTTCGTTCACAAAATTCTAATTGAATACATTTTATATATACTTGCTACAAAAGAGAAACTCACAAAATGCCACAAGTAGCTAACATCTGTTACGTAATGACGAAAAAAAAAACAAGGTCTACTTTCTGTTTATTTGAAGTTGAAAAATCTTGCGATTGTTTATTTTTCCTTTTTGACGTTAGATGAATATATTTTTTTTGTAATATTGTTTCTATATATAATATGAGCGCAAAGGTAATAGATTAATAAATGTCGTCGTTTGTTGCAAGTTATTGGTCCATTTGAGGGGAGAAAAAAGAGAAATTCTTCTTAACGAGTTTATTTTGTTAACTAATTATTTTCTGACGTTTATTATAATTGGATAGGAAATATTGTTTCTGTGGGAATTGCTTGTGGAGTTGATTTTTTTCTTCCGGAAGTTGGAAAAATTTGTTTTATTGAATGTAGAGGATTGTCAAGTTTTTTTTGTAATGGCCCATCGTTAGGAAATAAATTTTTCGGGAAAAAATATTTATTACGTGGAACAAGTGGTTCTGTTTCGTTATTGAATGTTGAAAGTGGGTATTTTGTTCTCTATAGTCTTGAAGACAGTATTTTTTTTACTTTAATTTCTTTTTGCTGTCATTGGAAGGGGCGAAAACGAATACTTTCTGGTTTAAGGGTTGGAAAACGTTATTTTGCTCCCTAGAGTAAAAATAATACTAGAGTAAGTAAAGATAATATTAGAGACTAAAAAAAATAGATTCCAAAGAAAATACTAGAGATTACAGAAAAAACTAGAGATTAAAAAGAGTATTTTGAACTCTAAGGGTTGAAAGACGTAATTTTACTCCCTAGAGTAAAAATAATACTAGAGTAAGTAAAGATAATATTAGAGACTAAAAAAAATAGATTCCAAAGAAAATACAAGAGATTACAGAAAAAACTAGAGATTAAAAAGAGTATTTTGAACTCTAAGGGTTGAAAGACGTTATTTTACTCCCTAGAGTAAAAATAATACTAGAGTAAGTAAAGATAATATTAGAGACTAAAAAAAATAGATTCCAAAGAAAATACTAGAGATTACAGAAAAAACTAGAGATTAAAAAGAGTATTTTGAACTCTAAGGGTTGAAAGACGTTATTTTACTCCCTAGAGTAAAAATAATACTAGAGTAAGTAAAGATAATATTAGAGACTAAAAAAAATAGATTCCAAAGAAAATACTAGAGATTACAGAAAAAACTAGAGATTAAAAAGAGTATTTTGAACTCTAAGGGTTGAAAGACGTAATTTTACTCCCTAGAGTAAAAATAATACTAGAGTAAGTAAAGATAATATTAGAGGCGGAAAAAATACTAGATACGAAAGAAAATATTAGAAAGGAAAGAAAATACTAGAGACGAAAGAAAATACCGGAGATAAAAGTGTTTTGTACCCTGAGGCTTGAAAGATGTTATTTTACTCCCTAGAGTAAAAATAATACTAGAGAAACTAAAGAAATGTATCTTTAACTTTAGAGATAAAAGTTTGTTCTACCTAAGGACGAAATAGTTTCTTGTTTACTCTCTAAGGTTCAAAACAATAATTTTTTACTAAAGAATAAGAAATATTTAGTTCCTAGAAATTTTTGTGATTACTTTTCTCCCTAGTGTGGAAAAATAAATTTTTCTCTGTTGATAAAAATGTATTTTTCCAACAGAATACTAAGTAATACTAAAGATTCTTTGTTTAAATAAGAAATTAAATTTTCAAGAATGAAAATTAATTATTTAACGAATATACATTGCTACGTTTACGTTTTTAAATTAATTTTTTACTCCCTAGTGTTAAAAATGTATCATTTTATATCTATAAATAATATTTCGCTTCCAGGTAAGCAATAATTCTTTTCCGGCCTTAGTGTAAAGAAAAACTATTTTGTAACAAGAGTAAAAAAAATTGTTACATCTAGAGGTTTTTATTTTTATTTAAAAACAAGTCCCAAGAGGTAAAAATGACTATTTTACTCCCTAGTGTACAAAGAAGTTATTATTATCCCTGGGAATAATTGATATTTTTACTCTATAAAAAAATAGTCTCACTGTTTACTCTCTAAGGTCCAAAATAGTTATTTTGTTAACAAGCAATACGTGTTTGGCTCCTAGAGAAAATTTAAACTCCATCCTGAAAATTATTATTTTGCGCCCTAGTGTGAAAAAATCATTATTAGACAGGAAATTCGTTTACCGTCAAAATAATTACTTTTCTAGAGACGAATTATTGGCTTTATTATTCGAAACAGTTATTTTTTTACCGAAGAAGAAGAAATATATTTTTTCTATTAGAATATTTGTTATTATTTTCCTCTCTAGTGGGGAAAACGATATTTTACTCCCTAGAGTTGAAATTATCAAGTTTTTTATTAATTATCATCAAGTTTCTGTTTATTGGGGACAAAACTAGTACTTTGTAATCTAGGGATTAAAAAGATCCTTTTTTACCTTCCTATGGTAGTTAAAATTAAAAAAAAGTTTTTTCTATTCTTGGACTAGAAACGAGTACTTTATGCCCTAAGGATTTTATTCATGTTATCCCCTAAGTAATTTTATTTACCAAAGAATAAGAAATATTTGTAATTATTATTTTATTTTGTAATTATTTTAGAGATTATTTTACTACCTAGGCTAATTAAACCTAAAAAGCCCTTTTTTTTCCCTCCCAACGACAATTTGAATCCATTATTTGAACTGATCAAATATTTGCAACATTTTATAATCAATTAATTATTGAGCCTATTCATAAAGTGCGGCACTTGATGTAAATGGACTTGTAGCAGACCAATTAAGGAAAAGACAAGCGTCTCAATGCTTTCTAGAAAAGCAAAAACACTTTTTTTCTATAATTGGCTCGATTATATTTCAAAGTAATATCACCAGATAAGGAAGAAAATTTCCCATCAAAAAATATATGTGTGTATCGTAAGAGGATTAAATGATTCTCGGTGAGAGTGAGAAAATCGCGTGTTACGAATATAGGATCATGATGTTGATGATGATAATAATAATAATAATAATAATTTGTCGTTTGGTAATAATAAGACATTGTATGACACCAAACGTAGGCAGATAATGAGAGATATATACCTGAAATGTAAATGATATATACTAATGCAGGAAATGCCCTCTACGGTACTATGCATCATCCGTCCAGGTGTCATGCCCATTTCTTTTTGGTATTGTGTGTCACGTCCACGATGTTTTTTTTTCCTCCATCAGAGACACTTTTATGGAAATGCTTGATAACCTTTATTCTCTCTAAATTGTCAACGTGTTTCTCTCATTTTTCTCTCTCTCTCTCTTTTTTTCTTTTTTGCTTCTTTTTTGTTCGCTTTTTTGTTTCTTTTTTTTCTTTTTTTCTTTTTTTCTTTTTTGTTTCTTTTTTTGTTTCTTTCTGTTTCTTTCTGTTTTACAGTCGACAATGATTTCCGCGTCTTCACAATCTGGAGCGTTCTCCAGATGTGACGGACGTGATTCAGGGTCGAGTGTGTGTGTCTTGATCCGATCAACACGTGCCCTCATTTTTATGAATGATTGTCTCTCGTGAAATAAATGTGTAGTTGACTCATTCCTGGTTTTTTTATTATTATTATTTTTTTTGGTATGAAATTTTAACGCTGAATCGTGTACCTGCCCCTAAGGAATTTCCAGTTATCATTCCAAAAATCGCGAAGGCATTATGCAAGAAATATTTATCGAACGTGCATCGCTAACCTAGGAATTGCTAAATTATGTAATGCCCTCCCGTCCGATTTGCTCGAGAATGTTCCCACATTCTAGAAGAGATCTTCTCCGATATCTTTTGAATATTCAGATTTATAAGATTTTAGTGTCATAATGTTATTATAATGTGCTTTTGTTTAAACTTCCTCTTCCTACATATGTCTGTTTTATATAGATTAGAATGAGAGACAACTGTTTCGAGAGATTTTTTTTCTCTTTTTAGCTGCCGAAAGGTAAATTTTAAATGTCCAGTATATTATTGTGATATTGTGCGATTTGCCTCAGGAATATTTTAGAACGTCTCTCAATCCATGGAGTAAAAAGTAATTTTTTTTGTCCCTTGGTATCAAAACAAAAAAAAGTTACTGTTCGATATTTTTATTTAATAATATCGAGCAATATTTCAAACCCTAAATGGATTTACTCCTGACGGAAATTAGAAATTTTTTAATGAGAAACAATTTCGTAGCATCATTATATTTGCATGTTTAGCTGACAAGTTTATAATGATCTCCCTGCGATTGTTTTTGTCTGACTTCCGCTTCTCCTCAGAAAAAGGGACTTGCATTTTTTTCTTTGTAGATCGAAATTTTTCAAATGGTCCACTTTTTTATTTTCTTTTTTTGTTTCTAAATTTTTTCGAAAAAATATTTCAATTTGATGGTAACAGTTTTTTTTTATTTTACGGAAAATATTATTTTCTCTCTGCGATAATAGAATTATAAAATATAAAATTTACAATTTAAAATTACCAATTATGACTTTATTAATATTGTGATTGTGAATAAATGATTAAATTTGATTAAATAATAAGAGCTTGAGATTCATAATATATAATCCTCATGTGCGCAATAAGAGATAAGTGTATTGAAAATTAATTTTCTTTTTTTTTTTATCGTTTATTATCGTTGTTACATTTGATGAGACAACAAGAAAAAGAGTGTTATGAAATAAAATGAGGTAAAATTTCCATAAATCATAATGCCATTGACAATAATTCTGAAATCAAGTACAAAAAATGGAGAATAGAATCTGAGGCTACCTACTGAAAGAAAAACACTTTCGAATCTATAGTATTTAAGCAATGCTTTTTAATTTAAGATGATTGTATGATGTGATACATTGTAACGAAATGCAAACGATGATTTTATTTTCAATCATGTGTCTACTGTTATTGGAGTTTCGATTTTATATCGATGGGATTTCTTACCTGAGTATATATTCTAATTGAAATGGAATTTATTTCAAATAATTCTTACGTCAGTAAAATAATAATATTAGTAATTTTTTTCTTTTTTAACAAATATTTTCGCTGTCCTTTAAAAAGAAAGCCTCATGCACAACGAAGCTATAATGATTGACTTGAAAAAATAGTTGGGAATTCAAAATAAGTTACACAGTGGAATTTTTATCATCCGAACAGCAAACTTTTCAAAACGTGAAATTTATAATTTTTGAGAATTGAAAAATTTTATCGGAATAAAAGTTTAGGTTGTGTGAATTAACTGCTATAAAAATATAATATGTAGAAAAAAAATACTGATTCACTCTCTAGTGTTTTTTTACTCCCTAGTGTAAAAAGAAGTCATTATTTTCCCTAGGGATAAAAAGTCTAGAGATGAAATAAACTTTTTAAACTTAAGTAATAACTGTGGGAATTTTTTTTCAGGGTTCAAAGTGTTTCTTCTCGCTGTGGGAAAGTGGACCTTACGTAGACCAGCTCAACTTCGGTGAGTCTTTAATATTTTTCTTATAATCGAATTTTAAAAAATTTTTAATATTTTACACAATTCAGGGTTGCCACGCTTTTGCTCTTTTCAAATTCCATGACTTTTCCAGGTTTTCCAGATTAAAAAACAACATTTTTTTAGTCTTTTAAAATGAAAATTATTCGAAAACATCAATAACTTCATTTTTAAATAAATATCTAATTATTATTTTTTTTCTAGAAATTAAGATATTAAAAAATTTGAAATTCAATAACAGATAAGAATATTATTATAAAACATGAAGATATCGATCACTCCGAGTCTTCGACTCGGAGTAATCGCTTTCTTCATGTTTTATAATAATTAAAACTTTCTACTTTGTTACTGTAACTTCTTCAAAAATTATTTTCATCATTACGATTATTCATTTTTAAGAATTTTCAACAAAAATTCTTCTTCAAGTCAATTTTTTAAAATAATTTTTTAAAAAGTTCTTTGTAAATTGAATTTTTATAAAGAATTTTATCAACAAATTCTGAAATAATTGAATTTTCTTGACAATTTTTAATAAAATTTTTAAGAATAATTGCATTTTTCGAAAAATTTGATAAAAATTGTATTAAAAATAATTGAAATTTTGACAAGAATTTTATTAAAATTTTTGAAAATAATTAAATTTTGGAGAAAAATTTTATTATTTATAAAGATAATTGAAATTTTTGTAAATTTTTAAACAAACTTGAATGTTCCAAGAAAAAATTTATCACTTTTAAAAATAATTGAATTCTTGTGATGAATATATTGTTATTTATGAAAATAATTGAATTTTGCAAAGAATTTTATTAAAAAGCCTCAAAATAATTGAATTTTTGGGAATAATTCTATTATTTATCTCTAATAATATAATTCTTTTAAAGAATTATTTAAGTAAATAATTGAATTCTTGGGAAAAATGTTATTCAATTCTAAAAAAATAATTGAATTTTTTAAAAAAAATTTATTGAAAATGGTATTTACAATAATTGATTTCCTTCGAACAATTTTATTAACATATTTGAAAATAATTAAATTCCTGTGAAAATTTATAATATTTTTGTAAATAATTGATTTCTTTGATGAATTGAAATTAAATTTTTAATAATTATTACATTTTTTGAGTAATTCCTGTAAAATTGTATTAAAAATAATTAGATTTTTGCGAAGAATTTTTTAAAAATTATTTTGAAAATAATTGAACAGTTACAAAAAATTTTATTAAAATTTTTAAAAATAATTGAATTCCTGAGAAGAATTTTATTATTCATGAAATTAATTCAATTCCTGCTAACGATTTTATTAGAATTTTTTAAAATAATTGAATTTCGGCGAAAAATTTTATTATTTATAAAGATAATTGAAATTTTGACAATAATTTTTGTAAATTTTAAAAGATAATTGAATTTCCAAGAAAAAATATATTGCTTTTTAAAATAATTGAATTTTTGTTATGAATATATTGTTATTTATGAAAATAATTGAATTTTGCAAAGAATTTTGTTAAAATATTTAAAAATAATTAAATTCCTGTTAAAATTTCTGATATTTTTGTAAATAATTGATTTTTTCGAGGAATTGAAATTAAATTTTAAATAATTACATTTTTTCAGTAATTTCTATAAAATTTTATTAAAAATAATTGAATGCCTGCGATAAATTTAATTATTTATAAAAATAATTGAATAGTTGCAAAAAATTTTATTAAAATTTTCAAAAATAATTGAATTCCTGTGAAGAACTTTATTATTTATGAAAATAATTGAATTTCTGCTAACGATTTTATTAGAATTTTTGAAAATAATTGAATTTCGGAGAAAAATTTTATTATTTATAAAGATAATTGAAATTTTGACGAGAATTTTTGTAAATTTTTAAACATAATTGGATTTCAGAGAAAAATTTTATTAAAATTATTTTGAAAAAAAATTGAATTGTAACGCAATGAATTTCATTAAAATTTTTGAAAATAATTTTATTTTTTAATGAAATTTAATTAAAAATTTATTGAAAATAAAATTTAAATTGTAAAAAATAAATTGTAGCAAAAGTTATTGAAATAATGAAATTTCTTTGATAAATTTTAATAAAAGTTTTAAGAATAATAACTTTTTTCGAGAAATTCCTTTTAAAATTGTATTAAAAATAATTGAAATTCTGAATTGCTGTGAAATTTTTATTATTTGTGAAAATAATTAAATTGCGTAGAATTCTATTAACTTTTTTTTTTTAACTAATTGAATTCTTTTAGGAATTTTTATTAAAGTATATTAAAAATCATTGAATTGAGGGAAGTTTTTGAAAATAATTAAAATTTTGCCAAGAATTTTGTCAAAATTTTTTGAAAATAATTGAATTTCTGAAATCATTTGTAATTGCTTCAAAATTCATTTTTTTAGTGTTTTTAACTACAATTTAATATTTAATAAATTTGAAATCAATATATTTAGATTATGAAAAGAATGTTTGACAATTAAAATTAGATTGAAAAAGACGAATGCTTAAGAAAGCTGTTTTATCGATCTTTGAAATGCGGTATTTGTTCGGGCGTCAGTGATTTATTCGTGAATTCGTGGCTCGTTAATTGGATCGGTGTTTCGCAAGAAGACATGTAGGGTGTCGTTTTACTTCTCCAGTATTTCGAGGTGACAATTGAGATTCGATTTCGACTCGCTTTGAGAAAATTTATTTGAGATCGTTTCGCCCTTTTCGTGACTCTTAAATTCACCGAATGGGAAAGTATCCTCCTCCTTCTACTCCTCCTTTTTTTCACTCTTCTTTTTCTTGACAAAAAAAAAAAAGAAATAAAATAAGAGAAGAAAGGTAATTACTCGCGGCGTCGAGTAGCGCCAACTACTTTATCATTTTTATCGGTTTTGAAAATTTGTTGTCAATTTACCCGATTTTATCCCAGGACAAGTTTATTTCAATTCTAATCTCAATTCCAATATCACGAGATTACTATTTTTTTCTCGATGTAATCGAGACTAATCTGCGATCGACTAATGAGATTTTATTTTTTTTCTTTGTTCGTAGATTATGATTTTAATCTCATTAAAATTAGCTTCTGATTTTGGATTTGAAATTCAGGTTTTTACTTAGCTTTTAAATTTACTTTCTAAGAAATTTGATCTTTTTAAATTTACCTTTTGGCCTTAAAATTTACCTTTTAAATTCGGCTTTTAAATTCAATATTTAAATTTTGTTTTTATATTTACCTTTTACATTTACATTTTGAATTTACCATTTTAAAGTTCCCTTTACATTTTTTTGTACAATTGATAATTTTTTTTTTATAATAAAAAAGATAGAATTTAAAAATAAAATATAATTTAATAAAATATAATTTAGAAAATTTATAATTCTAAAATTTATTTTTAAAAAATATATATTTAAAAAAAATGCAGTTTAAAAATTAATTGCTGAGTTCCAAAGGAAATTAATTATATGCAACTTTGGTAATTATTTGTAAACCTCTCGACACACACAATCTACACGCGCAGTAATTAGAAAGACATATCGCGAAAACGATAATATTTAATTGAATTTCACGTGTATAATTTAAATATAATTCAACGAAAGAAATGCAGATATCACAAAGTTTCATCAAAGATATCCCGGAGAGTTTATGACTTATAATAAAACAATTTTCTGTAAGCATTTTATTACTGTAAATGAACATTTTCGCTATTCTTTTTATTTTCTTCAACTTCTTTGAAACATTCTTTAGCTTCGTAAACAAATATTTTATTTTCAAAAGGAAAAGAAAAAAAAATTTCTAGTCTCCAATAAACGTATTTTTAAACAATTAATAAACAATTTCTCGCGTTAAACTATCTGGTATATTATCAATAATAACCGTTTGATTACATGAAAATATCCATTTTATTAACTGGTTTAATTCTATTAGTTATACGATAACAATTTTACACGACCAACTATTTATATATTTTTTTTTAAATTCATTTACATCGTCAATTAATAAAATTAATTTCCAAAAAACCTATAAAATGATGATCGTTGAATATACTTTCATCTCGTATTTAACAACTTCCTGTAATTTGTTTACTAGAAATTAAATATTATTGTCAATAACTTTTTTAATTAAATTTCTTGAAAAAATTAAATTATTTTCAAAAATTTTAATGGAATTATTTTTTAACAATTAAATTTTTTTCCAAAATAGGTTTAATAAAATTCTTCGTAGAAATTTAATAAATTTCATTAATTTCAATAATAATTTATCAAAATTCAATTATTTTTCAATATGTACTATTTAAATAACGTTTTACAAAAGAATTCAATTATTTTTATTTTAAAAAAAAAATGTTATTAAAAATCGTCTCAAGAATTCAATTATTTTCAAAAGTAATAAAATTCATTCGCAGAAATTCAATTATGGTCGAGTAGTTTAAAAAAAATTCTCGTCAAAATTTCAATTATCTTTATAAATTGTAAAATTTTTCTCCGAAATTCAATTATTTTCAAAAATTCAAATAAAATCGTTAGTAGCAATTCATTTATTTTCATAAATAATAAAATTATTCTCAGGAATTCAATTATTTTTGAAAATTTTAATAAAATTCTTTGCAACTGTTCAATTATTTTTATAAATAATAAAATTTATCACAGGATTTCAATTATTTTTAATAAAATTTTATAGAAATTACTGAAAAAATGTAATTATTATTAAAAATTTAATTTCAATTCCTCGAAAGAATCAATTATTTACAAAAATATTAGAAATTTTCGCAGGAATTTAATTATTTTCAAAAGTAATAAAATTTAATTATTTTCAAAAATTTTAATAAAATTCATTGCAAAATTTCAATTATTTTAAAAAAAGGTTTAAAATTCAATTATCTTTATAAATAATAAAATTTTTCTCCCAAATTCAATTACTTTCAAACATTCTAATAAAATTGTTGGCAAAAATTCAATTATTTTTATAAATAATAAACTTCTTCTCAGGAATTCAATTATTTTTGAAAATTTTAATAAAATTCTTTGCAACTATTCAATTATTTTTATAAATAATAAAATTTATCTGAAGATTTCAATTATTTTTAATACAATTTTATAGAAATTACTAAAAAAATGTAATTATTATTTCAAATTTAATTTCAATTCCTCGAAAGAATCAATTATTTACAAAAATATTAGAAATTTTTGCAGGAATTTAATTATTTTCAAAAGAAATAAAATTTAATTATTTTCAAAAATTTTAATAAAATTCATTGCAAAATTTCAATTATTTTAAAAAATGTTTTAAATTTAATTATCTTTATAAATAATTAAATTCTTCTCTGAAATTCAATTATTTTCAAAAATTTTAATAAAATTCTTGGCAAAATTTCAGTTATTTTCAGAAGTTTTTTAAAATTCAATTATCTTTGTAAATAATAAAATTTTTCTCCCAAATTCAATAATTTTCAAACATTCTAATAAAATTGTTAGCAAAAATTCAATTATTTTTATAAATAATAAACTTCTTCTCAGGAATTCAATTATTTTTGAAAATTTTAATAAAATTCTTTGCAACTATTCAATTATTTTTATAAATAATAAAATTTATCTGAGGATTTCAATTATTTTTAATAAAATTTTATAGAAATTACTGAAAAAATGTAATTATTATTAAAAATTTAATTTCAATTCCTCGAAAAAATCAATTATTTACAAAAATATTAGAAACTTTCACAGGAATTTGATTATTTTCAAAAATTTCAATAAAATTCATTGCAAAATTTCAATTATTTTCAAAAAAAATTTTTTAATTCAATAATTTGTATATCTATTATTTTAATAAAATTTCCCATAAGAATTCAATTATTTAAAAACAATTTTGACTTGTGAAAATTGATTTAGAAATTAATTTCAGTTAAAGTTTTAGATAAAAATTGAATTTTGGAAAAGTTACCAATAATTTAAAAATAAAAATTGTTGTTATTGCAAATAAATTGTTATTTATTGACCTAATTTTTTCTTTTAAGTTCGTACATTAACTTGAGCTTTTTTTTGACCTAAATTCTTGACCTGTTTTTATTTATTTATTTATTTTTATTTATTTAATTATTAATTTATTATCTATTGATAGAAGAAAGTGAAAATTTAAAATTAGGAGACTTGTCTTTTATTTGGCTCGCGGGTGTATAGATAATAATTTTCATATTTCGCTTTTTACACCTTCTTAGAATAGTTTTGCGAGCATATTTATCGTTTTGCAAACTCTCCTGATTTAATCTAATAAACCAATCACGATAGGCGCGTTCTTTTTGACACATTCTTCAACTACTGATTAATGTTTCGACACAACGCAGGTGCGAAGTGTGTGTAAAAATGTTGAGATATGTGTGCAACTATTACTGCTCCCAGTGTAAATGGATGCGATTTGAAAATCTAGTGAGGAAAAAAAATTGGTTAATTCAGAAAGTCTTGGAATTCGTGACAACACTTTCTAGAGCTTCTATACATATATTGAGAGTGAGAGAGAAAAAAGAAAGAGAAAATTATAGAAAATTGAAAAAGAGAGAGAAAATATTTATTTAAAAATGAAGTTATTAATGTATTCGAATAATTTTTGTTTTAAAAGACTGGAAAAATGTTGTCTTTTAACCTGGGAAACCTGGAAAAGTCAGGGAAGTTGAAAAAAGCAAAAGTGTGCAAAAAAAAAAAAAAAAAACAAAAATGCAATGGATGAAAAGTGAGGATTTCAGTTTATATTTTCTTCGATTATTTGCAAAGATTAAAAAGGCAAATACAATAATTGTGGAGTGGGAGAATAGACAAGAATCGAATCGATAGATGCAAGAATGTTGTCGGCAAATCAAAGGGATTTTCTAACGCACGCTCGCCATCCTTCATATTTAATTACCCATAAATTGCACTATTCAGTTACTGATAAAACGTACGTCGTCCACACCACACCCTTTTGTCGTTTATGAAATTTCTCGACAATAGTAACGATTAGCCATTTCCGCTATTTTACACTTGAATGTAATTCTAAAAACTCTTTAATAGGAAGGAAATTTTTTAACACTCGAGGCAAAATTAAGACACTTTGAATCCTTTTTCTATTATTTCACTCTCTTGAAAACAAACTATAATGCAATAATAATCTTATTGCGATATTATCCAATTTAATGAAATGTTATCAATCGCGAAACGCACTCTAATGCAGCATAATTCTGTGCATAATGCTCTATAATTCAATACATGATGCAATAAGGTGTAACCACGTAAGATGAAAATATCATGAGATAAATTTAAATTATCAATATGCGATTGAATGTGGATGAAAAGAATGAAAAATGGTTTTTATTATTTTTATCCTCTTCTACATTTTTTGTCTTGGAAATTTTCTTTTTTTCTGTTCAAAAAATGGAAATTTCACTGATGGACATAAAAGGCAATTTTTAGGCTTCTTTTCCTGGATTTTTTATTCAATTTTAGATTGAAGTTTTTACTTGCTGGGAGACAAAGTGATTTATTCTTTGATTGAAATAACTTTGTGTGAATCACGCGAAAATGATGCTTTAACAGTTTTTTTTTTTTTATTGAACTTTGAAATCTTTTGTATTCTATAGTATAGTGGAAAAAACAAAGACTTTATTGTTCGGAGTTCGAAATTTTTTCATTGTATACTTGTTAATTTCTTGAATATATATTTAATTAATTATTAAAAATAATGAATTTCCAGAAGAATTTTAGTTAAAAACTTTTAAAAATTAATTGAATTTTGGAGAAATTATAAATGATTGCAAAAATTAAATTATTTTCAAAAGTAATAAAATTCTTCGGAGAAATTCAATTAATGTTGAAAAAATTTTTTTAAATTCTCGACAACATTAAAAATAGTAAATAAAAAAAATTTGTAAATTTTTTTTTGGGCCGAATAATAGTTTCTCGGCGTGAAACTAATAAATTGTTGACAACTGTATGTAACACTGAAAGTGGTGAATACGTTTTAATCGTTTCGATCTTAAACGTTTCTAGAGCACGCGATTCTCAAGAGTGTTTAAACGTTAAACTCGAACTCCTTTGAACTATGACTTCGTGCTCCTCACCTCATCGCCACTCTTGGCATCTTTCAATGTATATAAAGGAATACCGGTTTTCCAGGAGGCATATCGTCACTCTCTTGCCACATCAGATCGCACCTGCGTTGTAGCTTCTGTTTTCGGAAGCTGTTTCCTTGTCGATGAGTATTTATGAGACATTCTCACGGTCAGCTAATTGCCTTAAGGACAACTACACTTCTTTCATTTATTTACCTTCTTTAAATGCTCGAGATTAACAAGATTTACACGTTCAATTTTTTTTCCTTTTTTCCCCCACAGCATCTTTGTCTTCCATAGGAGCAAAAAAATTATCTGTCTATTTTCTATATGAACCTAGTATTCAAATTTATTATATTTACAAGCTAAAATAACGCGCGTATGCTACATAAACATAATTAAAAACCTTTTTTCAATTTTATATTAAATTATATTTTGAAAACAAAAATCTACTACTTTAATAAAAATTCTTAAAAAAATTCAATTAGTTAGACAAAATTTTAATAAAATTCTACGCAATTTAATTATTTTCATAAATAATAAAAATTTCACAGGAATACAATTATTGACAAATTATTTTCATATATTATTCAATTATTTTCATAAATAATAAAACTGAATTTCAATTATTTTGAATACAATTTTGATAAAATTCTTGGAAAAAAGCCATTATTCTTAAAAATTTTATTAAAATTTATCAAATAAACTTAATTATTTTAATAACCTTTGCTAAAATTTATTTATTAGAATTTAAGTATTATTTTCAATATATTTTTAATTAAATTTCTTTAAAAGTTTAAAGAATAAAATATTTTCAAAAATTTTAATGAAATTCTTTGCGTAACAATTCAATTTCAATTTTTTTTTTCAATTTCAATTTCAATTTTCAATTCAATTATTTTCAAAAGTAATCAAATTATTTTCAACAGCAATAAAATTCTTCGCAGAAATTCAAATATGTTCAAAAATTTTAATAATTCTCGTCAAAATTTCAATTATCTTTATAAATAATAAAATTCTTCTCCAAAATTAAATAATTTTCAAAAAATTTCAATTATCTTTGTAAATAATAAAATTCTTCGTAGAAATTCAATTATTTTCTAAAATTTTAATAAAATTCAAGACAAAATTTCAATTATTAATATTTTATTTACCGTAGAATTTTAGTGAAAAATTCTAAAAAAATAATTGAATTTTGGAGAAGTTACAAATAATGGCATTTTTATATAAAGAAATAAATGATTTTTGAAAAGATTTAAATTTTAAAAATTTTAGAAAATTAGAATTTTAAATGAATTTAATTTGAAATTTTTAAAAACTTAATTTTTTGAATAATTTAAAATAAAATTCTGTTGACAATAATTGAATTTTTTAATTAATTATTAAAAATAATTAATTTATAAAAAAGAATTTTACTTAAAAAGTGTAAAAAATAATTGATTTTTGGAAAAGTTACAAATGATCATTGCAGAAATTCAATTATTTTCAAAACAATAAAATTCTTCGCAGAAATTCAATTATGTTGAAAAATTTTTATAAAATTCTTAGCAAAATTTCAATTATTTTTATAAATAATATAATTCTTTAAAAATAATTGATTTATAGAGAAGAATTTCAGTTAGAAACTCTAAAAAAAATAATTGAATTTTGGAGAAGTTATAAATGATTGCAGAAATTCAATTATTTTCGTAAATAATAAAATTCTTTTTAGAAATTCAATTTTTTTTTCATAAATATTAAAACTCATTGCAGAACTTCAATTTATTTTTAATACAATTTAAAACAAATTCCTTGAAAAATGCAATTATTCTTAAAAATTTTATTAACATTCGTCGAAAGAATTTAATTTTAAGAAATATTTAAATATTTAATAGATTATTAATTTTTGTATTTAAATAATTGAATTGTTATACACAATTTTGTAATAAAATTCCATTTAAAAATGAATTTCAGTTAATAATTGAATTGTAATTGTAAATAAAAATTTACTATTAAAAACTTTATAAAGTGAATTTTTAGATATAATTAAATTTTGGAAATGTACCTACAAATAAATGCAGAAATTCAACAACTTTCAAAATTTTTTTGAAAATTCTAGTTCAAATTTCAATTATCTTTATAAATTATAAAATTCTTCACCAAAATTCAATTATCTTCAAAAATTTTAATAAAATTCCTGCAAAAATTTCAATTACCTTTGTAAATAATAAAATTCTTCTTCGAAATTAAATTATTTTCTAAAATTTTAATAAAATTCAAGACAAAATTTCAATTATTAATATTTGATTTACCGTAGAATTTTAGTAGAAAATTCTAAATAAATAATTGAATTTTGTAGAAGTTACAAATAATGACATTTTATAAAGAAATAATTGATTTTTGAAAAGATTTAAATTTAAAATTTTAGAAAATTAGAATTTTAAATTAATTAAAAAATTTTTAAAATAGTAAAAAAAAAGTGTGGAAAGAATACGATTATTATAGTTAATTATAGTTAATTAAATTAATTATATTAATTATGAGAAATATTTGAGTGATCTTTTTTGAACAATTATGGTTGGATTGATAATAATTAATCAAGGGTTGGTTGGTTGGTTTTAAATTGCCATATAGTGGAAAATAGTTTTGTGTTAGGAGATAATTTCATAATTCATTAGTTGATGTATTTTATCGTGGATGATTATCTTTGGCGGATAAAAGCGCGCAACTCGGCAGCTTCTTTCGTATTTCTAGATATAGTCCAGAATCGATAAAACACTAGTGAGCAAACACGATTATGTACTTTGCTAATTCTAAAACGCGCGTATCGTCTTTCATTTTAATGGACTATTATAGCTCGTTGTGAATCCGTTATATGGCGCCGTAATACCGGTAATGATAAACAAATCGCTGTCTCGTTATTTACAAGAGGACACGCATTAGTATTTTATAACGATACATTCCCCCCACCTCCCCTCTACTATTTAGCCAAGTCTTTTTGTCGAATGACATGTTTAGATAGAGTATCTAAATGAAGTATTTATTTTATTTCATACTCCTGTTCCTTTTTTTTGTTTTCTTAATTTACTATCGAGTTAACATCAGAAATATTCACTGGAAAAGTTGAGTTCAAATTTATGGTTCATTTACTCAACACTGTAAATAGAGACGAGACGGTACATAGATCAAGTCTGTGCTTCTTTATTCCTTTTCCTGTAAATTTTCATTTTTTCATTTATGATTATTTTTTAATTATTGATATTTTTATTTAATAGTAATTATTTGTAAATTTATTTATATTATTCTATTTCATCTCTGTCATCTCTATTTCTTAATTACAATTATATTGTTTTAATAAAATTTAAAGTTTTTTAAAAATAAAGGAAAAAAAAAATGTTTACAAATTCTATTTGTCAATTACAAATTTTAATTGAATATGAAATTAAAAATTTTTGAATTTTTAGAAACTAAAGAAAAAAAATTTTACTCAAAAAAATGATTTTTTAATTTATATTCGAATTTCTTTTATTCTTAAACTATTCGAAAACATCAATAACTTCTTTTTTAAATAAATATTTAATCATTATTATTTTTCCGTAGGAATTAAAATTCTTCAAAACATTCAAATTCAAAGTTTTTTTTTTTTAAATAAAACTATTTATGAAAATATTTTTATTGTAACATTTTAAAATCAAATTTTTATTAGAAAGTTTCAAATAATTGAAATTCTGCGATGAGTTTTATTTATGAAAATAATTGAATTCCTAAAAAGAATTGCAATTATTTGAAATGCAATTTTCAAAAATTATTTGAAAATAATTGAGTATTTAAAAATTTTAGTTTCTTCTCACAAAATTCAATTATGTTCAAAATTTAAAAAAAAAATTCTCGTCAAAATACCAATTATCTTTATAAATAACAAAATTTTTCTTTGAAATTCAATTATTTTCAAAAACTTTCCTCATTTCAATGATTTTCAATATCTATTATTTAAAAAAAAAAATTAATAAAATTTTACCCAAATTCAATTATTTACAGATTTTTTTATAAATTTCTTCGCAATAATTTAATTATTTTCATAAATAATATTTTTCATAATAATAATTGAAATATTGCTAAAAATTTTATTAAAAATTGAGGAAAAATTTAATTTTGTCAAGAATTTTATTAAAAATTTAGGAAAAATTGAATTGTGGCAAGAATTTTATTAAAAATTTTTAAAATAATTCAATTTTGGAAAAGAATTTGATTATCTTTTAAAAATAATTGAATTCATACAATCATTTATAACTTTTCCAAAATTCAATTATTTTTTTAGATTCTTTAACTAAAATTCTTCTCTATAAATCAATTATTTTTAATATTTAATTGAAAAATTCAATTAACTTCAAAAGACTTTTATTTTAAAATATTCAAAAAATTAAGTTTTTATAAATTACAAATTAAATTCATTTAAAATTCTAATTTTGAATTGAATTCTACTGTCGAATTTTATTACAATGAATTTTATTAAAATTTTCAAAAATAATTTAATTCCTGCCAAGAATTTTATTATTTATGAAAATAATTGAATGATTGCGAAGAAATTTGTAGACGAAATTTTTTAATAATTGAATTCCTGTGAAATTTTTATTATTTATGAAAAAAATGCTACGAATTTTATTATTCATGAAAATAATGGAATTTTTGCAAAGAATTCTATTAATATTAGCGAAAAAAAAAATGAATTGTTTCAAAGAAATTTAGTGAAATTTTTAAAAATAATTGAATTCCTTCTAGAAATTCTATTAAAATATTGAATTGGCAATTATTGAATTCCTACAAAGAATTTTGTTTTTTTATGAAAATAATTCAATTCCTTTGATGAATAAAATTCAATTCAAATTGAATATTGGAAATAATTGAATTCTCATAAAGAATTTTATCAACAAAATTTTTAAATAATGGAATTTTTTTAACGATCTTTAATAAAATTTTTAACAAATAATTGAAATTTTGACAAGAATTTTATTGACAATTTTGAAAATAATTCAATTTCTGAAAAATTTTTTTGTTATTTTGACGTGAATTTTTTTCTGAAATTTTGAATATAATTGAATTTTGTGAGAAGAAAATTAAAATTTTTAAAAATACACAATTTTTTAAAAATAATTTTTAAAAATTGCATTTGAAATAATTGAAATTTTCTGTGAAAATATCATTTATTTATACAATTGTTTTTTCGGGAAAAAATCTATCAATTGTTTCTTTTTTCTCCTCAAAAATATGTTTTTTTTGTCTTTCTCCAATTTAAATAATAAAATTCATCAGTAATCTTGTCTCTGGTATAAATATGTAACACTTTTTCTCTTTATTCAACTTGAGGTATTAAACTTAGGTATTGGGATAGAAAATAATTGTTATCTCGCCTCTCGCATTGAATCGAAGCCAATTTGTAAAATAATTAAGATGCTGATAAGCGTGCAAGAAACAAAAAGCAAAAAAAAAATAAATAAATAAAAAATAAAATAAATAAATGAAAGAGAATGGTTTAGTAGGAAATGGTTGCGTTTGAGTATTCGCACTTTCCATCGTTGAAAGCGTCTTGCAGTTCAGTAATTTTACTTTCCATGTCACTAATGTTCGCCTTCTGTGTTCTGGAGCTAGGTTAATTGTATGACTCTGTGTTTAGTTGATTGTTAAATTATTAATAATGAAGATTTATTTACTTCATAACCTTCTTTCTCTAAACTCTAAATCAATTATTTTTAAATAATTAATACTTAAAATTCAATTATATTTAAAAATTCACGTTATAAAGCTTTTAATATTCATTTATTTTTTACAATTACAAATTTAAGTTAAACATTGCCTAAACATATTTCTGTAACATTGGCTAAAAGTATTTTTGCTTGATTGACTAATAATATTTATGCAACATTGCCTAAAAATTCTTTGGCAAGATCGGTTAGAAGCATTACTGCAATATTGCCTAAAAATATTTCTGCAAGTTAACCTGAAAATTCGTCTGCAATTTTGTCTAAAAAAATGAAAATATTTCTAGAACATTGTATGAAAATTTGTCAAAGTTGCGGCAAAAGGACAAAATTTCGAAGCGTACAGTAACCTTTCGCGGAAAGCTTAATGAACATTTTTCTATATCGGACAAGCTTGCAGCAATCTTGCAGTAATCTTGCGCTGTAAGCTTGTCGCAAGCTTTCCTGCTATCACGTTTTAAAATTCATATGAACATGAATTATTCATTATAGTATATAAATAGTAGAGCATATTGCTTTGAGAGGAGAGCGCGAAACCGTGATATATATAAAGACCATAAGCTTGTAAAGTGGCGGCGGCGCTTAACGATAATTATCAATTACACGTCGCTCGCCAACTGTGCAACTGCGAATGGCACGTTGTAGTTCTGCGAGACGATTTTTCAAGGCGAGACCAAAAGGATACACTTACCTGCCTGCGTCAAAAGCCGGTTGTTGCTTCTGGTAGGTTCTCTGTCGTACCTGCCTCGCGCATATGAATCAGACTCTGCCTTTTGCTTGTTCCTTCTCTAGTTTCTTCCATTTTTTTTTCTGTGTTTGTTTCTCTATTTCTAATTTCCTCCGCGAACTTATTCTGAATTTCGCAATTAGAACTCGTTATTTCGTTAGCGTGTGCGTTTCCGTGTGTATGCCCCCTTCGATAAATGACGTCTTTCTGTATCCGGTTCAAAGTATTTTTCGCACTTGTTCCCTTCTTTTTTTGCTCTCTGATTTAACAATTTTTTTCTGATTTCAGAAACAAAGAAATTTCTTTTAAGAAACTATTCTTGCAAAACTCTTTATTTTTTTGAGAAAGTTTGAGGTCAAATGGTTAAATACTAATTGGTGCAAGCTTTTTAAGAAAATAAATTATATTCTAATGTCTTGAAACAAAGAGAAAGTGCGAGACGAAATTTAAATTAAATTCATTTTTTAAACTAAACTTAATTTTTTTTCTAAAAATCTAAAATATGGAAATATTTTAGATTTTTAGAAAAAAAATTAATAGAAGAACTGGATCTTGAAGGAAGTTTTTTTAGAAAAATTTATAGAGGTCACAACTATTTGTTAATAATAAAATCGTTGTGATTTATATTTTTTTTATCTTGTTATATTTTTTCTACATTTTATATATTGGGATGTGTTTGATTGGAGAGAAAAAAAAATTGATCGCTTATTCATTAGGAAATATCCACTTGATTCTCTCGCGGTATGAGTCTTGGACTGGCGAATAAATATTTCATTAGATGCAATAATTGTGAATAAATTATATTTTCTAGTAGGAAATAATTTTTAATACTCGATGATGTGTTTATTAACACAAATATACGAAATAAATTTATAACTGCTACATTGTTGGAAATATTAATTGCTCGTAATTTCTTCAGGATACTTTTTTTTTCTAATTAATGGCAAAATTGTTTTGAATTGACATGAAGAATTTAATTGTAGCTTTAATAAAAAAGCGGTATGTTTCTTTGTAAATAAAAAATAATCATCTTCTTTTGAAGAAGATTCCGATAATATTTCTGGAAAATTATAGAAAAATACGACTAAATAGTGGGAAAAAAAGTTTCTTGATTGACAACTGGTATTTATTAATATTTCATAGTTTTATTAAATCTGTGAAGTAATTATTATCGACTTTACTTTGTAGAAAATTTAAAAAAACAATTTTGAAAAGCAAAGGTTTCAAATTTTTTTAATCTAATACAAAACCTTTCATTTTTTTCTTTTTCTGACAATAATTTATTTTTAAATAAATTTAATCACATTTATTACAAAATAATTCAATTTTGGAGAAGATACAAATAATAGCATTTTTTTTTAGAAATAATTGATTTTTAAAAAGGTTTCAATTTGCAATTTTAGAAAATTAGAATATTAAATGTATTTAATTTAAAATTTTTAAAAACTTAATTTTTTGAATATTTTAAACTAAAGTTCTTTTGAAATTAATTGAATTCTTTAATTAATTATTAAAAATAATTGATTTATAAAGAAGAATTTTAGTTAAAAACTCTAAAAAATAATAGAATTTTAAAGAAGTTACACATGATTGCAAAAATTCAACTATTTTTAAAAATAATTTAATTAAATAAATTTATGATAAAAAGCGTTCCCACCCGCCCGTATCAGAAAAACGAAAATTGGAAAATAAATCGGAAAAAAATTCATAACTCGAATAATTCTTGACCAATTCTTTGTTTCTTGGTCGCAAATCAAAGAAGGATTAATGCTTCCTAAAATGGGACCAATAAGAATTTATTTAAAAAATTTTTGATAGCCAGCGTCCCCACCCGCCCGTATCAGAAAAACGAAAATTGCAAAAAACATCGGAAAAAATTCATAACTTGAATAATTTTTGACCAATTCTTTGTTTCTTGGTCGCAAATTAAAGAAGGATTAATGCTCCCTAAAATGGGACCAATAAGAATTTATTTAAAAAATTTTTGATAGCCAGCGTCCCCACCCGCCCGTATCAGAAAAACAAAAATTGGGAAAAAAATCGGAAAAAATTCATAACTCGAATAATTTTTGACCAATTCTTTGTTTCTTGGTCGCAAATTAAAGAGGCAATACTGCTTCTTTTCACTGGACCAATAAAAATATTAAAAAAAAATTTTTGATAGCCAGCGTCCCCACCCGTCCGTATCAGAAAAACGAAAATTGGGAAAAAATCGAAAAAAAATTCATAACTCAAATAATTTTTGACCAATTCTTTGTCTCTTGGTCGCAAATCAAAGAGGGATTAATGCTTCCTGAAATGGGACCAATAAGAATTTATTTAAAAATTTTTTGATTGCCAGCGTCCACACCCGCCCGTATCAGAAAAACGAAAATTGCAAAAAACATAGGAAAAAAATTCATAACTTGAATAATTTTGGACCAATTCTTTGTTTCTTGGTTGCAAATTAAAGAGACAATAATGCTTCTTTTTGCTGGACCAATAAAAATATTTAAAAAAAATTTTTGATAGCTAGCGTCTCCACCCGCCCGTATCAGAAAAATGAAAATTGGGAAAAAAATCGAAAAAAATTAATAACTCGAATAATTTTTTTACGAATTCTTTGTTTCTTGGTCGCAAATCAAAGAGGGATTAATGCTTCCTAAAATGGGACCAATAAGAATTTATTTAAAAAATTTTTGATAGCCAGCGTCCCCACCCGCCCGTATCAGAAAAACGAAAATTGGGAAAAAAATCGGAAAAAAATTCATAACTCGAATAATTCTTGACCAATTCTTTGTTTCTTGGTCGCAAATCAAAGAGGGATTAATGCTTCTTAAGATGGGACCAATATGAATTTATTTAAAAAATTTTTGATAGCCAGCGTCCCCACCCGCCCGTATCAGAAAAACGAAAATTGGGAAAAAATCGAAAAAAATTAATAACTCGAATAATTTTTTTACGAATTCTTTGTTTCTTGGTCGCAAATCAAAGAGGGATTAATGCTTCCTAAAATGGGACCAATATGAATTTATTTAAAAAATTTTTGATAGCCAGCGTCCCCACCCGCCCGTATCAGAAAAACGAAAATTGGGAAAAAATCGGAAAAAAATTCATAACTCGAATAATTTTTGACCACTTCTTTGTTTCTTGGTCGCAAATTAAAAAGGCAATACTGCTTCTTTTCACTGGACCAATAAAAATATTTTAAAAAAATTTTTGATAGCCAGCGTCCATACCCGCCCGTATCAGGAAAACGAAAATTGCAAAAAACATCGGAAAAAAATTCATAACTCAAATAATTTTTTACCAATTCATTGTTTCTTTGTTGCAAATCAAAGAAGGATTAATGCTTCCTAAAATGGGACCAATAAGAATTTATTTAAAAAATTTTTGATAGCCAGCGTCCCCACCCGCCCGTATCAGAAAAACGAAAATTGGGAAAAAAATCGGAAAAAAATTCATAACTCGAATAATTCTTGACCAATTCTTTGTTTCTTGGTTGCAAATTAAAAAGAGATTAATGCTCCTTAAAATGTGACCAATAAGAATTTATTTAAAAAATTTTTGATAGCCAGCGTCCCCACCCGCCCGTATCAGAAAAACGAAAATTAGGAAAAAATCGGAAAAAAATTCATAACTCGAATAATTTTTGACCACTTCTTTGTTTCTTGGTCGCAAATTAAAGAGGCAATACTGCTTCTTTTCACTGGACCAATAAAAATATTTTAAAAAAATTTTTATAGCCAGCGTCCCCACCCGCCCGTATCAGAAAAACGAAAATTAGGAAAAAAATCGGAAAAAAATTCATAACTCGAATAATTCTTGACCAATTCCTTGTTTCTTGGTCGCAAATCAAAGAAGGAATAATGCTTCCTAAAATGGGACCAATAAGAATTTATTTAAAAAATTTTTGATAGCCAGCGTCCCCACCCGCCCGTATCAGAAAAACGAAAATTGGGAAAAAATCGGAAAAAAATTCATAACTCGAATAATTTTTGACCAATTCTTTGTTTCTTTGTTGCAAATTAAAAAGGGATTAATGCTCCTTAAAATGTGACCAATAAGAATTTATTTAAAAAATTTTTGATAGCCAGCGTCCCCACCCGCCCGTATCAGAAAAACGAAAATTGGGAAAAAATCGAAAAAAATTAATAACTCGAATAATTTTTTTACGAATTCTTTGTTTCTTGGTCGCAAATCAAAGAGGGATTAATGCTTCCTAAAATGGGACCAATATGAATTTATTTAAAAAATTTTTGATAGCCAGCGTCCCCACCCGCCCGTATCAGAAAAACGAAAATTGGGAAAAAATCGGAAAAAAATTCATAACTTAAATAATTTTTGACCAATTCTTTGTCTCTTTGTCGCAAATCAAAGAGGGACTAATGCTTTTTAAGATGGGACCAATAAGAATTTATTTAAAAATTTTTGATAGCCAGCGTCCCCACCCGCCCGTATCAGAAAAACAAAAATTGGAAAATAAATCGGAAAAAAATTCATAACTCGAATAATTCTTGACCAATTCTTTGTCTCTTGGTCGCAAATCAAAGAGGGATTAATGCTTCCTGAAATGGGACCAATAAGAATTTATTTAAAAAATTTTTGATAGCCAGCGTCCCCACCCGCCCGTATCAGAAAAACGAAAATTGGGAAAAAAATCGGAAAAAAATTCATAACTCGAATAATTCTTGACCAATTCTTTGTTTCTTGGTTGCAAATTAAAAAGAGATTAATGCTCCTTAAAATGTGACCAATAAGAATTTATTTAAAAAATTTTTGATAGCCAGCGTCCCCACCCGCCCGTATCAGAAAAACGAAAATTGGGAAAAAAATCGGAAAAAAATTTATAACTCAAATAATTTTTGACCAATTCTTTGTTTCTTTGTTGCAAATTAAAAAGGGATTAATGCTGCTTAAAATGTGACCAATAAGAATTTATTTAAAAAATTTTTGATAGCCAGCGTCCCCACCCGCCCGTATCAGAAAAACGAAAATTAGGAAAAAATCGGAAAAAAATTCATAACTCGAATAATTTTTGACCACTTCTTTGTTTCTTGGTCGCAAATTAAAGAGGCAATACTGCTTCTTTTCACTGGACCAATAAAAATATTTTAAAAAAATTTTTATAGCCAGCGTCCCCACCCGCCCGTATCAGAAAAACAAAAATTGGAAAATAAATCGGAAAAAAATTCATAACTCGAATAATTCTTGACCAATTCTTTGTTTCTTGGTCGCAAATCAAAGAAGGATTAATGCTTCCTAAAATGGGACCAATAAGAATTTATTTAAAAAATTTTTGATAGCCAGCGTCCCCACCCGCCCGTATCAGAAAAACGAAAATTGCAAAAAACATCGGAAAAAATTCATAACTTGAATAATTTTTGACCAATTCTTTGTTTCTTGGTCGCAAATTAAAGAAGGATTAATGCTCCCTAAAATGGGACCAATAAGAATTTATTTAAAAAATTTTTGATAGCCAGCGTCCCCACCCGCCCGTATCAGAAAAACAAAAATTGGGAAAAAAATCGGAAAAAAATTCATAACTCGAATAATTTTTGACCAATTCTTTGTTTCTTGGTCGCAAATTAAAGTGGTATTATTGGCGGCCGGCAGGTAGCTAGTTTCACCGAGCCGAAACATTTAATTATTTAATTGTTTATTTATAAAGTATTATTATTATTATTTTATAGTTTATTTTTTCTAGTTCAAATTTTAGTTGTCTTTATAAATAGTTAATTTCTTTTTTGAAATTTAATTATTTAACAAAATTTCAATTATGTTTAACCATTTTTTTAGTTTGATTTTTAATATCTACTAATTCAATAACATTTTCAAAAAGAATTCAATTATTTGAAAATAATTTTAATAAAATTCTACGCGGGCGTTTAATTATTTTCAAAAATAATAATTAGTGTAGGAATATTCTATTTGAATTTGGTAGGAATATTTATATTTATAATATTTCTAGTGGAATATTTCTACATTATTTCTCAGGAATATTTCAAAGGCATTTTAACATTAAACGTTTTAATATTCCAAAAATATAGGTGGAATATTACAGGAGAATATTTCCAGTGTGCCTAGGAATATTCCCAATGTTTCGAGGAATGTTGCAGAAAAATATTCCCAATGTTCCAATGGTATATGAATGAAATATTCCCTATGAGACAAAATCAAAAATATCGAAAGCTAACAAAAAAGAGATAAAATTGGACACGGCTATAAAGCATTTTAATTTTTTTTCCATCTGTTTAAAAAGAAAATTTTTTTCTGCAACGAAGACATTAATTTCTTTATGATTAAGAAAAGTTGTAATCTGGTTATTGTGATGCTGATACGATATATAATATGAACTTGCGTATGTAGATATAAAGGAGAGGTGCATGTAATAATAAATAGGAGTACGGTTCGCTTGAGTGGAGCCGTGATTGCGAAACCGCGGGACGTACATATCCACACCAATGTCGATGCCTGCACATACACAAGAGCCGGCGGCTTATCTTTGATGGTGTGGGTGTTATCACGGCTGGGCGTGTCGCCGCGAAAAGCAGTCAGCAACCGTGGCCACATGCCATCGACTCTCCATGCAACGTGACTCTTGTCAGTCTCAACCATAACGATCCGGATCCATTTCGTCCATAGGTTTCTTCAACTCATTCCAAATCATGTTTCCATTCGTTCCTACATATACTTATAATCGCCAACACATGCATATATTAAATATTCCTTTTTTTATCGATTTTTTATTTTCTTTTTAAATCTTGTTCAAGTGTGGAATATTTCACTTGTATTCCTAGAATATTCCTACATTTTAGGAATAACATAACAAATAAAATAGTATTTCATTTATGTTATTTTAGGGTTTCGTGGCTAAGGGCCGTAACCCTGGGGAGCGGTAGATTACGTGGTATTGGTTAGCATAGGAACTGTTACAGTTAGGGCTCGAAATAGTGAAAGTATTTAAAAATGCTGACTTTACACACCAAAAATGAAAAAATACGGACCAATTACCGACAAAAATATAACCATTCAATTATTTTTTATAATTTTCGAAAAAGTTCTTTGACAATTTTTAAATCCATATGTTTACAATAATCAATTTTACATAATTTTAATAATCCGTAAATTCTTCAATTAAATATTATATTAGAAAATAAAAACTCCAAATAATATAAAAAAATTCAATAAAACTTTTTCAAAAAAATTAAATTAAAATTCAATTATTTCTAAAAATTCACGTTATAAAGCTTTTAATATTTAATTATTATTTACAATAAAAACTTTAACTGAAATTCATTTTTAAATGGAATTTTATTACAAAATTGTGTATAACAATTCAATTATTTAAATTAAATTTAAATTAAAATTTTAAAAATAAATAATCTATTAAATAATTAAATGTTTTTTAAAATTGAATTCTTTCGAGGAATTTTAATAAAATTTTTAAAAAAATTTGCCTTTTTCAATGAATTTGTTTTAAATTGTATTAAAAATAATTGAAATTCTGCAACGAGTTTTATTATTTATAAAAAAATTGAATTTCTAAAAAAGAATTTTATTATTTACGAAAATAATTGAATTCTTGGGATAAATTTTAATAAAATTTCATAAATAATTGAAATCTAGTGAAAAACTATATTATTTGAAAAAATAATTGAATTCTTACTAAGAATTTTTTTAAAATTTTTGTAAACAAATTATTTGTTTCTAAGAAAATCAAAATTTTTTCAAGGAATTTGAGGAAAAAATGTATTGAATTTTATTTTTTATAAAAAGAATTAGAATTTTGCCAAGAATCTTATAAAAAATTTTGAACATAATTGAATTTTTGCAAAGAATTTTATTACTTTTCAAAAAAATTAATTTCTGCAATTATTTGCAATTTCTCTAAAATTCAATTATTTTTTTAGAGTTTTTAACTAAAATTCTTCTCCATAAATCAGTTATTTTTAAAGAATTTTATTATTTATAAAAATAATTTGAATTTTGCCAAGAATTTTATTGAAATTTTTTAAATAATTGAATTTTGGAGAAGAATTTTATAATTTATAAAGATAATTGAAAGTTGAACTACAATTTTTAAAAAAATTTTGAAAATAATTGAATTAGGAGAAGATTTTTATTATTTATAAAGATAATTGAATCCCTGCAAACATTTTATTATTTATGAAAATAATTTAATTCTTGGGTTAAATTTCAATAAAATTTTATAAATAATTGAAATCCAGTGGAAAGTTTTATTATTTTTAAAAATAATTGAATTCTTACCAAGAATTTTGTTAACATTTTTTAAAATAAATTAATTAATTTTAAGAAAATCAAAATTTTTTTAAGGAATTGAATAAAAATTCAAATTAATTGAATTTTATTATTTATGAAAATAATTAAATGTTTGCGTACAATTTGATTAAAATTATTTTTAAATAATTGAATACTTTTGCAAAATTTTATTAAAAATAGATATTCAAAGTCATTGAATTGAGGAAAATTTTTGAAAACAATTGAAATTTTGCCAAAAACTTTTATTACTTTTGAAAATAATTGAATTTTGGAGAAGAATTTTATTATTTATAAAAATAATTTAAATTTTGTCGAGTGATTTTTAAAATTTTTGAAAATAATTGAATTTTTGCGAAGAATTTTATTACTTTCGAAAATAATTGAATTTACGCAATCATTTGTAACTTCTCCACAATTCAATTATTTTTAAAAATTCACACTATAATGCTTTTAATATTCAATTATTATTTAAAATTAAAACTTTAGTTAAAATTCACTTTCAAATGAAATTTTATTATAAAATTGTGCACAAAAATTCAATTATTTAAATATAAAAATAAATAATTTGTCAGGTAATTAAATGTTTTTTAAATTTTAATTGTTAATTAATTATTAATTATTAATTTTTTTATAAAAATAATAATTGAATACCTAAAAAGAATTTTACTTATGAAAATAATTTTCAAATAATTGAAATCTTGTGGAATTTTTATTTATAAAGATAATTGAAATTTGGACAAGAATTTTTAAAAAAAAATTTGACATAATTAAATAAGAAATAATAATAAATCATATTTTAGGAAAATGTAACCGAATATTTCGTATACTATTGGGGCAGTTGAATTAAAAATAATTTTCTTTTTTAAATAAAAAAATTGCTGATGCTAAGTAAACGCTTTTACCTCATTCAAAATCTTGTATAGATGTCGTGTAGGATCAGTGAAGAGGAAAAAGAATAATAATAATAAAAGGGAAGAATATCATCAAACAAAATTGATGATAAAGATCTTATGCGATTATGTATTGTGCGTGAGTTACTGGTAACCAAAGATTATATAATGTAGGTACAAATTTATGCAGGACGCCTTTCGTGTCTCTTCTAACATTTACCATTAGCCTCTCAAGAGCGGATCACAATATTCACAATGCCTTGTGAAGAAAGGTTCACGCACGTTTAATTCAACGTCACATATATACAGCGAGAAAATTTTTCGCACCGCTCCCTCTTCATTACACTCCAAATCCCCTCATACATTCTATTTTTTTTTACTTGCAAAAAATTGTACGAAAGTTTAAGTTTTATTTTTAGATATATTTCAAATTTAGTCCTACACACATGTCAGATAGAAAATATATTATTATAAATATATTATAGAAAATATATTTTCGTCTATTTTCCTCAATTAATCTGGAGGTTTGAGAGAAAAAAATAAGAGTTTTGATAAATTTTTTCTCTCAATTTGATATCTCTAAAAAAATTCTGTATTTGCAAGTGTTGGCAAGTGTTGGCAAGCGTTGGCAAAGTTTAAGTCTGCAGGGTGAGAAATCAAAGTAGCAGGAGATTAATCTCGACCAATAAGAGAATGGTATAATGAGCTCAAAGGACCTCAAGCTCCCAGAAGTTTACAAATTCATTGTCTCTCTATATGTATATATATATAATGTAACAAGGTACAACATATATCCTTTTTGCCAAGAAGAGGCTATATCGCCAAACGTGAATAACGAACTCGCGAGGGTTATCGGGATTAACCCTCGCAGTTGTCTGGAGCCAATCGCTTTTCCATCTTAAAGCAAAAACTCCATGTGAGAGTGTGTTTCAATATGTTTATCTTTACACGAGTTTATTTGCATAATGTTCATGTTCACGTGAAAGTAAATTTGTTTATTGTTTATCAGTATATGTAGGTACTGTTCGAAAAATGTCTAATACAATACGAAAATCAAATCTATCGCCCACAATATTACCACCAACATTCCGTCCAAATATTGCAAGTATTTATTATCATCATTATAATAATTATTAAATTCATTACAATTCATTATAATTATAATAATTATTAAATTCATTATAATTAACTGTATAATTCATTGTCATTACACTGAAAAAAAATTATTTGATTCAAATAACCGATTAATTGACTATTAACAATTAAATATTTAATTGAATCAAATAATATTTATTGGAGTCAATTAAATGGTTCAGTTCATATTTGTTTCAAATACTGAAATTATTGGTTCAAATATGAATTGAACCATTTAATTGACTCCAATAAATATTATTTGATTCGAGTAAATATTAATGATAATAGTCAATTAATCGGTTATTTGAATCAAAAAAAATTTTTTTCCAGAGTATTTTATTTTATTTTTTATTCAGAAGTATTAAAATACTTCGGAATATTTACAGGGTGTCTACTAACCGGGAAATCCGGGAAATATCCGGGAATTTAATTTGACCGGGAAAAACCGGGAATAAGCCAGGAATTTTATGCCAAACCGGGAATTTTTCCATCAAATTAAAAAAAAAGATTTAGTAATTTAATTTGTTTTTAAAAAATCGTTTTTTATTTCAATGTTTATAGATATTTATTCTGTTCTCTAAATTTCAATTAGTTGAAAATAATTAATTTGATAGTAAAAAATCAGTGACTGATTCAAATATAGTAGAAATTAAAAAAAAAAATTATCGAATTAATAGAAATTTTGTGAAATTCAACTGTAAATAATTAAATTTGTTAAAGAATTTTATTAAAAACTTTTTAACAAATCGAATTTTCAAAGTATTTTAATTTAATAATTGATAAATAATTGAGTTTTATAAAGAATCACATTTTAATGTGTATTCATGTTTCTTAGTGCGAAGATTAATGATTAAAATTTTTATTAGTTAATTTAAAAAAAGATCCACAGTTAAAAAATTAACTCTGCAGGATTCATAATTAGTTTTATTTGATTATTTATAATATTTATTTAATTAATTATTAAAAATCATGGATTTTTGGAAGAATTTTAGTTAAAAGCACTAAAAAAAATTGAATTTTAGAGAATTCCATTAATATTTGCGAAAACAATTGAATTGTTTCAAAGAATTTTAGTGAAATTTTCAAAAATAATTGAATTCTTTCTAGAAATTCTATTAAAATTCAATTGTCACACAGTAAAACGTGAGGTGTTAAAATAACACCAGAATGGATTAAAATAATCTGCAACAGTTTAATCCCTCTAGGATTAAATTAACACTAGAAAGGATTAAAATAATCTAATATTAATCTACTATTTCAATAAAATTTTCCAAAAGAATTCCATTATTAAAAAAAATTTGAATAAAATTCTACGCAAACATTCTATTATTTTCAAATTTTTTTTATAAATTTCTTCGCAATAATTCAATTATTTTCATAAATAATAACATTTTTGCAGGGATTTAATTATTTTTATAAATAATAAAATTCTTTAAGGAATTCAATTATTTTCATGAATAATAAAACTCATTGCAGAATTTCAATTATTTTTCATGCAATTTTAATCGAATTCCTCAAAAAATGTAATTATTCTTAAAAATTGTATTAAAATTCGTCCAAAGAATTTAATGATTTAAAAAATTTGTTGATAACATTTTTTATGAGAATTTAATTTCAAGAAACATGAAATTAATAAATTATTTATTTTCATTTTATTTGTATTTAAATAATTGAATTCTCGTAGAATTTAATAATAAAAATGATTTTAAAAATGAATTTCAGTTAAAATTTTAGATTATAATTAAATATCACAAGCATTATAACGTGGATTTTTAAAAATAATTAAATTTTGAAAAAGTTTCAAATTAAAATCATTGAAATTCTTACTTTTTATATTTTTGACAAATCATTCTGTAGAATTAATTATTTTTAAAAGTTTAATAGGATTTTTATTGAAATTATTTCAAGTTTTTCTTTTGCAATATATGTTTAATTGCAGAATTTTCGAATAATTCAAATTTTGTAAAATTGAATTGTAAACGAATGAATTTAAAAATTCTCAAAGAAATTTTTTTTGAAAATTATTAAAAATAATGGATTTATTGAAGAATTTTAGTTAAAAACAGTAGAAAAAAATTTAAGTTACAAATTATTGCAGAAATTCAATTATTTTCAAGAGTAATAAAATTCTTCTTTAGGATTCAATTACTTTTACTAATAATAAAACTCATCGTAGTGTTTCAATTATTTTTCATACAATTATAATTGAATTCCTTGAAAAAAGTAATTATGTTCATGCAAGTTTTAATAAAATTCGACAAAAGAAGTCAATTATTTAAAAATTTGTTAATAAAATTCTTTATGAAAATTGAATTTTGAGAAACATTTAATTATTCAATAAATTATTTATTTTTGCATTTAAATAATTAAATTCTTGTAGAATTTTCTAATAAAAATTGATTTTCATTTCATAAAAATGAATTTCAGTTAAAATTTTAGATTATAATTGAATATTAAAAGCAATAAAGCGTGAATTTTTGGAAACAATTGAATTTTTAAATTAATTTTTTTGAAAAAGTTTAATTGAATTTTTTTATATTATTTGAAGTTTTTATTTTCTAATATGCATTTAATTAAAGAATTCAGGAATAATTGAAATTTCGTGAAATTGAATATTGTAAAGAAATGGATTTGAAAATTGCCAAAGAACTTTTTCGAAAATTATTAAAAATAGTAGATATAAAGTAAAATTGTTGTTAAAATTTTTTGAAAATAATAATTGAATTGAAATAATGAAAATAATTTTCAAGAAGTATAATATTCTTATAATATAAAATAATGATTTTATTACTTGGTGATTTTTAAAACTATAAAATATGAAGAAATCGATGACTCCGAGCCGGAGACTCGGAGTTATCGATATCTTCATGTTTTATAGTTTTAAAAAAATTTAATGAACTAAAATTTCATTCATTGTAAAAAATAACACCAAAATTGATTATTTTAATCTTTTTTGGTGTTAATTTTATCTGCAACACGTTTTAATACCTCACGATTTACTGTGGCAATAATATTGAATTCCTACAAAGAATTTTGTTATTTATGAAAATAATTTAATTCTTTTTAAAAATTCAATTAAAATTGAATTTATTTTTTTTTTCGTGCATTCGGATCTTGAAAAGTACAAAAATAGGAAATAGAAGTTGATAGGAAATAGAAGTTAAAAGGAGAAATGTTTAATAATATTAATAAGAGCCAGCGATAGTCGGCATTGTAGAAAGACAAAGGAAGATACTGCCCACGCAATTTCTTATCTACGGTATTAATATTTTTCGGAACAATGGTTATGCGCGGTGGCCTTGGCGCTGATGGACGTTTAGCAAAATAATGAATAGGTAGCACCCGATCTCAAAGCGCAGTTATCGTTCGTTGCTGGATTGTTGCTTGTGTGGGTAACTGGGGCGGAGTTCGCGGTTGCATCACTATATATACACTACCTACATCAAGATCTTTTACCTACGTAAGAAACCTCATAGAATCCTGTCTCTCTAAATCCTACATCCGTGTCGCAAAGCACAAAAAAAATACACACACAAAAATACTCACATAGACACACGAGCAGATTAAATATTTAGATCGACTAAAAATGTCTAGACCATTTATTATATAACAAAATAATATATATATATTGAAATCTGGCAACAATTAATCATAACAGTTTTCACTTCCCATTGATTTTCTGTTTCTGTTATATAGATACATGTAATATAAACTATTTATTATCTGTCACATATAATTTATTTTTATTTTTTTTTTTCAATAAATCGTTGAGTAATTGATAATGAAATGAAAGATGTCCCGAATTGATCGGCATTTTGTCGAAAGAATTTAGTTTAGAATTTTTTTCTTCTTTCAATTTTGTAATTGGAAAGTTTTTACTTTGTGGTCATCTTTTGGGAAAGTTGTTTATTCATCTTATCTTTTAACGAGTGCTCTATATTTATTTCGAAAAAAGGTTGCATTTTATTTATACATCTACTATTTTCCTTCAACAATATTTCCAGCTATTTCCCGATTTTTTCCTAATTTTTCCCGATTTTTTTTCTCATCAAATTTATTTGATTTCGAACATAAATAATTGTACAAATGACTTCCAAAATTTTACTTAGAGTTTTTATGAATAATTAAATTCTTTTGACGAGTTTCTTTAAATTTTTTCAAAATAATTTCTTTTAATAATTTTAATTGAAAATTAGGAAAATAATTTGAATGAAACAAAGAATTTTTTCAATTTCTTAAAAATTGAAAGATTGTCTGTTTATAATTATAATTGAAAATTTGATAATTCAATTTCATTAAAATTATATAGATAATAATTGAATTTCTGCAAAGAATTTTACTATTTATAAAAGTAATTGAATTTTCAAATATATTTGTTTACAATTTAATTTCACAAAATTTCGATTATTCGGAAATTCTTCAATTTAAATATATTATTGGGAAAAAAAATTTCAAATAATTTTAAAAAAAATTACATTAAAATTTTGCAAAGAATTTTATAACTTATGAAAATAATTGAATTTTTCCGACGAATTTCATTACAACAAATTTAATTAAAATTTTTAAAAATAATTGAATTCTTGACAAAAAGTTTATTATTCATGAAAATAATTGAATTATTGCGAAGAAAATAAAATAATAATAATAATAATAATAATAATAATAATAATAATAAATAAAGTAATTGAATTCCTACAAAGAATTTTGTTATTTATGGAAATAATTAAATTCTTTCGAGGAATTCAATTTAAATTGACTATTGGAAATAATTGAATTCTCATAAAGAATTTTATCAACAAATTTTTAAATAATTGAATTCCTATGAAATTTTTATTATTTATGAAAAAAATTAAATGTTTGCGTTAAATTATATCAAGAAATTTTTTAAAATAATTAAATTCTTTTGAAAAATTTTATTAAAATAGTAAATATTGAAAATCATTTTATTAAAATTTTTAAAAATAATTGAATTCCGCAAAAGAATTTTATTATTTATAAAAATAATTGAATTTTTGGCAAGAATTTAAGAAACTTTTTTAAAATAATTAAACTGTGGAGAGCAATTTAATTATTCATAAAAATAATTAAACTTTTGAGGAGAATTTAAAAAAATAAATAAATAAAAAAAACAACATTAATTAATTAAATTCCAGAGTTTTTTTTCGTTTTTTTTATGATCATATTATTATTATTATTATTATTATTATTATTATTATTATTATTATTATTATTATTATTATTATTATTATTTATTAAATAATTTAAATATAATTGAATTCCTACGAAGAATTTTATGGAAATTTGTAAAAATAATTGAATTCAGGTGAAGAATTTTTTTTTAAATAATATTTAAAAGAACTTAGTGAATTTGAAAAATTTTGCTATTTATAGAAATAATTGAATTTTTACAGAAAAATTTTTGACAGTTTCTAGAAATTTTTGAATTCTTCGATGAATTTTAATAAATTTTTTAAGAATAATGACATTTTTCGAGGAATTCGATTAAAATTGTTTAAAAAATAATTGAAATTCTTCAACAAGTTTTACTATTTATGAAAATAATTGAATATTTTGCGAATAAATTTTTTAACATAAAATTATATCTATAAAAATTGAAATAAAAAGCGATTTTTTAAAAATTAAATAAATTTTTTTCTTTGCAAAATTTCAATTATTTTTATAAGTAATACATTTTTTCAAATCAATTCAATTACTTAAAAAAATGTAACAAAATTCGTTGTAAGAATTCAATTCCATATTATCATATCATGGATAACAAAATTTCTCCTAGGATTTAAATTTTATTTTTAATACAATTTTAAATGAATTCCTCGAAAAATGTAATTATTTTCAAACATTTTTTGCAAGAATTCAATTACATTTCACAAATAATGAAAATTTTATAAATTCTTCCCTGAAATTCAAATATTTTCAAAATCTACTATTTTAATAAAATTTCTCAAAAGAAATCAATTATTAAAAAAAAAAATGTAATAAAATTTACGAAAAATTTGTAAATTGTTGAATTTCTCTGAAATTTTTATTATTTATATTGAAAATAATTGAATTTTGGAAAAGAATTTTATTATTTTCAAAGATAATTGAAATTTTGACAAAAATTTAAAAAAATTTTTAAACATTTATGAATTTTTGCAAATATTTCTAACTTCTCTAAAATTCAATTTTTTTTTTAGTGTTTTTAACTAAAATTCTTTCAAAAATCCATGATTTTTAATAATTCATTAAATAAATATTAAAAAATCAAATAAAACTAATTATGAACCGTGATGAGTTAATTTTTTTAGTACTTTAATAAAAATTTCTGAATTTTCCCTGAATTCCCTATTTTCTTTACTGTGAAAAGAATTTAGAAGAAAAATTAATAAAATATTTTTTAATTTAAAATAGAAGAAAGTACGAACAATTTAAAAGAGCTTCGGCCATATTGGATCCGCCATTTTGAAATTTGAAATCCAAGAGATCATTTTTCATGGAATTGAATTGATTTTTTTTTTCAATTTAAAAGTATATACACAAGGAAGTTGAAACGGATGATGATCATTTTTTTTTTTTTTTTGAAAGAGTTTCACCGCGAGGCTCATTAATATCTTTTCTCGATCGATTTCCTTCATTAATCGTTTATTGACTTCCCTTCTAGCGACCGGGTCTGCTCTTGACTATCATTACACAGATAGGAGTTTTAATTGGCTCAACGAACACACATGAATAAAATACAAGGAGAGTGTATATTGTGGATGCGCCTATATATAGTGGTGTCTCTGTTATTTAAATCTATAACGATGCATCCCCCTCCCCCCGCTCGCCTTCCGTTAAAGGCTTTCGATATACGGTGAAACTTTATCTAAAGATAAGGATCATTGTGTCCTCTCGTGGGCGGACTTTCTGTAATGCACGCTGAGACGTTGTAGTCGATCTAGTTACCACAAGCCATGAAAGAGAGTAGGTGGCAGAATTAACACTCTTGTTCAAAAACAAACTAGCAATGCACTTTGGTGTATTTCAATTTCTTTTTTCATTTCTCACACTTGCGCATCGACTTTAAAACCCAAAAATAGTTTTTTTTCTAATTTTTTATTTTATTTTTTTACTTATTATTTATTTATTTGAATAAATTTTTTAGATTCCAATTAATCAAATTTAAAAAGAAATACTAAAAAGTCTTTTATTTTATTTGTTCTTTAATTTAATTTTTTTACTTATTATTTACAGACATCGCACTCAATAATTAATTTTAAAAAAGTAGCAAAAATATTTACTAATATTTATTTAAAAAATTTGATAACTGTTATTTTTCACATTAAAATAGTCGAAAAATGTCAGAGGCCTGCTTTCTTTTTTTCGAAAAAAACCCAAAGGGTAAAATTTCATTTATTTGAAAATTATTCAAAATTTCGTATTTCGTCTTTGATTTTCCACTCGAGGAGATTTTTAATTAAATTAATTTTTCAAATTTCAATCGAACTTTATCGGAATTTCAAGAATTTTTCTTTTAGAATTCAATTGAATTTTTCTTTTTTGACAAATTTCCGAATTTTCGATTTCAATCCCAATTGTAGGGAAATTCTCTTGTTTTCCATTGAGAAAGAAAATATTAAAAGAAAATAACGAAATCTCAACACAAATACAGAGAAATCTTTCCAAATAAAATATTAAATCCATTCGTAATTTCAAAACAAAAAAAAAAACAAAAAAGTGTTGAAACAATGTAATTTGGAAACAAAACCTACGATTTGCAATCAAAATGAATCATAAATTCAAAAAAAAAAAAAAATACTTTTTACTCGACTTTTTTCCTACGAGACACGGTTTAATAAAACCATCTGCAGTTGGCCTCTCTTGTTTTTTTTATGACATTGTCAGAATAAAATTTGAGGATGAATAGGTATTTAGAGCACTAGGCCATGGACAAATCTCCTCTATATCGACAATCATAAGCAAGGTCCGTCTAAAACTATTTCTTCAGTCTGTATAATACCATAACAATAGAAATCGAATCAAAACCTTATTATTACTATTAATTTCACCCGAAAAAAAACTAATCACAATTAAGGTAAAATTAAATAATAATTTACTAATGAGATTAATTACTTCACACGGTTTCTTGCATTACCAACAGAGATGTTACAAAAAAAGGGAATTTTTTTCCTTCTACTAATTACTAATTTCGAGATAATTATTTTCCAATTTTTCTTAATCTCTCATATATATATATATATATATATATATATATATATATGTGGGAATGGAAAAAAGTTTCGATTGACAAATTAAATCTTAGGAAAGAAAAGAAGAAGAAGAATAGAAAAAAAATTTTTGTATTTCAAAAGAAAATAATTTTTTTCCACATTTTTTTTTTACAATGAAAATATTTTTCGACTGCTCGAAATTTAGAAAATTTCGACGATAATTCTTTGAATTTAAAAAAAAGAGAAAAGTCCGCTTCTATTTTACACAAAATAGCAAAAGGTTGGCGCAAAGTAATTTATATTTAATAAAACTCGTAAATAGCGATTGAATCGCAATTCGAATCTGCATCTCGCGTAATCTGATACGCTTTCGAATTTCAAAAACTCATTGTCGATAAAACTATTCCCGCATTGCAAACAATATAAATGTCAAAGAAATTAAAAAATTTTCCAAATAAAATCCTTTTTACTGCACATTTTCTCTCGGCACTGGTTTAACATTTGAAACAAAAATTACTCATAGTGGGGCAGATTTATTCCATTAAATTTCGACATTAAATAATTTTTATATTTTTTATCACAATTAAATTTTTGGGAAATTTTCGAAAATTATAATTACAGTCGAACCTGTCGGAATACAACTCTTAAACTTTACCCAATTTGTTATCTCCAACGTTTGGTAAAAAATGTAAAATTAACGAAAATTCAAAAAACCGAATTTCTTAGAATTCAACTTTTTTTTCTTTTTTTTTTATAGCATTTAGCTTCATTATTTTTGTGCTTTTCAAAAATACTTTACCCAATTTTTTATCTTAGTCCATTGGTTAAAAATTTTAAATTCTCAAAAATTGTCAAAAATTCAAAAAACCGAATTTCTTAAAATTCAACATTTTTTTTTCTTTTTCATAGCATTTAGCTTCTTTATTTTTGTGCTTTTCAAAAATACTTTACCCAATTTTTTATCTCAGTCCATTGGTTAGAAATTTAAAATTATGAAAAATAAATAATAATAAATTAAATATTAGCTTGCAGTACAATAAAAAAAAAAAAATAAATAATATAAGTAATATAAGTAATAAATTAAAATATCGTAATAATAAATCGGTTATGTAAATTTACACTTATAATTAGTCAAGCATTTATCTTAATGATTTAAAAATGCTCGAAAATTCACAAAATAGTATAAAAAATTGACATCATAAAATAGAATTTGTAGAGGTAATTTGTAGAAGAAAAAAATTTCTTCCATTTCAAAGAGCGAAGTGAATGAAAAAAGACTAATGGCATAATCTTAGTAAACGCTTGTAAAACATTTGTAATATATAATTAAATGGATTAGTTTTCTTGATTTATAAGGAGGAGGCACACTTTCGTTTTTAATGCTTGAAAAAAATTCCAACACGAATAAAAAGGGAATTTTTTATATAAATAAAACATAAGATGAATATTATAAATCAAAGTAGACTTTTTCTAGGTGAACCAATTCTTTAAAACTTTTAAACGACTTTTTATTTTGTAAAAGCAGTCTTCGCTCTCATCTACTAAAAATCTGCTATTTACTACTTTTTTTACGATTTGCTACTATTTGGATATTTTTTTTTAATTTGTGACAATAAAAATGATTCAATTATTTTCAAAAATTTTCAGAATATTTTTCGCAAGAATTCAATTATTTTCAATATTTACTATTTTAATAAGCTTTCAAAAAAAAAAAAAAAAAAAAAATTCTAATCTAAATCAGCAAAAAGTCAGGAAAATAAACAAATTTTTATGAATCGACTGTGAATAATTTATAAATTTGTGAATAAATCTTTTAGGTTTCAAAATAAATTGTTTGATAGCTATTTCTTACGTTATTTTTTTCAAAAATTAAAGCTACTTTTTTCTAATTTAAAAAAAATTAATTGTCTAGTGTGAAGCCTGCAAATATATTTTCAGTATTTAATTCTCTCTATAAATTTCGGAAAAAGAAGAAAAAAATTTTTCTTAAATTATGGATAAATCTTTTAGACTCACTTCTTTTCCTCCATAAAATTTTATTGCTTTAATATGTGAAAAGAAATGTAACTACATTGTTGAAGTAAATTGTATACCCGAAGAATGAACTTTATAATCCAATTATCACCTAATTGGAAGTGAAGAAAGTCAATTTACTTCAAATTAACGGTAACAAATTTGTTAACTTCTTTTTATCGAATGCTTCCATTTCGAATTTTTCTACACTGCTCGGAAGAAAGTTTTCTTCATTTTTAGAATAACCTGTTTTTTTTCCCGGAAAAAATTTTGAACTTCTAACTTCGATTCTTCGACAAATTTTATAATTTTTTTTCTCTCTCGATTTTTTATAGGAAACGAAAAACGAAAAAAACAATTTTAAAATATATGTCCAAACAAATTTCTGTTAATATTTATTAAAAATTTGCTTGGAAAAATTATTCTTTTAAGAAATTTTTTTACAATTTTTTACTTGAAAAATTGTTCTAATTCTTTCCTTTTTAATTAATTTTAAATAGAAAAATTTTATTGTTCATGTGGAAAATAAAAAAGGGGAAATTTAACGACGTGGGAAAAAATAAATAAGAACAATTTAATTGTTTGTGATCAACAACTTAGGAGAAAAAATATTTTTCTAAACAATTTTTAACAAAAATCTTTAACAAAACAAAAATTTGTTAATAATTGTTAAATATTTGCTTGGAAAAATTATTGTTTTAAGAAGAAGAATTTTTTATAATGTTTTCTTTTTTTATTATTTTAAATAGAAAAATTTGTAACAATAAAATTTTTCCTTTTACAAGTTTTGCAATTTAAAATTAATAGTGAAGGAAAAAATTATAAAAAATTCTTCAAGTGAAAAATTGTAATAATTTTTTTAGACGAATAATTTTTCCAAGCAAATATTTAATAATTATTTACAAATTTTTGTTAATAATTGTTAACATTTTTTTTAATAATTGATAAAAATTTTTGTTAATAATTGGTAAAAATTGTTTAGAAAAATATTTTTTTTCCTAAGTAGTTGATCATGAACATAAAAAATGTAAAATTAAATTTTTTGTGATAAAAACTTTGAATATAGTTTACAATTTTTCATGTAAATTTTTCTTCTTCTAAAAGAAAAGTTAAAAAAGTTTTTAAACCATTAAAAGCTGTTGCTCTTAATAGTTTAAGATAATAAAAAAAAAAAATGAAATCAAGATAGAAATATTACACTCTCTATGGGAATTTCGAATCTCGATACAGGAAATAGAAGAAAACAAGTGCGATGAACTTTTGTTTGAACGATCGAGGGGCAAATATATAAATTTTTGCGTTTTCTCTATTTGATTCGCGACGATTTACGAAAGAAAATCACCTGAGGCTGACGACGTAACATCATCGCCCATCGGAAATAGACGAGAGGGACGAGTAATGTTTTTCACTTTTTATTTTTATTTTTTTTTCGTTGAACACAACATTCAGGGATGTTGCGCCGATATCGGTGACGACTCGTGATTGCCCCAAGAAGGGAAAGGTGTGGCTTTGCTGCAGTCATGTTGCTGATTTATAAGGCTAAATTCCTTTACCGCTTTGCGGCGCAATATACCGAGCGCTAGCGATATAAACCGCCTACACTTAAATCCAAACGCGATTTGGTTTAGAGTTGAAGTTTATTGCCTCCCTAAGTCTTCCCCCCCCTCCCCTCCCCCGCTCACCCCTCATTCATAGACTCCCCCAATAGAGTATATATATGGGAATATTAGAAAATTAACATTCCTGGAATATTTCAATGGAATATCTGGGAATATTCCTTGAGAATATTCCATTCATAGTCATAGGGAAAATCCATTGTCATCTACTAACCGGGAAATAGCCGGGAATTTAATTTGACCGGGAAAAACCGAAAATAAGCCAAGAATTTTATGCCCAACCGGAAATTTTGTCATCAAATTAAAAAAAGTTTTATTATTTTAACTTGCTTTTTAAAAAATCGCTTTTTATTTCAATTTTTATAGATATTTATTTATACTGTTCTCTAAATTTGAATTAGTTAAAAATAATTAATTTGATAGTAAAAAATCAGTCACTGAATTAAATTTGTTAAATAATTTCATTAGAAACTTTTTAACAAATCAAATTTTTAAAGTATTTTAATTTAATAATATTGATAAATAATTGAATTTTATAAAGAGTCACATTCTAATGTATTCATGTTTCTTAGTGCGAAGATTAATAATTAAAATAAAAATTTTTATTACTTAAATTAGAAAAAGATCCACAGTTAAAAAATTAACTCTGCAGGATTCATAATTAGTTTTATTTGATTTTTTAATATTTATTAAAAAAATTATTAAAAATCATGGATTTTTGGAAGAATTTTAGTTAAAAACACTAAAAAAAAAATTAAATTTTAGAGAAGTTAGAAATATTTGCAAAAATTCGTAAATTAAAAATTTTTTTAAATTTTTGTCAAAATTTCAATTATCTTTGAAAATAATAAAATTCTTTTCCAAAATTCAATTATTTTCAATATAAATAATAAAAATTTCAGAGAAATTCAACAATTTACAAATTTTTTATAAATTTTGTTACATTTTTTTTTTAAATAATTGAATTTTTTTGTGAAATTTTATTAAAATAGTAGATTTTGAAAACATTTGAATTTCAGGGAAGAATTTATAAAATTTTCATTAGTTGAGAAAAGTAATTGAATTCTTGCAAAAAGTGTTTGAAAATAATTACATTTTTCGAGGAATTCATTTAAAATTGTATTAAAAATAAAATTTAAATCCTAGGAGAAATTTTGTTATTCATGATATGATAATATGGAATTGAATTCTTACAACGAATTTTGTTACATTTTTTTAAGTAATTGAATTGATTTGAAAAAATGTATTACTTATAAAAATAATTGAAATTTTGCGAAGAATTTTATTAAAATCATTGTAAATAATTTAATTTTTTTTTGAAAAATTTTATGAAAGTTGGAATTATTATAATAACTTATTCAGTTACAAAAAGGTTGAAATTTGACTTTTTTTAAAAATTTTAATTCCCATGGGAAAATAAAATTAATTTTCTGTAACGAAAAAATTTAATTTGACCGGGAAAACCCTGGAATAAGCTAGGAGTTTTATGCCAAACCGTGAATTTTTTCATCAAATTAAAAAATGTTTTATTATTTTTATTTGTTTTTAAAAAATCGCTTTTTATAGATATTTATTTTTATACTGTTCTCTAAATTTGAATTAGTTAAAAATAATTAATTTGATAGTGAAAAATCAGTCACTGATTCAAATATAGTATGTAAATAAATTAAAAAAAACTATTCCATTATTTTCAAAAATTTTCAAAATATTTTATTAAACATTTTCTAAAAAATCAAATTACCTATTTAAAAAATTTATTGATAAAATTTTATTTATAAGAATTCAATTATTTTCAGAGATTTTAATAAAATTCTCCGAAAAATTTAATTATTTCAGTAAATAATAAAGTTCTTGGCAGAAATTCAATTTTTTTAATACAATTTTAATAAAATTTATATAAAAAATTCAATTATTTTCTTAAATTATAGTAGTCTTTGCAAGATTTCAATTATTATTATAAATAATAAAATATTTATTAAAATACTTCAAACGAATTCAATTGATTAAAAATTTGTTGCTAAAATTCTTTATGAGAATTCAATTATTTCCGATGTTTAATTCTGAATTGAATTCCTCGAATTATTAAAAGTTTTATAAATAATTGAATTTCTGAGAAGAATTTTATAATTGACAAAAATAAGTGAATTCTTGCAAAGAATTTTATAAAAATGTATTTAAATAATTGATTTTTTCGAAAAATATTAGGGAAATTTTGTTTTAATTAATTGTATTCTCGTGAACATTTCTTTATTTATGAAAATAATTGAATTTTTGCAAATAATTTTTGCTATTGATAAATATAATTGAATTGTTTCGAAGGAATTATTAAAATTTTTTAAAAAATAATTGTATTTGTTCGTAAAATGTTACTAAAATTTTTATTAAAAATAATAATTGAATTTCAGCAAAAAATTTTACTATTTATAAAAATGATAATTGAATTATTACGAAGAATGTTATTCGGATTATTTATTTAAAAAAGAAATTGAAGAAAATTAAATTAAATTAAAAGGAATCGGAATTTATTTATTAAATTAATTAATTAATGAAATTAATTATCTATTAAAAAAGGAATTAAAGGAAATTGAATTAAATTAAAAGGAGTAAAATTAAATTTAAATTAAATTAAATTAAAAGGAATAAAATTCCGTCGGAATTTTCATGGAATTCGAAACGGAAAATATTCAGAAAATTTTCTATAAAATTTCTATAAAAAAAATACACTTTTCAAAGAAAGTATAACTCTCGGAATATTGTAAAAAAGTCTTTGGGCATTTGAAAAATTTCCTGGTTATCGGTAAAAAAAAATCTGAAGTATGAGATCAAAACAAACTTTTATAAATTCACTTTGACGCCTTTTAATTATAAAGATCTAAGAAATTAATGGAAGATCGATGATTGATATGGGAATTATGGTGATTTCAAAGTTATGGGTTCGTGATAGTGACGACACCAAGTCGTTACCACGCCTTTCTAAGCCCAGGGGTATCCGCAGTGAATTGGATTCCAAATCGTTTTAGAGGTCGATACACACTATCTCCCTGTAAAATCTGTACAGGCAAATATTCATCTTCGGCCGGTGACAATTGTAACTCTTGCATTTTTATTTTTTCAATTCGATCGATATATAATGGCAGACGTCATTGATTTTCTAATCAGTAGCCATCTATCATCATAATCGTCGTCATCATCATCATTATGATCAGAAATTCAATTGCGAGATTTTACTTTCAATTTGGATTTTCTCTTGTAACATGACGTTACAACAGTCTTGCTTCTTTCGAAATTCATTTCAAAAATTCATTTCAATTTGGAAGTTTAGTAATTAGTAATCAATAATATTGTGTATAGAATAGGTTTTTTTTTGTTATTGTTATTGCTGAAATCGAAATTTTGGTCGCGTGGCGTCAAACATGTTATTCAATTGATTAAAATTGATTTTTTTATCGGAAACTCTTATTTGCTTTAATTTAATAATTTAATCCAAACTATGTAATATTTTTACGAGATGTTTGCTTACTTTTTTGGAATTCAACACTTTTTTACCACATTTTTGAAGATATAACAAAATTAAAGATTAATTAAAAATTGAAAAATTAAAAAAAGGCTTCGTACTTGATAATTAATATTAAAAAAAAGTATCAAAATTGACTTTAAGTAAACAATTCAATTTTCCGGAGAAATTTTCTTGAAATTGTCGATATTGAAAATAATTGAATTGAGGAAAGTTTTTGAAATGTAATTAAACTTTTAAGAATAACTGTAATACAATTTTTGAAAATATAATTGAATTCCTGAGAAGAGTTTTATTATTTATAAAAATAATTGAATTTTTACAAAGAATAGTAGTAAATTTTTTTTTAAAAATTATTAATAATGAGAATTTTATAATAATGAGAATTATAAATATACTTAAAAATGGTAAATAAATCGTAAATCAAAAAATATTTTAATTTTTATGTACCATATAGATATTAAAATTGCATAAATAAACAAAATTATCATAATTGTACAAATGAAAAAAAAATGGTATCATAATTCTGTGAATATACAAAAAAAAAGTTATTCGCTTCAACTATATACAAAATGTCGACGCTAAACAAAAAAAAAGGTCTAAAAATTTAAATTCTCAGCTTGATGCCAATTAAATATTAATTTGTCTTCATAATGAGGTGATTATCACCCCATATAACGTACAATTGCTATAAATATTTTTTATTACCATATACGTGTGTATTTATATTATGTAGATAGTTTTCGAGGCAATGCTTCTTCGACTGTATAACAATATTATTCAACGGATCAATTTAATGATCTACTGCGTGAAGAATCACGATCAAAAATGATTCCTCTTTACTCTTTTTTTTTCCTATAAAGCTTGCGCAACTCAACAACAAGTCGAGGTCGATCTTCGATTATATTCTCTTACATTAGCTTTGCCGATGGGCTTCTCGATTTCTTGATTTAAATCCGCGCGTTTAAATACGCGGAGAGAATGGTTTCCGGACTTCAAGTTTCTTTGACTCTATAAAGAAAAGAGGGGGGGGGGGGAGTGATACTAAAAAAATTTAATTTTAGTCAATTTTGATTGTTTTCTAAAAAAAAATTTTTTAGCAATTTTTTAATTTTTCAAAAAATCGATTTTTGTATTTTTTTGAAATAAAATAAAATTAAAAAAAAGAAACTTAAAGACAGAAAAAGTAGTATAGAAAAGTTGTTATCGAAAAATTAAACTTGACGACTTAATTTGTTTATAATTTCTTAATTGCATACAAAATAATTGAATGATGCGAAGAAATTTATAGACAAAATTGTTTTAATAATTGAATTGCTGGGAAATTTTTATTATTTATAAAAAAATGCTACGAATTTTATTATTCAAAAAATAATTGAATTCTTGCAAAGAATTCTATTAATATTTGCGAAAACAATTGAATTGTTAGTATCAAAGAATTTTAGTGAGACTTTTAAAAATAATTGAATTCTTTCTAGAAATTCTATTAAAATTGTATTAAAAATAATTGAATTCCTACCAAGAATTTTCTTATTTATCAAAATAATTAAATTCTTTCGATGAATAAAATTCAATTCAAATTGAATTCAAAATAATTGAAATCCGGCGATGAGTTTTATTATTTATGAAAATAATTTAATTTTTTTAACCGAACTTTAATAAAGTTTTTAAAATTCTTCTTGAGAAGAATTTTGGAAAAATCTTTTTAAAGAAAGGATTTTTTTCAAAAAATTTTATGAAAATTGTGTTTTAAATAAATGAATTTATTGAAAATTGTATAATATTTATGAAAATAATTGAATTCTTATACAAAAAATTTTTATATTAAAATTATAATTATTGCAAAGAAATTTATAGACAAAATTTTTTAATAATTGAATTCCGGTGAAATGAATCCTATGAAAAAAATGCTATGAATTTAATTATTCCTGAAAATAATTGAATTCTTGCAACGATTATTATTAAAATTTAAAAGAAATAATTGAATTTCTGAGAAGTATTTTATTATTTATAAAAATAATTGAATTTCTGAAAAGAATTTTATTATTTATAAAAATAATTGAATTCTTGCGAAGAATTTTATGAAAATCTATTTAAATAATTGATTTTCTTTGAAAAATATTAGAAATTTTTTTTTTAAATAATTAAATTCATGTAAAAATTTTTTTTATTTATGAAAATAATTGAATTCTTGCAAATAATTTTATAACTTCTGAAAATAATTGAATTCTTCCAACGAATTTTATTAAAATTTTCAAAAATAAATTCTTTCGAGGAATTCAAGTCAAATTGATTATTGGAAATAATTTAATTCTCATAAAGAATTTTATCAACAAAATTTTTAAATAATGGAATTTTTTAACAATCTGTAATAACATTTTTAAGAATAATTACATTTTTTTTATTATTTATGAAAATAATTGAATTCCTAAAAAGAATGTTATTATTTACGAAATTAATGGAATTTCTGTAAAAATTTTATTATTTATCAAAATTATTGAATGATTGCGAAAAAATTAATAAAAAATTTGTAAGTAATTGAAGTTCTTTGAAATTTCTTTTATTTTATGAAATTAATGAAATGTTTGCGAAGAATTTTATAAACATTTTTTAAAAATTATTCAATTCTTTTGGGAAATTTTTTATTAAAACAGTAGATATTGAAAATCATTGTGTTACGAAAAATTTGTGAAAATAATTGAACCAATAAAGTACCTATTATTGCCCTAGGGTAATAATGGGTACTTTATTAACCTGCGAGCGGTTATTATTTCCCTAGGGTAATAATGGGTACTCTATTAACCTACCTGCGGTCAATAAAGTAACCATTATTGCCCTAGGGCAATAATGGGCACTTTATTGACCGCCATAATAGGCAAAAGGGTAAAAATAGTACAGAAGGGAATAAAGGAATGAAAACTTTATTCCAGATATTATAGCTTTCGAATTTAAAATGTATTCTCGATTTCCTGTGAATAGCATTAAGTGCGCGCGCTACTATATTCAAGAAAGCCAATGAATTTGGAACGAGATGAACTGTCGGTTAAAAAGATATAGCTTCGGCGTGTTATATAGACTGCCTCCAGACAGATTTGGCACTGAAGATGGATGGTGACATCTGCCGGTCAACTATTCTGTTTCTCTCGTCACAATCGCGGAACTGTAACGGAACCATTGTCGACGACGCACTCTTGTAAGTCTTTGTCATTTTTTTTTTTTTTTATTTTTAAGGAGGTCAATATTTAAAATAAGAAAAAAAAATAATGAAGAAAGCAATATTTCGAGTGATTTGTTTGCGGCATTGGTATTTCGAAAGGATGCGAAAGAAGTTATGTCGATAGTTATCAGAATCCTGCAGAGAGCCGGGCGTGTCCTCAGGATGGCCTTTTCTTATCGCGATAATTCGAGGACATCATCGTTGAGCAATCATTATATGGTTGACTCCACCCACTCATAATATTCGCGTGATCTGTTGTAGCACTTCTTTATTATTATTGCACTGTGGGTAGGGAAATTAGTAATTCTTTTTGTTAATAATTATTAGTGGTAGTCCACATGAAAAAAATCACGGGAATTGGACCGAGAAATTCCCGGGAGTCACTCTTGAGAAATTCTCGGGACTCTCCCGGGAATTTCTCGGGACTTTCCCGGGAATTTCCCGAGAGAGTCCTGAGAATTTCTTCAAAGTGACTCCCGCGAATTTCTCGGTCCAATTCCCGGGAACTTTTTCACGTAGGAAAAATTCAATTTAAACTTCTTTTTATGACAATTTTGATCTTGTGCTAGTTGGCGGCTGGTGGTTACTTTTATTTAAAAGTGCTTAAAAGTCACAATAAAATTTTCTATTTTTCAAGATGTTGTTCAGCAACATCTCAGAAACAATCTACAATGTTTCCAGTCCATGAAATTTATTAAAATTTAAAAAAAATGAATTTAATTTTTCTTTTATGACAATTTTGATCTTCTGCTGGCTGGCGGCTGTGATTGCTTTTATTTAAAAGTGCTTAAAAGTCACAATTAAATTTTCTATCTTTAATGATAGATCGTCCAACGTCCTTCCGGCAGGACGAAAAAGACTCAGGTGAGTCCCTCCGAAATCACTAAAGAAAACTAACATGGATTCAGATAAATAAAAAACGAAATATATCATTGGAAAGGTAACGAAACAAGCTTTCAGCGCATATAAATATCGAGCTTGTAAGTTCAAAACTAAGGGCTGGGTAGTTTGAAGAAGTTAGATTTTCCAAAAATTCACATAATTTTTAGTCACAGAATGACGAAGCCCGGTCCTGCCGGCAGGACGCTTTTCGCTTTATTTAAGAGACTGCCTAGCCCAGGTTTATAAATTTAAAAACTCGATATTTACATCATTTGAAAGCTTGTTTCATTACCTTTCCAACGATATATTTAGTTTTATATTTATCTGCTTCCATATTAATTTTATAGAGCAATTTCGAAGGGACTCGCGCCTGAGTCTATACTCAGATATACTGAAAAATATTAAAAATGAATTTTTTTTTAATTAAAAAATTAGGTTTCATTCTTTGAACGTTTCTGAAGAGAAAGAGACTTGTCCGGTCAAAAAATATTGATTTTTGGGGATTTTACATTAAATTTACGAAAAAATGTTTTTTTCACTGTTTAAAAACATAGCAAGTTTGAAGGCTTTGAAAAATAGTTTAAATTATTATTTTAAAAAGGCAAAAATATGTATTTTTTCGTCTTTTCGTCTACTTTAATCCCAAAGAGTGCCAGAAAAGAAAAGTTGAATTCCCTTTTTTTAAAAGCCTTTTTTTCGGAACGTCCTTCCGGCAGGATGGGCGCTTGGACGATTTATCATTAAGGATGTTGTTCAGCAACATACCAGCAACAACCTAGAATGTTTCCAGTCCATAAAATTTATTAAAATTGAAAAGAAATGAATTTAATCTTCCTTTTATGACAATTTTGATCTTCTGCTGGCTGGCGGCTGTGGTTACTTTTATTTAAAAGTGCTTAAAAGTCACAATAAAATTTTGCAAGTTTTTAAATCTTGTTGCAAACTTGAAATCTTTAAGAAGAAGAATTCAATTATTTTCAAAATCTGCTGTTTTAATAAAATTTCACAAAAAAAGTAAATTATTAAATAAAATTTTAATAAAATTCAAATTTAGAATTCAAAAATTCAATTATTTTTAAAAATAATAAAATTTTACCGAAATTCAATGATTTGAAAAATTTGTAATAATATTCGTTGGAGGAATTCAATTATTTTCATAAATAATAAAATTTTCACAGGAATTCAATGATTTGAAAATTTTTTAATAAAATTCGTTGCAAAAACAGTTTTCTTAAATAATAAAATTTTTACAGGGATTCAATGATTTGAAAAATTTGTAATAATATTCGTTGGAAGAATTCAATTACACTGGGGTCAAAAAGTTTCAGTACATTTGTACTAATTATTGTTAAGTGCTCGCTTCACTTAAAATTCAAATATTTCTGTAAAAATAGATGTAAGAGCTATCAAAGTAGGATCATTTTAAAGTTCAATAAATTTAGAGTCAAGTAGGATAAGATATAACCAATTTAATAGTGTAAATATTAAAAATATAATTCTTTAAAGTTAGAGATTTTTTGTGAAAATTGCGATTTTGAAATCTGGAATTCAAGCGTGCGCCAATTGAAGAAAATTTTTTTTTAAGTTTTGATAGTTGCACAATAAAAAGTACAAACTTCATTCTTTAATTCTAGACCAAAATAATTCACATATATTAAGTATTTTCTTCAAATTCTATAAAAATAATATCTCTTGCTCTAAATTTTTCGAAGAATATAAATTGCAAATTCGTCGTTTTCATTCACTTGTTCTATCAAATAACCACACTTTTGAAAAATATAGAACCTCTTCATCTTAGAAAATTTAAGATATTTCCATGAAATTTATCTCTCTTCTTATTGTTTTACAAATTTTAACTCTATCATTATTCCTTATTTTCTTTCTAGGTGACTATTTTTTTATTTTACAATAACAAAAAGGTGCATATTTTTCAAAAGTGTGGTTAATTGATAAAACAAGTGAACGGAAACGACGAATTTGCAATTAATATTCTTTGAAAAATTTCGAGAGCAAGGGAAGTTATTTTTATAGAATTTGAAAAAATTACTTAATATTTGTGAATTATTTTGGTCTAGAATTAAAGAATGGAATTTATACTTGATATTGTGCAACTGTCAAATTTAAAAAAAAATTTTTGTTCAATTGGCGTACGCTTGAATTCCAAATTTCAAAATCGCAATTTTCACAAAAAATCTCTAACTTTAAAGAATTATATTTTTAATATTTACACTATTAAATTGGTTATGTCTTAGCCTATTTGACTCTAAATTTATTGAACTTCAAAATGATCCTAGTTTGATATCTCTAACACCAATTTTTACAGAAATATTTAAATTTGAAGTGAAGCGAGCATTTTAAAGTTATCAGTACAAATGTACTGAAACTTTTTGACCCCAGTGTATTTTCATAAACAATAAAATTCTTAGCAGCTTCTCAATTATTTTTAATTCAATTTTACATAAATTTCTCAAAAAATGTAATTATTCTTAAAATTTAAAAAAATTCAATTATTTAAAAATATGTTGATAAAATTCTTTATAACAATTTAATTATTTTCAAAGATTTTAATGAAATTATACGAAAAATTCAATTATTTTCACAAATAATAAAATTTTTCTCAAAAATTCAATTATTTGTAAAGAATATAATAATATTCTTTGTAAGAATTCAATTATTTTCGTAAATAATAAAATTCTTAGTAGATGCTCAATTATTTTTAATACAATTTCAAATTAATTCTTCGAAAAAAATTCAATTTTACAAAAATTTCAATTATTCGGAAATTCTTCATTTAAATAAAAAAATCCGCAATTAAACTTTCTCAAAAAGAATTAATTCCACAGAATTGTTAGTCAAAAATATGAAAAATTCTGATTTTCAAAGATTTTAATTTGAAACCTCTTCGAAATTCAAATGTTTCTGAAAATTCACGCTATGTTGCTTTTAATATTAAAAATTATTATCTAAAATTTTTAATTGCAATTCATTTTTAAATCATTTATTATTAGAAAATTTTACCTACTAGAATTCAATTATTTAAATACAAAAATAAATAATTTATTAAATAGTGAAATATTTCCTAGAATTGAATTCTTATAAAGAATATTATCATCTAAATTTTAAATAATTGAATTCTTTTGACGAATTTTATTAAAATTTTTAAGAATAATCATATTTTTCGAGTAATTTGATTAAAATTGTATTAAAAATAATTGAAATTCTGCAATGAGTTTTATTATTTATGACAATAATTGAATTATTGAGAAAAAAATTTTTACAAATTTTTAAATAATTGAATTTTTATTATTTATGAAAATAATTAAATGTTTGCGTAGGATTTTTCTTAAATTTTTTTTGAATAATTGAATTCTTTTGGAAAATTTTATTAAAATAGTGGATAGGTATATTAAAAATCATTGAATTCAGGGAAATTTTTGAAAATAACTGAAATTTTGCCATGAATTTTATTTTATTTTTATTTTTATAAATTTTAGTAAAATATTTGAAAATAATTGAATGTCGTAGAAGAATTTTATTAGTTATAAAGATAATTGAAATTTTTACAAGAATTTAAAGAAAAATTCGTTATTTATAAAAATAATTGAATTTATGAAAAGATATTTATTTATGAAAATAATTGAATCCCTGAGAAGAATTTTATTATTTATGAAAATAATTGAATTCCTGGGCGAGAATTTTAATAAAATTTTATAAATAATTGAATTTTAGGGAGAAACATTATTAAATGTGAAAATAATTGAATTTACGGACCTTTATGGGATTTACGGACTTATTTCGAGCCCCTGGTTTAAATTAAAATTTCTACTGGAGCAAAAATTTGATAATAAATAAAGTAAAAGCAGATGGAATATTTTTCCAAAGCAAACGTCATGTCAGTCAACTGTGTCTTCTATAAATTCATTAAATTCCAGTATAGGCGTCTCTCGTACTCGCGCATCCAAATTATTCAACAGATCTTGATTCTTGATCTATATAGGTCACTTCTGGGTTCGAGTTTAGGTCAAAATCCTTTCGTCTGAATTAATTTTCCCCTCGCTTTTCTTTGGTGAGAAAAAAAGTCGTTTTTTTTCCTTCTTAATACCGAGATTATAGTAAAGAATAGTGTATAGTAAAGAATAGTGAATAATAACTAATAGTGAATAGTAAAGAATAGTAAATAATAACTAATAATGAATAGTAAAGAATAGTAAATAATAACTAATAGTGAATAGTAAAGAATAGTGAATAATAACTAATAGTGAATAGTAAAGAATAGTAAATAATAACTAATAATGAATAGTAAAGAATAGTAAATAATAACTAATAGTGAATAGTAAAGAATAGTGAATAATAACTAATAGTGAATAGTAAAGAATAGTGAATAGTAAAGAATAGTGAATAGTAAAGAATAGTTGAAGAATAAAATAAAAATATTTGAAATTGCAAAAAAAATATTTTCAGCAATGGAAAATAACTCGGGGGGAAAATTTGACTTGGAATATTATATGCAGAGGAAAGGAGGGTCAATTGGCGATAGTGTAACCGAAGTGAACGAGTTCACGGATACACATCATTGGCGAATTGTGTTTGTGTTTCTTGGTGAAGGTGGTTGCAGAGAGGTAACACAGACACAGACACAGACACACATGTGGATAAAAAGAACGATCTGGATGGCAAGAGTGAAAGGCCTACGCCCGTGCCTCGGGCCTCTCGACAAGGGCGACTGGCCCCTCCGCACCACCACACACGAATCCGTAAAGCTCACACATATTTGTGGAATACGGTCCTGGTCACGCATACAAACACTGGGGTCATATCGGACACCGTTCTCCAATCCAGAAGTAGGCACTGAAAATACACTGTGTGTGCTGTGTGCTGCAACTCCTGATGCATTTAATGAGAATTCGATCTCTTTCATTATAATCACGCCTTTAATTCAGCCCAAATTAGGCGCATCCGATTCATTCATTTCACAATTATTTTCTTGCATTCTAATTAATTATTACTTTTCTTTATATTTTCTTCTTGATGTTGTCTTCTTAATATTAACTTCATATTATATTTTCTTCCTGATGTTGTCTTCTTAATAATATCTTCTTAATATTTTCTTCTTGGTGTTGTCTTCTTAATACAATCTTAATATATTTTCTTCTTGATGTTGTCTTCTTAATATTTTTTTCTTGATACTGTATTTTTAATAATATCGTCTTAATATTACTTCATTCTTTTGACACTGTTTTCTCAATACTATCTTCTTCATATTGTCTTCTTAACATTATATTCTTCTTATTGCAACCAGAAAAAAAAATTAATTAAATTAAATATAATTTATTTGAGTTACATAAACAAAGTTGCCTCATAAACTATGAAATTACCACGAATTCTAATACAAAACCTTCAATTTTTTCCATTTCTGACAATAATTTCTTTTTAAATAACTTAATAATAAAAGTAATAGTAATAATTGTAAATATTAGTAATAATTTAATAATAGTTCTTCAATAGAATTCTATTCAAGAACTATCATCAAATTGTTACTTAGAAATTATTTAATGATCAATTTAACTTGAATAATTCAAAATTAATTGAATTTTAAAAAAGATGCATCTACGATTTTTCACAAATATAGTTAAATTTTTTAAACTTTATTTAATTAATTATTAAAAATAATAGATATATAGAAGAATTTTATTAAAAAAGACACTAAAAAACTTTAATTTAAAGAAATGCAGAAATTTAATTTTTTTTCAAAAATAATAAATTTCTTGGCAAAAATTAAATTATGTTCAGAATTTTAAAAAAATTCTAGTCAAAATTTTAATTATCTTAATAAATAATAAAATTCTTCTTCAAAATTCAATAAATTTTCAAAAATTTTTTTAAAAATCTAGTCAAAATTTCAATTATCTTAATAATTAATAAATAATAAAAATTCTTCTTCAAAATTCAATTATTTTCAAAAATTTTAAAAAAATTCTAGTCAAAATTTCAATTATCTTAATAAATAATAAAATTCTTCTTCAAAATTCAATTATTTTCAAAAATTTTTTTAAAAATATAGTCAAAATTTCAATTATCTTAATAATTAATAAATAATAAAATTCTTCTTCAAAATTCAATTAATTTCAAAATTTTTTTAAAAATTCTAGTCAAAATTTCAATTATCTTAATAAATACTCAAATTCTTCTTCAAAATTCAATTATTTTCAAATATTTTGAAAAAATTCTAGTCAAAATTTCAATTATCTTAATAAATAATAAAATTCTTCTTCAAAATTCAATTATTTTCAAAATTTTTTTAAAAATTCTAGTCAAAATTTCAATCATCTTAATAAATACTCAAATTCTTCTTCAAAATTCAATTATTTTCAAATATTTTGAAAAAATTCTAGTCAAAATTTCAATTATCTTAATAAATAGTAAAATTCTTTTTCAAAATTCAATTATTTTTAAAATTTTTTTAAAAATTCTAGTCAAAATTTCAATTATTTTCAAAATTTTTTTAAAAATTCTAGTAAAAATTTCAATTATCTTAATAATTAATAAATCATAAAATTCTTCTTCAAAATTCAATTATTTTCAAAAATTTTTTAAAAATTCTAGTCAAAATTTAAATTATCTTAATAAATAATAAAATTCTTCTTCAAAATTCAATTATTTTCAAAATTTTTTTAAAAATTCTAGTCAAAATTTCAATCATCTTAATAAATACTCAAATTCTTCTTCAAAATTCAATTATTTTCAAATATTTTGAAAAAATTCTAGTCAAAATTTCAATTATCTTAATAAATAGTAAAATTCTTTTTCAAAATTCAATTATTTTTAAAATTTTTTTAAAAATTCTAGTCAAAATTTCAATTATTTTCAAAATTTTTTTAAAAATTCTAGTAAAAATTTCAATTATCTTAATAATTAATAAATCATAAAATTCTTCTTCAAAATTCAATTATTTTCAAAAATTTTTTAAAAATTCTAGTCAAAATTTAAATTATCTTAATAAATAATAAAATTCTTCTTCAAAATTCAATTATTTTCAAAATTTTTTTAAAAATTCTAGTCAAAATTTCAATTATCCTAATAAATACTCAAATTCTTCTTCAAAATTCAATTATTTTCAAAAATTTTTTAAAAATTCTTGGTAAAATTTTAATTATTTTTTAATTTTTTCTTCAACTCCAATGATTTTCAATATCTACTATTATAATAAAATTTTCCAAAAGAATTCAATTATTTCAAAAAAATTTACTAAAATTCTACTCAAACAATTAATTATTTTCATAAAATAATAAAAATTTCACAGAAATTCAATTATTTACAAGTTTTTTTTTACAAATTTCTTCGCAATATTTCAATTATTTTCATAAATAATACAATTTTATACGTTAATTGAATTATTGTCATAAATATTAAAATTCATAGAAGAATTTTAATGACGTTCAACAATTTTTTTAAATTCTTGAAAAAATTTAAATTATCTTTATAATTAAATAATAAAATTCTTTTCCGAAATTCAATTATTCTTAAAAAATTTTAATAAAATTCTTCCTAAAATTTCAATTATTTTTGAAAATTTTCCTCAAATTTTGGAAATAATTGAATTCGTTTAGAAAATTTTATTAAAATTTTAATATTTAATAATTTAATTGTAAATAATTATAAATATAAAATATTAAATAATTATTTATAAATAGAAATTAGAATAAAATTGAAACCAAATTCTTTGGAAATTCGAGTTTAATTGCAATATAATTGGCTAAAAGGCAACGTATAATTAGCCAATAAGGAAAAAGAAATTAAAATCCGTCTTATAAAATTATTTTAAGGGCGCCGAGAGTACATATAATGAATTGTGTTTATTTATATAAATTTCTTCCACTTACAAATGAACTGAAAGCAATTATGCTTTCACGAAGTGAAATCTTATAAATTCAGTGAGATATGACGAAAAAAATCCTCTCATTTTGCAAATTATAGTACGAGTAAATGTTTTATTATTATTATTATCATAATTATTTTTTTTATTTGATTAATTAAACGAACATTAGCAAAACAGAATAAAATCTCCATTATAAAAGTTGTCTTCATTTAAGAAAAATACAGTTATAATACATTGGTTTCAGTTTAATTTCTTTGTTGTTTTTTTTTGTTTTTATTTAACACGATTCTCATACAATTCGAAACGCATTTTGGATTAAAACGGTAGTTATGGATGGAATAGAATACAATTTCGAAGCTAATAGCGAGTATGAGTAATATTGGGGGAAAAAAGTTGGAATATATGGAGCCATATTGTTTTGAGAGAGAGAAAGAGGGACTTTCCTTGATTAGTTGTACAATGGTTAATATATAATGACGCTGCAATATAGTGTTTAAGAAAAGAAATCAGTTTAATGAAAGAGAAAAAAAGGACCAATATATATATATGTATGTTTCGTAATTTTCAATTCAAAAAATTCGTTTCAATTTTATTCATTTTATATTTATAATAATGGGAATGGAAAAAAACGTCGATTGGGGAGAAAAAAAAGTCCAGTTTCATGAAATTATTGTCAGTCGTTGAGAAAATATTTTTTTTATTCCCACCTGTTGCTTCTTTTTATTTTTCTAGTTCACCTCACGAAAATGGAAATCAAAACTGTAACTTCCTAAAAATTATTGTCATCATTTCAATTCAATTATTATTTTCTAGAATTTTTAAACGAATCTTCTTTAAATTAATTTTTTTTTGAATAATTTTTGAAAAAGTTCTTTGAGAATTTTCAAATCCATTTGTTTAAAATTTAATTTTACAAAATTTCCATTATTCGAAAATTCTTTAATTAAATAAATATTAGAAAATAACAACTATATACAGGGTTGCCACGCAACCTGGAAACCTGGAAAACCTGGAAATGTCAGGGAATTTTTATAAACCTTGAAAAAACCTGGAGAAGTCAGGGAATTTTGATTGGAATCCTGGAAAATTATTGTTTTCTAAAGTTATTGTGCTTATTCTTGAAATCTAATTTTTCTTTAATTCAATTTTCTTAATTAAATTTTAAAAGAGTTGCCTTCACAATTTTTCTTTGCAATAATTCAATTATTTTTAATACAATTTTAATGGAATTTCTCGAAAAATGTATAATTATTCTTAAAAAATTTATTAAAATTCATCAAAGAAATTCAATTATTTTCAAACGTAATAAAATTCTTCGCAGAAATTCAATTATATGGTCAAAAGTTTAAAAAATCTCAATTATCTTTATAATTATTAAAAATTTTCTCCAAAATTCAATTATTTTCAAAAATTCTACTGAAATTCTTTTTAACAAATTTAATTTTTTTTCAAAAATTCTCCTCCAGTCAATGATTTTTAATATCTACTATTTTAATATAAAATTTTCCAAAAGAAATTAATTATTTAAAAATTTGTTTATAAATATCTTCGCAATAATTCTATTATTTTCAAAAATATTCAATTTATGTTTACGGAGATTCATTTATTTTTATAAATATGTAATACAATTTTTTACAGGGATTAAATTATTATTTTCATAAATAATAAAAATCATTGCAGAATTTTAATTATTTTTGATACAATTTTAATCGAATTCCTCGAAAAATGTAATTTTGTTAAAAGTTTTATTAAAATTCACCGAAAGAATTCAATTATTTAAAAATTTGTTAATAAAATTCTTTATAAGAATTCAATTTTGAGAAACATTCAATTATTCAATAAATTATTTATTTTTGTATTAAAAATAATTAGGTAGGTATATTTAAAAAGAAATATTATTAAAAAATTCGTCTCAAGAATTCAATTATTTTCAAAAGTAATAAAATTCTTAGCAGAAATTCAATTATGGTCAAAAGTTTAATAAAATTTATAGTCAAAATTTCAATTACTATTATTATAAATATTAAAATTTTTCTCTAAAATTCAATTATTTTCAAAAATTTTAATAAAATTCTTGGCAATATTTCAATTATTTAAAAAATTTTTAATAAAATTCTTGACAAAATTATTTTCAAAAACTTTTTTCAATTCAATGAAATTTGTTTACAGAAATTTAATTATTTTTAGTACATTTTTAATCTTATTTCTCGAAAAATGAAATTTTTCTTAAAAATTTTATTGAAATTCGTCAAAAGAATTTTAATTACCTATTCAAAAATTTGTTGATAAAATTCTTTAAATGAGAGTTGAATTTTAAAAAAACATTCAATTCTTTAATAAATTATTTTTTTTGTATTTAAATAATTGAATTGTCGTAGAATTTTCTAATAATAATTGATTGAAATATGAATTTCAGTTAAAACTTTAGATAATAATGGAGTTTTGAAAAGGTTTCGAATTATATTCTTTGAATGTTTGAATTTTTTATACTTTTAACATAAAATTGTGTAGATTTAATTTTTTTGTGAAAGTTGAATTTAAATTTTTTTAAGTTATTTGAAGTTTTTATTTTCTAATATATATTTGATTGAAAAATTTTCTGAATAATCGATAAAATTTCGTAAAAATTGAATTTTAAACAAAATGATTTGAAAATATGTTGAAAGAAATTTTTCAGAAATTATTAATAATAATTAATTTAAGCGTTATAAAGAAGAATTTTAGTTTTAAATTTTGGAAAACAATAATTAAATTAAAATAATGAAAGTAATTTTGAATAAGTTACAGTAACAATATTCTTATAATAGGTATAAAATGACGATTTTATCAGTCCAATATTTTTAATTATTATAAAACATGAAGAAATCGATTGCTCCGAGTCTTCTTAATTTCAAAAAAGTTTGAATTAAAAATTTTGTAAAATATAAATGTAGTTTTAAAAACCTGGAAAAATTTCGTTTTTTAACCTGGAAAACCTGGAAAAGTCAGGAAATTTGAAGTGAGTAAAAGCGTGGCAACCCTGATATAATATCAACAAAAAATTTCAATGAAACCTTTTTCAAAAAAATTCATTCCACAGAATTTTTCATTAAAAATATGAAAAATTCAGCTTTTCAAAGATTTTAATTTGAAATCTCCTCAAAAATTCAATTATTATCTAAAACTTCCCTTAAATTGAAATTAATTTTTTTTTAAATTTTTTTTCGGACCTTTATGTGATTTAAGGACCTAGTTCGAGCCCTGATCATACAAAAAAAAATCAATTTGAACCTAAATCATGAAAAAAAGAACTTATAGTTTAACAGACGCTTCGCATTTTTCGAATTGGAGAGAAATGAGTCGAATCATGAAGGCAATTAATTTTAGTGATAAAAAAAGAGGGGGGAAAAAGGTGGCACATTCTGGGAGGTGAATGCAGTTAACAACAAGGTAGACGTTTAGAAAGCAGCTTAGGCTAATCCGATGATCTTGGCTACCCGAGGAGCGTGTCCGATCACAAGGCTCTTCGTCATACGCTCACCCTGTTCTCCAGGCCCTGTTACGAGCATCTAACTTGGAAGCGCCAATAATTTTTGCACGACCTCGCTAACGGGTTAAACGGGCTGGTCGACTTGCATTATAAAAGCCTATGCAGTCCGAGTGTGTGTTTATATGCACTAAATACATGTGTGCGCATGTTTACACACTCACACTCGCCAACAAACATACATATGTCTGCTTTATACAAATATACACCTATATTGAACGTTGTCGATACAAAATACGCCTTGAGAACGTGTCCTCTCTTTGCTGTGGCGATGCGCATTTATAATTAATAATGGCCTCTGATAAGAATCAAGGAAACAAATTTCACGATCAGAAAAAGAAAGTTTTTCAAAAGAATATAACGAACGGCCAAACAAAAGCAACCACTGTCAACTATTTCTTTTTTTGTCGGTCTTTGTATTATGCAACAAATGAAAATAAATAAAACAAAAACGAAAGAAATAATGAGTATCTCATAGACAGAAAAAAATAATAATTCAATATATAATTGAGAACAAAATTTAATTGGTTCATCAGAAATATATTTTATTTCCCTCTAATTTGTGTCATCGAAACAAAAAGTTTTGTACCACTCTAAAAGTTACATTTTTTTACAGTTACTCTTTTTAAACAGTAAAAATTTCAATATAAAATATTTTGACAAATTATAATAATTTAAACATGCGCACAAACTAAAATATTAAGTAACAAATATTGTAGAATTAATTTTTTTTTGGAAAAGTTTATTTTGAAAACATTTTTTTAATTCAATAATTTTCAATATCTACTATTTTAATCAAATATCCCAAAAAATTTAATTATTTAAAAAAAAATGTTGGTAAAATTCATTTCTTATCATTTTTTGTAATAATACAAATTTCACACAGAAATTCAATCATTAAAAATCGAATTTGTATAAATTTTTTCGAAAAAAAAAACAATTGTTTAAAATTTTTTTTTAAGAAATTCTTTACAATAATTCAATTATTTTCATAAATAATAAAACTTATCACAGAATTGAAATTATTTTTTGGAACAATTTAAATTGAATTCCGTAAAAGGCAATTTTTTTGAAAAATCTAATTATTTTTTAAAATAATTAAATTCTTCTCTGAAATTCAATTATTTTCAAAAATTTTAATAAAATTCTTGGAAAAATTTCAATTATTTTTAAAAATTTCTTCAATTTAATGATTTTTAATATCTACTAGTTTAATAAAATTTTCCAAAAGAATTCAATTATTAAAAAAATTTTTTTTTTAAATCCTACGCAAACATTTAATTATTTTCATATATTATAAAAGTTCAATTATTTAAAAATTTATAAAATAAATTTTTCTTAATAATTTAATTATTGTTATAAATATAATAAAACTTATCGCAGAATTTCAAATATTTTTAATACAATTTTAATCGAATTCCTAGAAAAATGTTATTTATTAAAATTTTATTGAAATTTGTCAAAAGAATTCAATTATTTAAAAATTAGATCATAATATTCTTTACAGGAATTGAATTTTAGAAAACATTTCATTATTTAATAAATTATTTATTTTTGTATTTAAATACAGGGTGTCTAACGGTCAGGGAAGTTAGGGAAGTCAGGGAATTTTTTTGGTCAGGGAAAAGTCATGGAAAAGTCAGGGAATTTTAGAGAATTTCATTGAAAGTCAGGGAAATTTCTAAAAATTTATACAAAAATTAAAATTTTTGTGAATAAAAATTTTTTTTAATCTAAAAAACTTAGAAGATTTTTATTATCGTTTGTTTCTATCATTAGATATTAATTTATTGTTAAATATGTCAGTAACCATATTTTTGTCGAAAGAATTCAATTATTTATAAATTTGTTAATACAATTCTTCTTGGGAATTGAATTTCAAGAAACATTTAATAATTCAATAAATTGTATTTTGTATTTAAATAATTGGATTATTTAATAATTCAATTTTTTTTACAAATTTTTTATAAATTTCTTCGCAACTATTCAATCATTTTCATAAATAATAAAATTTATACATTGATTCAATTATTTTCATAAATAATAAAACTCATCGCAGAATTTCAATCATTTTATTTATTTTTAATACATTTTTAATCAAATTCCTCGAAAAATGTCAATATTCTTAAAAATTTGATTATTAAATACTTTAAAAGAATTCAATTATTTCAAAATTATATTAAAATTTATTGATAAAATTCATTATGAGAATTCAATTTTAAGAAATATTCACTTATTCAATAAATAATTTATTTTTCTATTTAAATAATTGAATTCTAGTAGAATTTTTTAATAAAAATTGATTAAAAAATAAATTTTAGTTGAAATTTTATATTGTAATTAAATATTGAAAACAATAGAGCGTGAATTTTTTTTTTTAGAAATAATTGAATTTTGAAAAGGTTTGAAATTAAAATTTTTGAAAATTTTAATTTCTATACTTTTAAGTAACAATTCTGTAGAAATAATGTTTTTGAAAAAGTTTATTTCGATTTAAAAAAAAAATTATTTCAAGTCTTTATTTTCTAATATCTATTTAATTGAAGAATTTACGAATAATTGAAATTTCGTAAAATTGAATATTGTAGAGAAATGGATTTGAAAATTGTCAAAGAACTTTTTCGAAAATTATTAAAAAATAATGAATTTAAAGAAGAATTTTAATTTTCAATTCTTGAAAATAATAATTGAATTGATGATTTTATCACTCGGTCATCTTTATTATAAAACATGAAGAAATCGATGACTCCGAGTCGAAGGCTCGGAATTATTGATTTCTTCATGTTTTATAGTTATGAAAAAATTAATTTATAGTTTTAAGTAAAATGTTTTTTTATTTGACTCGGACTGGTAATATTTTTGTCAGCAATTGGTCCGTAATTTTTCATTTTTGGTCTATAATGTCCGTATTACTATTTTTAAATACTTTCTCACTGGTTCGAGTCCTGTATTATAGAATCAGGTAAAAAAAAATTGCCTATGATGTCCCAATATGTGGAAAAAAAAATATTTTCAGAAAAATTTAGTTTAAAAATAGTTCAAAATAGTTCAAAATAGCTAAAAAATAGTTTTAAAATAGTTTAAAAATAGTTCAAAACAGTTCAAAATAGTTCAAAATAGTTTAAAAATAGTTTAAAAATAGTTTAAAAATAGTTTAAAAATAGTTTAAAAATAGTTTAAAAATAGTTTAAAAATAGTTTAAAAATAGTTTAAAAATAGTTTTAAAATAGTTAAAAAATAGTTAAAAAATAGTTAAAAAATAGTTTAAGAATAGTTCAGAATAGTTTAAAAATAGTTTTTTCAGACACAACCGAATTGTACACTTTTCGAGAGAAAAAGCCCCTAACTCGTAAACACAAAAAAATTGTCTCCTAAAATCTAAATTAAACCAGAAGTACAAAACATTGTTCCTAATTAAAAAAAAAAAATTTGCAACTTATAAAATATTCCCTTTACTCTCTATGATAGGTTTATTGCTGTCGGTGGAGAGAAAACTCGTTAATAGCTTAGAGAAGAATTATTGAGACGTCACATTCCAGATGTACATATAAAGCAAGACTCTTTGAAAACAATGCTGTCGTTAAAAGGAGCAATAAAGTGACGAGAGGTGGGTGAAGAGTGATAAAGAGCCTTCGACGCTTTTACGCTGTTACACACTTGTTTTAAAACTTGTAAGTAGATATCCGCGCGAAACTTTCATGTAAACTGCATCCGCGTATACACTATCGTTACGTTCCTATATACTTCTTTAATACTTTTAGTATGTTTACTCTACTAAATGTTTTTCATCTCGATCCATAAATTTTCATGTCGAAATTTTCTTCTCTCGAATAATAGTTTCTTTAAGTAGATAACTTAAGGTAACTTTAAACTTTTAAACTTAGCAATACGTGGAGAAACAAATTTTTAACGGGCGTACGTGAATCTTTTTTGCTCTGGTTTATGAACCCGATTAACAGAATGTTATTAAGACTTTTCCTTTATGACTGAGTAAACTGATTTAATTGGGGGTGAAATTTGTTGATTACTTAGCTGCCAGTTTGGAGCCATGCTGGTAGATTTTTTCGAATGGTAAAGTAAGAAAAAACCTGGGGAAAAAGAAAATGATAGTTTATCGTTTCTTCTGTGTTCGGTAAAATTGATTCGAGGAAATTACATTTTGCATATTTTCCCTTTAGTCGAAGCTTCGTGCCCTGACTAAAGGGAAAATATGCAAAAATGACTTTAATTGCGTGTGCAATAGAAAATAAAAGAAAAGAAAAAAAAGAAAAAAAAAGAAAATGCATTGAGATCATTAGCATGATGATCATAGTCGTTGAAACCGGTCCCTTTTCGCGATACAAAAGCGACCGTTAGTCCCTCGAACGGCATATACTGCTCGGACAAGTAAAGTTAATAAGCAATACCTACTGTCGCAGAGTGACTATATAGCCGGGAGGTTGCAGTTGTGAACATAGTATAATAGCTTGTGTAATGATCGGATGGTGTTTGAAAACGGGTGGGTTCACCACATCCACACGCGAATATAATATTGTATATATACAATCCGGGTCAGCATTTAGAATTTATAGCGAAGGGGATTATAGGCAAGCTTCCGCAATCGCGATACTCCCGATAACGATAATCGAATCGTTTTGTCGTGCGCTCACAGTTTGAAAACGCAAACTTCTTATAAGCTGCTGCTCACAAAAGTTATGTCACATTTCGATTCGAAACGATATCGCAATTTTAGAAGCTTAACTCAAACTTTATTCACCCATCTGAATATCATTTAGAAAATATAATAGCGAAAAACAGTTTATTTGTTACAGATTTTAATTTGATCTGATTGTTATTTACATTCGATTATAATCTGCTTGTAAATAGGCGAACAACAACCACCTTCTGAATTCTATTTTTTTTAAAGTAAATTTTGGCAATTGAGTCGAAAAAATCCACATTTCTTTTATAGTCAGGGTTACATTTGCTTTTAAAGACAAAGTAGTTTAGCATAATATTTGCAAATAATGGGTAATTCGTCTGTCGAGATAAAAAGTAGAGTATAACTTTTGTCGTTTTGTGAATAAATCAAAAAAAGAAAGAACGAGAGAAAAAAAAAATTATAAAGTCTGTCGAGAAGAAACAATGCGGATATCAGCAGTTTAAAACTATGGTACCTTTAAGACTCATTGAATTTTAAATGACCAGGAATGCATAATATCGGGGCTCCTATCATAATCGAGTGATCGATTCGCAACCGAAGAGAGAGACAGTCGGAAGAGCAAATAACTACCTCGGCAATAAATCAAATGTAAATACCTGTCCTAAAGATCTGAGGGATCCGTTAATTTGTACTTAAGTGCCATCGATTCTTATCAGTGTCAAATAATCACACGTCGTTTTACGTCCCACTATTCTGTTTCTAAAGCCTTTCTTTCTTGTTTTCTTTTTAATTTTTTTGTTTTGTTTTAATTTTTTTTTTTTTTTTTTTTGTTTTGTTTTTGTTTTGTTTTTTTTTAATTAATAAAAATGTCTCAATACGAAATTCTTAATCAGGATTGCTGCAAAAATTTCACTGAAAAAAAAATATTCTTAATTTAAGAATATATACTAAAAAAAGGTGTCCAGGATGTTCTCAACTTAAATTAAGTGGCCCCATTTAAATTAAGTAGGAAATATTCTCACAATAAGACTGATATTCTTATTGTAAGAATATTTCCCACTTAATTTAAGTAGGGAATATTCTTGGCTCCAATTTAAGTATAGGCGCTTTTTAAAATTAAATTATCGTTTTTTGTGTGAAAGAACTTGTTTAAAAATTATTAAAAAGAATTGATTTAAAGAAGTTTAGTTAAAAATTTTAGAAAATAATAATTGAATTTAATTGATGGAAATAAAGTAAAAATTTTGTGTGAGGTTGAGAGTTTAGTTTTAATTGAAAAAATTAAAAGTAGTAAAATGTAGTTATCGAAGAAAAATAAATATTTTCCATTAAAGTATAGAAGAATATTTGAAAATAAATTTTGAACGTTAGGATTAATATATATAGGAAATTATTTTTTTTTCTCCCCTGGTGAATATAAATACGTATGTGAAGAGCAAATGGAAATCTTTGCGATTTGTATTCATCAGAAATGATTTATATTTTGTTGAGGATTACTTCCGCGGTGTTCGTGGGTGTAAAGACATCTTGTCTGCAAACAGTATTCTCTCCTGATAACTATATATTTTCTTTTACATTAGAGAAAAGCAACTCGAAACGACAGGAATCTTAAATTTAGATGTATTTTCGTTTATTCTCTTCTTTTAATTATAGAAAATGAAAATTTAATTTTTATTAATTAACATTATATTAATTAATATTATTATTATTATTACGATTACTATTATTATTTATTTATTGAATATAATTTTTTTAATTGAATTATTATTAATATTATTATTATTATTATTATTATTATTATTATTATTATTATTATTATTATTATTATTATTATTATTATTATTATTATTATTATTATCATTATTATTATTATTATTATTATTATTATTATTATTATTATTATTATTATTATTATTATTATTATTATTATTACGATTATTATTACGATTATTATTACGATTATTATAATTTATTTATTAAATATTAGTTAGTTTTATATTTATTAGAAAAAAGAAGCATTTCGAATATTTTTTTCCCTTCGGCATTGATGTCTAAAGTGTAATAGATTTCAAGTGGAAAAAACTCATCTTGGTCAGACAAATTATTATTTTACATGGAAGTAGAAACTTCCATCAATGTCAGACATTCAATAAGCACTTCAAGCAATTTTGTAACTGCATATACACGATTTACTATATTAAAATATTATATTATTAAAATTAGAAGTATAAATTTCAATATTTAAAATATAAATTTTTTACGATTAGATAATTGATATGATGATATAATTTGTTTACGTTTGAATTTATATTTATAAAACATATATTTTTTTAAAATTATATTTAAATTTAAAAATTTTAAATTAAAGTTTCGTAACTTATTTAATAATTTTTCTTTTTATATATTTTCAATTTTAAAATTAATGTATTTATGTAAATTAATGTAATTCTTCTCGTGAAGACTTTTATTAAAATTTTTGAAAATTCAAATTTAATTTTTTTGAAGAATTTCTTTTGATTTTTTTTTAATAATGGAATTTATTATAAATAATTTTAAGTAGAATTTTTGAAAATAATTGAATTTTATGAACAATTTTTTTCAAGTTTTGAAAATAATCGTGTTTGTTGATAATTGAAATTAAATATTTAATTTTTGAATTTTATTAAAATTTTAGAAAATATTTGAATTCTTTCGAATAATTTTATAACGAATGGAGAAAAAAAATTTAATTCTTTCGTAACATTTTCTTTAAAAATTATTGAATTTTTGCAAAGAACTTTAATATTTTTTATAAGTATAATTAAATTGTTTCGAAGGATTTATTAAAATTTTAGAAAATAATTGAATTCGTTCGTGAAATGTTATTAAACTTTTGTTTAAAAATAATTGAATTGTTCCGCGAAGAATTTTATTGAAATTTTTAAATTGAAATAATATTAATAAATTAAAAGTGTACAAATTAAATAATACAAATTAATAAATTAAATTTTTAATTAATTAATTAATGATTTAATAAGTGTTTTTTTTTGTTTTCGAATAAATTTTTTTATTCAATGTAGCAAGTTTAGATGCTCTAAAAGGTATATTACATAAGACAGAATATTTTCAAGTCATTAAATAATATTAATTTCAACTGAAGAGGAAAAAAAGAAATTGAAAAAATTTAAAAGAGAGTTAATGAAACAAATGACATTGGTAAGAATTTTTTTCCACCCAAAACAAAAAAGTCTTATTACGAAAAATTTCATCACTAATGAGCAAATGAAAAACTCATCTTCCGTATGATATTTCTTTTTTGTCAGTAAAAGTACAAGTAAGTCTCGTCACAAGTTTGGTAAAGTGATTGGAAGGAGGTGGAAGGAGGGGGAAAAAAAGCATCTACTTGTTAAGGACAATCCTCGTCAAATGAGGAGATGGTTCATTGCAAATGATTAATGCTCAACGATGCCCGTTTAGGTATATATACGAACTGGTTACTTTGCAGTGCAGCTCGAGAGTGCCTTGGACGCGACCATCTCAACCCAACCTCTTTTTCGGTGTACGTGGTGGCCTTTCGACCAATGGAAAAATCAATGCTTCCAACGCACACGGCAAAGGAAAAGAATTCTCCTCGTCCTTGAGACAACTTGTGCTTCCCTTCCTCAAGGTCTTTTCGTCGTTTCTTCTTTGTAGCTTTGAAGGATCACCCATGTAGTCTCTCTCTTTATATACATTTAACAACATTCGAAAGAAGAGAAAAAATTCTTTTCAAAAACGAATTTACTTGACTTTTATGGTCAACGTGTTCGTGAAATTTAAAAAGAACAAAAAAAAAAGAAAATAATTCGTTAAGTGGAATTTTATTTTTTTAGGACAAAAATAAGTACAGGTCATTTTTAATTCAAATTTTTAAAAATTGGGATAAAATAATAATAACTAATAAAAAAATTAAGTTATCAACATTTAATTTCATTTTTTTAGAATTTTAGAATGCTACCGCTCTCTAAAAATAATGAATTTTAAAATTTTAGTAAACCCTTCGAAACAATTCAATTATATTTATAAATAGTAAAATTATTAGCAAAAAATCAATTACATCCTGTAATTTCAAATTTTTTCTTAATTCGTTAAAAAAAAATCTCAATAAAATTCAATTTTTTTCTAAAATTTTAATAAATTCTTCGAAAATTCAATTAAAATTCAATTATATTTATGAATATTAGTTAAATTTTTGCAAAAATTTAATTATTTTCAAAATAAATTCACGAAACAATTCAATTTTATTTATAAATAGTAAAATTCTTTGAAAAAATTCAATTATTTTTAATACAATTGTAATAACATTTCATAAAAGAATTGAAATTTTAATAATATTTTTCGAGAAAATTTAATTATTTTCTTAACTTTTAATAAATTCTTCGAAACAATTCAATTATATTTGTAAATAATATTAAAGTTCTTTGCAAAAATTGAATTATTTTCCAAAAAAATTTCGTAAAAGAATTCAATTTTTTTCTTAAATCGTTACAAAGTCTGCAAAAATTCAATTATTTTCAAGATAAATTCACGAAACCATTCATTTAATTTTATTTATGAATAGTACAATTTTTTGCAAAAACTTCATTATTTTTAACAAACTTTTAATAACATTCAATATTCAATTAATTTGCTTTAGGATCCGTGAAAAAATATTGAATATTATATATTAAGGATCAATCAAAACATCAAAATATGTCAAATTTTAATAACATTTCACGAATGAATACAATTATTTTCTAAAATTTTAATAAATCCTGCAAAGCAATTCCATTATATTTATAAATAGTAAAATTATTTGCAAAAAATCAATTACATCCTAAAAAATTTTACTAAAGACTTCAATTTAGTGCCGTGAAACTAGCGACCCGCCAACCGCCAGACGCCTCACAAATTCATAGGCGTCGCCACAGAATCATTCGAAATGATCAATTCTTCATTCTTTCTTTTTTGCGATAATTTCTTTCACTATAGAGTTAGATAAAAAATTTCTAAGAACATAAATTAACATATAAATCAATTGTTTATTAACAAATGAATTTTTAAAAGCTCTTTTCTTCACAATACTCAAAAATTCAATTGTCTGCTAATTGGCGGATGGAGTATTTTTACTAGTAATTTTGCCAAAATTATTTTACTAAAATAAATTCTTGTTAAGAAACATCTAAGGAACAATAGGCAACAACAAAATCAATTGTTTATTAACAATTAAATTTTTAAAAGCTCTTTTCTTCACAATACTCAAAAATTCGATTGTCTGCTAATTGGCGGATGGAGTATTTTTACTAGTAATTTTACCAAAATTATTTTACTAAATATAATTCTTGTTAAGAAACATCTAAGGAACAATAGGCAACAACAAAATCAATTGTTTATTAACAATTAAATTTTTAAAAGCTCTTTTCTTCACAATACTCAAAAATTCGATTGTCTGCTAATTGGCGGATGGAGTATTTTTACTAGTAATTTTGCCAAAATTATTTTACTAAAATAAATTCTTGTTAAGAAACATCTAAGGAACAATAGGCAACAACAAAATCAATTGTTTCTAAAACAATTAAATTTTTTAAAGCTCTTTTCTTCACAATACTCAAAAATTCGATTGTCTGCTAATTGGCGGATGGAGTATTTTTACTAGTAATTTTACCAAAATTATTTTACTAAATATAATTCTTGTTAAGAAACATCTAAGGAACAATAGGCAACAACAAAATCAATTGTTTCTAAAACAATTAAATTTTTTAAAGCTCTTTTCTTCACAATACTTAAAAATTCGATTGTCTGCTAATTGGCGGATGGAGTATTTTTACTAGTAATTTTGCCAAAATTATTTTACTAAAATAAATTCTTGTTAAGAAACATCTAAGGAACAATAGGCAACAACAAAATCAATTGTTTATTAACAATTAAATTTTTAAAAGCTCTTTTCTTCACAATACTTAAAAATTCGATTGTCTGCTAATTGGCGGATGGAGTATTTTTACTAGTAATTTTGCCAAAATTATTTTACTAAAATAAATTCTTGTTAAGAAACATCTAAGGAACAATAGGCAACAACAAAATCAATTGTTTATTAACAATTAAATTTTTAAAAGCTCTTTTCTTCACAATACTCAAAAATTCGATTGTCTGCTAATTGGCGGATGGAGTATTTTTACTAGTAATTTTACCAAAATTATTTTACTAAATATAATTCTTGTTAAGAAACATCTAAGGAACAATAGGCAACAACAAAATCAATTGTTTATTAACAATTAAATTTTTAAAAGCTCTTTTCTTCACAATACTCAAAAATTCGATTGTCTGCTAATTGGCGGATGGAGTATTTTTACTAGTAATTTTGCCAAAATTATTTTACTAAAATAAATTCTTGTTAAGAAACATCTAAGGAACAATAGGCAACAACAAAATCAATTGTTTATTAACAATTAAATTTTTAAAAGCTCTTTTCTTCACAATACTTAAAAATTCGATTGTCTGCTAATTGGCGGATGGAGTATTTTTACTAGTAATTTTGCCAAAATTATTTTACTAAAATAAATTCTTGTTAAGAAACATCTAAGGAACAATAGGCAACAACAAAATCAATTGTTTATTAACAATTAAATTTTTAAAAGCTCTTTTCTTCACAATACTTAAAAATTCGATTGTCTGCTAATTGGCGGATGGAGTATTTTTACTAGTAATTTTGCCAAAATTATTTTACTAAAATAAATTCTTGTTAAGAAACATCTAAGGAACAATAGGCAACAACAAAATCAATTGTTTCTAAAACAATTAAATTTTTTAAAGCTCTTTTCTTCACAATACTCAAAAATTCGATTGTCTGCTAATTGGCGGATGGAGTATTTTTACTAGTAATTTTGCCAAAATTATTTTACTAAAATAAATTCTTGTTAAGAAACATCTAAGGAACAATAGGCAACAACAAAATCAATTGTTTCTAAAACAATTAAATTTTTTAAAGCTCTTTTCTTCACAATACTCAAAAATTCGATTGTCTGCTAATTGGCGGATGGAGTATTTTTACTAGTAATTTTACCAAAATTATTTTACTAAATATAATTCTTGTTAAGAAACATCTAAGGAACAATAGGCAACAACAAAATCAATTGTTTCTAAAACAATTAAATTTTTTAAAGCTCTTTTCTTCACAATACTTAAAAATTCGATTGTCTGCTAATTGGCGGATGGAGTATTTTTACTAGTAATTTTGCCAAAATTATTTTACTAAAATAAATTCTTGTTAAGAAACATCTAAGGAACAATAGGCAACAACAAAATCAATTGTTTATTAACAATTAAATTTTTAAAAGCTCTTTTCTTCACAATACTTAAAAATTCGATTGTCTGCTAATTGGCGGATGGAGTATTTTTACTAGTAATTTTGCCAAAATTATTTTACTAAAATAAATTCTTGTTAAGAAACATCTAAGGAACAATAGGCAACAACAAAATCAATTGTTTATTAACAATTAAATTTTTAAAAGCTCTTTTCTTCACAATACTTAAAAATTCGATTGTCTGCTAATTGGCGGATGGAGTATTTTTACTAGTAATTTTGCCAAAATTATTTTACTAAAATAAATTCTTGTTAAGAAACATCTAAGGAACAATAGGCAACAACAAAATCAATTGTTTATTAACAATTAAATTTTTAAAAGCTCTTTTCTTCACAATACTCAAAAATTCGATTGTCTGCTAATTGGCGGATGGAGTATTTTTACTAGTAATTTTACCAAAATTATTTTACTAAATATAATTCTTGTTAAGAAACATCTAAGGAACAATAGGCAACAACAAAATCAATTGTTTATTAACAATTAAATTTTTAAAAGCTCTTTTCTTCACAATACTCAAAAATTCGATTGTCTGCTAATTGGCGGATGGAGTATTTTTACTAGTAATTTTGCCAAAATTATTTTACTAAAATAAATTCTTGTTAAGAAACATCTAAGGAACAATAGGCAACAACAAAATCAATTGTTTCTAAAACAATTAAATTTTTTAAAGCTCTTTTCTTCACAATACTCAAAAATTCGATTGTCTGCTAATTGGCGGATGGAGTATTTTTACTAGTAATTTTACCAAAATTATTTTACTAAATATAATTCTTGTTAAGAAACATCTAAGGAACAATAGGCAACAACAAAATCAATTGTTTCTAAAACAATTAAATTTTTTAAAGCTCTTTTCTTCACAATACTTAAAAATTCGATTGTCTGCTAATTGGCGGATGGAGTATTTTTACTAGTAATTTTGCCAAAATTATTTTACTAAAATAAATTCTTGTTAAGAAACATCTAAGGAACAATAGGCAACAACAAAATCAATTGTTTATTAACAATTAAATTTTTAAAAGCTCTTTTCTTCACAATACTTAAAAATTCGATTGTCTGCTAATTGGCGGATGGAGTATTTTTACTAGTAATTTTGCCAAAATTATTTTACTAAAATAAATTCTTGTTAAGAAACATCTAAGGAACAATAGGCAACAACAAAATCAATTGTTTATTAACAATTAAATTTTTAAAAGCTCTTTTCTTCACAATACTCAAAAATTCGATTGTCTGCTAATTGGCGGATGGAGTATTTTTACTAGTAATTTTACCAAAATTATTTTACTAAATATAATTCTTGTTAAGAAACATCTAAGGAACAATAGGCAACAACAAAATCAATTGTTTATTAACAATTAAATTTTTAAAAGCTCTTTTCTTCACAATACTCAAAAATTCGATTGTCTGCTAATTGGCGGATGGAGTATTTTTACTAGTAATTTTGCCAAAATTATTTTACTAAAATAAATTCTTGTTAAGAAACATCTAAGGAACAATAGGCAACAACAAAATCAATTGTTTATTAACAATTAAATTTTTAAAAGCTCTTTTCTTCACAATACTTAAAAATTCGATTGTCTGCTAATTGGCGGATGGAGTATTTTTACTAGTAATTTTGCCAAAATTATTTTACTAAAATAAATTCTTGTTAAGAAACATCTAAGGAACAATAGGCAACAACAAAATCAATTGTTTATTAACAATTAAATTTTTAAAAGCTCTTTTCTTCACAATACTCAAAAATTCGATTGTCTGCTAATTGGCGGATGGAGTATTTTTACTAGTAATTTTACCAAAATTATTTTACTAAATATAATTCTTGTTAAGAAACATCTAAGGAACAATAGGCAACAACAAAATCAATTGTTTATTAACAATTAAATTTTTAAAAGCTCTTTTCTTCACAATACTCAAAAATTCGATTGTCTGCTAATTGGCGGATGGAGTATTTTTACTAGTAATTTTGCCAAAATTATTTTACTAAAATAAATTCTTGTTAAGAAACATCTAAGGAACAATAGGCAACAACAAAATCAATTGTTTCTAAAACAATTAAATTTTTTAAAGCTCTTTTCTTCACAATACTCAAAAATTCGATTGTCTGCTAATTGGCGGATGGAGTATTTTTACTAGTAATTTTACCAAAATTATTTTACTAAATATAATTCTTGTTAAGAAACATCTAAGGAACAATAGGCAACAACAAAATCAATTGTTTCTAAAACAATTAAATTTTTTAAAGCTCTTTTCTTCACAATACTTAAAAATTCGATTGTCTGCTAATTGGCGGATGGAGTATTTTTACTAGTAATTTTGCCAAAATTATTTTACTAAAATAAATTCTTGTTAAGAAACATCTAAGGAACAATAGGCAACAACAAAATCAATTGTTTATTAACAATTAAATTTTTAAAAGCTCTTTTCTTCACAATACTTAAAAATTCGATTGTCTGCTAATTGGCGGATGGAGTATTTTTACTAGTAATTTTGCCAAAATTATTTTACTAAAATAAATTCTTGTTAAGAAACATCTAAGGAACAATAGGCAACAACAAAATCAATTGTTTCTAAAACAATTAAATTTTTTAAAGCTCTTTTCTTCACAATACTCAAAAATTCGATTGTCTGCTAATTGGCGGATGGAGTATTTTTACTAGTAATTTTGCCAAAATTATTTTACTAAAATAAATTCTTGTTAAGAAACATCTAAGGAACATTGTTAATAAACAATTGATTTTGTTGTTGCCTTTTGTTCGTAGAATATTTGTATTCAACTCTATAGTGAAAGAAATTATCGCGAAAAAGGAAGAATGAAGAATTGATTATTTCGAATTATTCGGTTTCGAAGCCAATGCCCAGTGAGAAATTGCCAATAGACTTTAATCGGTCCAATATCGGTCCAATATTGGTTGTTGTGCTGGGCGCCGATTGACTCCCAATATTGGACCAATATGGGCTGATGCTTGGGATGTAACGGGATCGCCAAGCATCGGTTGTTAATATTGGTCCAATATTGGCCTAATATTGGCAACCAAGAGAAAAAATTTTTTTAAATAAATTTTTTTAATTAAATAATAATAATACAAAATTAATGTTTATAATTTTTTTGTTTAATATATTTATTTGTTTAATTATTTATTTTTAATAATTCATGTAAATAATAAATAATTTATTATTTATAAATTATAATAATTTAAAAATGCAGCAGCTATTAGAAAATAGCATTCTGCAAAAAAATTCTATCATTGAAAAATCAATGATAGGCGAGAGAAATCCGCGTCTTTAAATAGATTCGCAGATGATAGACAAGAGATATCCGCGTCATTAAACGGATTCGCAGATATACTCTGGTCTCGCGACGAATCTCTCGATACTTATATACACTGGAGTCGCCGTGTCAGTTGCGAGAACGGTTACAGCGTTCCTCTTTCGGCGGAGATAAGAATTGTCACGTAAACTGCGGGTATAATAAGGCGGTCGGTAAAGCGATTTAGCAGTTTACGTGACAATTCTTATCTCCGCCGAAAGAGGGACGCTGTAACCGTTCTCGCAACTGACACGGCGACTCCAGTGTATATAAGTATCGAGAAATTCGTCGCGAGACCAGAGTATATCTGCGAATCCGTTTAATGACGCGGATATCTCTTGTCTATCATCTGCGAATCTATTTAAAGATGCGGATTTCTCTCGCCTATCATTGATTTTTCAATGATAGAATTTTTTTGCAGAATGCTATTTTCTAATAGCTGTTGCATTTTTAAATTATTATAATTTATAAATAATAAATTATTTATTATTTACATGAATTATTAAAAATAAATAATTAAACAAATAAAATATATTAAACAAAAAAATTATAAACATTAATTTTTTATTATTATTATTTAATTAAAAAAATTGTTTCTCTTGGTTGCCAATATTCGGCCAATATTGGACCAATATTAACAACCGATGCTTGGCGATCCCGTTACATCCCAAGCATCAGCCCATATTGGTCCAATATTGGGAGCCTTTATTGGACCGATGATCGGTCTCTTGGCTCCCAATATTGGACCGATATTGGACCGGTGAGAAATTTCTCACTGGGTGGGTTTGTCAGGCGTCTGGCGGATTGCGGGTCGCTAGCTTCACGGCACCCTTTAATATTTTTCTTAATTTGTTATGAAAAATTTCAATAAAATTCAATAATTTTCTAAATTTTTAATAAATTCTGTTTATGTAAATTTCAAATTTTAATTGAAATTGAAAATTTTTAGAAAATAAAGGAAAAATTTTACTCAAAAAAAAAATGTTCTTAAAAAGAATTTTATTATTTTTGAAAATAATTGAATTCCTGTAAAATTTTAATTATTTTATAAAGAAAATTGAAATTTTATCTAGAATTTTATTAAAATGTCTGAAAATAATTGAATAATTGAATTAAGCAAAAATGATTGGTGGAGAATTTTGAAAATTATTTTCGCGCGTTAAAATTTTCCATTACGACCACGTGTTTACCACGTGATCGCTTTTATTCCCTTCCTTATTACAATCTCTCTTAATTTATTAGAAAAAAATTATTAATCGTAAAAGAATATTTATTTGCTCATTTTTTTTTTATATTCACATGTTAAATATGTAATAATTATATTCAAATTATAAATATTACTGGGAATTTTTGAAAATGGTAGGAGGGGAGAGAGTGGGGGAAGAATAGTGCGTTGTACATTTTTCTTCCCTAAATTTTGCATCCCCACTCTGCTGCGCCATTAGTCAGTGACTAGACGTCGAACAGAAAGGTGGGGGGGAATTTTGAAAATTTTCGTCGCACTTCTCGTTCGACCACGTGTTTCGAAAAATGCCCCAAATTTGAAATTTTAATTTCTACAAGTGAGTTTTGGCAATTATTTTCCAAAATAAAATTTTTCTATTTGTTGTAAAATATATTTTCTTGTACTGAATAAACTAAATTTATTTTTAAATTTTGAAAAATATGGTTATTGTGACAAAGTTTGATTTAATCGAATGAGGAGAATTATAGACAAGAAGTGAAAAATCTTGGTTGTAATCTGAATTTTTTTTTTCTTTCCAGTTTTTGGCATTGTTGCCATTGACACGTGGTTTGGGAGTGCTGGAAGTTTCTACAAACGACAAGGATGATTTTTGTGCCTTCAAAGTTGACAACATTCCGAATGCAGATCCAGGACGAAGGTCAGGTACAGGCTGAGGTCATACTGTAAGTTTAAAATATTTTTAAAAAATTCTATTTTCCTTTCTTTTGCGTCGCATAAAAATAGAAGTAAAATAATAAGACAGTTTTCTAGTAATGAAAGATAATTATATAGTTAATTATTTCATTAGTTTTTTTGGCAATATAAGAAGTCTAATGAAAGGAAAGAAATTTTCGAATTTTAACAACAAGTATTTAAAAATTATTAACAATTTAACAACGATTTTTAAAATAATTAAAATTCTGGAGACAAATGTTTTAGAAAAAATGTAATTGAAAAAAAAATTGTATACAACTTTACAACAAAAAAAAGAAAAGGAAAAAGAAAGGAAAATACAATGTACAAATGGTGAATGTAAACATTGAAAGCAGTTAAATTACGATTTGTAATAAATGTGCATAAACCCCGAGTGTTGTAAATGCGATCAAAAAAGAAACTGAAATCATAAAGCAAGTGACCAAACTTGTTTGTAAACATGGCTATAAACAAATCCGGTGAGGAAAGATGTTCTTTGGGGGGAGGGGAGGGGTGCAAGGGAGAGAGAAGAGGACAAGAGCATCTTCCCACATAGCATAAGGTTCGTACTTACGACAATCGAATGTAATACCTACAAGGAGTATCCTCGTGCTTCGAATAAGTTGAAATCTGCATAGCACTAGTGCTATCACGTCCGTATTTTACGAATACCGTTGGCCGAACGCGCAAAATCCCCCAAGAGAATCGGTGTGCGACCAAAAAAGGATGTACAGTCAGTGCCAATAGTGAGCCCGTTTTCGTATAAAAGGGCTCAAATACTTTTCAAATACTTTTCTATTTTCGGTGATTTTCATTTTAGAAGATTTATTTCCGGTGAAAATTGTCCACAGTTATACTGTGCCAGGCTTGGACCAGGGAGGAGCCAGTTTTTGAGAATTGACAAAATTTTCCCAACAAGAACCGTATTTTTACTTTTCAATTTTTACTAAAATACATTTTTTTATTTTTTTACGGTGGAAGAGAGTTGATTTTCTTTCCATCCAGGTCAGAGCCAGTAGGGAACCAGTTTCCGTGAAATAAATTCAAATAAAGTTTTATTACAATATTTCGATTTTTACTTTTTTCCAATTTTTACTAATTCGTTCAATTCTATGTTTATTTTCCACTTTTTTTTAAACTAAAAATTAGAATAACTATGACAAATTAAACTTATTTTCTAAAAAATTTAGTGAACCTGGCTCTAACCGGGCCCTAACAAGGAAAGGTCTTCTTCTTCTCTAAATACGAGTTTTTTAATGGAAAAAACTCTCACTAATATTAATATTATTATCAATTCCTACTTATTAGTAAAAAAAATAGAATAACGATGGCAAATTAAATTTATTTTCTAAAAAATTAAGTGAACCTGGCTCTAACCGGGCCCTAACACGAAAACGACTTTTTTCCCTCTAAATACAACTTTTCTGATGGAAAAAGCCCTCACTAATTTTAATTTCTATTAGTAAAAAAAAATAGAATAACAATGGAAAATTGAATTTATTTTCTAAAAACTTAAGTGAACCTGGCTCTAACCGGGCCCTAACAAGGAAAGGTCTTCTTCTTCTCTAAATACGAGTTTTTTAATGGAAAAAACTCTCACTAATATTAATATTATTATCAATTCCTACTTATTAGTGAAAAAAATAGAATAACGATGGCAAATTAAATTTATTTTCTAAAAAATTAAGTGAACCTGGCTCTAACCGGGCCCTAACACGAAAACGACTTTTTTCCCTCTAAATACAACTTTTCTGATGGAAAAAGCCCTCACTAATTTTAATTTCTATTAGTAAAAAAAAATAGAATAACAATGGAAAATTGAATTTATTTTCTAAAAACTTAAGTGAACCTGGCTCTAACCGGGCCCTAACAAGGAAAGGTCTTCTTCTTCTCTAAATACGAGTTTTTTAATGGAAAAAACTCTCACTAATATTAATATTATTATCAATTCCTACTTATTAGTGAAAAAAATAGAATAACGATGGCAAATTAAATTTATTTTCTAAAAAATTAAGTGAACCTGGCTCTAACCGGGCCCTAACAAGGAAAGGTCTTTTTCTTCTCTAAATACGAGTTTTTTAATGGAAAAAAATTACCACTAGTATTAATATTATTATCAATTCCTACTTGTATAGTTTTAGTATAGTTTAGTATAGTTTTAGTAAAAAAAAATAGATGGGTCTTTTTTCGGGGGGAGACGATGTAAAATAATACTGGTACAACCTGTACGAGAGAGCATGAGGAAATGAGAGAGATGGTTTCTTGTGAGCAAGGGGGAAGAGGTAGTTGCATAGAGTTTGGAGCTGGAAGGCAGCAGCGGAGTAAAGGAGCATTAACTCTAGGCGGTATCGCGGCAGGCGTATCAGTGCTTCCCCGTGCCGTGCCACGCCTTGCAGCCACACGACAATGCAAACGCTTATGTGCACCGTAAGACATGCAATGCAAACCTATAGATCCCATTGCTTCTATCTCACCACGTGTATATATAGACTCTTCGTCGTCCGGCATTATATATACCGTGTATGTCTCTTATATGGTCTACTTGTCGTCGCCCCGTTCTTCTCTCTTTCTCTCTTTCTCTCTCTCTTTATACCAGAGAAACGTTTTGCTATAAAACCACTTTAATTATATTTACATACATGCACTTACTTACTTTCTCACTTAGATCCTTTTGTAAATTCACATTCGAGTGTACTTTGGCTTCTTTTACACTTCCCTATTATCTTCCTCCTCCCAATTTTTTATATTCTTATACTATTTTACAATGTATGTGAAATCATCTTATTCTTGTATTATTTTACAATTGTCAGGCTTTGCACTCGTCTACTAAAACCTACTATTTACTACTTTTTTTTTACTTTTTAAGTTATACTACACAGAAAAAACGATAATCTAATTTTAAGAAGCTTCTACTTAAATAGGAGCCAAGAATATTCATGAATATTCCCTGCTTAAATTAAGTGTCCTCACTTAAATTAAGTGGGGCCACTTAATTTAAGCAGGGAACATTCTTGGCAACTATTTAAGTAGGTGCTTCTTAAAATTAGATTATCGTTTTTTCTGTGTACTATTTGTGTACTTTTTTTAGATTTCAGCTACTAAAAGCTACTATTTCTGTTTTTTTTTAGAATTTACTTTAAATTCGCTAATACTAGAAGTCAAAAAACTATTCTCAAAAATTATAATCAAATTCCTTAAAATGATTCAATTATTTTCATAAAATATTTAAAATTCAATTGTTTTTAATATCTAGTATTTTTATATAAAATTTCTCAATAAAAAAATTTAATTATAAAAAAAAGAAATTCAATTATTTTCATAAATAATAAAATTTCCACAGGAATACAATTAAATTATAGAATAGCATTATCTAAACAAGAATTCAATTATATTTAAAAATAACAAATTTTTTTTTACTGAAATTAAATTCTTTTTAAATATTTCAATTAATTTTTTTCACAATAATTCAATTATTTTCATAAATAATAAATTTTTTTACACTAATTCAATTATTTTCAAAAATAATAAAATTCTTTCTAAGATTTCAATTATTTCCATAAGTAATAAAACTCATCGTAGGATTTCAATTATTTTTTATACAATTTCACAGAAAATTTCATTCTTTGGAAGAATTCTATTATTTACAAAAATATAATATATTTCACAGAAATTCAATTATTTTCAAATATTTGAATAACATTTTTCGAAAGAAATCAATTTTAATTAAATTTTTTAAAAATAATTTAATTATTCTTTTTAGATGTTAATAAAAATTCTTCCCAAAAATTCAATTATGTCGATAAATAACAAAATTATTACTGAAAATTCAATTATTTTGAGGTATTTCAATAGAATTCTTCGCAATAATTCAATTATTTTCGTAGATAATAAAATTCTTCTGAGAATTCAAGTATTTTTGAAAATTTTAATAAAATTCTTTGCAACTATTCATAAATAGTTTAGGAATTGAAATTAAATATTATTATTTATGAAAATTCGTAGCAGGATTTCAATTATTTTTATATAAATTATTTTGAATACAGCTTTCATTAAATATGTTTGAAATAATTCAATTATTGTTTTAGATTTTAATAAAATTCTTTGCAAAATTCAATTATTTTTAGGCATTTCAATAAAATTCTTTGCAAAATTCAATTATTTTTAAAAGTAATAAATTTCTTCTTGGAAATTCAATAATTTAAAAAAATTCTAATAAAATCGTTCGCAAGAATTCAATTATTTTCATAAATAATAATTAATTTCAAAATTCGTCGAAAGAATTCAATTATTTAAAATTTTGTTAATAAAATTTTTTATGAGAAATCAATTTTGAGAAACATTTAATTGATTCAGTAAATTATTTATTTTTCTATTTAAATAATTGAATTCTAGTAGAATTTTTTAATAAAAATTTATTTTCATTTCATAAAAATGAATTTCAGTTAAAATTTTAGATAATAATTAAATATTAAAAACATAAAAGCTTGAATTTTTACAAAATAATTGAATTTTGATATGGTTTTAAATTAAAATCTTTGAAAATTTGAATTTTTCATTCCTTTTCCATAAATTTAAAAAAAATCTTGAGAAGATTTGAATTATCTTTATAAATAGCAACATTCTTTGTCGAAATTCAATTATTTTTAGAAATTTAAAAAAAAATCTCGTCAAGATTTCAATTATCTTTATATAAATACAGAAATTCCATTATTTTTCAAAAAATTTAAAGCAATTTTTCGAAAAAATTTTAATCATCTTAATAAATATCAAAGTTTTTCCCAGAAATTCAATTATTTTCAGTAATTTTAATAAAATTTATTGCAAAATTCAATTATTTTCAATTTTTCATAAAATTTATTGCAAAATTCAATTATTTTCAATTTTTCATAAATAATAACATTTATTGCAAATTTCGATTATTTTCATAAATAATAAAATGCTTTTTAGGAATTCAATTATTTAAAAAAAAATTGAATTATAAGCCTCACAAGCATTTAATTATTTACAAAAATTTAAGTAAGATTTTATTCAGTATTTAGACAATCGAAACAGTATTTAGTCTCGGAAATTTGTATTAGTTTATTATATAATTATTATTATTATTAAAATTATTATTATTATTAAAAAAAATTATTATTATTATTAAAAAATATTGAATTATAAGGATTAAGGATTGTAATACTAAGTAAAGAGTATAAAAATTGATTGTATTCAATTTTTTATTGTGATTGACAATTCTGATAGAATGAACTTCCTCTTTGAATGGACAGGACTCGTTCAGATATGAACTCTCTGTAATCATCAATCAAATACAGTTAGTTTCTTAATGATAAAGACAAGAAAACCGCAATAAACATTATACCGTTCACGAAACTCACATGTTATACATTTTTTTTTAATCGAATTTTCTTTATGAAAATCATGGAAAAGTTAGGAAAAAAAATTGTATTTTTGTGGCAACCCTTGAATGTTTATTATTATTATTATTGGTAGTTCACATGTGAAATAATAATAATCATTATATTGGTTCACGTCTGGAAATTATCAAGTTATCAAATATCGCACAATTATGTAGGAAATAATTGCAGACGTGTGGACCAATATATCAGGATAATGGCTCATAATTGTGTTTTATACTCGGTTTGATATTTAGCTATAAACACACATATACACACATATAAACCAATTGCTGCGTCTTGTCGGTATTGCGACTGTGTTTTTAAGAGCGAGAAAAGTCCCGTGGGTGGCTAAATGTGCTCGAGAGTGTTGATACGCCCAGTCGTGTCAAGACCCGCAAAGTGATAGAAGAAGTGAACTCGCATAGGGAACTTATTAAGGCTTTATATGTGTATATATAGTAGAATGTACTATACTGAAAAAAATACTAGACATGTATAGTAAAATCAGGTATATAGTAAAACACATGTGTAGTAAAATACACGAATAGTTTTATTTTTGTGTATGTATTTGCACATGTGTGTTTTCGCATATGCGTTTTTATATGTGAAAACGTACATGTGAAAAGCGCATTAGCGTTTTTACATGTGCGTTTTTATATGTGAAAACGTACATGTGAAAAACGCATATGCGTTTTTATATGTGAAAACGTACATACGAAAAACGCATATGTGAAAAACGCATATGCGTTTTTATATGTGAAAACGTACATACGAAAAACGCATATGCGTTTTTATATGTGAAAACATATATGTGAAAACGTACATGTGAAAAACGCATATGCGTTTTTACATATGCGTTTTTATATGTGAAAACGTGCATGTAAAAACGTACATGTGAAAAACGCATATGCGTTTTTATATGTGAAAACGTACATGTAAAAACGTACATGTGAAAAACGCATATGCGTTTTTACATGTACGTTTTCACATATACATTTTCACATATACGTTTTGTTATTGCACATGTGAAAACGTATACATGTGAAAACACACATCTGAATTTGTTTTCACATATACATATTAAAACACATGTTGAGTAAAACACAAATACAGAGAGAGAAAGAACGAGTGTTCTTTTGATAGGTTCGATTCGCAAAGCGCAATAGAATAGGGCAGGCGCGTCTTCTCTTTGGCGTTCTAATTCTCACGTATGTCTTCGACTCATATATATATTTGCATGTGCTCATTATTATTCTCATCGAAGGAATTCCGTTCAGTCCTGACTATCTTATAATGAAAGATAATGTGTCCTCTGTCCTCCCTTTTTTCCCAAAGAAAAAACATTGCAGACTGCTTATAAATACATATCGGAATAATACCGAGTTCACATCGATTGGATAATTACTTTACATAATTAACGCTCGAGATATTAGATGTACATATATGCATCCATGAGTCAATCAGACATTTTTTCCCCATTGCGGATCTCGTTTTTTTTGTCCCTTTTTTTAAATGGATAAATGGATCCTGTTTGGAGGATTTTTTTTTATATTGTTTTTTTTTCGTTATGTTGCAGGAAAAAATAATTGTAAAATTATTAATTAGGGGTGAATACAGAAAGTAATCTTTTCACCATCGTTGACTACTTTAAAACATTTTTTTTAAATAATCGAATCATTACGAAGAATTTTATTAAAATTTTTGAAAATAATTAAATTTTTACGAAGACTTTTCTTTTTTTGAAAATAATTGAATATCTACGAAGACTCTTCTTGAAATTTTTGAAAATAATAATTGAATTTCTGTGAAGAATTTTCTTGAAAAATTTAAAAATCATTTAGTTCTATAGACTAAGTTTATTAAAATTGTATTTAAAATAATTGAATTGCTGCAAGAAAAATTATTTATTATAAAAGTAATTGAATTTTGACAAAGAATTTTATTTTCTAATAAATATTTTAATACTTCAAGAAAAAAATTTATCAAAATTGTATTGAAAATAATTAAATTCCAGAAAAGAATTTTTTTTACAATTTTTAAAAATAATTGAATTTCTTTAAAGAAATTTTATTATTCATAAAAATGTAGTTGAATTCTTACCAAAAATTTTATTAACAAAATTTTATAATAATTGATTTTCTACGAAGAATTTTATTTGAAAATTTTATAAACTCTTAATTCTGAAAGCAAAGTTTATTAAAATTTTTTTGAAAATAATTGAATTTATACAAAAAATTTATTATTCTCAAAAATAATTGAATTCAAACTAAGAATTTAATTAAATATTTGAAAAGTATTTGATTTCTTCCAAGAAGTTTTATCAAAATTGTATTAAAAATAATTAAATTCTAGATAAAAATTTTATTATTTGTGAAAAAAATTCAATTTTTAGCAAAAATTTTATTACCTACAATTTTTAAAAATAATTGAATTATTTAGAAAAATTATATTATTTATGGAAATGTAGTTGAATTCTTACCAACAATTTTATTGAAAAATTTCTATAATAATTGATTTTCTACGAAGAATTTTATTAAAAAATTTTATAAACTTTCAATTCAGAAAACAAAGTTTATTAAAATTTTTTTGAAAATAATTGAATTTATACAAAACAGCTATTATTGTTAAAAATAATTGAATTCTAGTAAAGATTTTTATTAAGATTTTTAAAAATAATTGAATTTTTTAGAGAATTTTTATTATTCATGAAAATATAGTTAACTTCATACCAACAATTTTATTAAAAAAACAAAATTTATTAAAATTGTACTGAAAATAATTGAATTCCTACAAAAAAAAAATTATTATTTACAAAAATAATTGAATTTTTCCAAATAAATTTTATCAAAATTGTATTGAAAATAATTGAATTCCAGCGAAGAATTTTATTAAGATTTTTGCTAATCGAATTCTTGACAAAAATTTTTTTAAAAAATGTTTAAAAATAATTGAACTCTTTCGAAGGATTCAAAATTCGAGCTTACGTGATGTGTACAGAAGAGAATTCTAAAAAAATTTGTGTGCAATAATTATCTAGTGTTAAATAAGACGTTTTTTTTCTCTCTATTTAATAATAAAATATTTTTTACGTAATTATTCCACAAGTTTCGATGACATTCAGAGTGTAATTATTGTTGTTTTGAGGGCCGCGACATTAACGAAGGAAGTTAATTGATGGAAAAAAGTGAAACTTAAATCTCGCGGAAAGCCTTGTCTTGATATTTCATTCTGACAATCGTGTAAGATCGTTAAAATCGCTGTTGAGGAAGGATGTTCTTGAAAACTTCCTTATTTCAGTTTCCATAGCTTCTTAAAAGACCATAAAAATTAATACCTATTACAAAATTCAGTTAACAATGTCATAAAATACAATAAAGAGTCAATAATTCCATTTTTTTCATAGAAAATTATTGCGGTTTGGAAAATTTTTAATTTTGTAAATGTTAGTGATTTATTTTTGTATACAGTCATCTCTCGATAATTATATTCTATTTTTTCATTGAGAATTATTGCGGTTTGGAAATTTTTAATTTTGTAAATGTAGAGATTTATTTTTTTATACAGTCAACTCTCGATAATTAAACTTTCGATAATAATGAAGTTGGTTCCGAGTTTTTTGAACGAATTTTAATACTTAAAACATTAAAATAAAATCCCGGATAATTTGAAATTTTTTTGTTCCTTGAACTTCAATTTATCGAGAGTCGACTGTATTTACAATTTGAACATTTAGAATTTAAAATATTTACAAATTAACAAATGTACAGTCGACTCTCGAGGGACTGGAAAAAATTCAAATTATTCTGAATTTTATTTATCGAATGTTTTGAGTATCGAAATTTTTTAAAGGGACCCAAAACCAACTTCAATTTATCGACAATTTAATTATCGAGAGATTACTGTATTTTCTAATTTTTTTTTTTAATTGCAAAAATTTCAAATAGTAAATATTTCAAATTGTAAATATTTCGAATTGTCAATAACTCAATATTTCAAATAGTAAATATATTTGTAAAAAGTAATTTTTTTTTAATTTCTGGTTTGGGTTTTTCTTTTGTATCCGCGTCGAGAATAAAATAAATACAACAACAAAGTGATAGGGAGAAAATTCTGAGGCGTTAAACCGTGAGAATCGTCGTCAGGAAAAGACAAGTCTAGTTTTATCTCGTCGTTCGATAAATTTTCAAACTACTCTCTTAACGGTAGTCATTTTATATTGAAAGATAGACTTATTGATTCATTCAACTCTCAAGCGACTTGATTAATAATAATTTTATTGAACACGATTTTTAGTTTTTTCCATAGTAACTTATTTTTCTGTTTAGTAACTTTTCTTTTTAGTCACTTTTCTTTTTAGTCACTTTTCTTGTTAGTACTTTTTCTTTTTAGTCATTTTTCTTTTTTAAACAATTTTTCTTCTTAATAAACAAGCAAAATAAAATAATAAACAAATTAAATGTTAAAGTAATAATAAAGAATAAAAATTTCAAGTGAAATTCATTTTTAAATCAATTTTTATTAGAAAAAATTCAACGAGAATTCAATTGTTTAAATACAAAAAGAAATATTTTATTGAATAATTCAATGTTTCTTAAAATTTAATTCTCATGAAGAATTTTATTAATAAATTTTTAAATAATTGAATTCTTTTGACCAATTTTAATAAAATTTTTAAAAATTACATTTTTTGAGGAAATCAATTTAAAATTGCATTAAAATAATTCAATTCATGGGAAGAATTTGATTTATGAAAATAATTGAATTCCTGCGAGATGAATTTATTAATTGTAAAAGTAATTGAATTTCAGCAAAGAATTGTATTTTTAAAAAAATATTTGAAATCTTCTAAAAAAAAGCCTTATCAAAATTGTATTGAAAATAATTGAATTCCCGCGAAGAAATTTATTACAATTTTGAAAAATAATTGAATTCTTTAGAGAAATTTTTATTATTCATGAAACTATAGTTAAATTCTTACCAACAATTTTATTAAAACTTTTTCATAATAATTGAATTTCTAAGAAGAATTTTATTAAAAAATTTTTAAATCAATCAATTCTATAGACAAATTGTATGTAAATAATTGAAATCCTGCGAAAAATTTATTTATTATAGAAGTAATTCAATTTTAGAAAAGAATTCTATTTATTAAAAAATATTTAAATTCTTCAAAAAAAATTGTTATCAAAATTTAATTGACAATAATTTAATTCCACTAATAATTTTATTACAATTTTTAAAAATAGTTGAATTCTTTAAAGAATTTTTATTATTCTTGAAAATGAAGTTGAATTTTTACAAACAATATTTTATTAAACATTTTTTGTAATAATTGAATTTCTACGGAGAATTTTATTAAAAATATTTTAAAATCATTCAATTCTATAGACAATTTGTATGAAAATTGTATGAAAATAATTGAATGATTGTGAAAAATTTGTAAAAAATTTGTAAAAAATTTGTAAATAATTGAATTTTAGTGAAATTTTTATTTATTTTATGAAAATAATTAAATGGTTGCGTAGAATTTTATTAAATTTTTTTTTAAATAATTGAATTCTTTTGGAAAATTTTATTTTTAATAAATTTTTAAATAATTGAATTCATTTGATAAATTTTAATAACATTTTTAAGAATAATTACATTTTTCGAGAAATTCGATTCAAATTGAATTAAAAATAATTGAAATTCTGCAATGAGTTTTATTATTTATGAAAAATATTTGAATAGTTGCTTAGAATTTTATTATTTATGAAAATAATTGAATCCTTGTAAAAATTATATTATTTATGAAAATAATTGAATGATTGCGAAGAAATTTATAAAAAATTTGTAAATAATTGAATTTAAGTGAAATGTTTATTATTTTATGAAAATAATTGAATGATTGCGAAGAAATTTATAAAAAATTTGTAAATAATTGAATGTAAGTGAAATGTTTATTATTTTATGAAAATATTTAAAGGTTTGCGTAGAATTTTATTAAATTTTTTTTTATAAATAATTGAATTCTTCTGCAAAATTTTTTTTAAAATAGTAGATAATAAAAATTATTGAATTGAGGAAAAGTTTTAAAAATAATTGAAATTTTGCTAAAGATTGTTTATTACTTTTAAAAATAATTGAATTTTGGAGAAGAATTGAATTATTTCGCAAGAGAATTGAAATTTTATTACACTTTTTTTGAAATAATTGAATTCTTTTGGAAAATTGTATTAAAATAGTAGATAATAAAAATCATTGAATTGAGGAAAACTTTTGAAAATAATTGAAATTTTGCCAAAGATTTTTTATTACTTTTCAAAATATTTGAATTTTGGAGAAGAATTGAATTATTTCAAAAAATAATTAAAATGTTGACGAGAATTTTTCAAAAATTTTTGAACATAATTGAATTTCTGCGAAAAACATTTTTCCCTAAGGGCATAAAATTGCTACTTTAGTCCCGAGGACTTTTAAGAAAAGTTTGTAATTTTTTTTTTTAATTATAATTAAGAAGTCTAAAAAAAATGCTAAAATTAAACAATTTTATATTTAAAAAATTTAATTTAAATTAAAAAAATACTAATTTAAAAAAATTTAATTTAAAAGAAAAAAATACTAATTTAAAAAAATTTAATTTAAATAAAAAAATACTAATAAAATACTAAAAAAAATTTCACATTTACTGTAAGGTAATTAAAAAAGAAAGAAAGAAAAAAAGAGAAAATGATAAAGAAAAAGAAAAGAAGCTAAAAGACAAAAGTTGACCACGTATGTCAAGATGGAAGTCACGCGACACCTATAGAGAAAAGAGGAGTGATAGAAAGAAAGAAAAAAAAAGAAAAAAGTTTGTGTTGTTGTTCGCGCCACGGCAATGTTTGTTGCTCATCGACACGCCATCAGAGTGGCAAGAAAAAAAGAAAAAAAAAAAAAAAGAAAAGAATTTTATATACTACTTTTGAATCGTCTTCCCGCATAGTTAATAGAAGTCGATCCTTTTGACATCGTTTGCGAGAGAAGCGTCACGTTGTTGCCAAGTTGCTTTACTGGGATTGACCTCTCATGGAAAATCGACGGACATCTGCCCGTGTCTATCTTTGCTGTTGTGAAAACACGACTTAACACTCTTGACCTACAAGCGTTTCACGATACATGAAGAGGTCACCCGTGCAACTAAGAAGATCGCTACTTGAGAGAATTCAAAGAGAGAGAGAGAGAGAGAGAGAGAGAGAGATACCCGCCCGTTTTAATAGCTGCAGCAAACATCAAATGCAATTAATTTTAAATCCAAAGCGCCAACTATCACACGAATTGCTCTCTCTCTTCAACTCTTTCAAAAGTGAGTAAAAAAATAGCAATTTTTTAAAAATAATTATTTTTATTATTATATTAGTACTAATAATAATTTAAATAAAAAATGTTTTCATTCTTCTGTTTGGCCTAATGGCTTTTAGCCATTTAAAAAAAAAAAAATCGAACATCAAAAATTAATTAATTAAAATTAATCAAAAAAATGTTATGGCTTCTAAAAGTATTGAATTAATTATTATTATTATCGAGAATATTAATAATAATTATTATTATTATTTTAATAATATGACTAATGACTAAAAGCCATTAGGCCTAATAGAAGAATCAAAAATATTAATTATTTATAGTTAATATTTATTATTAACTATTATCAAAATTAATTTGATTAATTAATATAAAAATAAAAAATTATAAAATATTTCACCCCCCACCCTCTTAGGAATGTGATGTAGTTTGTGACCGACCCCTAATATTATTTATTTATATAATAATAATAAATTATTTTATTTTATTTTATTTTATAAATAAATAAATTAATTAATTAATATAAAAATAAAAAATTATAAAATATTTCACCCCCCCTCCCCTCTTAGGAATGTAATGTAGTTTGTGAACGACCCCTAATATTATATAGTAATTATATAGAATAGAAAAACAAATAAGTATATTTATAAATTTTTTATTTTATCTATTACCTATATAATGGGAATTTTTTTTTATTCAGATTCTACTTTGTAGAAAAGTATATGAAAATTGATTGAAATAGACATTTTATGGGTCTTGTGGGAAATTAAACGACTACTTCTGACGTTGCAAAATTCTTTTTTTTAATTGACCGTGTGGCCTAATGGATAAGGCGTCGGACTTCGGATCCGAAGATTGCAGGTTCGAGTCCTGTCACGGTCGAAATTTTTTTTTCTATTTATTTCTTTATTAAGAATAATAAAATAATTATTTATATCAAAATAATTATTACTGTTAGTAATAATAATAGTAACTTAAGAATAAATTTAATTTTTTTTTTATTTATTACATTCATTTTAAAACATTAAATTAGTTACTTAAAAATTATTATTGTAGAAAATCTAATTTTTTTTAATGCAAATAATACGGTTACTGCTATTTATGGTTTTTATTTTATGAGAAAAACTAATTTATTTATTTGGACAAGAAAAATTTTTTTTATTTATTTGGGTTCGTTAAAAAAATAGATCACGCTATTTGTGTTGGAAATTTTGACCCCCCCCCTCCCCCAAAAAAAGTTACGTATTTTTTTTAAATTTTCGTAAGAATTCAATTCTTTAAATTAGAATTTGCATAAAATCAGTCGAAAGAAATTAATTATTTAAAAAAATATTTTAAAATTCTTAACAAGATATAAACAGGGTGTCTAACAGTCAGGGAAGTTAGGGAAATCAGAGAAAAGTCATGGAAAAGTCAGGGAATGTCACAGAATTTCATTGTAAAGTCAGGGAAATTTCTAAAAATTTATAGAAAAATTAAAATTTTTGTGAATAAAAATTTTTTTTAATCTAACAAAACTTAGAAGATTTTTATTATCGTTTGCTTCTATCATTAGATATTAATTTATTGTTAAATATGTCAGTTACCATATTTTTGTCCCAAGAAAAAAGAAATAAAATTAGTAAAAAGTCAGGGAAAAAGTCAGAGAATTATTTTCTCGATCATTGTTAGACACCCTGGGTAAATAAGTAAAGTGTTTTTGAAGAGCACAAAAATAATGACGTTAAATGCCATAAAAAAGAAAAAAATGTTGAATTTTAAGAAAGTCGGTTTTTTTGATTTTTAATAATTTTAGATAATTTTAGATTTTTTACCAAAGACTCAAGACTATTAAATAAGTAGAGTATTTTCCAAAAGCACAAAAAAAATGAAGCTAAATCCCATAAAAGAGAGGAAAAAATGTTGAATTTTAAGAAAATCGGTTTTTTGAATTTTTGATAATTTTCGATAATTTTAGATTTTTTACCAAAGAGTGGAGACTATTAAATATGTAAAGTGTTTTTCAAGAGCCCAAAAATATTAACCCGGCGAGCGTAAGGTGGAATTTTGCAACACAGAGCGTAAGGTAGGGTATTTTTTACCCTGTAATGTAATACTATTTATAAATTAAAAAAAACTTAAACTCATGGAAATTTTTTTCTATAAATGTTTTATGTTGCCTAATAATCTAATTTATTAATGTTACGATAAATTTTTTATTTGTTTAAACAAATTATTATTGTTAATTTATAACAATTCCAAAAACAAAATAGAGAAAAGCAAATTTCTAAAAATTTGGCAGCTGATATCGGTATTTAATGCTAAATTAATAAATTAAATAAAACATTAAATTAAATTTGCTCTAATTATTATTTAACATTGTTTAAACAATTAATTGTTGTTATTTATTAACTTTTTTTCTATTGCACTTAGAAAGATGCAGTTTTCTTTTAATTTTGCAATTTTGGACCTAAGATAATAACCGATAATTATTAAATGTCAATTCGATATGTTAACAATTGTTTAAACAACTAGTTGTTGCTATTTATTAACTTTTTTTCTATTGCACTTAGGAAGATGCAGTTTTTTTCTAACTAACAAAAACGTTGGTAAGGTTTACAACGTTTATTATCAACTTATATTATCTTAGATCAAAAATTTCAAAATTAAAAAAAACTGCGTCTTTCTAGGTGCAATAGAAAAAAACGTTAATTAATAGCAACAATTAATTGTTTAAACAATTGTTAACATACCGAATTGACATTTAATAATTATCAGTTATTATATTAGGTCCAAAATTGTAAAATTAGGAAAAAACTGCATGTTTCTAAGTGCAATAGAAAAAAAAGTTAATAAATAACAAAAATTAATTGTTTAAACAATGTTAATTAATAATTATAGCAAATTTAATTTGATGTTTTATTTAATTCATTAATTTAGCATTAAATAATACCGTTATCAGCTGCCAAATTTTTAGAAATTGGCTTTTCTCTATTTTGTTTTTGGAATTGTTATAAATTAACAATAATAATTTGTTTAAACAAATGAAAATTTAATTGAAATAATAGTAAAATACATTATTTATCCTTAGTAAACAATAATAGTGAAGTTTATTCATGATTTCAACTTTTTTTAAATTATACAAAGAACAATACTCGTAGTGTGTTTTATATTCAGGGTACATGTGTTCACAACAATTATAAATAAATAATAAGAAATGCAAAAAAAAAAATTTTTTTATTCTTTATTGATTTGTTACCGTATTCAGTGCAGCTATTAAAAATTACAGGTAAATTCATCAATTCAAATTCGAATTATGAAGAAATGAATATTCTACAGGGTAAATTTTACCCTACCTTACGCTCGCCGGGTTAAAGCTAAATCTCATAAAAGAAAAGAAAAACTGTTGAATTTTATGAAATTCGGTTTTTCGAATTTTAGATTTTTTTCAAAGGGTGGAGACTATTAACAGGGTGTCTAACATTAAAAAATTCATTATAAGATTTGTATTATCGTTTATTTCTATTATTATAGATATTAATTTATTGTTAAATATGTCAGTTACTATATTTTTGTCCCGAGAAAGCAGAAATAAAATTAGTAAAAAGTCAGGGAAAAGTCAGGGAATTATTTTCTCAATCCTTGTTAGATACCCTGATTAAATTATTGTTATGAATGTTTCAATTCTTTCATGAATAATAAAATTCGTTGCAGGAATTCAATTTATTAGCATTATAAGAAAGTTGTAAATATTTTTGATGAAAATTAGGAAAAAGTCAGGAAAATAAAATATAGAATGAAATTTTTGTTAGTTTTGTAAAGTTTTTAAAATGAGTTTTTTTTTGTCGTCAAGTATAATTTTTCGATAGCTACTTTTTGCTATTTTTTTTAAAGTTAATTATTGAATGCGAAGTCTGATACTGTATAATATCAATTTACTCTCGTATTAAGGAAAAACAAAACAATTTCCTTTGTCTATGAAGTTAATAATAATAAAAATAGGAATTTCTTAAAATCAACGCATTTTATCGGTGAGTTTTTCCTTCTTTTTCCTCTTTAAGAGAAAGAGAGAGTAAGAGAGAGAGAGAGAGAGAAAGAGGGAGAAATAAATCGTTTTCTCAGCACCTTTTAAATGAAAGTAGCAAAAAATCGTTTATATGTAATAAATTTCGTGTGAACTTCCCACTGTTGACGAAAGAAGCCAAACGAGACACTAATGCTCGAGAATGTGCGAGGAAAAACTTCACTTTCAAGTGAAAAACGAGTGAAACAAAATGAAAAGAAAGAGAGTGAGTGAGAGAGAGGAGGGGAAAACAAGAGAGAAAAAGAAAGAATTACTCTAAGCCGCGAGTGGGCGTTATACTTGTAATGCAAGTTATGCTTTAGGACCATAGAGGATAACGATCAGTGCTATCTGTAAAGTAACATTAGTATGCAGAATGTCTGCAACATTTTTGCCCCTCGCGAACACTTATTGTGTGTGTGTGCTCACATTATATACTACTTGAAATTTTCGCTGTATTTTTATGAAATAAAAGTGGGTCCAATTTTCCTCTGCTCTACTCTAAATCGCTAAAACGCTAAAACACTGTTATAGACAATGTTAATAATGCTCGATTTTACTATTCGCTTAAAGTTAAAATTGTTCAACTCGTAAAAAAAGAAAATGAAAAAAGCAAAAGAGAAGAAAAATACCGAGTAAAAAGAAATTACAGGTAAATATACACAATGTGGAACTTGTGTGTATACATAAATTAACGACGATTACGAATGCTCTTGTATAATGACAAACTTGGTTTCACTGTAAAACAAAACCAATTGCTTCCCAAGGGGAAAAATTCAAGACGATAAACTTTAAACGTCGCGTGAAGAAATATCTGTCTCTCTTTGAATACTACTTTTCTTAATATATATCTCGCGAGAATTCCATAGGAATTACCAGTAAAATACCAGAGGAGTTTTGCAAATTACATCAGACATTGCTGATTATGATGATAATAATAATTGTTCTGCATGCACTGATTCGATTAATTTTTATCTGAAAATGAATTTATTAATCTTTCATTGCTATCCGCGTGAGCATTCGGTTCCAGTCGGAAACTATTATTATTTTTATTATTATTATTATTATTATTGTTATTATAATTATTATTATTATTTCTCTCAAGAATTCAATGATATATTTTCATAAAATTCTTCGTAGTAATTCAATTATTTTTATAATTTAATAAATTTTTTGGAGGAATACAATATTCTAATAAAAATTGCCTACAAAATTCGATTATTTCAAAATTTTTAAATAAAATTATTCGTAGAAATTCAATTTTTCAATAAAATTGTTGAATTTTATTATATTTTCATGAATAATAAAATTTCTCTAAAGAATTCAAATATTTGAAAAAAATTAAATTCTTGGCTACAAATCAATTACTTTTACAATTAATAAATTCATCTCGCTGGAATTCAATTATTTTCATAAACTTTAATGTCTATAGAATTTAATGATTTCCAAATTTTTAAATAAAATTCTTCGTAGAAATTCAATTATTATCAAAATTTTTTAATAAAATATTGTTTGTAAAAATTTAACTATATTTCCATGAATAAAAAAAATTCTTTAAAGAATTCAACTATTTTTGAAAATTGTAATAAAATTCTTGGTGGAATTAAATTATTTTCAATACAATTTTGATAAGAATTTTTTTTTCAATTCAATCATTTTTAAAAATTGTAATAAAATTCTTCGGGGGAATTTAATTATTTTCAATACAATTTTGATAAAACTTTTTATTTAGAAGAATTCAAATATTTTTTTAAAAAATACAATTCTTTGCCAAAATTCAATTACTTTTATAATTAATAAATTCATCTCGCAGAAATTCAATTATTTTTATAAATAAAATTCTTCGCATGAATTAAATTATGTTTCAAAATTTAAATAATATTCTTTATTAATTCTTTATTCTTTATTCAATTACTTTCCAAAATTTTTTTTATATTCTTTACAGGAATTCAATTTTTTTTAATAAAAATTTTAATAAAATTTTACCCAAGAATTCTATTATTATTATTAGGTATTTAATGTTTTTCTTTGAAATTTTATAAATTTCTTTCAAACAATTCAATTATTTTCAAAATTTTTTTTTAAATTCTTCGCGAGAATTCAATAATAAAATTATTGTCAAAACTTGAATTACTATTACAAATTTTAATTGAAAAAAATACTGTTTAGAACTTTATGAAAATAGTAAGATATTGAAATTTATTGAATAGCGAAAAGTTTTTAAAAATAATTAAATTTTACAAAGAATTCTATTAAAATTCTTGAGAATAATTGAATTTCTATGTGGAATTTTATTTAATTTTTTTGAAAATAATTGAATTCCTGAAAAGCATTTTATTATTTATGAAAATAGTTAAATTCTTGGGAACGATTTTTTTTAGAATTTTTTAAAATATAATTGAATTTTTAAGAAAAAATTTATTACTTTTAAAAATATTTGAATTCTTGTGATGAATATTGTTATTTATGAAAATAAATTAATTTTGCAAAGAATTTAAATCAAATTCCTCAAAATAATTGAATTTTCGGGAATAATTTTTTTTATTTATCGAATAATTGAATTCTTTTAAAGAATTATTTATGATGTAAATATTTGAATACTTGGGAAGGATTTTATTAAAATCTAAAAGAATAATTGAATTATTACAAAAAAATTTAATTAAAATTCTATTTAAAATAATTGATTTCTGTCGAACAATTTTATTAAAATATTTGAAAATAATTGAATACCTGTGAAAAATTCTAATATTTTTGTATATAATTGAATTCCAAAGAATTAAAAAAAACATTTTTTTAAATAATTGATTTTTTCGAAGAATTGAAATTAATTTTTTAAGAATAATTACATTTTTTGAGCAATTCCTGGAAAATTGTATTAAAAAGAATTGAAATCCAGCAATCAATTTTATTATTTATGAAAATAATTGAATAGTGGCAAAGAATCTTTTTAAAATTTTCGAAAATAATTGAATTCCTTCCTGAGAAGGATTTTATTGTTTATGAAAATAATTGAATTTCTGAGAAGAATAAATTTTATTATCTATGAAAATAATTGAATTCCTGAGAAGAATTTTATTATTTATGAAAATAATTGAATTATTGCGAAAATTTTTATTAAAATGTTTAAAAAGAATTGAATTTCTGTGAAAAATTTTGTTATCTTTGAAAATAATTGAATTCTTTATAAGATTTTTATAAACTTCCAAATTTAATTTCTCAAATTAATAAGACGAGTATGTTACAAGGACGTCTGGTCCAGATCTTTTGAGATCGATTAATTTTAGTCGTTGAATTTTGTCGCTGGGGGGTTGATCTAAGATACATGTCTCGTCAACGAATCATCAACTTTTATCATTATAGACTGAACATTTAATCTGATTAAAAATACGATAACTATTTATTAAAAAAATTTTATCTTTCATGAAGTTAACAAAAATAAAAGTGAGTAAAATATTAATAATAATAGTAAAAATAATAATAAAAATAATAATAGTAATATAATAATAAAACAATAAAAATAAATAAAATAGTAAAGATTTATTGTTACGACTTTTTTATCTACTAGAAATAAATTTTAGTTACTTCAAATAAATTTTACTTGATTCAAATAAACTTTACTTCACTCAAATAAATTTTAGTTGGTTCAAATAAATTTTACTGGATTCGAATAAACTTTTCTTTATTAAAATAAATTTTAGTTTGTTGAAATAAATTTTACTTGATTCAAATAAATTTTATTTAGTTAAAATAAATTCTAGTTGATTCAAATAAACTTTACTGGACTCAAATAAATATTATTTTTGATTTAAATAATTGCTTTTTATTAAAATTAATTATTTCTCAACAAATTTAGAACTTGTTATTTTAGACAAAATATTATTGATTCAATTAACAATTCGAACGCCCAATGATTATTGGTGATTTGATGATTGATGGAGTTTAATATAGCTCTTCCTAACTAGCAAGGACATGGATAAGGCCATCGACTCAAGGATTTGAGACTAGGGATTTATATCAGCAAGGACGCTCGTTTAAGACTTGTTTTACTACTCGTTCAATTATACACTAATCATTATTGTTTACATTTTTTTTTTATTATTATTATTCTTGCATATTTACCTTAATGTTTTGATCACATAATATTTAACTACTACTTTTCTTCGATTACATAAATCCTTCCATAGAAATAATATGGGAGCATAAAAATGTTTAAAAATATAAAATATGGTAATATTTGCCTCACTGTAGAAAACATTATTATTATTTTTAATATTGTTACAATTATAATCAGCTTTTATTATTATTTCTATTATTATTATAATTTTTAATTTTTTTTAAAATTTTTTCCAAAACAATTCTTTGAAACATTATTTTTTAAACATTTTTAATAAATTTTCTCAATTATTTTAATTATTTCCAAAAAAAATTTATTAAAATTCTACGGTACCTAGAGTTAAATTATTTTCAAAAATTTGACTAAAATTTTAATTAGGATTTCAATTATTTTCAATACAATTTCAATTCAATTCTTCGAAATAATTGATTTTTTTCAAAAGATTAAATAAACTTTTTCACGGAAATTCTTGATGCCATGGCCCCTAAAAGGGCCCCAATATAATTTCTACACGAAGGTCTCTTGATAATATCTCGACTTTGAATAATAAGTGAAAAAATAGAATAAAAAATTTGACAATTGAAGTGAGTCAATTTTTCCATTTACGTATATAAACAGATTTTTATTCTTTATTGTAAAAGTGAATTTCAACATCAACATATAAAATATATAAATATACTGATTACAATTATGTAACGAGAAACGTATATAACGATCCAATTGTAAAGAAAAGTATATTATGTATTGTAGCCGGAGATAAATTGAAATTCAAATTGAATCCCTTGAAGGATTTATAAAGGACCGACCATTAATTTTCTTCTGTTCCTGCGATTTTATGTATTTTATGTATCACCCCCTGTCCCCTCGTTTCTTCACTTTCTTCTATTTTTTCCAATGACCATAAAAGTCGCGCGTACCAAATGACAGGTAACCTGTCAGCGTTGAAATTGAAGGGCTGACAGAAGCGTCGTCGCTGACCTCCTTATCCATAAACGAATTCGACTTCAAACGCCACTTCCATTAGCCTCAAGAAATGCACGAAATCACTTCTTTATCTTTGGTCTTGTATTCTCATTGCTTGCTCACCTCTCTCTCTTTCTTGTTTTTCTTTTGCTCTTCTTTTTTTTTTGTGGTCTCTCAAAAATTTGCTAGGTTCTTCCCGGAGTCACTTTGACCCTCAAGGTAATCGGAATAAAAATGACTCCACCCACATATTGAAGGGCGAATTGTGTCTGAATTTAAACTCAGTGTTTTACTTTCGAGAAATAATTAGTATTTTTCTGGAGGGAAATATTTTATTTAAATTTGACTCTCAAATCGATTTTGACTTTTATTTTGACTCTCGCTTCGATTTTAACTTTGATTTTAACTCTCTATTCGATTTTGACTTTGATTTTAACTCTCGATTCGATTTTTACTATGACTTACTATTCGATTTTGACTCTCTATTCGATTTTTACTTTGATTTTGATTCTACATTCGATTTTGACTTTGGTTTTGACTCTTTATTCGATTTAAACTTTGATTTGGACTCTTTATACGATTTTGACTTTGATATCAACTCTCGAATCAATTTTGACCATGACTTACTATTCAATTTTGACTCTCTATTCGATTTTGACTTTGATTTTGATTCTACATTCGATTTTGACTTTGGTTTTGACTCTTTATTCGATTTAAACTTTGATTTGGACTCTTTATACGATTTTAATTTTGATTTTGACTTCGATTTTGACTGTAGATTCGATTTTAATTTTGATTTTGACTTTTATTTTGACTCTGGATTCGATTTTGACTTTGATTTTGACTCTCTATTCGATTTTCACTATAATTATGACTCTCGATTCGATTTTGACATTGATTTTAACTCTTGATTCGATGTTAACTTTGATTTTGATTTTGACTCTCTATTCAAATTTCACTTTGATTTTAACTTTTGATACGATTTTACATTTGATTTTGACTTTGGTTTTGACTCTTTATTCGATTTAAACTTTGATTTGGACTCTTTATACGATTTTGACTTTGATATCAACTCTCGAATCAATTTTGACCATGACTTACTATTCGATTTTTACTTTGATTTTGATTCTACATTCGATTTTGACTTTGGTTTTGACTCTTTATTCGATTTAAACTTTGATTTGGACTCTTTATACGATTTTGACTTTGATATCAACTCTCGAATCGATTTTGACCATGACTTACTATTCGATTTTGACTCTCTATTCGATTTTGACTTTGATTTTGATTCTACATTCGATTTTGACTTTGGTTTTGACTCTTTATTCGATTTAAACTTTGATTTGGACTCTTTATACGATTTTAATTTTGATTTTGACTTCGATTTTGACTGTAGATTCGATTTTAATTTTGATTTTGACTTTTATTTTGACTCTGGATTCGATTTTGACTTTGATTTTGACATCTCTCTATTCGATTTTCACTTTGATTTTAACTTTTGATACGATTTTCACTTTGATTTTGACTCCGGATGCGATTTTGACTTTGATTTTGACTTTGATTTTGTCTCTCTATTCTATTTTGACTTTGATTTTGACTCTCGATTCGATTTTGACTTTGATTTTGACTCTTGATACGATTTTAACTTTGATTTTGACTTTGATTTTGTCTCTCTATTCGATTTTGACTTTGATTTTGACTCTCGATTCGATTTTGACTTTGATTTTGACTCTTGATACGATTTTAACTTTGATTTTGACTTTGATTTTGTCTCTCTATTCGATTTTCACTTTGATTTTAACTCTATTCGATTTTGACTTTGATTTTGACTCTCGATTCGATTTTAACATTGATTTTGACTTTGATTTTGTCTCTCTATTCGATTTTGACTTTGATTTTGACTCTCGATTCGATTTTGACTTTGATTTTGACTCTTGATACGATTTTAACTTTGATTTTGACTTTGATTTTGTCTCTCTATTCGATTTTGACTTTGATTTTGACTCTCGATTCGATTTTGACTTTGATTTTGACTCTTGATACGATTTTAACTTTGATTTTGACTTTGATTTTGTCTCTCTATTCGATTTTGACTTTGATTTTGACTCTCGATTCGATTTTGACTTTGATTTTGACTCTTGATACGATTTTAACTTTGATTTTGACTTTGATTTTGTCTCTCTATTCGATTTTGACTTTGATTTTGACTCTCGATTCGATTTTGACTTTGATTTTGACTCTTGATACGATTTTAACTTTGATTTTGACTTTGATTTTGTCTCTCTATTCGATTTTCACTTTGATTTTAACTCTATTCGATTTTGACTTTGATTTTGACTCTTGATACGATTTTAACTTTGATTTTGACTTTGATTTTGTCTCTCTATTCGATTTTGACTTTGATTTTGACTCTCGATTCGATTTTGACTTTGATTTTGACTCTTGATACGATTTTAACTTTGATTTTGACTTTGATTTTGTCTCTCTATTCGATTTTCACTTTGATTTTAACTCTATTCGATTTTGACTTTGATTTTGACTCTTGATACGATTTTAACTTTGATTTTGACTTTGATTTTGTCTCTCTATTCGATTTTGACTTTGATTTTGACTCTCGATTCGATTTTGACTTTGATTTTGACTCTTGATACGATTTTAACTTTGATTTTGACTTTGATTTTGTCTCTCTATTCGATTTTCACTTTGATTTTAACTCTATTCGATTTTGACTTTGATTTTGACTCTTGATACGATTTTAACTTTGATTTTGACTTTGATTTTGTCTCTCTATTCGATTTTGACTTTGATTTTGACTCTCGATTCGATTTTGACTTTGATTTTGACTCTTGATACGATTTTAACTTTGATTTTGACTTTGATTTTGTCTCTCTATTCGATTTTCACTTTGATTTTAACTCTATTCGATTTTGAATTTGAAATATATAAAAAATACAATAATATATAAAAATATTAAAAAATATTTAAGAAGAAGAAGAAGAAGTAAATCATTATTAAAGTGATATTTAACATTTCCTACAATTTTGCATTGACAAAGAAATAATAAAAAAAGGAGAATGAAAAAGTAAAAAAAAATCTTATTGTAATTGCTCAAAAGTCGTATAAAAATGCTTTATAGTAAAATTTCTCCTCAAATGTCCTCTGGAAAGTTTATAATCCGTTTGGGTCGAGATGAATTAATTTTTTTTTCTTTCTTTTTTTTTCTTTTTCTTTTGGCGTCTCTTTTTATGCAATCCATTACGATCGAAAATTTATGTCGAGTGTCCAACTGACAAGTGTGTCAAACACAAAAGGCAGAGAAATTATTCTGTTTCGGTCGCCAACAACCCTCTTAAATATTGTGAGATTTAGAGTTGTTCTCTCCTCCTCGACGTTCAATCAATTCGAAATTATTCATCTTTCTTTCTCTCTCTTTTTTTTCTTTTTATTTTTCTCTCGCCTTTTCTTTACATATATACAAGTTCACAGTCGTTAAAAAAAAAATTGCAACAATAATAAGGATGATAATTTAATAACAGAAAAAGAGAGTGAGGGGGGAGAAAAGAGAGAGAAATAAAGAAAGAAGTAAAGATGTAAGGAGAGAGAGAGAGGGAGCGAAAGAGAGAGAAAAAATAAGGAGAAAAATAAAAATGTAAAAAGAGAGAGACCATAGAGAGTGTGAAAGAGAGACAGAGAGAGGAATAAGGAGAGAGAGAAAAAATAAGGAGAGAAATAAAGAGAGAGAGAGACAGAGAGAGAAATAAAAAAGAGGGGAAAATAAGGAGAGAAATAAAAAAAGAGAGAGAAAATGTGGAGAGAAAAAATAAAGAGAGAAAAAGAGGGGAAAAAAGGAGAGAAATAAAGAGATAGAAAGAGAGAGACAAGAGAGAGAGAGAGAGAAATAAAGAGATAAAGAGAGAGAGAGAGAGAGAAAAGACAGCAATTCAAAAGATTGGACCTTCTTGAAATTTTTTTATTTTTTTTTTCTTTCGTTTTTTTTTCCTCCATTTTTTTTTCTTGAGATTTCTCTGCTGTAATTACAGTGACGTATCTCGAGTGCATTGAGAAAAAAAAAGAAATAAGTTAACACGTTTAACCATCAGGGTCTTTTGGAATATCGTCCTCCGCCCCTCTTTTCATAAACATCAACAATCTCAACTCTTTTGTTGTGTATATTAAAAAACACGGCAAAAGTGCCACGAGAATAAAATTGTATTTGCCTGAACTTTTAGTGAGATTTTTCGCTGCGAGTGCCGCGTTATCGTAATTATCACAACACTCGTTGCATTCTTTCTTGTGTTCAACGAGAGAAGACAAGCATCTGACCACCCATAAATGTCTTTTTTTTCTTTTTTATTATGTCTTAATTTTTTTTCTCCTTTCCACCTGTCGTTGAGTCAATTGAAACATTTTTTTTCAAAATTAAAGCTCATAATTAAAATGGCGAATTTTTTTATTTTTATTTTTATAAGTGGGTAGCCATATTGAATCCGCCATTTTGAATTTATAAAAACTTACATCAGATTCAATTATTTTCATAAATTTTTAAATTTTCCACAGAATTTGTTTATCAGAATTCATATATTTTTATAATAAAATTGTAAGTAAATTTAATTGAAATAATTTTATTAAAATTTTTTGCAAGATTTTAATTATTTTCACAAATAATGAAATATTTCACAACAATTTAATTATTTGAAATTTTTTTAAATTATCTCAGAAATTCAATTATTTGAAATAGAATTTTCCTAGAAATTTTTGAAGGAATTGAATTTTTTAAAACGAGTTTAAAAGATCTACAAAAAAATCAATTAGTTTAAAAGCTTTTGATAAAGATTTGTTCATTAAGAATTAATATATTTTTAACAAAAATTGTAATTAAATTCATTTGAAAAAATTCTATTGAAATTCTTTGCTAGATTTTAAATATTTTCACAAGTAATAAAATTCTTCACAGCAATTCAATTATTTGGAAAAATTTAATAATATTCGTTGGAAGAATTCAATTATTTTCAAAAATAATCAAATTCTTAGCAGCTTCTTAATTAATTTTAATATAATTTTTTTTAAAATTGCTCGAAAAATGCAATTATTCTTAAAAATTTTATTAAAATTCTTAGAAAAAATTCAATTATTTTCATAAATAATAAAATTTTTGTTAGAATTTCAATTATTTCAATACAATTTTAATGAAATTGTTGCCAAAAAAATTCAATTTTTCATAAAAAATAAAATTTTTATAGTAATTTTTCAATTATTTTTAATACAATTTGAAATAAATTCCTAGAAAAATGCAAATATTCTTAAAAATTTTATTGAACTTCTTCTAAAAAATTTAATTATTTCAAAAAATTTAATAAAATTCTTGGCAAAATTTCAATTCTTTTCAATAATAAAATTTTTCACATAAATTCAATTATTTAAAAAAAATAATAAAATTTTTCGTCAGATTTCGATTATTTTTAATTTTTTAATTTTTTTTTTTTTCTAAATTTCTTGATAGAATTTAATTATTTTAAAAAAGTTTAAAAAAAATTCTTAGAAATTCAATTATTTAAAAAAATTTTGAATAAAATTCTTCACAAGAAACTAATTATTTTCATAAATAATAATAATATTTTTCTCCGAAATTCAATTATTTTCGCAAATAAAATTCTTCACAGGAATTCAATTCTTTAAAAAATTTTTTTAATAAATTTCGTTACAAGAATTCAATTATTTTCATAAATAACAAAACTTATCGCAGAATTTTAATTTTTTTTATACAATTTGAATAAAATGATAGAAAATAGCATTTATTCTTAAATTTTTTTTAAATTCGCCGAAAAAATTCAATTATTTTTAAAAATTTTGATAAAATTCTCCATAAAAATTCAATTGAATAAAAAATGAATTTCACTTAAAATTTTAAATTATAATTGAATGTTAAAAGTATTACAGCGTGAAATTTTAAAAATAATTGAATTTTGAAAAGGGTTATTGAATTTCAAAAGGTTTGAATTTAAAAAATTTAATTCTTGTAGAAAAACAATAATGATTAATTAATATTTATTTAAAAAAGAAGTTGTGAATGTTTTAGAATATTTTTACTTTTGAAGAAATTTGTAAATAAATGTAATAGAACATTTTTTTGAGTATTTAATAATTTTTTGATTGAATCAAAATATTTTTTAGGGTCAGGAAAAAAATGAAAATCAGTTAGGAAAAAATCTGGAAATGAGGGAAAAGTCAGGGAAAAAGAAAATTAAATTTTTGTGACAACCCTGTTGAAGGTACGTTTTGCTACTTTTTTGAAAATTATTTATTTAGTGTGAAGCCTGAGAATATGAAGTTTACAGTAAATAGTGTAATCAATAGAATAAATCGGTAGCAAGAAAAATGTGAAGAATAATAAATTGAAAAGTGAAACTTTCTCGGAAATATTTTCCTCTACAACAAAGTGTATATATAGTGACAAAAAAAAACTAGAATAAAATGCGTTCGCGGAGATAATCTTTATTGCGAAATATTACTTCACTTCTGTTTTCGCCGTTCAATTGCTGTTGCTGTTGCTGTTGCTGCTACAGCAAGTTGATTATAGGAGAGAATTGCCTAAGCTTCAATCGCGATCGATCGTCGCAAGAGGGGAATAAAAAAAGAACGAAACAAAGCGAGAGAGAAAAAGAGGGAAAAAAAGAAGGAACTCCTGGATAGACATTGGAGTTCGATTATTATGATTGACCGCAAAAACTATAATAATACTATACGCAAAGTGACTCGAACGTAATTGCAAATCGCTAGTGTCAATTTTTTTCCCATCTCTTTTTCTTCCTTTTTCTGTACACATATTGATAAAATGTAGGCAATTTCGTATAAATACCGAAAATTTTATTCGATATTTTTCCCGCAATAATATTCTGATTCTTTTCATGGAATTTCAACAGAAAATACTTTTGTGATTACAAAAATTGTGTAACTTTACAAAAATTAGAAATATTGATCGGTAAAGAAAATATTGAATAAGGATTGAATTGCGTTTACAATTTCCATAAGTAGATGAACTTCAAAAGATTTTGCTTTAAAATTTTGTAAAATTTTAATTTTAAATGAATTTAATTAGAAATATTAAAAAACTTAAAGTTAAAAAAAAGTTTAAAACTTAGTTAAAAAAATTTTTTTTAACTAAAATTCTTTGGAAATTATAGTTAAATTTTTTAATCTATATTTAATTGGCTATTAAAAATAATGTATTTATAGAAGAATTTTAGTTAAAAACACTAAAACAAATTGAATTTTGAAACAATTATAAATAATTGTAGAAATTCGATTATTTTCAAAAACTTTCCTCAATTTAATGATTTTTAATATCTTTTTAATATCTACTCCTTTTAAAATATTTTACTTACAAAATATTTATATTTGCATCAAATTTCGTGTAACTTTCTTTTCAATAATATTCTCTATATGGAAAATATTGGAAAAAAGAAAAGGGAAAAAATAAATAGTTTTAGTTGCTTTCTTTACGATAGGTATATATTTTTTCTTATAAAAATCATCAAAGCTAAAAAATTAACACGAAAAGAAGAAAAAAGTTAAATGACGCTATCAAAAAGTAAAAAAAAAATAATGATACACCTTTTTGTTGTAATATTGGAGGAAAATACGCTATAACTTTGCTGTAGATCATCTTAACAATGGAAAATTATGTAGAAAGTGATCTCTTCTGAGTTTTTCGTTCGTAACTTGTAAATAGGCTTCCTACTATTTTCTGCATGAAATCCTGAAATGAAACACTTAAAAAAACCCTTAATAATCTTAAAAAAACCTTTTGGAAAAAATTTATGCAAATTTAATTTTCAATAATATATTGAATTTCTGTGGAATTTTTATTATTACAAAAAATAATTGAATGTTCGTGTAGAATTTTATCAAATAATTTTTTTTAAATGATTTGATTCTTTTGGCAAATTTTATTACAATAGTAGATATTGAAAATCACTGAATGAAGAAAAATGTTTGAAAATAATTGAAATTTTGCAAAGAATTTTAAGAAAATTTTTTTAAATAATTGAATTTTTGAGAAAAGTTTTATTACTTTTGAAAATAATTGAATTCTTCTTATGAATATTGTTATTTTAGAAAATAATTGAATTTTGCCATGAATTTTATTAAAATTCCTAAAAATAATTGAATTTCGCTATTTATAAAGATAATTGAAATCTTGAAGAGAGTTTTTTTTTAATTTTTAAAAATAATTTAATTTTTGCGAAGAATTTGATTATTTTTAAAAATAATTTAATTCTTTCGTTGAATATTGTTATTTATAAAAATAATTGAATTTGAAAATAATTTTTTTTATTAAAAATTCCTGAAAATAATTGAATTTCTAGGAAGAATTTTGCCATTTATAAATTTTTGAAGGGAAATATTAAAAAAGTTTTTGAAAATAATTTAATTTTTACTAAGAATTTTACTCACTTTTAATTTTTTAATTAAAATCTTCACGAGATTTTTTAAAATTTTTGATAATAATTGAATTTCTGCAAAGAATTTTATTACTTTTGAAAATAATTCAATTCTTGTGATAAATATTATTATCTGAAAATAATGGAATTTTGAAATTCATTTTATTTAAATTCCTGAAAATATTTGAATTTATGGGAAAAATTTTGATATTACTTACGATAATTGAATTCTTTCGAAAAATTGCGTTACACTTTTCGAAAATAATTGAATTTCGTTATTTATAAAGACAATTGAAATAATGAGATTTTTTGTGAAATTTTTAAAAATAATTGAATTCTTCTGATAAATATTGTAATTGTTGAAATTAATTGAATTTTGTCTAGAATTTTTTTGAAATTTCTAAAAATAATTTAATTTTGTCGAAGAATCTCGCTATTTATAAAGATAATTAAAATATTGACGAGATTTTAATTTGAAATTTTTAAAATAACAGAATTCTTCTGGTAAATATTGTTATTTTTGAAAATAATTGAATTTTGCTTTTAATTGTATTAAAATTCCTAAAAATAATTGAATTTCGGCGAAGAATTTCGCTATTTATAAAGATAATTGAAATATTGGCGAGATTGTAATTTGAAATTTTTGAAAATAATTGAATTTCTGCGAAGAATTTTATTTCTTTTGAAAATAATTGAATTTCTGCAAAGAATTTTATTTCTTTTGAAAATAATTGAATTAATTTTATTAAAATTCCTAAAAATAATGGAATTTCTTGAGTTAATTTATATATATTTATTAAGATATAATTGAAATATTGGCGGGACTTTAATTTGAAATTTTTGAAAATAATTGAATTCTTCTGATGAATATTGTTATTTTTGAAAATAATTGAATTTCTGCAAAGAATTTGATTACTTTTGAAAATAATTGAATTCTTGTGATAAACATTGTTATTTTTTTAAAAATTGAATTTTGCCATTAATTTTATTAAAATTCCTAAAAATAATTGAAATATTGGCGAGACTTTAATTTGAAATTTTTGAAAATAATTCAATTCTTCTGATAAATATTGTTATTTTTGAAAATAATTGAATTTCTGCGAAGAATTTTATTACTTTTGAAAATAATTGAATTCTTGTGATAAAAATTGTTATTTTTTAAAAATTGAATTTTGCCATTAATTTTATTAAAATTCCCAAAAATAATTGAAATATTGGCGAGACTTTAATTTGAAATTTTTGAAAATAATTCAATTCTTCTGATAAATATTGTCATTTTTGAAAATAATTGAATTTCTGCGAAGAATTTTATTACTTTTGAAAATAATTGAATTCTTTCGATGAATATTGTTATTTATAAAAATAATTGAATTTTGCAATGAATTTTATTAAAATTTTAAAAAATAATTGAATTTCTCGGAAGAATTTTGATATATTTATTAATAATAAATGAATTCTTTCGAAGAGTTGCGTTAAAATTGTTAAAATAATATAAAATATACGTTAAAAAAAATTCAACTAATTTAAACAAAATTGAAATTATTAATTAAATTAATTTATCATATTAACTCAATATTCTCGCTACATATGTTGTGCTACTTTATTAACAAATAATTTACAGTTTTCCCTTCTTGGGAGTCCTAAAAAAATTGTTTTCAAAAAAACAAATATAATACACTTTGATTACGGTCCTCAAGTAGTTTGTATAAACACGAATAAAAAATTCATTTTCGAAATAAGACATTAAAAATAAATTGACCAACAGTAGTGGATCCTCAAGCGAATTTGTATACGACTGACGAAATTACAATAATCGCGCCTCGATTATTGTAATGATTGGGTGTGAATTTTTTTTAACGGCAAAGGAAAGTCCTGAGTTTGTATATTATATAGATATATAGTTGTTTGGCAAATTATTCTTAATCACTTAATTGACACTGACGTTCTTCGTTTCTTCCTATAATTGAGAGTTATTAAAAAATAAAACAAAATTAAAATATATAAATTTTTTTTTCTCGGTTTTTAATTGAGGAAGGGGGGGGGATTTTTTTTAAAGGGACAACATGACTTTCTTGTGTATATATATAGAGTATAGTTGTGGAGAGTAAAGTCCGTTCAAGCGGGGATCGTGTCGCGCGATAAAAGATCGTTATGCGTTTCCCTTTCGTAATCTGTCTCGATCACGACGCTGATTATACACCTGCCTGCCTGCATCCACGATTCCTTTGCACTTGTCTGCGAAAAGCAAACTATGTACTAATCACTGATTAATATGTAGTTTGCCTGCATAATGTGACGCTCAACTTATTTCCATCAAACACCTTGTTTATATAAAGTTCGCTGCGCTATCGTTACATATTTCTTTTTTTTTTCTTTTTTCCCCTCTTTTTCAATCTTCACTGTACTTTTCTCTTTAAATTAATTAATTACATGTAAATACAGGTGAATAATTCACGCCTATATGCTTGTAAACTATTTTTTAATTATTGACATTTTTACATGTAAATATTTAGTAGAAAATTTAATAAATATTTCCAATTATTTAATAAATATTTCTAATTATTTAATTAATGTTAATTAATTATTAATTAATTAATATTAATTAATATAATTTAATATTTTAATTAATAATAAATAATATCTAATGACTAATTATTTTAATTATTGATTCAATATAGAGACGCTATTCTCCACCTGCGAACGCCAAGGTCACCACTAGATGGCAGTTCAGTTGCTTCTTGGAATTTTGACTGCCATCTGGTGGTGACCATGACGTTCTCAAGTGGAGAAATTAAACCACCATTTTCTCTCTTAAGAAGTCAATCAAAATTTATTAATTTATATAATAATTTTTATTCTATTTTTATCAAATCTAATTAACAATGAATAATTAAATAATTAATATTTAATTATAAATTATAACATAATTATTAATTATTACAATTAATTAATTATCAGATATAAAATTATTCTGAATTAAAAATATAGAAACAATAAAGAACGAAAATTTTATTTTTATTACATAGAGACAAAATAATGATTTCAAAATATTAAAATTTTTAATTTTAAATTTAATTATTATAATTAATTATTACCTAGATATAAAATTATACTTAATTAAAAATATAGAAACAATAAAAATGAACGAAAATTTTAGTTTTTATTAGAGAGAGAAAAATAATAATTGAAGTATATGAAAAATTTTTAAAAAGTTAAAAAAAATTTTTTTAAATTTAAAAAAATTCAATTAATTTAATAAATAAATTTAATTAATTTATAAATAAAAATTGGCAATAAAAGTATAATTTTGAAAAAAGAAATTACTTTTCATTTTTAAATTGAATTCAACTCTCTCGCGCAGTGAGCTTTGCTTGTTAACATTGCAGTTGAAAGATAAAACTTTTAATTCCAAGATTAATTGTCAACGAATAAAATTCCTCCCCAATTGGGAGCGGAAAAAAAAGAAAAAGAATAAAAAAAAGTAATGGGGCTCTTTTTAAGGCCCTAATTAAGACCTTCGAGGAAGACCGAGTGGCGCGAGTGTTTTATGACTGCATAGCGAGTAAAAGACTCTCTTTCCGAGTACATATATATATATACGCACACCTCAAGTGTCGACCCCAAACGTATTAGATACCTACTCTCATCATAAAAATTCTAATTCTCTAATTACTTAATTATTTTACACACCGTCAATTTGGTGCAAAAAAAAAAATTTTTTTCATTCAGAAAATATTTCGAAACTTTGTTTCTTTCGCTACATCAAATTTTTTCTTTTGCGAAAATAGAAAAATATTTTTGAACAACTACAAAAAATAGGAAAATGATTTAATTTTAATCGTATTGTAATCGTATTATTGATAATAATTATTATTATTAACAATATTTATAAATTATTATAATAACTGTAATTTTTTGACTTTATCACTTGGTACTCTAAATAAATAATTAAACTAATAAATATATAATTAAATAATAATTAAAATAATTAAACTAAATAAATAATTACAGGCTTTACACTAGACAAATAAAAAATTAAAAACTTAAAAAAAAAATTTATTTAAAATTTTAATTAAATTAAATAAATTTTAAAAAAGTAGTGAAAAGTATTTATTAAAAAGTTTTATTTGATTCTCAAAAAATTCATTTTAGTCGATTCAAAAAAATTTGATTATTTTCCTCACTTTTTTTTCTCATTTAGCCGTGCCTTTCGATATATTGTTTTATTCCAGGAACATGATAACAATATATATGAAGAAGTCGTTTTTGTTAATTTTACACTGTTATTCGTTTGCTGTGAAATAATCAAGCATGAAATCATGTTTGTGATCACGCATTTCAACACAGAAAACGATATTTTTAAAAAGTGAGAGCAACGTTTTTATGATCGACTGTCGCTTATGGGTCATTTGACCTCATCCGTTTGCTGCTCTTGTGACAAAAAGAGAAGAAATCAAAAAGTAAATTGTATAGAAAGTTTCCAAATACGGTATTTTTCTTTTACAAATGAAAGGAAAATGTCTAAATTTCATAATTATTGCTCTAAGAGCAATTGATATTTTTAGTAACAGAGCTAATACTAGAAGTCAAAAAACTATTCTCAAAAATTATAATCAAATTATTTAAAACGGTTCAATTATTTTTATAAAATATTCGAATCTCAATTATTTTCAATATTAAGTATTTTCATAAAATTTCGCAAAAGAATTTAATTACTTGAAAAAAAAATTGATAAACTTCATCCAAAATTCAATTATTTTCAAAAATAATAAAATTAATCGCAGAATTTCAATTATTTTTAAAACTATTTTAAATTAATTAATAGAAAAATTCAATTATTTTCACAAATACATTTTTTCACAAGAATTCAATTATTTGAAATAAAATTTTCTTAATATTTATTATGTTTCGAAAAAATTTATTATTTAAAACAATGTTTATAAAATTCTTATGAAGAATTCAATTATTTTCAAAAATAACAAAATTTTTCACAGAAAGTCAATTAACAATTATTTTTAAACATTTTAATAAAATTTTTCGCCATAATTCAATTATTTTCATAAATAATAAAATACTTCTCAGGATTCAATTATTTTTGAAAATTTGAATAAAATTCTTTTCCACTATTCAATTATTTTCACAAATAATAAAATTCTTCTCACGAATTCAATTATTTTTGAAAATTTTAATAAAATTCTTTGCAACTATTCAATTATTTTCACAAATAATACAACTAATCGCAGAATTTTAATTATTTTTAATACTATTTTAAATTAATTAATAGAAAAATTCAATTATTCTTTTAGATTTTAATAAAATTTTTCGCCATAAGTCAATTATTTCCATAAATAATAAAATATTTCTCAGGAATTCAATTATTTTCGAAAATAATCAAATTCTTTCCAGAAATTCAATTATTTTCAGGAATTTTTAATAAAATTTATTTCAAAATTTTATTATTTTCATAAATAACAATATTCATCGAAATAATTCAATTATTTTTAAAAGTAATTGAATTCTTCGTAAAAGTTCAATTATTTTTAGGAATTTTTATCAAATTCATGTCAAAATTCAATTATTTTCATAAATAGCAATATTCATCAGAAGAATTCAATTATTTTTAAAAGTAATCAAATTCTTCGTAAAAATTCAATTATTTTTAGGAATTTTCATAAAATTCATGTCAAAATTCAATTATTTTTATAAATAATAATATTCATCAGAAGAATTCAATTACTTTTAAAAGTAATAAGTTTCTCCTTGGAAATTCAATTATTTTAAAAAATTCTAATAAAATCGTTCGCAAGAATTCAATTTAATTATTTTCATAAATAATGAAATGCTTTTGAGGAATTCAATTATTTTCAAAAAAATTTAATAAAATATCACACAGTCATTCAATTATTTTTAAAATTTTTATTAGAATTCTCTGTAAAATTTAATTATTTTCAAAAATTTTCGCAATTCAATGATTTCCAATATCTACTATTTTCATAAAATTTCCGAACAGAATTCAATTATTTAAAAAAATTTTTGTAAAAATCTTCGTAAGAATTCAATTCTTTTCATGAATAATACAAATTTCTCAGGAATTCAATTATTGAAATTAGAATTTGCATAAAATTGGTAAAAATAAAATCAATTGTTTAAAAATTTTTATAAAATTTAGAATTAAATTATTTTTGTATAATAAATATTTAAATTCTTTCATGAATAATAAAATTCGTTGCAGAAATTAAATTTATTTTCATCACTCAATCCTCTGGCACCGGATAGAGTGCAAAATTTCCACTTGGAATTCAAAGAATAGAAACTAAAAGGGAAAAATGTTTACAAAGAAAATTTTTGACACAAAGATTATTAATTGATTTTTAAACATCCGGTCAACATTGTTCATTCTTTTATTTTGTTTTTTTTTTTCGTTTGCCACAAGAGTTTGTGCAACAATTTATCCATAATTGCGATCTGTAATGTACAATATTGTCCAAACACGTGCAATGTAAAGAGCATTATCTACATGTACACCATTTATAGACATACCGTCCTTTCTCTTTCGAGCGATAATTACAGTTTGCTTAGTGAACCCAATGAATTTGAAAAGTAGTTTAAAAACCAGTAAAAAGAGTTCTTCTTAAAGATGAAGAAACTGTGCGTGAAAAATGATGGAGAGAATTCGCAAACTAAAACAGAAACAAAACTAAAAAGTATGATTGATTTACTTTTTCAAAAAATTGCAAAGTATTAAATTACTTTTTCAAAAAAAAATTATTTAAACTTCTTCAAAAAAAAAATTGTAAAAAAAATATTTTTGCAAAGTTCTAAGAGTTCCTAATTGGAATGTATATGTACGATTTAACGACGCACTTTCGGACTTTTTGCTTGGACAGTACGTGCGGTCTTCGGGCGACTTCAAGGATCATCCGTTATATGAAGAGGTAATCAGGAACGACGATTAAATGCATTTCATTCGCTAATTTAGGTCGAGCGGAACCTCCCAATGTCGGGAAGTTGAGAGAAAAAAAAGAAGTAATTCTTTTGCGTCGTCGATTACTTTCAACTTTTTTTATATTATAATACATATTGCTCAACAATATGTTTCTCGGGATATTTTTTGAGAAATTTCAATTCATTTCGTCCTGGGGCAGGTCTGGTTTAATCCGGGCCTGTTTGGAGCCAGGACACAAAAGGCTAAAAACCTTCGTTTTTTGACTCATGTCCTGGCAATTTTAATAAAATTCAATTTTTATTTTGGTTCGATTAGGATTCAATTATTCAATTATGTTTAAACATTTTTTTAAATTCTTGTCAAAATTTCAATTATTTTTAGAAATAATTGAATTCTTCTCCAAAATTCAATTACTTTTAGAAATAATTGAATTCTTTTCCAAAATTCAATTATTTTTGGAAATAAGTAAATATTTTTGGAAATAAGTAAATTATTCTCCAAAATTCAATTAATTTTGGAAATAATTAAATTCTTCTCCAAAATTCAATTATTTTTAGAAATAATTAAATTCTTCTCCAAAATTCAATAAATTCTTCTTCCAAATTCAATTATTTTCAAAACTTTTGATAAAATTCTTAGCAAAAATTCAATTATTTTCATAAAAATTTTCATTAATTCAGTGATATTCAATATCTACTGTTTTAATAAAAATTTCCAAAAGAATTCAATTATTTAAAAAATATTAATAAAAATCTACGCAAACATTTAATTATTTTCATAAAATAATAAAAATTTGAAAGAAATTCAATTATTTACAGATTTTTAATAAATTTCTTCGCAATCATTCAATTATTTTCATAGATAATAAAATTTTTACAGGGTTCAATTATTTTCGTTAATAATAAAATTCTTTTTAGGTTTTCAATTATTTTCGTAAATAATAAAACTCATTGCATAATTTCAATTATTTTTAATACAATTTTATTCGAATTCCTCTAAAACTGCAGCTACTCTTTAAAATTTTATTAAAATTCCACGAAAAATATTTTAATTTTTAAAAATTGTTGATAAAATTCTTTGTAAGAATTCAATTATTTTCAATGGTTTGTAGTAAAATTATTCGATAAATTCAATTATTTTCATAAATAATAAAATTCTTGACAGAAATTTAATTTTTTCAATAAAATTTTAATAAAATGTTTTTAAAAAATTCAATTATTTTCATAAACAATAAAATCACAGAATTTCAATTATTTGAAATACCAATTTTCGTAAAAAGTTTTGAAAGAAATTGAATATTTAAAACAATTTTAATAAAATTTTCCGAAAGAAGTCAATTATTTTGTTGAAAGCTTTTGATAAAATTTGTTTATAACATTTAATGTATTTTTACTAAAACTGTAATTGAATTCATTAAAAAAAATTTTTATTAATATTTTGTGCAAGATTTTAATTATATTCATAAATAATAAAATTCTTCACTGCAATTCAATTATTTGAAATACATTTTAATAATATTCGTTGGAAGAATTCAATTATTTTCATTAATAAAAAAAATTCTTCGTAGCTTTTCAATTATTTCTAATACAGTTTTAAATAAATTTCTAAAAAAATGCAATTATTCTTAAAAATTATATTAAAAATCTACGAAAAAATTCAATTATTTAAAAAAATTGTTGATAAAATTACTTTCAAAAATTTTTCTAAAACTAAGAAATTTTTCTAAGAAAATTTGTTTCAAAAATGAATTTCAGTTAAAATTTTTTAATAATAATTGAATATTAGAAACGTTATAGTATGAATTTTCAGAAACAATTATATTTCTAAATTTTTTAAATTCAAGTCTTTGAAGAGTTTAATTTAGAAATTATGAAAATAAAATTATAAAAATTCCTCGAGGAATGCAAATATTTAAAAAATTTTAAGTTAAAATTCCTTTAAAAAATACAATTATTTAAAAAATTTTAATAAAATTCTTTATAAAAATTTTAATAATTGAATTCTAGTAGAATTATCTAATAAAAACTGATTAAAAATTAGATTTCAGTTATAATTTTTAGATTTTCAAAAATTTAATTCTTTTCAAAAATAAAATTCTTTCCAAAAATTCAATTCTCTTTAAAAATAAAAATTTTGACAGAAATTCTATTATTTAAAAATTTTTTTTTAATTCTTTGTCAGATTTCAATTATTTTCAATTTTTTAATGAAATTTAATTATTTTCAAAAAGTTTAAAAAAAATTCTGTGAAATTCAATTATTTAAAAAAATTTGTATAAAATTCTCCACAAGAAACTAATTATTTTTATAAATAATAATTTTTTTTCTGAAATTCAATTATTTTCGCCAATAAAATTCTTCCCAGGAATTCAATTCTATAAAAGAAATTTTAATAAATTTCGTTGCAAGAATTCAATTATTTTCATAAATAACAAAACATATCGCTGAATTTCAATTATTATTTTATACAATTTGAATTAAAATGATAGAAAATTGAATTTATTGTTAAAATTTTTTTTTAAATTCGCCGAAAAAATTTAATTATTTTGAAAAAATGTTGATAAAATTCTTCATAAAAATTCAATTGATTAAAAAATGAATTTCACTTAAAATTTTAAATTATATTTGAATTTTAAAAGCATCACAGGTGTTAAATTTTAGAAATAATTAAATTTTGAAATTTTAAAATTAATTTCAAATTAAAATGTTTGAAAATTTGAATTTATAGTTTTAATATTCTTATGATATAAAATAATGATTTTATCACTCTGTCATTTTAAATTTTTTCATAAAACATGAAGAAATCGATCACTCCGAGTCGTAGACTCGGAGTAATCGATTTCTTCATGTTTTATAATAATATTCTCATAATTTATTGAATTTCAGAAGGTTTGAATTTGAAAAACTTAATTCCTGTGGAAAAATAATAATGATTAAATATTTATTTAAGAAGATATATATATATATATATATATATATAATATATATATTTTTTTAAGAAGTTGTGGATGTTTTGGAATAATTTTACTTTTGAAGAAAGTTATAAATAAATGTAATAGAACATTTTTTTTAGTATCTAATAATTTTTGGATTGAATCAGAATATTCTTCAGGGTCAGGGAAAAGGTCTGAAAATTAGTACAGAAGAAGATGAGAATTGTACAAAACAGTACAAAATAGTTCGGATTAGTACAAAACAGTACAGAAGCAGATGAGAACAATAAAAAATAGTTGAGATTAGTACAAAGCAATACAGAAGCAGATGAGAATAGTACAGAACAGTACAAAATAGTTCAAATTAGTCCAAAACAGTACAGAATAGTTCAGATTAGTACAAAGCAGTACAGAAACAGATGAGAATAGTACAAAATAGTTTAGATTAGTACAAAACAGTACAGAAACAGATGAGAATAGTACAAAGCATTACAGAAGTAGTTCAGAATAGTACAAAACAGTATAGAAGAATACAGAACATTTTAGAATAATTCAGAATAGTACAAAAACTTCCTTTGGGATAATTAAGAACAGTATAAAAAAATTGTGCTAATAGTAAAGAATAACAAAAGAAATAAACTAAAATAAATTTCGATCATCGCTTTTTACTTCAATGAAGGTGTGCTTCGTCCATGGCATAGAGTTGCTCAAGCCCTTGGAAAAAAAACTGTGATATCGAAGAAACGTCAAAAGAAATCCGATCGCGTATGATTAGAGGTTTTTCTTGCTTGCCCACTACCGAATCCGGGTCACTGCGGTGTAGGTAGTGGTCCAGCAATATATTGTGAGCATGCAACAACAACTTGCAAGTCAGCCTCTCCTCTCATGCTGCTCTGGCTAACTCTTGCTGCCTCTACTGTAATATACAATCTATAACAATAGCGATATTCAAGACTCGTTGATTTGTTACAATATTTACAAATACCATGCACCTACCTATCGCAGTAGGCGGATCGAACCAACACCGGACTTTGTGTAACACTGATTGGATCCAGTGGCGCCAAGGTCGATCACGATCTGCAATCGTTAAATATTTATTTTGCCTCTGGCATCGAGCATACTTTTTCCGCTTCACCCTTCATCAATTATTTGTTACTCTTTTTTTTCTCTTTTCTTTTTTTTTAATTATCCCCACAATGTGATATTACTTCCATGTTTAGTAGATACGTCATAGTCTTTTGATCTTCGGATTAATAACAATAGAGGGTTGCGCATTAGTGGGTCTCTCTGTCTCTCTCTTTTTCTCTCACGAGAAATTCTTCGCATTTGAGAAACTGAGATTAGTTGATCTCAAGGTAAAACCCTATCGACTGTTGATCAAATCGAAACTCGTTACTTTCTCCTTATATTGAAGTTAAATAAAATTTATTTTATAGATGCATTTTTCTTTCTTAAATGTTCATATGTATATGAGATGTAGGTATATCAAAAGGAAACAATTACAAGTCTTGTGCAACCGAGTGCGAATTAACCACTTATCTCATTAATTACGTATCGCTTTATCTACTCGCGTTTTGAAATTTAAAATACATTTGATGAGATGCATTTATGTACGGTGTAATCTTGATGGGTATATGTAAAACTGGGGAACTTGTACTTAACACACAATCAAGATTAGGTAATCTATGAGATGCTAAGTGAAAACGAGTTTTGTTTTAATTTTGTTAAATCGTGTAGAAAATTGAATTTTTCTTTTATCAAAAAAATAACATCTTGAGCGTGAAATTTAAAACCTTTTCGAACATAAGTATTATAAATTGAGGACAAAAAATTTATGCACGAGGAAAATTGGGATTATGTCGAAGTGTTACAGTAAATCATCAAGAATTTTGTTTAAGTTTTGTCTTAATTTTTATGCTTTAACAATGTACAAAAAATGTACAATGTACAATGTATAATGCACTTAAAAAGATACTTTAAACAAAAACAGATTGTACAACAATAAA